>JAKELP010000007.1:1267500-1892500 GCA_029929735.1 Mimosa pudica
CTAATTACATACTCCCTCCGGTCCTAAATATAAGACCTAATTGACTTTTTTGGAAAATCCTAAAAAAGTAAAATAAGTTAATTATACATTGATGATTTACCTAATTTTTCCCTTGGACTAGTATATTTTGCCGATAAATTAATGGATAATCTAAAATGTATCAAATATGTCATAATTTAATAACCTATTTCGCAACATTAATCCCTCCCAAAAAAAGTCATCTAGGTCTTATATTTAGGACCGGAGGTAGTATCATATATGTTATAATTTGTTAATCAAGAGGACTTAAATTTATTGTTGGAGGTGGTATAAGAATTCTTTCCATTTATATGTAGAAAATAAAATGGTATCAAACTCAATTATTTAATATAAATGTTTTGGTATCAAATACAATTAGTGAAACGTTTTGGTATCATACCACTTGTTAGTGAAACGTATTCTTTTCTAAATTGGAGTCATTTACACATTTAATTGTATAAAATTGTGAGATATAATAAAAAGAAAGATAGATAGAGACTCAATTCATATTTTTTTTCCAACAATCATTCAAATATAAAAGTTATAATTTACAAATGTTTGAGTATATAACACTATAATTAAAATAACACTAGTTTATTTAATTGGACCCAGCGATTCCAACGAACGTATGTATAATGGTTCATGGTCTGATGAAATATTTGATCTTATTAATGAGGTGTCTTTTTGCATTTATACTCGTCAAACTCGTGATTAAAATATAAACTCTAATCATACATTAGCTTGTAAGAGTTTACTGTTACAAAAAAATGTGTATTTATAGTATATAATAAAATAAAAAATATAAAAAATGACAATAGTTAGACTTAGGTGTGTTTTAATTATGAATAGTTGACATTGACTTATAGACATTCAGATAAAGACAAGTTCATATATATTACAAGTTGAAATAATTGATCATGATCAAATGAAAAAAATGACATTAAACATAGAATGAATTAGCATGATTATTAGGCATAATAAAAATTTAAGAATTGTAAATTTGGTGTGCAAACTTATAGATTTTGTTTGTTGAACTTGTGTTATGTCGATTTTAGTAATAGTAAAAGTTTAAGTAATTAAAGTACATTTTTTGTCTGTGAGTAAATTTTTAATTGGAACAGTGTGAGTAAAGAGAGAGAAGCTCTCTCTTGGTAAACGTGCGTACTTCTCCAATCACTCTTTTCTTTCCCTGCTGCCCCTGGCGGCCCCGCCACACATCCACACGCCACCCCACCTTTTAGGTGGTAGCTCCCACAAGCTAACCCCACCATGAACATCGAGCCCGACATCACTACAAGCACCAAGCCAGAACGAACCCCGCTCGCCGATAACCACCGCTCCAAGAAGAAAGTCAGAACAGGTGATGATGACTCCGTTGCCGCCATGGAGGTTGGGGCGGAGGAGCCCCAGGATGGCCGCGCGCTTGGTAAGGCTGACTTGCCTTTGCAGAAACAACTCTTGGAGGAAGGTGCACCAAGGGAGGAGACTATGGATTGTGAGGAAGGCAGCACGAAAACCGAGGCGCCCATGTCCTTTAAAGACAAGCTAATGGGCGGGCAGACCCAGGATGCTGACAGTGATGAAGCTTTTGAGGATCTGACCATTGAAGCTGAGGACTTTTCCATCGCCATGGACGGGCTCATTCCGACGCTTGATTTCTCTGAGAGGGTTAAACGCCTCATGGCTGCAAATATGAAATACACAGTGGTGGTGAAGCTACTGGGACGGTTCATGAGACAAGCTACGCTGCAGGCCAGGATTGAAAGCCTCTGGAAACCGACCCAAGGCTTTAAGTTGACTGAACTTGAGGGTGGTTGCTACTTGGTTCGACTGTATTGTAATGAAGACTACCAAAAAGCTCTCCTGGGGGGCCCATGGGTTGTGTTGGGACACTACCTCACAGTTCACCCCTGGGACCCTGAGCTCTCGCCATTCAACCTCGAAATCAAGCATGTCTATGGATGGGTACGTCTCCCTAGCCTTCCCTTTCACTATTACCATAAGAGTGTCCTAAAAACCATCGGCGAACGTATTGGTGAGGTCCTTAAAATAGACTACAACACAGCCGGCGGGGTCAAAGCAAGATTCGCCAGACTAGCGGTCAAAATCAACCTACAAAAGCCGCTGGTCTCCCGCCTCAAGCTTGATGGTGTAACACAGTATATTGAGTATGAAGGGTTGCCCACTATCTGTTACAGTTGTGGATGCTACGGGCACCTGGAAACAATCTGTCCTCTCACCACCCAGCAAGTGACGGTGGAACCAGGGCGAGCTCCGGTGTTGCGTCATACCCCTCAGATGGCTCCACAGGTCAGCGAGCCTGCTGCCACACACAACCCGAGGCAAAAGGAGGACAAGCTATTTGGTGATTGGATGTTAGCACCCACTAAATGGAAAGTTGGTAGAAGCCAGAGACGGGATCAGCAAGGGCCTGCCCCAATTGGTTATAAAGTAGGCAACAGGTACGAGGTACTTGCAACAGAGAATATTGCAGATAGCACAGTTGGGGAAAGTCAACCTGACAAAGGCAAAGGCAGAACCTCAGCTTACCCCACCCATACACAATCCAAGAATGGCCCACCTAGGAACCAACCAAGCCAACATAAGACTAAGAGCCCACCAACCGTGAAACCCAAAGCCCATAAACAAGGAAAAGGGAAACCATCCAGCACCAACAAGCCACCCCAAGCCCAGCCTAGCCCAAATCCTGAGTCCATTTTCCAGACGTCAGCTTACCAAAGTGCCCGCCAGCCCACGTCCCTTAATGAAGCCCACCATACAGTCATAGCCATATCCGACCACAACCAAGATATCCATATGGCCCCTACCCACATCCCGAACATTACCCTGCAGAAAACCAAGCCCACCTTAGGTAAAGAAAATATTTCCCCAAGACCACCCGATACTAGCCAAAATAAAGGGGGAATTAGGATCCAAAATTCAATTAAAGTTCGCACCCTTAAAACCAAATTTAAAGATGCCTTGGGAGGTCCTTCTGAGGAACTCAAGTCTCTTATAGTGGAGGCCTTGGGGGTGCCCCAACCCTCGGATGAGGACGCGCAATACGAGGAAGCCATGGAAGGCGACCTTGATGACGTGCCAGACCAAACCAGCCCCGACTTGGGGCAATAATACTGCCTTTGTCTAATGGATTTGTCTTTTTTTGTTTGGAATTGTCAGGGAGCTGCTGCTCAACGATTTCAAAGGGTCCTGAAATCCCTCCTTCAAGGGTATAATCCTGATGTCATAGCACTCATGGAGCCGAGAATATCTGGACTACAGGCCGATGCCGCTATTAGGAAGATCAACTACCCTTTCTCCCACCGTATTGAGGCGCGGGGATTCTCCGGCGGTATTTGGCTCTTGTGGAAACATCACATCCAGGTGGAGGTGTTGATCAACCACCACCAATTTCTGCATGTCCGAATCTTTACTCCAGTGAACGGGGCTACCTGCCACTTCACAGCCGTCTATGGCAGCCCAACCCGCTCCCTGCGGCATCATCTTTGGAGTGGACTCTCGGCTTTGGCAGCTACACATACTACCCCCTGGCTGGTGGCCGGTGATTTCAACGCCACCCTACAGCTAAGTGAACGGAGTGGTGGTGCAGAGCGTCAGCGCTGGGGGGACCGTGGCTTTAAGAATCTTCTTTTAGAAGCGGGGCTGATAGATTTGGGCTATGAGGGGCCTCAATATACCTGGCAACGCGGTACACTTTTGGTGCGGCTCGATCGAGCTCTGTGTGATGACCAATGGTTACATCGGTACCCCAACACGCGAGTCCTCCACCTTCCTAAGATGGCTAGTGACCACCGACCCCTTCTCATACAAACCAATGCCGGCACTACCCCGCCGAGCGGCAGACCGTTCAGATTCCTAGCCTCTTGGCTCTTACATCGATTTCAGTAACTTGGTTAGACACTCTTGGGATGGTAATCGAGACGTTGCAAGTAACATTGAGCACTTCACCGAAGCCGCCATGGTATGGAATAAATCCACTTTTGGGCATGTTGGCCGTGAAAAGCGTAAGCTCCATGCTCGAATCTCCGGTATCCAGCGTGCACTTGAAAGACCACACCCGGCCGTCTCCTTATTTTCCCTTGAGCGAGAGCTGGTGAAGGAATATGAGAACATTTGCCTCCGTGAGGAACTTCTTTGGATGCAGAAAGCCAGAGCCGATTGGATAAACGATGGGGACCGTAATACAAAGTACTATCATACGAAAGCTTTGATTAAGAGGAGACAAAGCAGCATTTCCATGCTTAAAAATGACGCTGGGGCATGGGAATCAGATCAGGAAAAGCTTCAAGCTCTTGTGCAGCAGTACTTTGTCGACATCTATAGTAAGGGGGAGACTAGCCGTCAGCATTCCTGCCCTCCGGCTGACTTTCCCACTGTTTCAACGCCCCTTACCGCCACCCTGAACAGGAGATTAACCAAGGAAGAGGTTAAGACAGCCCTCTTCGATATGCATCCCCTCAAATCCCCGGGGCCAGATGGCTTACATGCTCTCTTCTTTCAGTCCCAATGGGAGGTAGTGGGGAACACTGTTTTCAAGGAAGTGGAAAGTATCTTTGCTGGCTGCGACATGGATCCGCGCTTCAACAAAACCCTGATCGCTTTGATTCCTAAGGTGGACCGTCCACACACCATTAGGGAGTTCCGGCCGATCAGTCTTTGCACTACCATGTATAAGCTTGTCACTAAGACCATAGCCAACCGGCTAAAGGAAGTTATGCCTGTACTCACTTTGCCACAGCAGTCTAGCTTTATTCAGGGCCGGAATATAACAGATAACATTATCATAGCACAAGAGGTGCTTCATACTTTGCGGCTCAAGCGGGGGAAGAAGGGTTGGATGACTATAAAAGTGGATTTAGAGAAAGCCTTCGACCGCCTCCGGTGGGATTTCATTGAAGAAACATTGTCTAGTGCCCACTTGCCAAACTGGATGGTTTCCGCTATCATGAAGTGTATCACAACACCATCTATGCAGGTACTTTGATATGGTAAGCCGCTCTCCTCCTTCCTCCCAGAGAGGGGGATCAGGCAAGGCGACCCCTTATCCCCCTACATTTTTGTTCTTTGCATGGAAAGGCTATCCCAAGCAATCAATGCGGAAGTTCGTAAGGGATCTTGGGAACCGCTTATCATAGGTAAAGATGGACCTCCCCTTTCCCATCTTTTTTTCTCCGATGATCTCCTACTTATTAGCTCCACCGAGCCACGCCAAATTTCTCTTATGCAAAAGATCATGGAAGATTTTTGTGCGGCTTCGGGTCATAAGGTGAGTGCTGCCAAAACCCGGATACTCTTCTCTAAGAATGTCAAGGCTCAAGATGCCAACGCCATAAGTACAAGACTAGGTTTCCAGAAGACCGACAACCTAGGCAAGTACCTTGGTGTTCCCTTACTTCATGGGAGAGTACTGGTTGATACTTATAAATACCTAGTTGAAAAGGTTAAAGTTAAGCTGTCAGGCTGGACTGCCAAGTCCTTGTCTTTGGCGGGGAGGCTCACCCTTGCACAGTCAGTTCTCTCAGCCATCCCTTACTACACCATGCAAACTACGAGGCTGCCTGCTCAAACGACTAAAGATCTTCAGAAACATGTTAAAGCTTTCATCTGGGGTAGTGGCAGCACGGGCAAAGGTGTCCCTTTGGTTAACTGGGACACCTTATGTCTTCCAAAGAACTGCGGTGGCTGTGGCCTCAAGAACTTTGAAGCACAGAACTCCGCCTTCCTTATGAAGCTCGCCTTTAAACTCCGCACTGAACCACACTTACTACGGGTTCGTGTTTTGCGGAGCAAATACGGCTGGTTGAACCATCCGCCTAAGCTTTATAGGCGTAATGTGCGACACTCCTACATATGGCGCAGCATCTCAGCTCTATGGCACAACCTGGAGCTTGGTCTCAAATGGAGCATAGGAGATGGGAATGTCACCCGCTTCTGGTCAGATCATTGGCTTGGTGAACGTGGCCCTCTCCGGTTCCTTGCGGACAAACCCATCACTGATATAGAAGCTGAGCGACCTATAGGCGACTATATCAGCAGCAATGGGGTATGGAAGACTGAGGAATTCAGTGGCAATCTCCCAACCGACGTGGTAAATGAAGTTGCCAGCAGCTTGCCTTGCATTGTGGCCAACACCTCTGCCACATGTGTTTGGTACAGGGATGCCAAAGGTTTTTCGGTGGGGGCCGCCTACTGTCTACTCAAGGAAGATGATTGGGGCGATGCAAGTCCACGGTGGAAACTTGCGTGGAGCTGGACAGGGCCGCAACGTATTAGGACGTTTTTGTGGCTGGTGTTAAGCAAGAAATTGCTAACCAACAAGGAGCGTCACCGACGCCACATGACAGAAGAGGCACACTGTGAATTTTGTGGGCATGAGGTTGAGGACACAGAGCATGTCTTGAGGGGATGTGAATTTGCGCAAACCTGTTGGAGATTTATCATCCCAAGAGATAAGGAAGAGGGCTTCTATGCTCTACCTCTTGACCAATGGTTGCACGTGAACTTGAAGGATGGCCAAACGAATGCAGGATGGAGCACAATGTTTGGGATTCTTTGCTGGAAATTTTGGAGGGCCCGTAATAACAGAATATTCAGTAATGAAGAGCCCCAGCCGTATCAGTTAATTTTGGAAGCTGTTAGTATGCATGGCAGTGTCATCCAAGCCACCAACTCCATTTCCCAAGTTCCGTTGCATTAATGACATTGCACTGCTAGGCATTTTGTTTGTAGTAGCTATCAGGTAGCCTCATTTTGGGACTTTTGCACTCTTGATTGTATCAGCGCCACATTGGCGCTTGTAAACACTTCGAGTAATTAATATACACACTTCCTTACTCAAAAAAAAAAGTACATTTTTTGTCCTTTATATTTGCAACAATCAAGTTTTATTTTAGTCTTAAATGTTTGAAAAGTTCATTTTTGGTTTTTTTATTGTTAAAAGTTATTAGTCTCTTTTTAGGTTACATAAGTCATTAATTTCACTTGACTGGAAATATATAGTGACTCATGAATGCAAATAAAAAATTTAATTTTTACCATATAAGCATAGCTATAATAAACAAATTTACTTGAATCATACGGAGTATTCTATCAACATTCGATTATTAATATATACTCCCTCCGTTCCTAAATATAAGATCACTTTGGTTAATTTGGGGAGATTAAGGAAGACAATAAAATTACATGATCTTCCCAAAATCCCCTCAATCACTTAACTTGAAAAGGATGAGGGGTTTTCAATGAAAAGAGGGGGTATAAGAGTAGTTTGGGCAAAACTTGAGATAAACTAGGAAGTGATCTTATATTTAGGAACTTATTCATTTCCCCAAAGTGATCTTATATTTAGGAACGGGGAGGGAGTACCATTTAAATTGGCTATGACAATCTGTCTTGTGCTAACAGTGGCCCGAGAATCATGTGTGGAGCACACACGGGCCTCGTTTTAATCGGAAACATGTGAAACGGGTCTTTTGGTCAAAGTCAGCTGTCAAGGCTCTGGTCAAATAAATGTCAAGATTCTCGAATCAGCCGTTTTAATGGGAATTCTTCGTGGGAGCTAGATACATGTATTTTCTTGGACGACCACTAATAATTTGATGGAGTATATGCTACTAAAATGATAGGTCCTTGGAGTAGAAAGTTGGAAACACGTTGGAAGCTATAGAAACATCATTTGATAACATTCCTTTCGTGGCAATTTAATGGTCGGTTCCGTCTTGAGATCTTTCGCCACTCATATAATTGGGCGGTGGTGTGAACTGAGCTGCAGTGATATGACCTCCTTTTTCTTCACTTCTATGGGAATCGGACACTGATTTAACTGTCACGGTGGCAAGGGAGAAGCGGCCAAACTGGATAATATATACGAGTCTGTTACAAATTTTCACTTTTTCCTAAGATGATCAATGATCATAATCGAAAATTAAAAAGATGAGAGGGCATATAGGCAGTATATATTGAAACTAAAAATTATAAAAATCGATACATAAATTTTCAATGAATATTATGAAATAATATTGGATGGAAATCAATTGAATTACCAAAAATTTATCACCGCCATTAACCATTTCCATAATTTCATGATACCTTTTTAAATGGCAATTTCATAATGCTATTAAAGATGCGTCTATAAGAAACGAAAGAAATCAATATGGAATCATGTGCATGATATAACAACAAATTTACTTCAAACTCTGATAAATGACGCTCTTCAGATCTAAATATAAAATCAAGTTCTTTTTATTTGTGCATATCAATGCATTAGAGTTGCAAAAATAAGTGAGTGCTTGATTTTAACACACGATATATTTGTGTGTTAGGTGAATTGGGTAGAGGGTAAAATTATGGATTTATGTATTTTAAAAATTTTAGTTGCAATTTTGACGTTTAAAAGTATAACTCAAATCCATACTAAGGATACAAAATATTTATAGATGTGAGGAGTAGGAGGTGAGTATAAATATGCGATGCTAATGCCTAGTGATGTGATATATGTGGGCAGGTGAACGGAGGTGGCATACAACGCATAACTCGTTATTTTTCGTTAAATATCGGTAAACTAACATCTATTAGCAAACTACTAGTTTAAATTTGAGGAGTAAGAGTTTTACTTATACCCTTTTATTAGTAAATGCAAGGAGATGGAGAAAGTGTGGACTGTGTATAATTATAATAAATGAGTTATGTTAAAACATGTTTTATTATTGGATGTGTAAAAATATAGAATACCTCTACATAGATAATATTGCATGTTCCTGGTCTATTTTAAGAAATGATATGTGTGTGTGTGTAATATTTCTTTTTATATGGTTTATTTGACTTTATTTAAGTATTAAATGTATTTTTTCTTCATTTTACCTATACACTAGTTCTCCCATGCATTCTTTTTTATCTTTTTCATAATTACTTTTACTCTTATTTATTCATTAATAAGGGTAATTTTTAGGATTTAGAAAATTACCCTTATTGTTTAGGATGGTTGGTATATCTTCGTAATTACGTATTTATTGTTTTCAATCTATGTTTTAGAAAACCATAATTTTGATTGAGACATCCATCGACCTAATGGACATAAGTTCCACATCTTCTAGAAGGGGCACAGCAAGACCGCGCGTTATTATGACACGAGGAGCGTAGGTTCCACAACCATTACTGCCTTAATTGTCGTTGTTATTAATGCAATATCATGATCAAAGACAAAAAAAAAAAAATATGGAAGGGAAGACTGTCCAGAAAATCTTTGTGTACTATGCAAAGTTTTTTTGGGTGTTTGATTGTCAAACCAGTTGATGCAATAATTTACTTGTAACATGGTCAAAAGTAGCAACCAATATATTACTCATGGTCTAGTTTCTAGTCTTTGTTCTCATGCACCCTGTTGAGAAGATGTTGTATACTACCTTCGGTCCTAAATATAAGATCTAATTGACTTTTTTCGGAAAATCCTAAAAAAGCATAATAAGTTAATCATAAATTGATTTACCTAATTTTTTCCCTTAAACTAGTTTATTTTATCTATAAACTAATAGATAATCTAAAAACATATTAAATATGTCATAATTTAATAACCTATTTTGCAACCCTAATCTCTCCAAAAGAAAGTAAATTAGATCTTATATTTAGGATCAGAGGGAGTATTATTTATGTGTCTTTAATATAATGATAATCGGCATATATATTTCTTTAAACATGTTATTTTACCATTTGTTATATAATTAAATGGATTTGATTCAAGCCAAAATACTATTTATCAATAACAATACATATTAAACATTTATTTTTAATATCATGCAAAGGCTGATTGATGATAATGGTTTTTATAGTACTAAAAATAAGAAGTGTATTTGTCATAATCCTCATGTCCACAATAAAAAAAGTGAATACTTCTTCTCATCCACATTATAAGACACTTTAACTTTTTTTTGAAAAAGTTAATATGCAAAATTAATCACTTTAAACTAATTTATTCTACTTCTAAATTAATTTATATCTAATTAAAATGGTATCAAATCCAATTCTTTAATATAAAAGTCCTTGTATCAAATACATTTAGTGAAACGTTTTGGTATCATACCACTTGTTAGTGAAACGTATTTTTTTTTCAAATTGAAGTCATTTACACATTTAATTGTATATAATTGTGAAATATCTTAAAAAGAAAGTATAATACAAACTCAATTCATATTTTTTTTAACAATCATTTATATATAAAAGTTATAATTTACATATGTTTGAGTATATAATATTATAATTAAAATAACGCTCGTTTTATTTAATTAAGAACTACACACTCTACCATAGTGTTACTAAGAAGTTCACAAAATCCAATGGCTCAGATTTCACCACCCAACCCAGCATAAAATCGTACGGATATCTGTCACCGATTCATATGCCATAGACTCCTCCAGCGACGACGAAGGACATGTCTTTACTCGGCCAAGAGTAAAGCGTTATGTCAACCAGATTGTCATCCAAACCACACACAAAAACCGCCGTCCACCGGAAACATCCCGCCGGAACCACCACTGCAAACAGATTGACCTTACTTGTCGGTGGATGAGAATGTGAGAAAGAAGAGTACGTGGATGAGAAAAAGGAGATTGAAGAAGGCAAAGGTTTGTTGTTGGGTTGTGAAAGCGACGAAAAGGCCGAATGAAAGATGAAAGCAAGACAGTGAGTGTTTAATGAGAGATCAAGCACAGTTTGGTCCTTTAATATTTGAAATATATTAAAGTACGGTCCCTAGGGACCCTACTTTAATTTAAAGAGTTTATGAGACTTTTCTAGTATTAAGTCCCTTGTGAGAGACCTCACATTAATTTTCCCTTGATTTATCTAATTTTTCTCCCTAAGTAGCTTATTTTACCTATAAACTAATAGATAATATAAAAATATATCAAATATGTCATAATTTAATAACCTATTTCGCAACCTTAATCTCTCCAAAAAAAAGTCAACTATATCTTATATTTAGGACCGGAGGTAGTATATAATATATTATTAATATATAATATAATATATTTAACAAAAAAAAAGAAAAGAAGAAACCTTAGAGAGATGGTGCATCATAGTGACAAAACTTGTTTTGACCAAACTAGAATGCGTAGAGATACATTTTTTTGACTTTGTAGCATGTTAGAGACTATATCTGAGTGCAATTCAATATTTTTATATATGTGTAGGGGAGCAAAAACACAAATCAAACTTTAATTTGGAAAGAGATGATTTTGTCAATTAATTCATTATTATATAATTTAACAACATTAATAAATATAGCAGTACATATACATGTAAGGACACTTTTGTCTAATTCTATATAATTCTTGTCTATTACCATGTATAATGTAATCAAATCAAACAAATGCATGATGATTACTTGAAGACGGACCAAACAGATTCATGTAATCATCATTACATTCCATTACATTACACTATATTACATTACATTCCCTCTACGTAAATGAACCAAACGGCTCCATGAGTTTTGAGGCTGATGGATTGGCCCGTTGCGTTCTATAGCCTAGACCACAAGCCCGCAGATATTACCGCATTGTTTTTTTGACCTGAATCCAGCTTGAGTGCAAAGGGAAGAAGGGGAAAAGCATGTTTTAAATTTGAAGGTGGTATTGGACACTCTCTCCCGCACCCTTTTAAAACATTTTTAATTATCAATTCTTCTACTAACTAATCAACTCAATTTATGAACTGATTTGATATGATTAAGGATAGATATCACTAAAGTTGGTTAAAGTATTTTGCATATCAAATTCAAACCCGTCAAACTCGTGATAAAAATGTAAACTCTAATCATACCTTAGCTTGTAAGAGTTTACTGTTAAAAAAATGTGTATTTAAAGTATATAATAAAATAAAAATATAAAAAAGACAATAATTAGACTTAAGTGTATTTTAAATATGAATATTTGACATTGACTTATCGAGATTCAGGTAAAGACATTACTTTCAAGTTCATATATATTACAAGTTGAAATGATTGATCATCATGATCAAATGAAAAATGACATTAGACATAGCTAGAATGAATTAGCATGATTATAAGGCATAATAAAATTTAAGAATTGTAAATTTGGTGTGTGAACTTATAGATTTCGTTTGTTGAACTTGTGTGTTTAGTCGATTTTACAACTAGTACAAGTTTAAGTAACTTATGATAGATTAAAGTAAATTTTTTGTCCTTTATATTTGCAACAATCAAGTTTTATTTTAGTCTTAAATATTTGAAAAATTCATTTTTGGTTTCTTTATTGTCAAAAGTCATTAGTCTCTTTTTAGGTTACATAAGCCATTAATTTCACTTAACTGGAAATAGTGACTCATGAATGCAAATAAAAAATTTAATTTTTACCATATTAGCATAGATATAATAAACAATTTTGCTTGAATCATATTCTATCGACATTCAATTATTAATATACCAATTTAAATTGGCTATGCCAATCTGTCTTGTGCTAACAGTGGCCCGAGAATCATGTGTGGAGCACACACTCGGGCCTCGTTTTTTTCGGAAACATGTGAAACGGGCCTTTTGGTCAAAGTCAACTGTCAAGGCTCTGGTCAAATAAATGTCAAGATTCTCGAATCAGCCATTTTAATGGGAATTCTTCGTGGGAGCTAGATACAGGTATTTTCTTGGACGACCACTAATTTGATGGAGTATATGCTACTAAAATGATAGGTCATAGGAGTAGAAAGTTGGAAACACGTTGGAAGCTATAGAAACATCATTTGATAACATTCCTTTCGTGGCAATTTAATGGTCGGTTCCGTCTTGAGATCTTTCGCCACTCATATAATTGGGCGGTGGTGTGAACTGAGCTGCAGTGATATGACCTCCTTTTTCTTCACTTCTATGGGAATCGGACACTGATTTAACTGTCACGGTGGCAAGGGAGAAGCGGCCAAACTGGATAATATATACGAGTCTGTTACAAATTTTCATTTTTCCTAAGATGATCAATGATCAGAATCGAAAATTAAAAAGATGAGAGGGCATATAGGCAGTATATATTGAAACTAAAAATTATAAAAATCGATACATAAATTTTCAATGAATATTATGAAATAATATTGGATGGAAATCAATTGAATTACCAAAAACTTATCACCGCCATTAACCATTTCCATAATTTCATTTTTTTGACCAATAATTTCCATAATTTCATGATACCTTTTTAAATGGCAATTTCATAATGCTATTAAAGATGCGTCTATAAGAAACGAAAAAAATCAATATGGAATCATGTGCATGATATATAACAACAAATTTACTTCAAACCCTGATAAATGACGCTCTTCAAATCTAAATATAAAATCAAGTTCTTTTTATTTGTGCATATCAATGCATTAGAGTTGCAAAAATAAGTGAGTGCTTGATTTTAACACACGATATATGTGTGTGTTAGGTGAATTGGGTAGAGGGTAAAATTATGAATTTATGTATTTTAAAACTTTTAGTTGCAATTTTTGATGTTTAAAAAAATAACTCAGATCCATAATAAGGATACAAAATATTTATAGATGTGAGGAGTCGGAGGTGAGTATAAATTTGCGATGCTAATGCCTAGTGATGTGATATACGTGGGCAGGTGAACGGAGGTGGTATACAGCGCATAACTCGTTATTTTTTGTTAAATATCATTAGGTAAACTAACATCTATTAGCAAACGATTAGTTTAAATTTGAAGAGTAAGAGTTTTACTCACATAGACAAGATTGTAACCTTTCCTAATAAAAACACTTCTTAGGGTTCGATTACACATTATCATCCTTATAGGGGTTGAAACTCAATTACCAATTCAACTAATTACTCATTATTAGTAGTATTTACACAAGGTTCAACATAGTTAGTACATATACTCTGTGTTCGAGTTTGCCATGGAGGGCTACTTTTTAACCATAAACAAATCAACCACCTAATATTTTCAAGTTTCAACTTCGTCCCGTCACTTGTTATTACTTTATAAATATAAATGTCCCACACTCCCACGAGTTTAATTTAGTAAGTTCTTCGCCCAATCGGGGGCATGATTTGAATTATCTATTAAAAACAAATCAACACTATTGATTTGATAATACATTATTTCTAATTTTCTACACTATCAGGTTTCGATTCAAAACGGAGAGAGTATATTTTTGTGGAAGGCGCTGCATGAGCGCCACGCGCTCTTGTCATCACACCACAACACCATCCTCACTTATTGCCCATTAGTCACTACTAAATATTCCCCGCTCTAAATATTTTTTTTAATTAAGGGAGTGAAGCAGCTACTTAATTTTAATGTATCTTACTTAAAATTATAATATATTATAGTTTACAAGTAAGGTAAATTAATTTTGAAGGAAAAATATAATTATATACATTTTAACATAATTAATTTTGTACCCTTGTTCTCTCCAAAAAGATTCAACCTAATAATTAACATCAATAAGGAGTAGTTTAACTTAGATTTTTATAATAGGGTAAAGGTGCAAAAATGAGTCCAAGCATTGCGTTTTTGATTGTTTATATATTTCATATTGGCATATACATCATATAAAAGAATCATGTTGCCACGAGGAAACGTGATAGAGTAAATGATATGGATATTTTATACTCCAGAATACGGCGTGCATTTCTTAAAAAAAAATGAATGAATAACAGTAGAATTATCAAGAGGATGGGTAAAAAATCTCAATATTAATACTTTTTTTTATCGTTTACAGCTTGCACTTGCTCCTCTTTCCTCTTTTGGTCATAACTCATAACACTTGCTCCTCTTTCCATGTTTCACAACTCCGATATTAGTGTTTTATCAAATGAGCATGAGACTGCAAAATATGGGGAAATATAATATAGCAGTAGTTATAAAATTGGAAAGGGGAGAAAGTGAGTTGGCATTCACACTGCGAGATCGAAGAAGCAAAATGCAGGGGCATGCCGGTGGAGGTGTAAAACAAAGACAAAGAAGCCCACACTTGTATAGTTCTATGAGTCGGAGTTTCATTGTGTGTTTAACAATTCATTCAAAGAAAGTAGGTCTTGGTCAGAGCCCACCACCCACCGAGTCTCTATGTATATAAACAAGCATCTCAATTCAATAAATTAAATATTTCCCCCCTCCATCCATCCATTTCATTTTTCTCCCATATATCACTTCCTTCTCTCTCTTTATACACGTCCCCATTTCCACTATTCCAATTGTCTCTACTCAAGTCTCACCAACAGTCAAGTCAACACCACTCATCTCATGGCTTCCTCTTACCTCCACCTACAGCCCCCTCCCCCTCCCATCTCCCTCCGTCCCATCAGAGCTTCCCTCTCCGTGCCGCCGCCTTCAACCGCCGCAACCAAGCTGCCCCTCCGGAAAATCCCCGGCGACTACGGCGTCCCCATCATAGGGCCCTACAAAGACCGCCAAGACTACTTCTACAACCAAGGACGCGACGACTTCTTCAAATCCCGCATCCAAAAGTACAACTCCACCATCTTCCGCACCAACATGCCACCTGGCCCCCTCATCTCCCCCAACCCCCACGTCATCACCCTCCTTGATGCCGTCAGCTTCCCCACCCTCTTCGACCCCTCCAAGGTCGACAAAACCAACCTCTTCACCGGCACCTACGTCCCCTCCCTTGAACTCACTGGCGGCCACAGAGTCCTCTCCTACCTCGACCCCTCCGAACCCAAACACTCCCTCCTTAAAAAACTCATCTTCTCTCTCCTCAAATCTCGCAACCGCCACGTCATCCCACAATTCCACTCCTCCTACACCACCCTATTTGATAACTTAGAGCAAGAGCTCGCTGTCAAGGGGAAGGCCAGCTTCGGCGAGGCCCACGACCAGGCCGCGTTCAACTTCCTGGCCCGGGCTCTCCTCGGCTCCGACCCGGCCCATACCAAGCTGGGCCTCGACGGGCCCAAAATCGTCCAAAAATGGGTCCTTTTCCAGCTCAGCCCCATCCTCAAACTCGGCCTCCCCAAGCTCATCGAAGACTCCATCTTCCACAGCATACGCCTCCCACCTTTCTTAGTCAAATCCGATTACCAAAGACTCTACGATTTCTTCTACGAATCTTCAGGGCCCGTGTTAAACGAAGCAGAGAGTATGGGCATTTCGAAAGATGAAGCTTGCCATAATCTGATATTCGCCACGTGCTTTAATTCATTCGGAGGAATGAAGCTGTTTTTCCCCAACGTGATGAAGTGGATCGGGAGAGCTGGCGTGAAACTGCATACACAGCTGGCGGAGGAGATCCGATCGGCGGTGAGATCCAACGGTGGGGAAGTCACGATGGGGGCGATGGAAAATATGCCGTTGATGAAATCAACGGTGTACGAAGCTTTTAGAATAGAGCCACCCGTGCCGTTACAATATGGGAGGGCAAAGAGAGATATGATGATAGAGAATCATGAGAACAGATTTGAAGTGAAGGAAGGGGAAATATTGTTTGGGTATCAGCCGTTTGCTACGAAGGATGCGAGGATATTTGAGAGGGCTGAGGAGTTTGTTGGGGAGAGGTTTATGGGGGAGGGAGAGAAGTTGTTGAAGTATGTGGTGTGGTCCAATGGGCCTGAGACGGAGAGTCCTACGTTGGGGAATAAACAGTGTGCTGGCAAGGATTTTGTGACGTTGATGACTAGATTGTTGGTGGTGGAGCTTTTTTTGAGATATGATTCCTTTGATATACAGGCCGGGACTTCGCCGTTGGGATCATCCATCACCGTTACTTCTCTCAAGAAAGCCAGCTTTTAGATGACTTCAAATTGTATCATACAGCGAGTAGGCCATGTGTTTTTTTTTTGCTAAAGTATACTTTTGGTCTATACTTTTGGTCCCTTATGTTTGCATCAAGTTTCAATTTAGTCCTTTATGTTTGGAAAGTACACTTTTAGTCCTTTTTTGTTATCACCGTTAGTTTAACTTAACGGAAAATGTTAACTTAACAATTTTAAATGATTATTAAATACTGAAAAAATGTTCAAATTAAAATATTTGAGTATAAATACTATTATATTTTCAAAATTTATCATTTTTGGTCCAATTTCATTATAAAATAATCATTTAAAATTTTTAAGTTAGCATTTTCCGTTAAGTTAAACTAACGGTGTTAACAAAAAAGGACTAAAAGTGTATTTTCTAAACATAAAGGACTAAATTGAAACTTGATGCAAACATAAGGGACCTAAAGTATACTTTAGCCTTTTTTTTTACGTATTTCACCAGGTTCCATGAGAGTAACAGCTGGATTATTTGTGATTATTAAGACGGATTTAGTTTAAGGTTAAATGTGTTTTTTGTTGCTTTCAAAATTTTGTCATGATAAATTTAAATTTACATGTGATGGATTATGCGTTGTAAAAATAGCATCATTATTACCTTTCTGATGATGATTAAGAGGCAATGTTGGAGTTGGATATTGTAGAGTGGAGTAGGTGGGATGAATTATGGGGTCACTTTCCAATTTCCGTAAAGCATGCCATGGATAATGATGTTGTGTAAAAAAGGTTGGATCATGTTACTCACATGCTAATGGCTGTTATACTAATAGTAGTAGTAGTACTCTCGGGAGATTTATTGTTTGTTGTCAGCTTCCCATGCTATAGCAGCCTACCCCAGCACTACTCAATCGTTTATTTATAGGCTTTTGTACCTTTATCCTACACTTTGAAAAAAAATTTTACCAATATACTACATTCAAAAAAAAAAAAAATACCAATATATTGCACCTGTACAGAATTCTTGCCAAGAACGATTTTCATTAGCACACTTCCCAAGGACGTTTTCAGATGAATTGCATTATATACGCACACATACCATACTACTTCTCCCGGATCTAAATATAAGACTAGATTGACTTTTATCGAAAAATTAAGGAAGAAAAATATATAGGTCATTTAACTATGTTATACTTGATATATTTTTATAGTATCTATTAGTTTATAAGTCAAATAAACTAGTTAAAGAGAAAAAATTGGTAAATCAACTTATAAGGAACTTATTTTGCTTTCTTAAGATTTTCTAAAAATGTTAAATATGCCTTATATTTAGAACTAGAGTTAGTATTATTTAACCTCAAACTATCTCATATATTTTTTGATACATCTGAAATAACAAACTATCTCATATATTTATGTAGTTTAATTAGAATTAAGCATATTAAACCTATATCGTCTTTATTTTTTCTCCATTTTTATTATTATCTTTAGAAAAATTAATGTCATATAAAAGAAATAATGACACATAAATTTAGTGTATTGGTATTTATTTTTGTCTCTGCAACATTATTTTTTATGTGTCATTATTTTTTTAATATGACATTATTTTTTCTAAACATAATAATAAAAATGGAGAAAATTAAAGACGATATAAGTTTAATATGCTTAATTGTAATTAAGCTACATAAATAATATATGAGATAGTTTGAGGTTAAATAATAGTACCTTCGGTTCTAAATATAAGGCTTATTTGACATTTTTAGAAAATCCTAAGAAAGTAAAATAAGTTCCTTATAAGTTGATTAACCAATTTTTTCTCTTTAAGTAATTTATTTGACCTATAAATTAATAGATACTATAAAAATATATCAAGTATATCATAGTTAAATGACCTATTTTGCTTCCTAAATTTTTCGAAAAAAGTCAATCAGATCTTATATTTAGATCCAGGAGAAGTTGTATGGTATGTGTGTGTATATATTATGCAATTCATCTGAAAACGTCCTTGGGAAGCGTGTTGTACTTGGTTAGAACGAAAGTCGTTCTTGGCAAGAACGACTTCTAAAGTCGTTCTTGCCAAGAACGACTTCTGTACAAGTGCAGCATATTGGTATTTATTTTTTTTTGAATGTAGTATATTGGTAAAAAAAATTTCAAGTGTAGCATATAGGTACAAAATCGTTTATTTATATGTTAAACGCACAAAACTTGTGTGTTGTTTAAGTGTTCACCATGTTTAATTCATCGAATTTGTAATTCATTCACGTTGATCTTTTTTGGCAGAACCTTATTAGTAGGCCTCTTTTTTTTGATAAAATGACAATTATATTAATTCAAGTCACAATTACATAAAGACACTAACAATACATTTGTGAACAGAAACATTGAAATACACGTTTCTCTTGTCTCATCATCAATCTTAAATTATTTATTACTCATACACGTTTCCATTTTCAAATATTACTTCACACATTAAAAATATATTTCCTCACCTTTAAGTCGACTGTCCGTCTCTTTGAGATTAAAGCATGCCATCTTAGAAGAAGTTTCACAACTTGTAATCCCAAATCCCAATATCCTTCTTTCCCAAATGTTGCCACTACTATATCGCCTCACAAATATACGTATGCAGCGTCTAGCAATACAAGTCACTTTCGCGACCTCATTCGACTTATTCCCATTGGATATGGTAAAAGCCATTACCTTTTGAAGTTTATGATAGGGACACTTTTCAGGTAACTATCATGACTCGACATTCTAAGCATCTATTATTTTGTTTTTGCTCGAAATTTATCCCATCTTGACTTGGTCAAAAATATTCCACCATAACTTATAAGTAGATTTCTTTTTCCCTATACTATTGTTTAGGCTTTTATACACGTTTAAAATAAAGCCAATTAAGGTCTTCCCTTATATTTTAACATTAATGATTTCGGAATATGGCGTTTGAATATTTGGTGAGTGAACAACTTTGAAGCTGGACACTAGAAAAATAGATGATCATCTTGCTTGACACAAGACTGCACATTAGAATCTATATCCTAAAAATTCTTAACTATAGAAACATAGGGGACCACCAAGGCTACGATTCCCTACCTGTGAGGTCACTCCAATCATTTACTCCTTGATAGCTAGCACTCGAATGATTTACTCAAACTATTTGATTTTGATGAAAGTGAGCTTTGTTCACTCAGCCAAAAGTCTGGGTCATGCACTGAGACGGGAGAGCAGTTCTTGGGCTTTTTAACAGAGTTTGACGTGGCAGGCCCAGTCAGCAACTTAAGGCCTTTTCCCTCCGTTTCCACCTTATTCCCTCTTACACTCAGAGGTTTCTCACTTTCATCCGAGGAAGGAGAGGAAGAGGACAACTCTGTGGAGGCCATACGATTGCTGTCTTCAAAGGTTGTCCACCTACTCATTCTGATCTGTTCCAGCTCAGCAGCAACTTCTATCATGGAAGGCCTCATGTCCCTGTGGAATGCAAGGCATCGAAATGCCAGCTCAGCTGTCTTGTGTACTGAGAAATGTGTCCAATCATCCATACATGCTTCGAGGAATGGATCTATGTTCTCATCCAAAAGCCCCTTCCCTATCTTATCTATAGCAAAAGAAGCCAAATTCACTGCATTCTGGGGACGAGTAAAGTCCACCACTTTCAACCCTGTTATGATCTCAACAAGAACAACACCAAAACTATACACATCACTTTTATCTGAAAGGTGGAAATCTTGATGGTATTGTGGATCAACGTAGCCAGGAGTTCCTTGTGGGGCAGTTGAAATGTGAGATATTTCGGTCATCCCTGGTCTTGAAAGACCAAAATCTGCAACCTTTGATCTAAAATTGTTGTCCAAAAGTATGTTGCTTGACTTGATGTCTCTATGGTAAATAGGGGGATCAATGGCAGAGTGAAGATGTGCTATGGCTTGTGCTGTTTCAACAGCAATATTGAGTCGAACTTGCCATGTAAGTCCCATCCCTCTCTCCCTTAAAAGATGTTGATTTAACGTTCCATTGGGCATGAACTCATAGACAAGGATTTGTTCTCCATATTCGAGAGAGCAACCCAATAAGCGCACTAGATTGGGATGGTTTACAGAGGAAATTAGCTTGATCTCGTTCATTACTTTCTCGATGCTGTCAGTGTCTTTGTACTTGATCCTTTTGATGGCAACCCATTCATTATTATTATTATTGAGGAGTTTTCCCGCGTAAACAGTGCCGTACGCGCCAGTTCCAAGCCTTTGTTTCTCTGAGAAGTTATTCGTGGCTCTCTCGATGTCTTTGTAGGTGTAAATAGGGACGCTATAATTGCTGGTGGCTTCATTCAAGCGCCTTTTTGTGCTCTTTGTGACTCTTAATTTGGATCGTCTCCGAAAGAAACAACATATTAGACCCACACCGATCATTGATGAAGCTCCAAACACCATCCCTGTACAAGTTATCTTAGTCACGTTTGCTTATAAAATGCTAGGCTGCAGAGCATCGGACCTTAGTGTGTATGCATTTTTTGGTTTCTTTGAGATGGAACGACTTTTAATTAAACAAACTTAAAATGTATAGTTTCTTATAAAATACTTCCTCTGGGTTCTAACTATAAGATAATTTTGACTTATTTAGAAAATTTAATAATGTAAAATTAATCACTTTAAATTGGCTATAATTTTTTCCTTAAAACTATTTTATTTTGCTCATAAACAAATCTATAATATAATTACGTGTGACTTATATTATAATTCAGTTATATAATTCGTTATACTTTAACTTTTTTAAAAAATATTAAAGTGATCTTATGTTTAAGATAAATGAGAGCACCTTTATTTTCAACAAATGAAATAGCTAGGAAAACTAACCTCCAATCAAGACAACAAATCTGGTTGTTCCTCCACATTGGCCAGACATGTACTTTGTTGGGTTGCAGGATGAAGAGTCTGTTCGTTTACATGCCCAAATTAAAAAAAAACAATGATTAGGGAATATAATTTTTTTTGGGCAGATAATGAAAGCAGTATAATTCGCAGCTAGTATGTAATTCAGCATTAGTTTTAGTTTGTTTTGTAAAAAAATTCAATGCATAGCTAATAAAAATTCACAAGCCATAAAAAGATCCGTTCATTTGACACGATATACACATAATCTAAATTTAATTAACTATTTTCTATAATTTAACGTTTTGACAAAATATCATTTAAAAAATTGCAGGATTCAATTATTGCTTTCATAAGAAATAGGGCAGAAACTTCCTCAAAACAAGAACAAGCCATAATAATCAAGTGGAATATATTCCGGCCCACATTTTGATGCTTAGGTGGTGCACAAAAGAACAACGAGAGAAAGACATGAAAAAGAAGATTGTTGGACCAAATTATGGAAAGAAGTCTTGACCAAAATAATGCTAATTGATTAGCGAGGTTGACTTCAAGATGCCCTTAATCAGGGGTTGGACTGATAAATTGTGGGGTCATTCATGTTTAAAGGCCATTATGAGGGGCATCATCCTCGTCCAATTTGAATTGCACTCCCTCACTCCCTTGATGCGTATGTCTTGTCTCTACTCATCAAAATTTAACCCGTGTGTCCCACTCCTACCAGCCGTTAATCACTATCTCCCTTTTCTATTATTCCAATCAATTTTTAACAACTAACTTCACTGATAAAAATCAAAACAAGAGTGCGCTATCCTCTCTTTTATTCCTAGGTATACAATGTGGTGGTGAGGATTATTCATAGTCTCACATGTCTAACACAAATATAATGTTGCATTGGAAATTAAAAAATCGATCCTAAATAATAGTAGTAAATATAAGAAGTATAATATGGTCAGCTTTTTGTTTTAAAATATTAGAGGTAAACACAAGAGTCAAAGTACATGTTTTCTTTTTATAGTACATCCATGCATATGATTAAATGCAAAGCGTGTAATTCTGTCATTGAGGCCGCTGAATTATACTACTAGTTGCTCTAGCGTGTAATTCTGTTCCAACGAATTAAAACAATTCTTTGGTGAAAGTAACTTAAAACATTTTAAATTTGAGGAATCAACTTAAATAAAATAATCTATCACCTACTTAAAAATTAAAAACACTGTACCCGTGCTGATAAAAAAAATAAGAACACTGAACCCGTGACAATCATTTCGCAACTTAAATAATGAAGTCGCTGGACTAAACGGCATGGACTCCACGAAAATTTGGAAATTGTAATGATAATCAGTGAAAAAAACTCCATTTCATCATCAATCAATGGTCAACAAATGAACCAAAACTAACTCCCTGTATTCATCGCTTCCTTTTTTTTAAAAACATTAAAACCCACGAAATTAAGGCGATCATTGCGCTAAAAAGTCAATCCACAATCATACCACATTCAGTTAAAAATATTAAAAACTGACCTTTCCGGCAACCACTTCCCGCCAAATACCCATCGCCGGAAAATCCTTCCCGGCAACGACACCTATACCCAGGTTTCTGATCAGTCGGAGATTTCAACCTCGTACAGTTCGCATGTTTCGAACATTCACACTCTCCTTCCAACCACCATGCCAGCTCAATAGTCTCAACTTCCAACGACACTCCACTCTCTCCTCCACTCATATCAGAATTATTCCTCAGCTCCTCCGCCGCAATCGCCGACATAATGTAACGACACCGTTTGCTCCTTATATTCTGTAGACTCATAAAATCAACGGTAGAATTCTCATAATAGCAGCTCAACTTCCCGTTGCAATTTTTGGACTGAAACTGAGTTTGAACCATGGTGGCCGGAATAACACAAGGGGTGAGAGATTGTTTGCAGTTCTGTAAAAGTATGGCGTTTCGTGAAGTGGGGGCGTAGTTATGTGTGAAGAGGCGGTGGAAGGTGTGGAAGGGACGGTTACATTGGGATTTGACGGAGATGATGATGGTGTCGGAGGTGATGGAGTGGACGGGGTAGTCTCCGATGAGGATTTGGCCGGAGGGGGTGCATTTGAGGGGGATGGTGCAGGCGGCGGAGAAGCCAAAGGCGTGTGGGAGGGTGAAGGGGGAGTTTTTGGGAGGGCATGTTTTCCGGCAGTACGGACGGTGGTTGGATTGGCCGGCGATGAAGGGGAGGAGAGAGATGGCTAAGAGGATGGTTTGAAGGGAGAGTTTTGTCATTTGTGATCATGGGAGAGGTGTGGTATTATTAGCTATAGGTAAAGGTGTATGTGGAAGGGAAAAAACAGAGGATTGGTGTGTTATGAAGAGGGGGCTCTATTTGCTTTGTTAGATAAGACAACACAATTACGCAACATGAAGGTTGTCAATTAGAGTGTGAGACCAAGGATGGAGGGCATTTCTTCTTTTCACACCGATTCCTGTTTTTTTGGTGTGCTTTATATTTAATATATGTCTTCTTTTCATGCACAGTTTTGTAATTAAATAACTAGAGTTAGTTTACTAAACTAACTATGGTTAGGTTAGTTGTAACAGAATGAGTTAATTATTTACCACATGTGTATATCAATATAAATAGATGTACAGCTGTTACTTTGGGATTATCGATCAATACAAGTTTCCTCTTTTACTTCTTTCTCTCTTCTTTCCTTTCTTTCTCTACTAGATTCTTTTCTCCTTTATGGTACCAGAGCAACAAGAATCCTGAGACCATGGCATCATCAAGCGAATCTACTGTGACAAGTTCTCAACTCAAGAGAGAGATTATCTCTTTCACTCATCTTGTTTCTGTGAAGTTAGATGAGACGAATTTCCTGATATGGAAGCATCAAATTCTTTCTGCAATTCATGGTCACAATTTACAAGGCTTTATTGATCGATCAATTGAACCACCAGCGAAGCTTATTTCGCGTCCTGACAAGCCAGAGGACTCTATTCCAAACCTTAAGTATGAAGATTGGGAGATGCAAGATCAACTTCTTGCTTCATGGATGTCCTGCTCTATGACCGACGCAATGCTCACAAGAGTAGTCGGCTGTATCACATCGCTGCAGATCTGGGAGAGAATCCAGACTCACTTTGCATCTCAAACGAGAGCAAGAGTTAGGCAGCTGAAAGCACAATTAAAGAGTGTCAAGAAAGGTAATTCTTCTGCTAATGACTATCTTCTTCGTATCAAAGCAATCACAGATGCTTTGGCTGGAATTGGCCATCCAGTTGATGAGGCTGATCATATTGAAGTCATTTTTGATGGTCTTTCTGAAGACTATGATTCTTGGATTACTGCAATTACTACCAGGTCTGAACCGTATTCGGTAGAATAGATTGAGTCTCTTCTTGTGGCTCAAGAGGCTCGTATTGAAAAGAATCAGAAGCATGCTTCTTCGATTGTAGCTAATCTTGCACAATCAAAGCCTCCAAAAAGAGGTGGAGGTGGTGGAGGTCGCTCACGTGGCGGCGGTCGTTCAAATCGTGGTAGAGGTGCTGGTCGCTGGTCCAGTAATGGCAATTTTTCTAACTCTTCACACTCATCCACTACTAAATCTGTTCCTGAGTGTCAAATTTGTGAGAAGCGAGGTCATCTTGCTCGCGACTGTTGGTATCGTTTTGATGAATCTTTTCAAGGTCTGAATATTAGAGATATGAAATCTAAGAAGGATTAGACTGCACTTGTTGCTACCTCTGAGTGTATTGGTGATCCTGACTGGTATCTTGACTCTGGTGCTACTTGTCATGTTACTCGTGACGAGAACAATATCACCGACAAATCTGGTGGTAAGTCCATTGCTCAAATTTTTATTGGTGATGGTAAAGGATTATTAGTTAATAGCACTGGTTCTTCTGATTGTGTTCTTTCACATTCACATTATCGGCTTAAACTTAGAGATTTGCTTCATGTTCCAGAAATTTCTAAGAATTTGCTTAGTATACCACGTCTTTGTCTTGATAATGACATACTAATTGCCTTCTTTTCTGATAAATGTTTGATAAAGGATCTTCAAACTAATCAGATTCTCTATCAAGGCCAACTCAAGCATCGTCATTCTGGCCTACATGCTGTTCCTCTTGCGATTCAACCTTGTGGATCGCTGACTACTTTGAAGTCTTCGCAACCTTGTGCTTATGTTGCTGTTTCTAATGACAGTTGTAATAATGTTCAGTCCTTTTCTTCTTTTAATAATACTGGTGGTTTATCCACCTCTGTGTTTAGTTTGTGGCATAATAGATTAGGCCACCCTGCTGCTCGAGTTGTAACACAAGTTTTAAAGCATTGTAAACTTCCTATGAGAAGTAAACGTTCAGTGTTTGATTTTTGTAATGCTTGCTGCCTTGGCAAAGCACATAGACTTCCTTATATGTTGTCTCAAACTACATATTCTCAACCACTTGAACTCATTCATTCAGATATATGGGGCCCTTCTCCCTATACTTCTACTAATGGTTACAAATATTATGTGCATTTCACTGATGCTTATTCTAGATATACATGGTTTTATCCATTACACACAAAGTCTGAGGTGTATGATGTATTTCTTTCCTTTAAAAAAATGATTGAACTACAATTAAATTGTTCAATTAAGGCTTTTCAATCTGATTCTGGTGCTGAATATTTGAAGATTGGTCGTTTTCTTAAGGAACATGGTATTATTCATCGTCTTTCTTGCCCTTATACTCATGAACAAAATGGTTTGGCAGAGAGGAAGCATCGTTCTATCACTGAGACTGGTTTGACTTTGTTATCTAATGCATCTTTACCGTTTACACTGTGGGTAGATGCCTTTTCTACAGGAGTTTATTTGTTTAATCGTCTCCCTAAGAAGATTTTAGTGGGTATATCACCTTTTGAGAAGTTGTTTGGCAAAGCACCTGCTTATTCACATCTAAAAATTTTTGGCTGCTCTTGTTTTCCTTTGACGCGGCCCTATAATCGTCACAAGATGGATTTTCGTTCTGTTCATTGTATTTTCTTGGGATATAGTAATTTGCATAAGGGCTATCGTTGTTGGGATCCTCATGGCCGAATGTATATTTCTAGAGATGTTGTATTTAATGAGTATGAGTTTCCTTACTCAAAACTTATGGCTTCTAAAACAAGTGTGGTTCCTGCTAATTATACATCCTCTATATGCCATGTGCCTTCTTTGTTACCTATTGTAGGTTCTATACTTTCTAACCCTGCAGGTTCTTTAAATCCTAATTCTTCTGAAGATGTTTCTGCTGCTACATTGTCAAATTCTGACTCTACAGCTTCATCCAACAACTTTTCTACTTCATGTTCGTCTGAGAATGCTTCTGTTGTGCCTGTTGTTGAAGAAATTTCAGATCCTGCTGCTCCAGTCAATCGTGTTGTCACAAGATCAATGAATGGTATTTACAAGCCTAAAGTGCTTGTTACTTCTATAGAACCATCTTCTCTTCGTGATGCACTTTCCTCACCAGACTGGAAGAAGGCTATGGATGAGGAATATGATGCTCTTCTACGTAATCAGACTTGGCGTCTTGTTTCTTTACCTCCTGGACGTCATGCAATAGGCTGTAAATGGGTTTGGAAACGAAAAACAAATCCAGATGGCTCCACCGCAAAGTTTAAAGCTCGTCTTGTAGCAAAGGGATTTCATCAAAAAGAAGGTTTTGACTTCAATGAGACTTTTAGTCCTGTGATTAAACCTGTAACTATTCGGGTTATACTTTCTGTTGCAGCTTCTCAAAATTGGAGTCTTCGGCAAGTTGATGTGAACAATGCCTTCCTTAATGGATCTCTTCAAGAGGAGGTCTATATGCAACAACCCCCTGGGTATGAATGTGCAAACAAGTCTCTTGTTTGTAAGCTTGATAAAGCTCTCTATGGTCTTAAACAAGCACCACGTGCTTGGTTTGAAAAATTGTCCAGCGCATTTCATAAGCTTGGTTTTCGGAGTAGTAAATGTGATCAATCACTTTTTATTCGTATCATTGGTAGTGATGTTATCTATGCCCTTGCCTATGTCGATGATATTATTTTTACAGGCACTTCTCACACTAAAATTTCAGAAGTTATAGCTGCCTTGAATAAAGAGTTCTCTCTAAAAGATCTTGGTGATCTTAGTTACTTTCTGGGAATTGAGGTGCACAGATTGCAA
Source organism: Mimosa pudica (assembly GCA_029929735.1). Taxonomy (NCBI): domain Eukaryota; kingdom Viridiplantae; phylum Streptophyta; class Magnoliopsida; order Fabales; family Fabaceae; genus Mimosa; species Mimosa pudica. The sequence goes on from JAKELP010000007.1 coordinate 1,295,289, forward strand.
AGTGGAGCTCTTTTTTTGTCACAGGCTAAATATCTTCGTGATGTTTTAAAAAAAGCAGGGATGAGCCATGCTAAGGGTGTTTCTACTCCGATGGTTTCTAATATCAAACTGTTTAAGGATGGGCCACATAGGTTTGATAATGCTGAACTTTATCGGTCTATTGTTGGGGCACTTCAATATGCAACTATTACAAGACCAGAAATAAGCTTTTCTGTCAACAAAGTCTGTCAATTCATGCAATCGCCTCTTAAGGAGCATTGGACAGCAGTGAAACGAATTTTGCGGTATCTTGCTGGAACAATCTCTCATGGCTTATGTCTTTCTCCTTCATTAGATAGGTCCATTGTTGCATACTGTGATGCTGATTGGGCTGGTGATTGCAATGATCGCCGTAGTACTAGTGGTTATTGTATATATTTTGGTAGAAACTTGATCTCCTGGTCAGCTAAAAAACAACCGCTTGTCTCCAAATCCAGCACAGAATCAGAATATAGGAGTATGGCTTTAACTGTATCAAAAGTGTTGTGGTTGAAGTCTCTATTCTCTGAACTTAAGATTCGTTTGCCATTAGTTCCAAAGGTATTTTGTGATAATCAAGGGGCTGTTCTTATCACAGCCAATCCTGTTTTACATGCACGCACCAAACATTTGGAATTGGATCTTCACTTTGTACGTGAGCGTGCTCTGAGAAAGGATATTCAGGTTCTTCATATTCCATCTCAAAATCAGATTGCTGATGGTCTTACCAAACCACTTTCTAGCTCACGGTTTGCAGATTTCAAGAGATACTTACATGTTGGAGAGTACCTCAAATTACGGGGGAATGATAATGTAATTAAATAACTAGAGTTAGTTTACTAAACTAACTATGGTTAGGTTAGTTGTAACAGAATGAGTTAATTATTTACCACATGTGTATATCAGTATAAATAGATGTACAGCTGTTACTTTGGGATTATCGATCAATACAAGCTTCCTCTTTTACTTCTTTCTCTCTTCTTTCCTTTCTTTCTCTGCTAGATTCTTTTCTCCTTTAAGAGTGTGAGACCAAGGATGGAGGGCATTTCTTCTTTTCACACCGATTCCTGTTTTTTTGGGTGTGCTTTATATTTAATATATGTCTTCTTTTCATGCACGGTTTTGTTTTTTTTTTAAGGAATAAAGGTTAGAGAACGAATAAGATCGTAATAATCGAAAAGCAATTTATAAATACTTGTGTTTATATGGTGTGAATTCGTTTAAATGATGAGCTGGGAAAAGCAACTTGACCTAAGACAGGACAAGGATTGATGGGGCTTGTTATATTACATAAAGAAAAAGAAGAACAGGGAGGGAGGGCCATCAACGGGACCCACGTCCCAGTGGGGGAGTCCTAAAGCAGGGAGAATGGGGAAAGGGATGCATGAAAGGCCTCACATTCAAGTGGTAACATATGTAGTTTGTATATAATGAATGTTTTTAGGCAACGTGCCATTTGTAGATACTTATTATTTGGGATGATTAATTTGAAGTTCACTCAAATTTTATGTCAAACTCGCGAGTTAATACTATGATTTTACCGTTTTTAAGACTCTACTTATTTAAAGCGTGTCATGAGTCAAATAATTTAATAACCATAAACTCGTTAAAAACTCACGAGTTTACATGTCGTATATCACCGTTTTTACGTTTTTATCCTACAAAAAATTGTCTTAACTTACTTTTGAACTTATTTTTATTTTTTTATTTGATTAAATTCAATGAATTTATATATAAATTTCAAAGTAATTTCCTTATTTAAGTTTATAAAGTATGGATATTGATTTGTTTAATGGCAACTAATCATATTTAAAAAATATTAAAGTCAAATTATTGTTATTTTTTATATTTTCATTTAATTATATACGAGAAACACATGTTTATCGATAACCCTAAACCTTACAAGTATATAATTTGATTTTATCTTTTTTTGAACGAGTTTGACAACCTTCCACCTAATACACATAAATGCATATATAAAAGGTCGAAACTACAGATTCATAATAGGTTTAAGGATCATATTTGCCTCTCAAATATGCATTGTGGATTATATATGCCCCTGAAGTATTTTTGTGTTCATAGTGGCCCTTAAGTATGCATGACGATCATATTTGTCTTTTACATTTAAAATATCTATGATCTTTGTACATACTTAAGGCAAATATAACTCATTCTTATATACTTTTGTGACATATATGATCGTGGAGGCATCCTTCACTCACATTCATGCATGTTATACGCTAGAATAAAGGATGTAGTGATATTAAGTAGTCCTTTTTTATCCTATTTATTGGGTTGAGAGAAAAGGTTTTATTTCATTTATTATTTATTGACTTTGTTTTTATTTAGTCTAGTGAATATTAAATATGGATACAATAAGAAATTTGTTGTATTATAGTGAGAAATTAAGGGTGAAGGTGCAAAACTAGCCACCGTAAATTTTCAAATGGACAACTTTGGAACCCGTAAATTGGATGGTGCAAAACCGTACATTATAAATTAAAATGGGACAAATTTAGCCACGCCGTTAAGTTGAAGCTAACAGACGTTTGTTTTAATGAAGGTGGGCCCCACGCCAACACAAACGTCTGTTAGCTTCAACTTAACGGCGTGGCTAAATTTGTCCCATTTTGATTTATAATGTATGGTTTTGCACCATCCAATTTACGGGTGCTAAAGTTGTCCATTTGGAAATTTACGGTGGCTAGTTTTGCACCTTTACCCGAGAAATTAATGAGGTTTAATTTAAAGTTTCTTTAGTCTGTATGAAATACTCCCTCCGTTCCTAAATATAAGATCACTTTGGTTAATTTGGGGAGATTAAGGAAGACAATAAAATTACATGTTTTCCCAAAATCCTCTCAATTACTTAACTTTAAAAGAAGGAGGGGTTTTCAATGGAAAAGAGAGAGTAGAAGGGTAGTTTGGATAAAACTTGAGATAAAATAAGAAGTGATCTTATATTAGGAACTTATCCACTTCCCCAAAATGATCTTATATTTAGGAACGAAGTGAGTATGCTACAATTGACGTACGAATAGAAGGAGATTAGGAGAAGAGTAGTCGCTGACTTCAATAACCACTTAAGTGAAAACTGCGTTTAATTATATTGCTTGTAGTAGAAATCTACACCACTTTAACTCCAACATGACCATCTCGTGACCTTCAGTTGAATTTTGAATCATGGTTATAGTTGGCTGCCACTCCATTTTCCTTCATCTTATTTTAATGGGCAAAGGCTCAAATATGATACACAACTATTGCCTAAGGTACAGATGTGATACAACACTAATCCGAGGGACACCAATGATGCTCAACTTTGCCATTAGACCAAAAATGATACATCCGCTTAATTTAACGGGGTTGACCGTTTGTTTTGGACATGTGGGACAGAGTTGGACCTTTTTTTGCCACATGGGAAGCTGAGTGTATAATACACCTGGCCAGAAAGAATAAAAAAATAAAAAATGACACACTAATATCACTTAAAAATGACACCAAACACACTCTAATATATGATAAAAAAAACACCAACTCTTATAACACTTGACACACACACAACCACACAGTCAAAAACGCAGAAGCACAAGGGGATTAGGGTTTCGTCGCGCGTTGAGATGGGTTGAGGCGAGAGAGCGATTGAGCGATTGGGAGGTAATCGAAGGTTGGGGGTTGGTTTGTGTGAGTAAATACAAAGCTAATCACGGTGGGGTTGATTGTTGGCTTCGTTTGGACCACATAGCACGTGCTTAGATTCTCTGTGAGCTGTAAAATTGACAGGTGAGCTTAGTGCTTTGTGAAAAATGGTTTTTTTTAGCAGTGCTATGCCCTAAATGTCCATTGAATGTTGTTTTATTTACTTATTGTAACAGTGCTCAACATGGCTTCGGACAATGAAGGTGGGGACCACGTGGATGGAGACAACAACGAGGATGCCAACCAAGAATCACTTTTGGCTTTATTGACCAAGGTTAGTGAGCTTTCTGACAAATACATTAATATTGAGAAAGAGAAGAAAAGACTAGATATTGATACTGAGTATGGAAAAGGAGGACCTTCAGCTGAGGGTACTAGTGGAGTAAGGGTTGATAGGAATGATATAAATGATGGGGAAGACGAGTTTGTTGACTAGGGGCCAGAGCTTTCTGATAGTGCGGATGAGGGTGAGAGAGTCACTGGTAATAATGATAGGTTGGTAGGGGGGACGAAGATGATTTTTATGGAAATGTAGAGGGTTATATTGAGGTACCCCGAGAGCCTGAAAGTGCGGATGAAGAAGAGGGATACATTGGTCTTAATGTTGAGAATGAGAATTATGATGGGTAGAGTGATGATGAAGATTATGTTGGAGAGAGTGATGATGAGGATACTGATGAGGATGTGGATGTGGATGACAGTGATGAGGATCGTGTTGAAGTGCCTTTGGAGCCCAGGGGTGGATTAGAACAAACTAGGGCGGGATTCGAAATAGGAATGACTTTCTCTGACAAAGACAAATTGATGAGGCATCTTAGACTGTATGCTATACTGAATGGTGTTAATTTGAAGATGCGTATGACCAATTTGACAAGGTTAATTGCTGGATGTGTAGAGGGCTGCCACTTCAGGGTGTATTTAACTAATGATGGGGAAGATGAGGGTTGGAAAGTGAAGACTCTCATTAGGGAACATAGCTGTGCTAGGCCTGATGTGAACAGAAATGCGACGCAGAAGTGGCTTGTGGAGCTTTTTAAAGAAAAAATTCAGGACAGGCCTAAATTCACATGCAGGGATATGAGGGATGAGGTATTGAGAGAATGGAAGATACAAGTCAGTAGGCAAAAGTGCAAGCGGGCCAAGAAAGAAATCATGGAAGAGGTGGAAGGCAGTTACATAGATGAGTTTGCTAAGCTTGAAGCTTATTGCGCAGAGGTTAGAACCTCAGATCGGGCACAGATGTTTGGCTTCAGTTAAATCAAGAAAAACTACGCAAGGATAAACGAGTGTTCAAAGAATGTACATGTGTTTCAATGCAGCAAAGGTGAGTTTAATGCTTTCAATGTTAAATTAGCTTAATGCAACCCTTATATTATGCTTTTCAGTTCAGCCTTTCTGTTTGTAATGTTAACACAATTTTTTTGACTGGGTTTAAATGATGTAGGTTGGTTGGAAGACTGGAATCAGGCCATTGATAGGCTGTGATGGCACTCATTTGAAGGGAAAGGCAAGAGGGATAATGCTTACAGCACTCAGTATGGATGCTGACGAGTCCCTTTACCCGCTGGCCTTTGCATTGGTAGACACTGAGAATACCTATCACTGGAAGTGGTTCATGGAGTGTCTCAAGGTATCTCTAGATCTTGAAGATGGAGCCAGGATAACCATGATATCAGATATGCAAAAGGTATGAATATGTGTAATCTCTTGTGGTTTTTAGTCACACTTCTTTGCTGCTGTAGTTCTCATCTCTCGGATTGCTTTATTATTAGCTCTGTTTGTGTATAAAGAATCATACTTTGGTGCTTTTGTAGGGACTGTTGCAAGCGGTCAGACAAGTTCTACCTGAAGCGGAGCATAGATTTTGTGCTCGCTACATATATGCCAATTGGGGGAAAAAATGGAATGGCATTGTACTGAAGGAGATGTTCTGGTCTTGTGCATGGAGCACATTTGAGGAGCAGTTCAATGACAACTTGAAGGCAATGAGGGATGAGAACTACGATGCAGCTAAGGCATTGGTGACATACCCTGTGAAAGCATTTGTAAGGGCATATTTCTCCAACCGGTGTCAGTCACAAATGGTTGACAACAACATGGCAGAGAGCCTAAATAGTTGGATAGATGACTTTAGGTACCTGCCGGTTGTTCGTATGTTCGATGGCATACGCGAGAAGTTGATGGACAAATGGGCGTCGATTGATGAGAAGGCCCGAAAGTGGAAGGGCACTTTCAGCCCACATTGTATGGAGTATTATGACATTCATAGGGGGTTGGCAACAAGGTGCCAAGTTAGATATAATGGAGACGAAGGGTATGAGGTGAGCGAGGGTCGGAATAGGCACACTGTTTCCATTCAGAGGAAAATTTGTACATGCCGTTTTTGGGACTTGACTGGAATCCCGTGTCAACACAGCATTGCAGCGATGTGGCATGCCCGGATAGAACCCATGACTCAAGTGAGTGATTTTTATAGCAAGGAGGCATACCTGAACACATACAAAACAAAATTTGGAGTTGTAAGGGGGAGGGAATTTTGGGACATAGAGACATATGCTGCAATGGCGCCTCCGCCAATTTCTAAGTTACCTGGCCGCCCTAAGTTGAAACGGAGAAGGACAAAGGATGTCGACCGGAGGATTCGTGTTGCCCTTTATCCACTGCAAAAGGAAGGTGCTCCCGAGGGAGTGCAAATTGAAAGGCTGAGTAGAAAGGGAAGACCCATCAAGTGTTCAATTTGTAAAAGAGTGGGCCACAACCGGACAACTTGCAAGCAACAAGTGGTAATGACTTTTATTTGATTTTTTATTGTTTTGGTGGACTTGCTTTGCTGTTTTTGGTGCACATGCTTTGCTGTTTATAACATTGTTACGTTAGGGTTTATTTGGTGCTTACTGGTGTCATTGGTGTTTAATAATGGTTGTTTGTAGGCACCTCATGACCCACCACCCCTTGCCTCACAGCCACAGGGCAGTACCAGCACTCAACATGACCCACCACCCCCGGCCTCACAGCCACAGGGCAGTACCAGCACTCAACCCACCCCACCACCCCCTGCCTCACAGCCAACTCCCATTTCCAGCCCTCAACCCACCCCACCAATCCCTCCATCACAGCCAGCCACAACTACTTGCACTCAGGCCATCACCCGCAGCCAAACCAGGTCTCAGCCTACACCAGTGGGCCATAAACGTGTTCAATTCAGCCCTAATGTCTATACCCGCTCAAGAAAGCTTGCTACTGTGGGGTTTGGAACACTTGGGAACGAGGATGGCTCTCTTATTTGTGATGTAAGCTTCTCTAAGACGTTTATTGTTTACAATTATCATGTACCATAACAAGGTGGTTGAATGATCTCTTTTGCCTTTGTAGCCTGGGCAGCCAACTGAGGAGGTCATTAATGAGGGGACTGCTGACCATTACATGCATCTGTATTCCGATCCTCAAACCAAGTTCCCCATTCCCAATGAGAAAAAGAGAATGCAGGCTGCTCCAGTAGAAGGGCCATCAAGGAAAATTGGATACAAAGGTCCTGATCCTTCAGTTGGCAAGCTTCCCGTGAATCCATATGGTCTCATGTGGAGAGGTAAGCCAGCTATCACCACCCGGCAACTACAGTGTATGGGCGATGAGATCATGACAAGGAGCAAGCTTAAAAATAGCAGGATCCAGACTCGGAGCAAGAAGAATGGTTGATCTGCTGTTTTAATTATGAATCAAGCTTATGATTACTCTAGTATCTTTTTGTAATGACCAAGCACTAATTAGTAATGTTAGTGCCTTGTGGACATGATGACAGTTTTAGTATCTATTTGTAATGGCTTTAGCATGTTTTTGTAATGACCAAGCACTAAGTACTACTGTTAGTGCCTTGTGGACATGATGACCAGCAATTCTGTGTTAATGCCTTGCAATGGCTTTAGTATCTTTTTGTAATGACCAAACAACACTATCACTTTGTAATGCCCAGGATCTAATTCGGCCAGCAGTAGCACAACTGTACTAGTGCCTTATGGAACATATGCATTGGCTTGGGCTTGGTTTTGTAATGACTATTGACTAATTCAGTACTATTTACTTTGATGGATCTTGCCATGTTTGCCAGATGCTATATACCATTTTTTCCATTTCTTCCAATACTTCTATATGCCAGATGCTATATACCATTTTTTCCATTTCTTCCAATACTTCTATGGCAAAACTATGGATAACCAATAAAATTAACCAATAACATTAACATAATTGTGATGCCTCAACAAAATACCATGAATAACAACTTAACTAATAACATAGCTTCATTGTTAACATAACATTACAATAACATTACAAACTTCAACAACTATGTATGCCACTTGTTCTAGGCTAAACCATTACAATTACATCCACACCATTGTGCCTACATATGCCACTTGTTCTAGGCTAAACCACCATTACTATTACAACAAAGACAAATACAACAAACATGACCCATGAACAGAACATTGCAGCCTTCATTCTTTTATACTTCATCTTCCACAAATTAGTTTCAGCCACATTGGCCCTTTGCTTACGCTTCAACATTTTCAGATCAACATAGATCTGCTCAATCTCTTCTGCAAATCCCTGTCCACGTTCTACTTCTCTTATCCTTCTTTGCAGCATCATATTTTCATCATATAGATGATCAATGTCATCTAGTAGCTCCAAGATCACATTGTTTTCTCTATCGCCGAATTTATTGTCATGCCAATCAAAGAAGCCACATTTCAATCTCTGTCACAAAACAACAAAAACCAAACCAACATACATGTCAAGCATCAGGGAGCAATATTCAAGCACAAAATCGACAAACAAAAACCGTAAAAAAGTGTATCATTAACGTTTATGCAATAATTAAAAACTGGGACCACAAAGAACACATAAAAACGGCACCTGATCATAGTAAAAGCGACACCCATAGAACCTTCGCCCTGGGTTTTCTTCAGTCCATAAGTCCACCTAGGAGCAACTATGTTGTGATAGCAATGTCTCAAGGGATCTTCATACCTATCTTCCCTGCTTGTTTGCCTTAGATGCGTAATTCGTCTTCTTTCTCTTGCAGATGTCGAGCTGGACGATGGCGCCATCCCTACCCACAGATCGTTTTGCTCTGCCCAACCCACCCTTAGCTTCGAAACCTTCGATGGAGTTAGGATTTATCTGGGTGACGGCTTTTTATGACAAAGGGGGTATTTTTTTTATCAAACTAGGGTTTTTTTTAATCACATGGGGATTTATAATTGGACTGCTGAGGTGTAAATCCGACCTGCCATGTGTTCTAAATAATCCCACATGTAACTCATTCCTTTGCCATATCAGCAATTTTTAACCGACGTCAGGGAAAATTAACGGATGTATCATTTTTGGTCTAATGGCAAAGTTGAGCATCATTGGTGTCCCTCGGATTAGTGTTGTATCACATCTGTACCTTAGGCAATAGTTGTGTATCATATTTGAGCCTTTGCCCTATTTTAATTGTATTAAATTATGTGGCGACGACTCACTTTTTGTTTTAATTTGAATTAAATGCTTTAATTTTACTATTCAACTAAATTTGACCCATAACAGCACATCCACAAGTGGGAATTTGGCAGTCACTAAAATGATTCCTCATTTTCCTTTTAAAGCTCAAATTCATCTTTGACCACACTCTTTTATGAGTTCCAGACTCCTTACATAATTGTCCCTCTTTTCTGCAGGTTATTGCATAGTTTTCGACTTTCGTCCTCAAACTAATTTAACTTGAAAAATATATACAAACTAATTTTATATCGTTGGTTTTTGTATTTCAAACATAAACTTTAAGTCAATATGAGGGGACCTACCTCTCACACTTTTGATGTGTGGTTTTTTTATACTTATTTATTTTTTAATACTCAAATTAAGTCACAGGGTTCACTAGAGCTAGAAGAATCTTCATGCCCAAAAGAGTAGTGTTTACAAAAGTATTCATGAATCGCCCGCCAACAACATCAATAGATTTGATTATTTGAATTCACAACCTTATAATCAATAAATTATAATTATAAGCTAATCCCTTATTAATTAGACCAAATTTTGTTAGCATTTTATGCTATCTCAAATATGGAACGTAATTGAAAACTCAACGATTTTCAGTTAACTTTTTACTTCTTTTACTGGTTATCGTATTCAAATGACCTAATCATCAAAACCTTTTTCTTTTGTTTTTATACATCAAAACCTCTTTTTCTTTTGAGTCCAATACAATCCACTTTTCTGCCCAGTGCCAAACGTCTTTTCTGTTTCTTTTTCTTTTCGTTTTATAAAAAGGTTTTGGATGAGTGAGACAAGTCCAGGCCCTGGAAGGAACTTGATCTATATGGGCCTCCAAACTAAATATTGGTAGCCCATGATAACTGCTGTTAGCGATACTTGAAGCGCAAATAATTAGCCTACCCTGTTAGAATCTGGCATAACAATGACCCCACATCATTGACCAACACCAGTATGCTCTTCTCAAAACCCCCCAATGATATTTCCTGGCTTTATTTCCTCACCTTCACATCCAAGTTATACTTCTCTCTTACCAGTTCCTTATTTTTCATGTTTCCGTATTTATATGTCAAAATCACTGAAACCTCTTACAATTCTTTTGTTCTCTAACTAGCGTTTACTGATGGAAGGAATCAATCAAATATATATCTTAGTACTTGTAGTTGTCGAAATAATTTTTTGACACGTGTCTCAATCGCGTAAATAAAGAAGTTTGATTTGTATTTAATTTGATTGTTAATTAGACATGAATTACCATGAATGTGACATTCTCCTTAAAAAAGAAAATTTATTTGTATTTAATTTGATTGGCAATCAGAGCTATTGATATGAATTTGACATTCTAAAAATGATTTACAATTAATTTGATTTTGTGATAAATGTGACATTCATTTTAAAAACTATTTAAAGCATATATAATTTTATAACATTGAACAAATATTAACAGATACATTTATGATATTATGATATATATGGTAATGCAAGAATAATTGATATTTACAGCTTTAAACAAATGGAATCAGTGGAAAGGCAAGAAATCAACATTTAACATCAATTTTCGTCATTACTTTATATAAACCAACATTTACAAAATAAGAGGCAATTTGAAATTTGAATGCTAAAAGAACTAAGCTTGCGGAAGTTGAAAAAATAAATGGCACAGATGATGCTTTGCAACAGAACTACTCTCCTCGTCACTGCTAGCAAATCGACCACATTAGAGAAGATTTGGAGCTACCTTCGTCATCACAGATTTGGAGAGATTTGTCGCTAAGACACAACTCCATTGACGAATGACGATTGATCATCCAAATTAAGCTTCCTCTTTGGCGGCAAAAGGTATAAATACGGGACACTCATCTTAGGTTAATAGGCAGGCCTAGGTTAGAAAAAAAGCCTATAAAACTTAGCAGGTTGACCTATTAAATATAAACTAGTATCAAACCCCGCACTCTGAGCTAATTTTTAGCGAATTTTTAATTAACATAACTTTGATAACATACTCACTACATGACTCTGATACATAAGTATAATTAATATTTAATAAAATTCAATAAAATTTATCTTTTTAAAACCTTATATGAGATAAATTTGAATAAACACTTCAAGAAGGGAAAAACTTACATCAAGTTATTTTTTCCAGGTTCTCAAATTCTTTTAATATAAGAGTGACATGTGTCCTTTTATAACAAATTGGTTGTTATAAAAGGACACATGTCACTCCTATATTAAAAGAACTTGAGAACCTGGAGAAAGTAACTTGGCCTAAGTAAGGTCCCTTCAAGAAATAGTTTGGTTAGTTACCATTCTCTTTTTTGTAGTTTCTTAATTTTTTTTATTACTCTTTGTTCCTTTTTTTTCTCTTACTATTTATAATATTTAGACTACTCTAAGACCTACATTTTATAGTTACTTAATTACTTCTATTATCCTTCCTCATTCTAACGTGCCCTTAATTAATTTGATTAAATACAATAAATTCAATTTATTTAAAATCATTCCTTTTCAAATTATCCGCCCTATAATTAATTTTTTTTGCCAAATATCATGTTATTCATTTCCTATACATTGATAATGTTTCTCTTAAAAATATTTACCCATTTTAATTTTAATTTTTTATCCAAAACAAATAATATTTTTTATTTAATTCAAGTCTCTAAAAATGTGATATTTTATTTGATATTGGTTGTATATATTATTATTATTATTATTATTATAAATATTGTTGTAAAGTATCATATACTTTCTCTATTTGAAGTACTTTGTAAATTAAATACTTCATTAAATATATGTGAAATATTCTATTCAAATTAAATATTATTTATCATTAACTATATTAACTTTAATTTATTTTTGAATAGCTCCTTTTATTGCTCATGACCTTGATTTCTCATTGACTAATGAGTTGAGGTAAAAAAATACATATGAATTTTTTACAAAAATCACCCAACATCAATTGTTAAGCATAAATTTTTTATATTAGGTTACAAATACAGAAATTTTCATATTGAGGTATGAAAACTTATTTGTATTTTCACTTCAAAAACATTTAGTGAAGATTGTTTTAAATAAAAAGGGCAGAGCAGATGTATAGTTTTTTTACCATAAACCTTGATTAATTTGATTAAATGTCATTAATTTAATTTTTTCATTTCCTAGTAACTTTATTTTAGCTATTCGCACACATTCATTTGCCATCAAATATTTTGGTAAACAATCATTATTTTAGTTAGTGATTAAACCCCTCTTACCTATGTTGACAATTGATAAAATCATAGATTTAGTAGTATCTTTCTTTTATAACTAAGCTTTCTTTCAGATCATGAATGTATCTTTCTTTTATAACTAACGTCATAAATGTGAAAAAAGAATAAAGAAATCAATTGTTTGGAAATTAAAATTAGAAAGTTAAAAGAGAGAAATAAAGTTTTGACTTTTGAATAATTTAATCACTAATTTAAGCATCACCATCAATTAATTAAATGATTATGTCTCCTTGAAGACGGAAAAGGGAAAGGGAAGTGATAGTGAATAGTGGTTGTGTCGTGTGCGTTTTGGGCTTTGGGCACGGACGCGGAGAGAGTTGCAATGTTTTCACATGCCCATTCACACGGAGGATCTGATCTCATCTGAGGAAGCAAGAGAGACTTTGTTTGTTTGTTTATTTGTTTGTTTGGTAAAGCATGGGTTAGGTGATTTAAAAGCTAAGAAGAAGGCAAAGATGGTGCATTTTCAGTCAAATCAGCCTACGAGTATATTAGGAACAGAAATCCAAGGGGAATTGTTGATGAGAGCATATGGGGAAGTCTCTTGAAGTGGGAGGTTCCTGAAAAAATCAAGCATTTCATGTGGCAAGTCTCCCATGAGAGATTAGTGACGAATCTACTAAGAGCCAAGAGAGGTTTATCCCAAATTAAAAATTGCCCATACGGGTGCCAAAGTGAGGAGAGTGTCATACACTTGCTTAGAGATTGTGAGAAAGCGAGAGCTGTATGGAAATGTTTAATTTCAACTAACCATATATCATGTTTTTTCTCTGGTAGTTTGCAGGATTGGCTACAATGGAATGCACGGTCCAAGCCCGGAAGGGACCGATTTAGAAAGCACCCCTGGACAAAAGTATTCAGCACCTTTGGACTTCAAGATACTTTGGACTTCAAGATGCAAATTTATTCATGAAGGGACCAGAACCACTACAAAGGACATGATTCACAAATGCTCATACTTTATCATGGAGAGTACCAACAATGCAGACCTGAATCAAAATATTTTCAAATTGAATGATGAACAGGATAAGACCTGGATACCACCACCAGCTGGAGCAGTCAGAGTAGATGTGGATGCATCAGTTTTGAACCGACAACAAGCAGCATGTGGAGGAGTATTAAGAAACTGCAAAGGTGAATGGATTGTAGGATTCCATGGAGATCTTGGAGCATGTTCGGTAACAGAGGCTGAACTTCTTGCTATCAAAATTGGACTTGAACTAGCACTAAGTCGCGGCTGTCCAAACATATTGGTGTACTCAGATTCTCCAGATGCCCTGAACCTCATCATGCATGAGTGTTCAGTTAACCACCCTTTATATGCATTGGTTTGTGATATCAGGGAACTGTTTTATAGTGCAAATGCAGCAGAACTAAGAGCTGCAGGTCAAGAAGTCATTAGATGTGCAGATTTTCTTGCAAAGGAAGGCCACCAAGCTATGGCAAGAATGTTTACTTTCAAGAGGTGCCAAGCGCTTGTATGAACATGTATCTGTCAGATCTCCAAGGGGATTCCAGCATATTGCTGAAGCACAACCATTGGGATTAGGCCTTGCCTGATTCCTACCTCAACACACAAGCTGATTCAGCTTGCCTTTGTATCTCAAAAAAAAAAAAAGAAGGGAACATGAGATGCTTGGGATATGCAAGTTGAAAAAGAGGGGAGAGAATAAAGAATAAAAAATGGACAGTTGACTGATTGGACATACACTAAGGCTGTGTTTGATTCACTTGTGGAAAGGTGATTTATTTTAAGGTGACTTATTTTTAAGTCAGTTGGAAAATAAGCTCTAGGTTGACTTATTTTTATGTTTGGATTAACTTTGGAAAAAAAATGGCTTATTTTCCCATTTGACTTATAAACATGTTTGGATGACTTTTTGTTTAAAAGACTTATTTTTAAGCTAGCTTATTTTTAAATCATGTAGAAAAATAAGCTGGCTTATTTTCAGAAATAAATTACATTGTTTGGCTTATAAATAAGCTGACTTATTTCAAATAAGTTGAGTGAAAATAAGTTCAACCAAACATAAAATAAAGTCACACACTCAAAATAAGCCCAACCAAACACACTCTTGGGGGTGGGTCTAATTGAAATTGTTATGATTGGAACAAATATACCGTTTTCAGCAATACAAGACTTTCTTTACCCGTGCATTGCGTGGATCATTAAATTATTATGTTGAGCGAGAACAGAGCAAATTTTACTGTTTCAATAGATATTGGCACAATAAGAAAATTATTAACTCCGACAAATTACTTTCAAGACATTTTACCTGTGCATTGCTCAGAACCAATTTTTTGACATAATCAAACTTTGTTAAGTCATAAAAGAGTTTAAAGTTTTTATTCCCTCTTCATCTCCTATAAATCCATGATCTTATTTAATCATAAAAGAGTTCAATGTTTTCTACAGATGAGGGCTTGTAATATAATCACGCAATTGATTTGTAGAAAACATTAAAAAAGAATTATACAATATAATCAGGCCCCGTTACATTTACTTCAAAGTGTTATTTTTTTCGGAAGAAAATAAACTACATACATTAACCACCGTTGAACTTGAAAGTAGTAATTAAAACAACTAGCTAGCAGTAGTCCTAAATTAATCAACAACGCTGCGAATATCAGCTAACTCCATCTCTATCATCGACATACCTCCCTTCAATTTTTAATTTAAGGCATCAGTTGGGAACTGGTAAAAAGTAAGAAGTCAATAAACACCTGTATCAATTTAACCAGCATTCTTGTCATCCTGTGACTTCAAGTAGGTAGGGCTAACAGTTAGTTGCCATTATAAACCAACGTTAGTTCTCGTAGCGCTGCATGATGGAGAAATTGAACAAGAAGAGAAGGGAAGTGAATTAGTAGAAAGTAAAAGTGTCGTGGAAGGAGGAATGGGTAGTAGTGGTGGGAGGGGTGGCCTTGGAGAAGGGGGAGGAGACAAGGGATCTAAGGGCAGAAGTGAACTTGTTCATCCTTTTTCTCTGACGAATACGCTTCAAGATGACCTGCTTGTCCATTCCCATTTTGCCCCCACCATTATTTATCTGCAATTCCCTCGTCACCTTCTTCGCCTCCTCCTCTGTATAGTCCACTTCCCTCTCTTTCTCCTCCTTATTCCCCTTTACGTTTTGAAGCTGCAAAGCCTTTGAATTCTCAGACATGTTTGATTCACTCTCATCAGATAGATGTGAGAGTTAACCCTTGGATGTCGCCTATCATTTATAAGCCCGGTGATGGTAGGTCGGTGCCATCCAAACGCGATGTTCGAGGCTTAGCACTTTTTTTAATAATAATTAATAAATTAATAAATATATAAATCAGGGAGCATGGTTTATAAATTGGTCGGTTTTGTATTTATATTTGCGCACACACATACACGTCTTTGTTTCTTTGGGGAATCGATGTCTTACTATTCCGTTTGACACCACATCGAGGGTACCAGATTCGGTCCTATCCAACATATATCAATTTTTTTCTTGGCCTACATAAATGTCTCTATTCATGGATTTGATTTTTCAATGTTTGATATTATCCGATGCCGCTTTATTCAATTATTCCTTTCATTCCTATACTTTCTACACAAACACAAAAAGCATTTTTAAGTGGGATCTTACCTCCAAACGCGTAACGTCCCTCTGTTTCTCTGTCTTACTTTAAAAACTCCAAGGGCCTGTTTGGATAGTTTCATAAAAGCTATTCTAGAAACAAAACCTAAGTTTCATCCAAAATTTGCCAAACACTACCAAAAATCTGAAAAAGTTATTTTTAGTAAAAACCTAGGTTTCAGGTCCAAACCTAGGTTTGAGGAAAAGCTGAGATTTTCTCCTTTTCAGAAAATTTTTGGTAATTTGACATTCAAAAAACTATTCAAAAAGCAAATTTTTGGTAATTTGTCAAACACTACCATAAATTTTTGGGTAACATTATCCTTTTTGGTAATTTGACATTCAAAAAGCTATTCTATTGACACTTTATCCAAACACTCTAATTTTATCAAAAGTTATTTTTCAAAAAAATTATTTTGCTTAAAAGCTATTCTCAAAAAGTTATTTTCTCATAAGCTATTCTCTAAAAGTTAAATTTAAATAGCTCTAAATCTGGCAACTGTTCAAAGTCTGATGAAAGATCCAAAAGGAAAATAAAGTAGCGGCATCAACATCTAAGCTACTCAGGACTAAGCCCATATCATCATGTTTCTGTTGCAGTGGGAAAAACCTTGTGTGCGGCCCAGTTCGCCACCTTGCACATGAGGCTCCAACATAGCTGTTTGCGAAGTTGATCCTTTCTCTCAATCAGTAAACATCAAGCAGAGTCATCTTTTTATCAGTGCGATGGGGACGCATTGAATTTCCACACAAAGGATAAACGCACTTTATTTCCATTCACGTGTCTTTGGTTTATTTGGATTTCCACACAAATAATAAAGCGTATATTTTGATTTGATGTTTGCCCTATACCACAACTTGTCGTGTCATACGGATCACTTGGTCCAATACATCCCAATTCTACAAATTTTGATGGTCCAAATTTAGTTTGATTTATTTTAATATTTTTATTTTAATTAAGGGGTAATAAATAAAAAATAAATTTAATCTTCTGAATATCACTTTTTTCGAATAATTAAATTTATCACTAAAAAAGTAGTCGATTAAAAATCTTAAATCTAAATCATCCATACATATCAAATCTTAGATACCCATATTTTATCTCATCAGTGATGAAAAATCATTTTCATTACCCGGTTAGCATTGAATGTGGACCCTCAATTATTGAAGTGAATTCGTCAAAATGACCTAAAGATCTAAGGTATTGTGCTCATTAAAAATATGTAATTATAGCGATGGAAAAATTAAATCATTTCCAATTTTAATAATTTAATCTTTTAGTCGAATATTATTTTTAATAAATTTGGTAAGCATTTATTAGATATATTATTGTATGTATAATTTTAGTTAAGCATATTTCACCGTGTGCAATATCTTCAAAAATTCAATGATTACCATCATGACAAAATATAATGATCATTACTCTTTTTCCTCAAAAAGAAGAGGCCAAATTAGAATTGGCTTCACGAGCAATAAAAAACAAAAAGAATTGGCCTTACAAGCAAATACACTAACAATTAACATAGTATAAGGTCAGAATCCTTTTTCTCCTCATCCCTCGCGATCTCAGTATCTTGACCCTTAATTAACCCCCCGAGTAGCTATAATTTCACCGTTTCATCAAATTACAATATAAGAAAAGGATTATAGTGTCTTAAATTATGTGATACAGAAACCATGCATGACTTGCACAAATACAACACAACACACAAAAGGCACATTTTTATTTCAACTTTAGCAGGCAATCCATCCATCACAAATATGTTACCCTATCAGCTATTATTGGGCACAAGACTCTATGAATTCATCGAGTTCATAGGAAAAGAGAAGGTGACAAGCGAGGTGTGAGTAAAACTTGAAGCGGGGTGGTTTTTGTTTGAGTAAGTCCAAAGGTGGCAGACATATCCACCGCTGCATTGGAAGGGGTGGTGAGATCAAACGCCTGTACAAGACCGGCAAGGGCAAGGTGTGTCATTTGGATCCCAAATTGGATCCCAGGGCATGCCCTTCTTCCTGCTCCAAACGGAAGCAGCTCAAAATGTTGACCCTTCACGTCAACCTCCTTGTGTCTCTCCATGAACCTTTCTGGTTTGAACTCCGAAGCATCTGACCATAACCGCTCATCTCTCTGCAACTTCCATGTGTTCAATATTAATCGCGTGCCTCTTTCTATATGGTATCCCTTAAAGTACAGTCACCTGTGAATTCACGGGGACCAGATAATGGTGCCGCTGGGTATAAACGCAATGTCTCTTTTATTACTGCTTGAAAATACTCAAGTTTGTCTAAATCTGTTTCGTTCACTAGCCTCTCTTTACCAACCTTCTCGTCTAGCTCATCCTGCACTTTCTTCAACTCATGGCGATGATTCATTAATAATGAGAGTGCCCATGTCATGGTGACTGCTATTGTATCTGTTGCCCCTACCACAATTGCCTGCATGCATGCATTATGTATATCGATTTATTTATCTGGCCAATTCTATTAATCATAATGATGAATTGTACCAGACAAATACTTGATTACTACCCCGTTGAAACTATTACTTGTGGCACATTACCAGCTTAATGATAGCAATTTGATCTCATCATAACACCTCTTCCAAGTGTGTGTGTCTATATATATACTAATTATAAGATATTTTTTCATTTTTATTTTATCTCTAATATGTTTGTTATTCAATACGCAGATCATATGTAATATATATACTCCTCCTTTTCCTAAATATAAGAACTCTCAACCTTTTTTTGGAAGTAACAGAAAAACTTAAAACACTAAGTTATAATATATGACACATGTGATTAAATTATAAGTTAGATTATGAATAAAAAAATTAATTTCGTGAAAAAAGATATTTAAAAACATTTTCACATGATTGTTGTTGCATCTTGAATTTTTCTAAAAAATTTAAATAAATCTTACATTTAGGATAGGAAGGAGTATAACTATATTGTAAAAGTAGTAAAAAATAAAAATTATGTCATTTATTCAACTTTCATTTCTCAGTCCAAAAGACAACTTCATTTATACTCCCTCTGTTCCTAAATATAAGATCACTTTAGGGAGGAGAGCTTGTTCCTAAATATAAGATCACTTTCTAATTTGACTCAAGTTGTCCCCAAATTACCCATATACACCCTTCACCCAAAAAATAGTGGTTTGAAGAAGGTGAGAGGATATTTTTAAAACTTAGGTGAGTGGTATTTTGAAACTTTCATGTAATCCTAACTCATTAGAATGTCTTCCTTAATCTCTCCAAATTTGCTGAAGTGATCTTATATTTAGGAACGGAGGGAGTATCTCTTTGAATTAAAACATTATTAATAACCCAAAATATAGTATTACCGAGCATGTGGCTTTAACGACAGTATCAACGTCGTAGCCATCAAGGTCAGCGCGGTCAACTTCGGACAGCAATACATTGATGAAGTCCTGCTCTGCTTTAGGCACACCAGAGCCTCTCTTCTGACGATTTTCCTCTAACCATTCACACATAATCATGTCCATTTCTTTGGCCGCCCTTTCATATTCTTCACATAACCACCAAAATCTAACCACCCTAGAAACGGAAGTGCATCTCCAACTAAGAATTGTCCCGCCAAACGAAAAAACCCCCTAAAAACACTCTTATACCTTCTCATCTCTTCCCCTAAGAATCTCTTCCCAGAAATCATCCTCATAATCACGTTCAGATTTGTATCACCAAACCATCCCTTCATCTCCATCGACACAGTGCCGTCGGTGGACTCATCTTTTAACTTATAAACTTCTTTCAGCGAGTTATGTACCTCGAATTCTCTGATATGTCGAAACATGTCAACGCGGCTATGGGAGAGTAACTCAGAAACACTGATCTTACGTATTTGGCGCCAGAAAGAGCCATAAGGTGAGAAACCAAAGTTGGCATAGTCGTATCCAAGGATCTTAGCACCTGTGAACTTGGGACGAGAAGATAAGATGATGTCATGTGTGGTGAAGCACTCTTTGGCCGCCTCCCAACTGCTAACCACAACGGCTTTGTGGATTCCAATTCGAATGCTATAAATGGGACCATATTTATCAGCCAAATCTCCTAAGGTCACGTGAGGTTGGCTGGAGGCACCTAAGATGGGAAGATGTCCAATTAGAGGCCATCTTCCGGCAGCTTCTGGTGGTGGCTTTCGAGGATTAGAGCTCTTCAAGAAATAGTGGAAGATGAAGGCTATGGCTATCAGCACAGCAGCGACTACATCAAAATACTGAACCATCATGCTCATGGAGATCTGAACTGATGAGCTCTATTTATTTGATTAGGTGATGGCTTGTTTGTGATTTGGATTGATATATATACAGTACTTAGCATAGTGTGTTGTTTATCAAGTCAACTCAAGTATGTCTCTATTGGATTTTCTGTGGGATGAAAAATTCTACTTCTAATCTTGTTTTTGTTGAGACTTGTCAAATGCATCATATATGCCACAAATTTTCTATCCTCTATAATGGCCTGACACAATTACATAGCAAATCATGCCAATTAGAGATCGAGGAATAAATGTTTTTTTATTTTAAAAAGGACATTTTAATATTTTCAATAGTCTATTGGTTAAAATTAACCATTTTTTGTCATTGGTTAGAATTAAACATTTTATCGCTCGTTAGCTAAATTGATACTTTACAAATATAGTTTATTGGTCAGAATAATATTTAACATTTTTACATCTCAGTCTTTCAAATTATCTGCATAGTGGTCACTCGTATCTTCTCTACTATAGATTTCTTTTCATCTGCTCGTTGGTTGTTCACAACAGCTCTCAATTTGGCTTCACACACATATGGATTTTTGTGGACAATTACACTAAGTCTTAATTTAGAGGTTTAATTTTAAATATGTTTATTCTCGACTCCTTCACTTGTTAATGAATATTATATTGTAATCGTGAATAGTCATAATTGATAACTTCTATAACCTCTTTGAAATTAAATATGTTACGTACTTGCTTAGGTCTAGCGTGCAATTGCCCCATTTATTTGCATGAGTAATCGATTACCATTTATCTGTTGTAAAAGAAGGGGGTGGTGTATCTGATTTAGATTTTTTTAAAAATATAATTTTCATGGGTGATTTTTGGGTAGCAACTCATGTGGAGACTGGAGCCACATACAGTCACATTTAAAATTCTAAAATTACCAGTATAATGCTAAGCTGATATAAAAATAATTAAGCTAAGGTATTTTAATGATCTATATATTCTCTACTGTACTATTCCCTCTGGTCCTAAATATAAGACCTAATTGACTTTTTCTAGAAAATTCTTAAAAAAGCAAAATGAGTTAATTATAAATTGATTTACCTAATTTTTTTCCCGGTAAAGGGGCCAAAATAGCCACCGTAATTGCCAAAATGGACAACTTTGGCACCCGTAATTTCGAGGGTGCAAAACCGTACACCATAAACCAAAATGGGGCAAATTTAGCCATCTTAAAAATTGGAGTTAAGTTTGACCGTTAAGTCAATTGGAATGCTGATATGGCAAATGACGTGGCACTGTGAGACATGACGTGGCACCCCAATGCTGATTTGTCTATGACATGGAAAAATGCCCCCCCCCCCACCCCCACCCCTCCTCCCTCCTTGGCCCCCACCCTCCCCCCCTCCACCCTCGGCCCCACCCCCTCCTCCCTCCACCCTCGGCCCCCCACCCCCCTCCCCCCTCGGCCCCCCCCACCCCCACCCCCACCCCTCCTCCCTCCTCCCCCCCCCCCCCCCCCCCACCCCCCACCCCCACCCCCCCCCTCCTCCCTCCTCGGCCCCCACCCACCCCTCCTCCCTCCTCGGCCCCCCCACCCCCACCCCCTCCTCCCTCCTCGGCCCCCACCCTCCCCCCTCCACCCTCGGCCCCCCCCCCCCCCTCCACCCTCGGCCCCCCACCCCCTCCCCCCTCCCCCCTCGGCCCCCACCCCCACCCCCCTCCCTCCTCGGCCCCCCACCCCCACCCCCACCCCCTCCTCCCTCCTCGGCCCCCCCCACACCCCTCCTCCCTCCTCGCCCCCCACCCCCACCCCCTCCTCCCTCCTCGGCCCCACCCTCCCCCCTCCACCCTCGGCCCCCCACCCCCTCCCCCCTCCCCCTCGGCCCCCCACCCCCTCCCCCCTCCCCTCGGCCCCCCACCCCACCCCACCCCTCCTCCCCCCTCGGCCCCCACCCCTCCCCCTCCCTCCTCTGCCCCCACCCGCGATGAGGGAGGCTGAGGGTGGGGGGCGAGGAGGGGTGGGGGTGGGGGTGGGGGCCGAGGACGAAGGCTGAGGGTGGGGGGCCGAGGTGGGGTGGGGGTGGGGGTGGGGGCCGAGGACGAAGGCTGAGGGTGGGGGCCGAGGTGGGGTGGGGGTGGGGGTGGGGGCCGAGGAGGAGAGGGGTGGGGTGGGGTAGAGGGTGTGGGGGTGGGGGCCGAGGAGGGAGGAGGGAGGGGGTGGGAGGGCCGAGGGTGGAGGGGGGAGGAGGGAGGAGGGGTGGGGGTGGGGGGCATTTTTCCATGTCATAGACAAATCAGCATTGGGTGCCACGTCATGTCTCACAGTGCCACGTCATTTGCCATATCAGCATTCCAATTGACTTAACGGTCAAACTTAACTCCAATTTTAAGATGGCTAAATTTGCCCCATTTTGGTTTATGGTGTACGGTTTTGCACCCTCGAAATTACGGGTGCCAAAGTTGTCCATTTTGGCAATTACGGTGGCTATTTTTGCCCTTTACCTTTTTTTTCCCTTAAACTAGTTTATTTTACCTCTCACTACAAAAGAAGTGGCGATTAGTCGCGCACGCGTCCCGGCGGAACGCAAAAAACCGCCCCGCTAAAACGCGTTCCAGTGGTCTAAGCCATCCGAGGGCGAGTTGCGAGGTAAATTTTTTTTTTGTTTGTGGTGCATTCGTTGCGGCGGTCACAAAAATAATAACCGCCCCAACGCAGCATAAAAAAAATACTTAAAAAAAAATTTCATTGGCGCGGTCACTTAGGGGCGGTCGACCGCCCCAACACGAATAAAAAAATTTAAAAAAAAAATAAAATCACGTTGGGGCGGTCACCCGCCCCCACGACGCACAGAGATTTGTGCGCATTTAATGTCGCGTGGGGGCGGTTGACCGCCCCAACGCGAATAAAAAAAATTAAAAAACAAATAAAATCACGTTGGCGCGGTCACCCGCCCCCACGGCGCACAGAGATTTGTGCGCATTTAATGTCGCGTGGGGGCGGTCAACGCGAATAAAAAAATTTTAAAAAAAATAAAATCACGTTGGGGCGGTCACCCGCCCCCACGGCGCACAGAGATTTGTGCGCATTTCATGTCGCGTGGGGGCGGTCGACCGCCCCAATGCGAATAAAAAGAATTTTAAAAAAAATAGAATCACGTTGGGGCGGGCAACCGCCCCCAAGGCGCACAAAGTTTTGTGTGCATTTACTGTCGCGTGGGGGCGGTCGACCGCCCCAACTCGAATAAAAAAAAGTTAAAAAAAATAAAATCACGTTGGGGCGGTCACCCGCCCCCACGGCGCACAGAGATTTGTGCGCATTTAATGTCGCGTGGGGGTGGTTGACCGCCCCAACGCGAATAAAAAAATTTAAAAAAATAAAATCACGTTGGGGCGGTCACCCGCCCCCACTGCGCACAGAGATTTGTGCGCATTTCATGTCGCGTGGAGGCGGTCGACCGCCCCAACGCGAATAAAAAGAATTTTAAAAAAAAAATAAAATCAAGTTGGGGCGGGCAACCGCACCCAAGGCGCACAGAGTTTTGTGTGCATTTACTGTCGCGTGGGGGCGGTCGACCTCCCCCATGTTGCTATCTCTCCCTATAAATATACTCCCCCCCATTTCTACCACGCGCACAATCTCTTCTTTCTCACTTTCTCCCTTTCGTGTTTCTTGCTGTTTTCATTGTTAGTGCACACATGATGTCTAAAAGTTTGTCTTGCTTTGGTATAGGTATTGTTTATTTTTTCTTTTTTTTTATTGGGTAAAGGAGCAAATCTGGCCCCCAAGTAACCACCAAGGAGCGCTGAGTACCCTAAACTAACCACAGGCCCGGATCTGTACCCCAAGTAACCAAGATGTTAAAAAACTACCCGGTTGGACGGTCAACAACGTTTGACCGTTACTTTGCCCGTGTGGATGCCACGCGAGCACCTGCTTTGCCACTTGGAGCCTTGTCATTGCCACGTAGGATAAGTTATGTGGGTCCCACATTAAATAAAAAAAATTCTCCCTCCTTCATCAACAATCACCTCCCCCTCCCCACCACCCCCACCACCACCACCACCCGCCCCCTTCACCTCCAGCCCCCCCCACCACCACCACCCCCCTTCACCTCCAGCGCCCCCACCACCACCACCCCCCTTCACCTCCAGCCCCCCCACCACCACCACCACCCATCCCCTTCACCTCCAGCCCCCACCACCACCACCACCCCCCTTCACCTCCAGCCCCCCCCACCACCACCACCACCCATCCCCTTCACCTCCAGCCCCCACCACCACCACCACCCCCCTTCACCTCCAGCCCCCCCCACCACCACCCCCCCTTCACCTCCAGCGCCCCCACCACCACCACCCCCCTTCACCTCCAGCCCCCCCACCACCACCACCCCCACCCTTTCACCTCCAGCCCCCCCACCACCACCACCCCACCCCTTCACCTCCAGCCCCCCACCACCACCACCACCCCATCCCCTTCATCTCCAGCCCCCCCACCACCCAACAACAGTCCAACCGGGGACTGATCGAAGGGAGGGGGTGGTGGTTATACGCAGCTCGCGGGTTAGCCAGCTGGCAAAGCAATTGAGTGAGGCCGTTGGAGGCGGAGGGAGGGGTGGGACCCAGTAGGAGGAGCCAGGAAGGAAGGGGAGCCAGTCGGGGGCGGATCGGCGGATGATGATGCAGTGGATGGCGTCTTCGAGCTTGCGGAGGAGAGGGTCGGAGGTGTCGGCGGAGGAATCGAGATCGGAAGGGGAGGATTGGTTGGATTGGGTGCGGTGAGGGAGGAGGCTAGAGAAGGGGGCTGGAGATGAAGGGGATGGGTGGTGGTGGTGGGGGGCTGGAGGTGAGGGGTGAAGGGGTGGGGGTGGTGGTGGTGGGGGGGCTGGAGGTGAAGGGGGTGGTGGTGGTGGTGGGGGCGCTGGAGGTGAAGGGGGGTGGTGGTGGTGGGGGGGGCTGGAGGTGAAGGGGGGTGGTGGTGGTGGTGGGGGCTGGAGGTGAAGGGGATGGGTGGTGGTGGTGGTGGGGGGGCTGGAGGTGAAGGGGGGTGGTGGTGGTGGGGGCGCTGGAGGTGAAGGGGGGTAGTGGTGGTGGGGGGGGCTGGAGGTGAAGGGGGCGGGTGGTGGTGGTGGTGGGGGGTGGTGGGGGAGGGGGAGGTGATTGTTGATGAAGGAGGGAGAATTTTTTTTATTTAATGTGGGACCCACATAACTTATCCTACGTGGCAATGACAAGGCTCCAAGTGGCAAAGCAGGTGCTCGCGTGGCATCCACACGGGCAAAGTAACGGTCAAACGTTGTTGACCGTCCAACCGGGGTAGTTTTTTAACATCTTGGTTACTTGGGGTACAGATCCGGGCCTGTGGTTAGTTTAGGGTACTCAGCGCTCCTTGGTGGTTACTTGGGGGCCAGATTTGCTCCTTTACCCTTTTTATTATATCTGATTGTTTTTATTTCTTATTATTTTGTTTCCGTAATATATCTTATTTATTTTTCAGAGATTTTCTCTTATTCTTTGTTTCGTTAGAATTTATCTTATGGATTTTGGACATGATCTTTGTGTTTGATGGTTTAGTATATATTTATTTCATATATATTACAATAAAATTAATTTTTGCTGCATTTGTTTTGTTTTTTTCTTTTTTCGGTCTTCAATTTAAGTCATTATCATTAAATTATTCGCATGAAGCAATTTTTTTAGTAAATATAACAGCATGCCGACGGTTCGATACGCCGGCACTATTTGATTTTTTTAAAAAAAAATCACATGGCGGCGGTCGTAACCGCCCCCATCCTGAAATGCGTGGCTGTCACCCAAGGGGGGGGGTGAATTGGGTGAGGGAATAAAACTTTAACACTTTTCGAAAGACTGCTTGTGCTTGGTGATGATGTTACTGAGTA
The DNA here is from genome assembly GCA_029929735.1 of Mimosa pudica. Lineage (NCBI taxonomy): Eukaryota > Viridiplantae > Streptophyta > Magnoliopsida > Fabales > Fabaceae > Mimosa > Mimosa pudica. The sequence continues at coordinate 1,321,538 of JAKELP010000007.1, forward strand.
ATGGTATGCACAAGTCAGTATGTTATGTGATGCAAAATAGAATGTTTAAATGTAAGTTTATGCACACATAAATTTATCCTGGTTCGGTCACCCAGACCTACATCCAGTCCCCAGGCTCCACCTGAGATTTTCAATCCACTATTCTTGTTTAAACCAGGCACAAGAGAAGCCTTTACACTTTAGGTTTTACGAACACGGGTTCACCTAACAACCCACAGGTTTTACAACGGGTTCACCTGCAAACCTACAAACGCAAGTTTTACGGGCTAACTTGCAACTTATGGAGATTTAGAAAACTTCTAAATGCTCCCCCTTACAAATGTAAGATTACAATTATGTTCACTCTATGAACTGATTGTGATAAACACTTAAGCACAAAAGACTCTCTCTAAGAGTAGATGATGTTACTCACTTAAGTACAAAGGACTCACTCTCTAAGAATATTACATATCAAAGTCCGAGAGTAGAAGATGAGAGGAATGTAGAATAGTGTTTCAGATAATAAGCTCTGTTCTCTCTCTCTCTTAGTTCTTCTGAATGTAGATGTTCCTTTTATACCAGCCTCTGATTATCCAACCGTTGGAGAGGCAATAAGGCCGTTTGAATATAGTCGTTGGGCCTTGTTTACGTTGTCCTCATTAATGCACAGCAGAGTTGACTTTGCTTTATCTGAATAGGGTGCTTTGTCCAGCTGTTCTGTCAACACTGTTCTGACAACACTGTTCTGGCAAAAGTCGTTCTGACATCTATACACTGTACGGTCTGACTCTTGCTTGCTGTCAGATGAGGACTTCGTTCCTCAAGCATAAGTCCAGGATGCTAAGAGACTTACTATCGGAAGTTCTCTTGCTAACTGAAGTGAAGCTCGTGGACTCTAACATTTTGCTTGCTATCACATAGAGGAACTTTGTCTTTCAAGCACTTGTCCATGAATGATAAGAGTGCTTTGCTATTGGATGTTCTCTTGCTATCAGAAGCTCTCTTATGGACTCCGACTCTTGTGGTAGTATGAGCTTTGACACCTTGAGTGAATCTTCAGATTATGTTCTCATACTCCTCATGTTTGGTAGGTAACAATGTTGTTTGAATATCTGTTATCCTTTTGTTACCGTGGAAGGAACATCTTCTTAAATGCTCAGCAGGGTTGACTTGCTTTATCTCTGAAAAGTAGTCCTGACACCTCTGCTCTGACAAAAGCATTCTTACTTCTGAGTATGTGACATTTTCTCTTGTACTCTTGCTGACGGATGATCATCGTTCATCCGGAAGTGGCAATCTTGCTCCGCAAGTGTTAATCTCTGAAATCCAATGCCAAGAGTCTTTGCATCCGGAAGCTCAGTTGCATCCGGAAGTGTGATCAAGTTCTGCACATACTGGTTAGTCCAACATAGCAATATATATAATCAGATATAGTAAAACTATACATGTTGTGGGAAGTTTGCTATGGAAGTAGTCTTACTTAGACTATGTTCTGACTTAGTGTAATGTCTACTGACTCTAAGGGATCTCTATTCCAATAGTCAGCTTAAGTCTCGTTAGTTTACTCTAAGTCTTCCTAAGTGACTCAGTGTGTCATTTGTTCATGCTATGTATATTAAGTCAACACACAATCACATGAAGTGGGAGTTTACTTAGTCTAGGATGTATCCGGAAGCACTTCTACATCCGGAAGTACTTTCACTTGATGAAGGATCTAGCTCACCATCACTTACTCTCGCTCAGTGTATTTCATTCCAACAGTCAGCGCTAGTCACTGAGCTATCGAAGCACTTTTACTTGTCGTGGTGAACTTACTGTCACTTAGGGTTATACTTCTTTTATCAGCCTGTGCAAGTCTAAATCTAACAGGAAGCAATTTCGCTTGACGAGGCTGATTCACTGACGCTTGGGGATATATCTATTCTGTCAGCCTGCGTCAGTCTAAATCCAACAGGAAGTGTTTTCACTTGGCGAAGTAGACGCACTGACGCTTGGGGTAATATCTATTCTATCGCTCTGCGCCAGTCTAAGTCTAACAGGAAGCAACTTCACTTGACGTTGCATTTTCACTGACGCTCGGGGTTATATCTAGTTTATCAACCTGCGCCAGTCTAAATCTAACAGGAAGCAATTTCACTTCCGATTGAAACATAGCTTAGTCTTAAGGTTGTGTACTAATTCTCATGGACTAAGTTATTTCCCTAGTGAGTTACTCGCTGCCGCTGGGGGATGACACATTTATCCGCGTGCGCGAGTCATAGTCTATCCGGAAGTGATTCCGCATCCGTGAGCGCTAGTCTTAATTCATTCGGAAGTGAATCCGCATCCGGTTGTGACTCTAGTGCTATACTTCCGGAAATGATCTTGTATTCACAAGTGATCTAACTCAGGGTTCTAACCATGTCATCTAATCCTTCCTAAGTGTTAATTATGTTCTTTTAAGTACTAGACCATATCATACCTAAGTCACCATCAAAACTTAAGATTCTAACATTCTCCCCCTTTTTGATGATGACAAAACCATAGATGACTAGAGAACATAATTAAACTTAGATCACTTCCAGAGCTATATTTCATTCCCAGTTCTCTCCCCAGATATCTTATCTTTCAGCTCTAGACATCTCATGTCTCATCTCTAGACATCTCGTGTCTCATTTCTCTCCCCCTTTTGGCTTCATCAAAATTCAACAAGTGCAAGCTAGCCTTAGGGATGGGGATACTTCTATCGTTCTCCTAGGAATGGGCTTTCTACCTAATAGTTCTCCCTATTCTCCCTAAATATTATGTAGGATAACTAAACAGTGTGAGACAGAAGGAAGAAATATTGATTCAGTATTCTAAGTGTGTTACTCTCCCTAATCATTATGCAAGATAACAGAACATGTTTTGCAAGAATTAAGTCTAGATCAAAACATACAAAAACAGTTCTCTTTTTGAAGGTGAAAGTTCCTTTTTAAATATAAAAGACATCAAAAGTAATTTTGATCCTCTGAAATGATTAACATGATATCAAAATAATTTTGGTGCGTTTAAACTGATGATTATGATATCAATTGAAAATTTGTGATTTTAAATTCGTGATACCAAATGAAATCAAATGAAATATGTGAGTTTGAACTTGTGATATCAAATGAAATGATTGAATGCCAAGTGAAATTTGTGATACCATGTGAAAAATGAAATCAAGTCAAATGAAATTTGTGAGTTTAAAGTGCCAAAAATAATTTCCAAATAATTGCATCACAGCATCTCAAGAGTTTATTATCTATGACAGCATGCAACTCTCTATTTTCAAGGGATCATTATCGAGTAATGTCCTTTACTTCTCTTCTATATTAAGGTTAATCATTACTGAATCAAGAAAGGAAGCATATAAGAGAGGTATGTTATCAATTTACTTTCCAACATGTCATAAAGAGGATACAGATGTGTGAGCTAGGATGATTTTCTAAGACAGTGAATGATTTTGAAGTCAATGCAGATTGAGAAGAAGAAATCCTAAATTGACACCCTTACCAATGCCATGTATGCATCATATATAAGAGATGGTAAGGTGTAGATGTTACCACAGATGAGGAATCCTCATACTCTATTAGACTCATGAGTCTGAATTATGCGCAGATGAGCATGCTTCCTGACATCTTCAAGAGATGTGCTATCTCAAGTGGAAACCTCTAGCGCAAGTGCTTTGATGATTCGCTTCGGCAAGCTGAGCTACAACCACAAGCAGACATGACTGAGCAGTCACTCTACTCTTCCCATGGTTCAATAGTTGGCCTGCTATCGAAGACGCTGATTGTTGCGAAAGCAACCTTGCTCAAACTTGATGATTGATCCTGCATGTGCTTGAGGAAACAAGTGCTTCCTGATTGTCAGTGGAAGACTTAAGATTTAACATTGGAGACCATCCTCTGGACATCAAGTCAATCTGTGTTAATCAGCACAAGTTAATAATTTTAAGAAATCATGCTTGCTAATTGGTTTAAGAAAATATGAGTAATGATTATGTGAAAACTAATTTGAAATTGTCTATACGTTCACACAGTTTCACTATCAAGACATGAACTCTATTTACTCTCATAGATAAATATCAATGTGATAGTACAGAGAGTATCAACCAGGTGGCATATTTTCAGAGTTTCATAAGCAAGTATAGTTCAATAAATATGCTCAAGGATGTTCATGTTAGATCATGAAGACATGTGAATTATTAACACAATGAATTTTGAAAAATCTTCATCCTCACAAAAATGGAATACTGGAAATTTTCATGCTCACAGAATAGTTTGATTTTAAGACTAAATTCGGTTTACAAAAACAACCAAATTTCAGCATATGATTACGAGAATAATTCCAAATTTTTGCTCAAGTTCTTCTAGATATGCTCAGTGTGATCTCATTGTTCTTAGGATATCAACAAGCTTGAAATTAATACAGATTATAGCATGCTTGTGATTCTATGCCGTGTTTTACAGATCTAGCAGAGTTTAATTCAAGGCATTTCCTAAGATTTCTAATACATGTCAGACAAGAGAGAGACTATCCATTAAATTTTACAACAGAATATGTAAGGGATAGAAATGCTCATGTGTATTGGCGAGAGTTTCTCAGGTTTGGTATAGCCATTCCACACATCTTGATAAGAGACATTTTCGTTGCCATTCTCTCTTGGTTATATTCATTGTTCAAGCTTCAATAATCTGTGTCAACATTCTTAAACCACAAACTTGAACTGAGATCATTAGTAGATTGAGAACTTAAAGATGTAATTAAGAGGGATGTATTGTTCTCGAAACCATAGCTGCTTATGCATTGAAAAACTTGATGCAAGAGATACCACATGAAATGGAAAATCAGAAATAACTTTTGAGTGCTATCATGAGGTATGGTTGTCATGTAGGTTTAAAGAGGATCAGAATCTGTTTTGAAAGTTTGTATTTCAAAAAGATCTTTCAAAAATCAAGGTGAGTGCATAAACCATTTTCTTCCATGAGAGGTGCCCTTAAAAGAATTCACTAAGCATGTATGAGTAAAATAATTTAGACACCATATGAAAACTCTGAGGAAGGTTTTTAGTTTTAGTGTCAAAATTCTGAAACTAGTTTTGAATCATCTTACCAATGTCAGAATTCTTGGAACACAATGATTCAGCATGCACAAATCAGTATGCATTATATCAGAAAATGGATTTGGTATGATGAGATCGTTTTTACAGAAAATAAGGTCATCACAGATATATCAGTTTCAGAGAAATAAAAGTTGTTGAGCCCATCATGCATTTACTAGCCAAGTGATTATTCAAGTAAAGAGGAAGGTAAGAATGATATCACCATAGCTCCATTCGCATCTAGCAGTAGCTCGCTTGATTTGGTTGGCAATGCAAGGATTCTATTTTCAGAACAGCACCAAAATCCATGCGTGACAAATGCTTATCAAGACTTGACTAATTGTTCAGATGAGGTACAGTCCTGAGTCTTGCTGAGGCTAATAGGATGGAATGGAGCTGGTGCAGAGGGAGGAATTCACTTTGTGATCACTACCAGTGGCATCTCTGGCCTCTTGAACCCATACTTCATACACAGCTCTTCAATCAGATTGGGTGCTGGCGCAGATGGAGATACAGGCTCAGCTGAGGGTATCTCCGTAGGTTGATCACTCAGCGCTATCTCAAGCTTGCCTCTGTGCTAGCAGACTGTCGGGGGCACATGAATCAGATGGCTTCCCCAAGGGCGAGCCTTCCTTCTTGGGCAATCCGCTTCATTCCCTTCTGAGGGCAGCAGTGACATCCTGGTCAAGTCCGAGGGATGGCTATCTTAGCCTATCTCTCTCTGATTTTGCTCATGCTCCTTGTTCATTTTAGCCCATAACTGATCTAACTCTGATTGATTGATCTGGACAAGAATCTGTTGAAGCTCAAGGGGTTCTACAATGGCTTTTCAGATCAACAGTCTCACTAAATTCAATAGATCCTTCAAATGTTGATCGAGGAATCCGCTCTCTCTTGTTCTTCTCAGGATAGTTGAATGGAACTCTGTGATAGCTCATCCTTGAGACAGAACCATTGTTCCTTATGGTGGTGCACTGCTTCCTATGATAGGATCAGTTGGTTGTAGTAGTTGTATCACCACGAGTTCTCTTCTTTGGGGCAAGAGGAACTCTTGATCTTTCCTGCACAAGTAAGGCACTCGGAGGATGTTTTGGTACCCGTTTGTACTTGGGTCCTACTTGGTTAGCACTGGACCTTACTTGTCCTTTAGGAATCCATACAAACTTATTTCTCACATTTGAATTTCTTCTAAGACTGCATGTGTGAGATATATGTCCTAATCTACCACAATAATGACAGATAATGGAATGATAATCAAAATGGGGTTTTCTATCATTATCATGATTAGTTTTCTTTAGAAAAGTCTTTTGTTCCTTTGAAATCTCAGTTTCTTTTGAAAGCTTTTCTTTTTCCTTCAACAAGTGTTTACAATCAAAACATTTTTCAAGACATGTTGAAGTTTTCCCTGCCGATCGTGGACTAACTATCGGAACCACTAGTTCTTTAAAAGAAACCTCGGAAACTTTGGACGTAGAAGAAGAAATTAGTTTTTCAAGTTTTCTATCTTTTTCTTTTAAGCCTAGAAGTTCTTTTGCAAGTTTACAATATTCGGTATATAACTCATTGTATGCATCTTGCAATTCAGAAAGTTCAAGTTCAGATCCAGATACCTCACTTTCTGAATCTTCTAGGCAGAAATGGATACTCTCTTCACTGAAGCCTGCTTCCTCAATATCAGCTTCCAGAAACTCATCAGTAGATGATCCACAAAGAGCACGAGTTGAGCTTTGGACAGCTGCGCTTTCAAGAGATGGGTTAGAAGCATATATCACATCAAGAGTATTCCAAATATCTTTAGCACTAGAGCAATGTTTGATTTTCTGGAAATCATTTTCAGTTAAGCCTTTGTATAAAATTTGCATTGCTCTAATGTTTAAGGAAAACAAATTTTTCTCCTTTTCAGTCCAGTTTCCTCTTGGTTTGAAATCAAAATCTTTTTCAAAAATATCCCACATTTTCAAACTAGTGGATTGTATAAAACTTTCCATTCTTGCTTTCCACCAACAAAAATCAATATTTTCTAACACAGGTGGAATGGTATGATCAAAGCCTTTGGAAAACATTTTAACCCAAATCAGCCAAGGTTTTTACACTTGAGATCGTTGGATCCTTTAAACAAGTGACCTGGCTCTGATACCAAATGAAATGCGTTGCTGTCACCCAAGAGGGGGGGGTGAATTGGGTGAGGGAATAAAACTTTAACACTTTTCGAAAGACTGCTTGTGCTTGGTGATGATGTTACTGAGTAATGGTATGCACAAGTCAGTATGTTATGTGATGCAAAATAGAATGTTTAAATGTAAGTTTATGCACACATAAATTTATCCTGGTTCGGTCACCCAGACCTACATCCAGTCCCCAGGCTCCACCTGAGATTTTCAATCCACTATTCTTGTTTAAACCAGGCACAAGAGAAGCCTTTACACTTTAGGTTTTACGAACACGGGTTCACCTAACAACCCACAGGTTTTACAACGGGTTCACCTGCAAACCTTACAAACGCAAGTTTTACGGGCTAACTTGCAACCTATGGAGATTTAGAAAACTTCTAAATGCTCCCCCTTACAAATGTAAGATTACAATTATGTTCACTCTATGAACTGATTGTGATAAACACTTAAGCACAAAAGACTCTCTCTAAGAGTAGATGATGTTACTCACTTAAGTACAAAGGACTCACTCTCTAAGAATATTACATATCAAAGTCCGAGAGTAGAAGATGAGAGGAATGTAGAATAGTGTTTCAGATAATAAGCTCTGTTCTCTCTCTCTCTTAGTTCTTCTGAATGTAGATGTTCCTTTTATACCAGCCTCTGATTATCCAACCGTTGGAGAGGCAATAAGGCCGTTTGAATATAGCCGTTGGGCCTTGTTTAAGTTGTCCTCATTAATGCACAGCAGAGTTGACTTTGCTTTATCTGAATAGGGTGCTTTGTCCAGCTGTTCTGTCAACACTGTTCTGACAACACTGTTCTGGCAAAAGTCGTTCTGACATCTATACACTGTACGGTCTGACTCTTGCTTGCTGTCAGATGAGGACTTCGTTCCTCAAGCATAAGTCCAGGATGCTAAGAGACTTACTATCGGAAGCTCTCTTGCTAACTGAAGTGAAGCTCGTGGACTCTAACATTTTGCTTGCTATCACATAGAGGAACTTTGTCTTTCAAGCACTTGTCCATGAATGATAAGAGTGCTTTGCTATTGGATGTTCTCTTGCTATCAGAAGCTCTCTTATGGACTCCGACTCTTGTGGGTAGTATGAGCTTTGACACCTTGAGTGAATCTTCAGATTATGTTCTCATACTCCTCATGCTTGGTAGGTAACAATGTTGTTTGAATATCTGTTATCCTTTTGTTACCGTTGGAAGGAACATCTTCTTAAATGCTCAGCAGGGTTGACTTGCTTTATCTCTGAAAAGTAGTCCTGACACCTCTGCTCTGACAAAAGCATTCTTACTTCTGAGTATGTGACATTTTCTCTTGTACTCTTGCTGACGGATGATCATCGTTCATCCGGAAGTGGCAATCTTGCTCCGCAAGTGTTAATCTCTGAAATCCAATGCCAAGAGTCTTTGCATCCGGAAGCTCAGTTGCATCCGGAAGTGTGATCAAGTTCTGCACATACTGGTTAGTCCAACATAGCAATATATATAATCAGATATAGTAAAACTATACATGTTGTGGGAAGTTTGCTATGGGAAGTAGTCTTACTTAGACTATGTTCTGACTTAGTGTAATGTCTACTGACTCTAAGGGATCTCTATTCCAATAGTCAGCTTAAGTCTCGTTAGTTTACTCTAAGTCTTCCTAAGTGACTCAGTGTGTCATTTGTTCATGCTATGTATATTAAGTCAACACACAATCACATGAAGTGGGAGTTTACTTAGTCTAGGATGTATCCGGAAGCACTTCTACATCCGGAAGTACTTTCACTTGATGAAGGATCTAGCTCACCATCACTTACTCTCGCTCAGTGTATTTCATTCCAACAGTCAGCGCTAGTCACTGAGCTATCGGAAGCACTTTTACTTGTCGTGGTGAACTTACTGTCACTTAGGGTTATACTTCTTTTATCAGCCTGTGCAAGTCTAAATCTAACAGGAAGCAATTTCGCTTGACGAGGCTGATTCACTGACGCTTGGGGATATATCTATTCTGTCAGCCTGCGTCAGTCTAAATCCAACAGGAAGTGTTTTCACTTGGCGAAGTAGACGCACTGACGCTTGGGGTAATATCTATTCTATCGCTCTGCGCCAGTCTAAGTCTAACAGGAAGCAACTTCACTTGACGTTGCATTTTCACTGACGCTCGGGGTTATATCTAGTTTATCAACCTGCGCCAGTCTAAATCTAACAGGAAGCAATTTCACTTCCGATTGAAACATAGCTTAGTCTTAAGGTTGTGTACTAATTCTCATGGACTAAGTTATTTCCCTAGTGAGTTACTCGCTGCCGCTGGGGGATGACACATTTATCCGCGTGCGCGAGTCCTAGTCTATCCGGAAGTGATTCCGCATCCGTGAGCGCTAGTCTTAATTCATTCGGAAGTGAATCCGCATCCGGTTGTGACTCTAGTGCTAATACTTCCGGAAATGATCTTGTATTCACAAGTGATCTAACTCAGGGTTCTAACCATGTCATCTAATCCTTCCTAAGTGTTAATTATGTTCTTTTAGGAATTTTTGGGATATTTTTGGAAATTTTGAGTAATTAATGTGCATATAATTAATTAAGAAATGAAGAGTTTGAAATATGAGGGAGTGGTAAAGCTAAAAATATTTTGAAGTTTAAAAAGATTGGAGGCTGGTTTAAATGGTTTTAGAATTAAAAGAGTACACTATGGCAAGTTTGGGCTACAAATCATCAGAGAACCCCCTTATTACACCAAACCAAACAAAGCCTTCCTCCTCCCTTCCTTAAAAACCCGACGGCGCACACCTCCCCTTACTTCTTTCATTTTCTTCCTCCGCCCTTACTCTCGATCTCCCTCCGTCCTGGTATGCTCGCCGCCACCAAGGGAGCCGACGGCGACGATGGTCCCCTCCACCAATCCGTCTCGTTCTCCTTCTCCTTCCTTCGTTCCAAATGAGCCGCACCCCTCCCCTTCATCTTCTTCGTTTTCTCCTCCCCTCCGCCTGAAAGCCGTCGACGAACGGCGGCACCCAGCAGAGGCGGATCCGGCGCGGCCTCTTCCTCCCTCACTGAGTTCGTACCCTTACCTTCCCTCACTACCTTATCCATTTTTCTCTCATTTTCTCTCTTCTCCACCGAAGTTCACCATCGCCTTCCATCCTTTCTTCATTTTCCGGCGAGCTCGGCGACGGACAACGGCGGGTCGGAGGTAAGCTTCGCCATTTTCTTGTTGATCTCCAAGATTTTCTTCCTTTCAACTTCTTTTTCCTCATTTTCTTTATCCCTTTTGCTGTATGTTTCAGCCAGTCCTTTTAATGGCCGTTATCCGGCGATTCACGGCGGATTCCGGCGAGAATCCGGCAGCACGTGATGGCTATGTACTCCGGTGAGAACCTCTTACCTATTCTTATTAATTTTACTTCATTTTTGGGCGAGATTGAGAAGGGGCAGATTTTAGGGTTCTAATGGTCAACTGGTTTTGAGGTTCAAAATCTCAAATTTATTGTTATAAGAGCTTGTTTGAGCTATCATATGACTGTATATGTGGTTTTTGTTGTTGTTTGGATTGAAGGTTCCTTGAGCCTTTTCTTTGTCATGGATGAACATATTCTAGGAAAGAAATGTTCTTGCAATTTCCTCTGTTTGGTTAATACTACACTGCTGTATATGTGTGTGTTGTGTTTATTTATAAGGTATGCATGTTAGTGGTTGATTATACAAGTTGTAGGATGGATAAGTTATTGTTGTGTGTATGTTTTGCTTTGGGGTTGATGGATTCCATTTGGGTGTTTAGAAATTTTTATTGAAATAGGTAAATCAATGATTATGGCTGAGATAATGTAAATGAATGATTAGGGCTGTGAATAATATCCGTTCTTTTATATTGGGCATAAATTCTAGTTGTAGGTGGATTTGATGATTTTGGTGGAAAAAGGGATTTGTAATATTTTTGGAGGTTTTTGTATAATTAAATTATTTGAATGGTAGAAGTAAGAGAGGGGTTGTGTTTTACAAAGATGATCGGTTATGTTGTATGTTGTGAGAGTGTTAATTGTCTTGATGGTGAGAGAAGTTGAGAAACAATTGTAAATTTAGGAGTATGTTCTAATAAGTTATCATGGAATCTAATGGTAAAGGTTGACTCAATAGCTAAATTTTCTAGTTCCTGGTGGTATTATGTATTGATTAAAAATGTGAGATGAAGTGATTAATTGATGCTTTGAGAATTTGTGTCTAATGTGCATTTTGAAGGTGACTTGAGTGATTATTAATATGGTTGAGTATGCTGAAAATTCCTTAAATGAGTCAAAAAGGGTGAAACATGATCATGGGAGTGACAAGGTCTAGGTTTATAAGCATTTAGGAAAGATTTCATGAATTTCAGGGTTTGAGGTTCATAATATGTGGTTTCAAGTGTAGAGATTATATTACTTGAGTTGGTAGAATGGTTTTATAGTTTTAAAAGTATTTATTGGCATGAGATAATGGTTTGAAATGTCTAAACTATTGGTTTGCTACAAATTCAAGTTTTGGATGCAAAGTTTTATATGTAATATGATTATGAAAAAGGGCTTTTCCTTTACTATGCTTTTAATAGCTATTATAATGGTTCTAGTAAGTGGATTGGTACTAGTTGATTTTATTTGGATAATTGGGTATTGGTAGTGTTGTTTTAACATAGGATGGATACAAGTGTGATTGTTTAATTTGACAGAGGTTCTGTTTGGTTTATGACTTGAGAAATAAAATGATGTGTACTCATATATTCGTTTGGGTGTTCTGTTTCGTTTCTCTTGTGTGTTCTTTAGTATGCATAAGTATATTGAAGTAAGAATTTAATAATTTTGAAGTGTTAATCAACTTTGATTGAATTGAAAGTAAATTTCTAGGATAGAGAATGTAAACAAGGGGATTGAATAGTAATATGGAATACGAGAGAGACGTCAAAGTATTATAAAGTGGAAATGATATTAATTTATCATTTGTATCCTATTATCATAGGAGGAACTAAAGTATTTGGAGAAAATCTACGAGAAATGGTAAGGAAGAACGTCAGAATGCTAAAGGGCGACAGGTAATCACACTTAACCTTGCTATAACATTGAGGGTGACGTTAGTTAGGGATTTTGTAAAATCCCTTCTCACCCTCTATATATATATATTATCTTTAAAAAGGGTATTTTTATACAAAACAGGCTATCGGGTGCCTTTTAAACACGATTATTTTCATATAAAGAAATTTGAAACTCTGTATATCTATTATCCTGTTTGGTGGTGGTTATTGAATTGGAATGGTGTGAAAGGTTTTTGATTATAGTGTTAAGATAGTTATTTGAGGGATTTATATAGATGCTATCAATGATAGTGATAGTAGGTTGTAGGAAAGAGTTGAGTTGTTGTGAAGGAGATAGTGAATGAAATTGAGATATTCAAGGATATTTGTGATTGAGGTATGAAATGCTGTGGATGAGATATTAAAAAGGAATATGTGAGCATTGCATGACACTGAATTTTGTGTACCATCGCGCGATGATAACTGTCGATTGGCCAATCGACAGTTATTTGTACCGAGGATCCTTTTTAGATTGATTGGATCGAGGTTCATAGGTCTACTTATTGAGAGAAGTGACCTACGGTTGTTTGGCATTGAAGAGCCCAACCGCCCCTACGGTTGTTTAGCATTGAAGAGTCCAACCGTTCCCGTTCTGTAATGGAAACAGAATTGGGGTTCCCTCTCTGGAGATTGCCAGAGAAGGAAATTTGCCCCCTCATCATAGAGAGGGGCACAGTGTCAAATCATATAGAGAAGATTAGATGCTTGAATGCCCCGGGATGACACAATGCATCTATAGGTGAATGTGATCATTAGATTGGAGTCTGAGGGATGATATTTAGTTAATGTGGAATTGACTGAGGGATTTGAGTGATATGTGGAAAGTAGAGATGATGAATTTGAATTGATTTGGATGGAGGGACTTGAACGATGAATGAAAGACTTGACATGTATATATATGTTATTGGTTTTAAATGTGGTACTCTTTAGACGCCCTTGCTACCGCACATCTCACTGTTATAGTGAGTTAAGCGGTGATTACTGGGACAAATTGTCTCATCCCACGATTACTGACATTTTTGCAGGTATTCATGCACAGGCGCAAGCAACAGGAAAGGGAATTAGGTTTCAAAGGTTATTTAGATTAGTTAGTTGTGTATATTGCCAATTTGTATAGGCCTGCATCTGCTTCCGCATGTATACGTATTTATTTATTATTTAATATCAACTAGTTTTGTTTATTAACCATGTTAGGCAAATCCTTTCTAACATGGTTAGCAATAAATTATCCATGATAGCAGCTGTACTGTATTAGTTTATTCTTTTCTATCATGGATAATATTTCAATCATTAGGATATTCTTTTTCTAACTATGATAGAGATATTGATATTATTGCAATTCCTTTTTCTATCATAGTTAGTAAGGATATTATTGAACTAAAAGAGATGTCACAGGTTAAATAGAGAATTAGTAACAATATGTCACAAAGCCCTCATAGCCGGACTTAAGCTAGCATCAGAATTGGGTGCCAAAGTTCTGGAAGTAAAAAGTGACTCACAATTAGTATCAAAACAAATCAATGGTTCTTATTAGGCAAAAGACCAAAGGATGAAGAAATATCTGGATGTAGTGTCTGATTTGACCACACGATTTGACGCCTTGAAGATCACCCAAATAGGCAGAGAAGACAATCGGAAGGCCGACGCCCTTGCCAACATTGGATCTTCCATAGAGGTTGTAGAGACAAAACAAATCTCATTGTTTTATCTGAAAACACCGGCGATCGAGGTAAATAACCGAATTGTATTGAATAACAGTTTGACATGGGACTGGCGATCCCCTTTGCTTTCATATCTGTTGCAGGGTAAATTGCCTTCTGATAAGAATGAAGCGCGATGAATAGTTGTTAGAGCTGCCAGATTCACTACTATAGGCGACGATCTTTATAGACGCACTTTTACTGGTGAACCTTTGTTAAGATGTGTCTCCCCATTAGAGGCAACATATGTGTTGAGAGAAATTCATGAAGGTGATTGTGGTGATCATAGTGGAAGTCGTTCACTTATAAGAAAGGTGACTAGAGCAGGATACTTTTGGCCGACCTTACAAAAAGATGCAGTGAGCATGGTGACTAAGTGCGAGCGATGTCAGAAGTTTTGCACAGTGGCAAGACAGCCCCCAGAACAGCTTAATGTAATAGTGTCATCATGGCCTTTTCTCAAATGGGGAATGAATATCGTTGGTAAGTTTACTCCAGCACCTGGACGTCTAGTGTTTCTATTGGTCACCACGGACTATTTTACCAAGTGGGTAGAAGCTGTCGCCTTGAGCCAGGTACAAGAATCCCAGGTAATTGATTTTGTTTGGAAAAACATAGTATGTAGATTTGGCTTGCCCCAGGAGATTGTATGTGATAATGGATCTCAGTTTATAGGAAGAAAATTTAGAAAATTTTGTGATAAGTGGCATATAAAACTTAAGTTTTCCACCCCTAGAAATCCACAATCAAACGGGCAGGCTGAAGCTAGTAATAAAACCATAGTTACATCTTTGAAAAAGAGGTTAGATAAAGCCAAAGGCAGATGGGCTGAAGAGTTGCCCGCCGTCTTATGGGCGTACCGAACGACGTCTAGGACGTCAACTGGTGAAACGCCTTTCTCTCTAGTTTATGGATCTGAAGCTATGATACCAGTAGAGGTAGGAATTCTATCTTTAAGGAGACAATGGACTAGAGAAGAATCTAACAATGAACATTTAGCCCAAGATTTAGACTTGCTAGATGAACGTAGGGAACAAGCTCTTGTTAGAATTGCTACCTATCAACAAAGGGCGACAAAATTTTGGAACAAAGGTGTTAAGGAGCGCCATTTCCAAGTAGGAGATTGGGTTCTTCGAAAAATCTTTCCTAATACACCTGAACATAAAGATGGAAAGTTAAATGCTTCATATGAGGGCCCTTATAAGGTGATCGAAATCACTGGTCCTGATGCTTACAAGTTGATTGACGTCCATGGTAAAGACGTCCCAAGGAGTTAGAACGTCATCCATCTCAAGAGGTATTATTTCTAAGTTATTTGATTATTTGATTTAAAGAACGATGATACTAACACGATTATTTGAGAAAGAATGCAAATGATGAGGAACGCCTGTAGGCGACGAACCCAGCTAGAAGACCTAGTGTCTGATGATATATTTAGCTGTGGTCGTGATAATCTGATGCAAATAACCCTATTTTTTTGAAGTAGTTTTGTTATGAGATGTCAATTTCCAGATAATGTGATGAAATGATGCCAAAAGAACTTGATGACATGATGACATGACGCCCTTGGAGGCCGATGAGTTACTTAGAGTAACTCAATGATTAATAGATGACAAGTCGATTTGAAAGAGGTATATAATACATGAATTATTTTGAGTGATTCTTATTCGATTGATTGATAGTCAACGTTAGACTAATGTTTGATAATCCCTTGGCAGGGTCACTAACGTTTAATTAAGGTACGAAATACTAATGTTCACCATCCTATTCAAAATTTTGGACATGATCGATTATGTTAATGATTAATTGAATTTTTGTTAGGAAGTCGCCCACACCTGTTGAAGGTGCGGACGCCCGACAGAGAAGGACATCAAGACCATAAAAGACAAACACAACGAGAGAACATGATACGAATTGAACACAAGAGTACAGGTACTTTAAAGTTATTATAAATATCTGAATTCATATGGAAGTATTGTTATAGAGACTTAGTTACAAGATTACATAGAATGAGTTAGGCGTCACCGCCGCCCTGCCCCCTCCAGCTTGATTGTCGCCCTGCGCCCTCATCTCATTGATAGTTTGATTGTCATCCTGAGAAGGATTGACTACAGGTTCCTCTTCGGATTGAGCGGCCTCAGGAAAGAGCATATAGTAGTCATCTATGACATCATCTGGTTTCCACTTCACATGGTCGCCACTCTTGTACTCTTTCATGAGCTCCATGCGGGTACGAGCGTCAACCTCTAAGATATGGGTTTGGTAATTTTCATCCATCTCACCCATGTCTTTCTCTAACTGAGAGTAAGCAGCCTTCAACTCATCATTGGCCGATTGTAGAGCCTTGATTTCCCCATCTTTGGCAGATGATTCGGCTCGAGACTGATTGATATAATCCTTGAGTTTTTCGACGTCATTGTGATGCTCAGCTTTAAGCTTTTTAATGAACGCCTTCAATTCTTCTTGCTTCCTATCGGATTGATTCATCAGTTCTTCCGCCCTCCTTTTGTCTTCATTAGCTTGTTTTTTGAAATGGAGGGCGGACTTCAAATCAGCCAAGATTTTTTCCTTGTCGGCTATGGCTGCGTCCCTTTGCGCAATGATTGCCGCCTTGTCGTCGTCTTCGTTACCCTCGGCATGGTGGAGAAGAACTTGTAGAGACTGAGAATAGCAAGAATAAAAATAATTAGAGACGTCTGATATTAAGTAGCTAAAATAGAATTAACAGATGATTAGGAAAAAGTACCTTCATCTGATGACGAATAGCCTTTTTGAAAGACTCTTTCCTCCCCAGGGACTCCAAAGCGGCTTTGTCATACTCGAACTTCAGTTTGTTTAGCTCAGAGTAGACGTCCTCCCAGCCTTCCTTAATCCTGACTGAAGAGTTGGGAGGAAAAGTAAGAGTTACTTCGTCAGAGTCTTCTTTGCCGCCCTTGGTTTTGGTGGATTTGGAGGACTTGTAAGCCCTAGACTTTTTGGCGACAGGTTCTTTGGCGGGTACATCCGCGGGTCTCTTCCCCGTTGAGACAACATCTTTATTTTTTGGGGATACAAGTTTGTCATTCTTTGATGGTTGAGGTTGAGGAGTAGGAGATATGGTCGATTCAGGATTTGGAGGAGGGACGCCACGGGGATCATGGCCTTCTTTCCTCGCTTCAGCGTCGTATTCGCCCCTCTTGGCTTTGAGCTTTTCCAGACGCTCAGCTCTGGCTCTGATAAGAGCTTCCTTGTCGATCTTTTGCTCTGACGCCTTAGGGATGATTTTCTTTCCTGGTCGATAGAAAGAATTAAAAGGAAATTAGTTGAGATAAGAGTGTTTAAATCGACTAGAAAATATGGGTGATAAAGTCTTACTTTCCATCATGGTGGAGAATTTCCGTTGATCAGCTGGAATTTGGAGGATTTTCTTGATTTTCTTTTTGGTGTCGCTGTTAGAGCGTGGAGAGATCCTCAACTCGTACGCACCTACAAAAAATGTAAAACACTATAAATCAGATAACAAATGCAATGAGAAAAATATTATTGAGACGACGACTTACTTAAGCGACGCCACATTAGAGACACATAATCCTCCTGGGCGACAGATTGGAAGGGTACCATTACAAATCGTGCATCCCACTGACGATCATTGGGCAACGACCCATGCGTCCAAGTTGGTAGCCCTTCCTTGGCTTGGACGAAAGAGTAGACGTCCATCCTAATTTCTTGGAGTTTATAGGAGCCGAATAGATCAAACATATCTAATTCGACTCCTTTCTCGTGGTACATTAACTCAGCCATGGCGATGAGACGCCAGGCGTGAGGGGAAAGTTGAGAGGGAGAAATTTCATAGAAAACACATAACTCTAAAGCTATGTTTGGTAAAGGAAAGGGGTTGACATAACGAAAGCTCTCGAAACTCAGGGCAATCGTATCATTAGACCAGGAGTCGAGAGCTTCCCCGTCTTCAGGCAACCTAAAGGGTACTCTAGGGTCGAAGTAATAGAGTGATGGCATTTTTGAAATTTCTGAGACCCTAAGATGTGGTTCTTTGACATCATTTAGGATGTCGGCCCTAGACGTCGGTAAGCCCCCAGTTTCGCAAGCATATGGGGCATTTATGATTTGGGGGTTGGATTTCCTCCCAGAACTAGTTGAGGGCGATGAACCAGCATCGACCCACTCTTGATAGCGACTATCATAAATTTTCAAATATTTCCCAGAAGTTTTGGATTTCCTAGTTTTCATAATTTGTTTTCCTTTTTTCGACGTATCTACTAAATCTACAGGATTTTCCCTAGAGGTCTCAGTATCTAAATCGATTACAACGTTTGAATTACTAGGAGAAGAAGTACTAGACTGGGCATTTTCGCTAATATAAACTTGGTCAGAAGCAGTTTTTTCAGAATCAGAAGGTGACGACATAACTACGAAATTTCTCATGAAAGTAGTAAAAGATAAGATTTTTGGTAAGAAGATACCTTCGAAGGAAATGGAATGACCCGTTGATGTGAGCGAATGAACAAAGTTTTGATTTTTCTTGAAGTGTTGGAAGAATGGAGAAGAAAGAGCGTCGATGAAGAAAAATGGGAATGTGAACAGTCGAAATGGAGTATATGCAAACTGTTTGACGACGATAAGTTACGGTGTTACTTCAGTGAAACCATCCAGGTCGTTCATTTGAGAGGGAAAAAAGAGGAAAAATGTCTGCGAGCATCTAGGCTGTTGAAAATGGAGAAACCGCTACTTCCCAATGTACGCTGACGTAAGCATTGAGAAGTGGGGGACTTAATGTTATACCCCGTTATGTCATAATGGGCCTGAGCCTTGGCAGAGGCCCAATAGCGAGATGGACGCCTTCAGGACGTCGAAGACAACATTACAAACGGCTATGATGTGGAGTAACTTGGTCGCCCACCTTTTTCGGAGTAGTCGCCCACCTATTTCGGAGCACGTGCAACGTGTCTTATCCATAACGGTCGCCTACAATTTCGCAACCACCAAGAAGAAGCCTCAACTATAAGAAAGCCACGAACTCATTCAAGAGGACACAAGCAATTCTCTGCAATCATTCTCTCTCTCTTTCTCTGTATTCTTCTCTGATTATCATTGTATCTTGATTTAGTCTTTGTGATCAAGGCATTTACGCCTAGTTTGTAACCACCGTTGCCGGTGACCCCGTTCATTGTACTCAATCTTATTATTAATAAAGAAGCTTTGATTATTCATTCATATTCTATAGTTCCCCTATATTGTGCATCAACATATATTGTATGTATAATTTAGTCAAACATTTTTTTTGTACGAAAATAATTTAGTCAAACATACTTCACTGCAGGTGCAATATCTTCCAAATTTCATTGATTTCAAGACAAAATATAATGATCATTTTTTTCAAAAGAAGAGGCCAAATTAGAATTGGCTTCACGAGCACAAATACCAACAATTACCATAGTAACATGATAGGCTACTTGAGTCATGATGACCCTTGATGTAGTATGCATGCAACCTCGACCGAGAGGAGCTACAATTTCACCGTTTTATCAAAAACGACAAGATAAAAAAAAGGATTAAATTTTGCTAATTAATTACGCAATACAGAAACCATGCACGACTCACACTTAATTACCATAGTAACATGATAGGCTACTTGAGTCATGATGACCCTTAATGTAGTATGCATGCAACCTCTCCCGAGGAGCTACAATTTCACCGTTTTATCAAACGACAAGATAAAAAAAGGATTGAATTTCGCTTATTAATTACGCAACACAGAAACCATGCACGACTCACATACACACCACAACAAACAAAAGACACATTTTATTTCAACTTTTGCAGGCAGTATCCATCCAGCACAAACACACCCTATTGGCTATTATTTTTATATTGGGCTCAAGGCTTTGGGAAGCAGAAGGATTGATCAAGTTCATAGAAAAAGAGTCGGTGACAAGCGAGGTGTGAGCATAACTTGAAGCGGGGTGGTTTTTGTTTGAGTAAGTCCAAAGGTGGCAGACATATCAACCGCTGCATTGGAAGGGGTGGTGAGATCAAACGCCTGTACAAGACCGGCAAGGGCAAGGTGTGTCATTTGTATACCAAATGTGATCCCAGGGCATACCCTTCTTCCTGCTCCAAAGGGAAGCAACTCAAAATGTTGACCCTTCACGTCAACCTCCTTATGTCTCATCATGAACCTTTCTGGTTTAAACTCAGAAGCATCTGACCATACCCGCTCATCTCTCTGCAACTTCCATGTGTTCAATATTAATCGCGTGCCTTTTTTCTATATAGTAGCCCCTTAAAGTACAGCCACGTGTGAATTCACGGGGACCAGATAATGGTCCCGCTGGGTATAAACGCAATGTCTCTTTTATTACTGCTTGAAAATACTCAAGTTTGTCTAAGTCTGTTTCGTTTACTAGCCTCTCCTTACCAACCTTCTCGTCTAGTTCATCATGCACTTTCTTCAACTCATGGCGATGATTCAGTAATAATGAGAGTGCCCATGTCATGGTGACTGGTATCGTATCTGTTGCGCCTGCCACAATTGTCTGCATTCATGCATTAAGTGTAGCAATTTATTTATCTAGTCAAACCTACTAATCATATGATGTATTGTACCAGCAAAATGCTACTTCGAGTCATAAATATTAGACCAAGTTGACTTTTTTTAGTAAATACTAAAAAAATAAAATAAGTTAATTATAAATTGATTTAACTATTTTTTTCTTAAACTAGTTTATTTCACCTATAAACTAATGGATAATCTAAAATTATATCATATATGTCATAATTTAATAACATATTTCATAGGCTTAATCTCTAAAAAAACAAAGTCAAAAGATCCTACATTTTGTTTTAGTGGGAGTACTAATTAATTACTACCTCCTCGAAACTATTATTTGTGGCAAATTACTAACTTAATGATAGCAATTTGATCTCACCTACACCGGCCTCTTCCAATTGTATATATGGGATCACTTTTAAGTAATTTCTGTACTAATTATAAGATATTTTTTTCATTTTCATGTCATCTTTTATGTGTCCGTTATTTTATGAACAAATATGTAATATAAATTCCCTCCATTTCTAAATATAAAAACACTTTTTACTTTTTTGTGAAGTTGAAGAATCAAAATTAAACATCTAAATTATAACACATGACACATGTAATTAAATTACAAGTTAATTTATGGGTAGAATAAATTATAATTTTGAGAAAAAAGGTACATTATAATTAATAAGATTGTTTTTGCATCTCAATCTTTCTGAAAAATTCAAAAAGTTCTTATATTTAGAATTGAAAGTAGAATAACTATATGCAAAAATATTATATAATAAAAATTAAGTAGCATATAATATAATTATGTAATTTATTTAAATTCATTTATCTCAGTCCGAAAAACAACTTCATTTATCTCTTAAAATAAATCAATCCATATTTGCACCCAAAAAAAAATAAATAAATCAACCCATATATTAAAGGTGAGATGTAGTATTACCGAACATGTGGCTTTAACGACAGTATCAACGTCGTAGCCAGCAAGATCAGCGCTTTCAAGTGCGGACAGCAAGACATTAATGAAGTCCTGCTCTGTTTTAGGCTCACCAGAGGATATCTTTTTACGATTTTTCTCTAACCATTCACACATAATCATGTCCATCTCTTTGGCTGACCTTTTCATATCTTTTACATAACCACCAAAATCTAGCCACCCTAGAAATGGAAGTGCATCTCCGAGTAAGAACAGTCCCGCCAAACTAAAAAAACCCCTAAAAACACTCCTATACCTCTCCATCTCTTCCCCTGAGTATCTCTTTCCAGATATCATCCTCAAAATCACGTTCAAATTTGTGTCCCCAAACCATCGCTTCATCTCCATCGACACATTGTCCTCTCTTTCGTTGACCCATAATTTGTAAACCTCTTTCAGCGATTTATGCACCTCGGATTCTCTTATATGTCGAAACATGTCAACACGGCTAGCGGAGAGTAACTCAGAAACAGTGATCTTACGTATTTGGCGCCAGAAAGAACCATAAGGTGAGAAACCAAAGTTGGCATAGTCGTATCCGAGGATCTTAGTGCCTGTGAACTTGGGACGAGAAGATACAATAATGTCATGTGTGGTGAAGCACTCTTTGGCCACCTCCCAACTACTAACAACGACGGCTTTGTGGATTCCAATTTGGATGCTATAAATGGGACCATGTTTATCAGCCAAATCTCCTAAGGTCACGTGAGGCTGGCTGGAGGCACCTAAGATGGGAAGATGTCCAATCAGAGGCCATCTTCCCGCAGCTTCTGGTGGTGGCTTTCGAGGATTACTAAAGCTCTTTAAGAAATGGTAGGAAATGAAGGCTATGGCGATGGGTACAGCGACGACTACATCAACGTACTGAACCATCATGCTCATGAAGATTCGATCTATGAGCTCTCTATATTTGAGTTGATGATGACTTGTGTGTGATTTGTAGTGATATATATAGAGTACTTAGCATAGTGTGTTGTCTATCAAGTCAACTCAAGTACGCCTCTAGTGAATTTTTTTTCGGTGGGATGAAAAATCCTACTGCAAATCCTTTTTCTCATGACTTGTCAAATTATGTTGCAAAATTTATATTGTGATAGTTAGTAGTTGATTGGCTTATTAGTGCATTGTATTAGTGCATTGTTATTGATGCGGAAACTTTGTTGATAGACCATCCATAAGTGTTTAATTCATATTTTTAATTAATTTTGTTGGTTTTTTTTGTATTGTACGTGTGGAATGGATTTACTTATGTAGTTCAGTGATAATTCTATAAGATTAAAATTTCAGCTATTATTTTTTTGCCAACGCTGAATGTGGGATAAAAAGAAAAAAAAAACAGAGAGCAAAATGGTACACCCAACCATTCACTCTTACACATATTCATTCGGCCAAAAAGTCAGCAGTGATCTCTTATCCAAAACGCGCCATCTTATTGGAAGTTTGTTCCGTTAGATGATAAATGTTAGTAGTTGGCTAGTTTTAACATCTCAGTCCTCCCAATTATCTGCAAATTGGCCACTCGTACCTTTACTGCACGTTTTCTTTTCATCTGCTCGTTGGTTGTTCACAACAGCTCACAATTTGGCCTCGCATATAAAGAAGGGGGTGACGTATCTGATTTAAACTGTTTTCAATAATTTTCAGTGGGATGCAAAAAAAAAAACAAATGAAAATTAAAATGAACTAGATTCAATCCTCTTCAATAAGTTCCGTTCTCAAGCAGGACACTGTTGGGATTTGGCTTTCTGAGATGGATGGCAGGACTGCCTGCGCCAAAAAGCGAGGATTCACGTGTCCCCTTGCCACGCAAGCAAACAATAAAAGAAGGTTTTTCCGGGCCATGATCCAATGAAAGGAGATGAAGGGGAAACTAGTCTCAAAATAAAAAATCTTTCATGGTTGATTTTTGGGCAAATATGACCCACTATCACTCTTAAAATTATCAAATTACGTCGGGCAAAAAATTATAAAATTACGAGTGAGATACAATCACTCCGCTATACTTTGTTTTAATTACAGAAAGTTCCCATCTATTTTGAAAATGTAAAGAAACCTCCCTCCAAAATTTAAATATGAGTTGCAAACTTACACCAACCTTCCTCATCATGTTTTTGAGATTTCATTTCCATCCATCCGAACCATTAGTTAATCATTAAGTTTGACTTTTAAATTTGGTTTTGACCAAATATCCATTTAAATAAAAAATTATTTAAACATTTATATTTTTAACAAAATATTATTTATAAAATAAACATATTTCAAAGGCATGCACATATAGTATTTGGAATATGTCAATTTTCATTCAAATCTCGAAATTTTAGAATTTTAATTTTTGATGCATTCATTGAAAATTATTTACTTTAATTTTTTCAAAAAAAATTGAAAATGAATTTCAAATATTTTTATCCATATTATAGTTTAGGGTTTTATTAGAATGAGAATTAAAACGGTAAATAAAATATAAATTTAATTAAAAAATATATTTTTATAATATTCCTAGCTAATGGTATTAATTAACAGATTGGACTAAATTGTATGTTTTTGAAATAGAGGAAATGTCTGTGCAATAAAGGAAAAACAGAAGGGGGGTCGATCAATATATTTTACACTTAAAAGGAGTATATTTCAATGGTCTAGATCAATCATTTGCCACTGAATAGTTAAAAAAAACAATATATTTAAGACTTTTTTCTTTCAAAAGGATATATGAAAAACAAATCTTGACTGTCAAAATTATATTGATTCTGTACTGTGAATCATATTTCAGCACACACTAAAGACAATGTAGTCTATCATGTAATTTGAAAAGGTCAGCAAGCATGTTTTGCGGTGCCAAGCTGAAAGCTCCAAAAAAAAAAGCAAATAATTGGTTGGCAGAAAATGAAAATAATTGTGATTTTCGTTTGACGAAAAGGTCAGCTCGCAGTGAGTTACTTGTCTAAAATTAAAGTGGTTATCTTAGCTTGCGATCATCAGGATTGATCAAACACTAATTATCTTTCTTTTCGGTGCCGTCAACTGTGGATGATTCAGTCAAGCTTTTTGTATATTGGATTGCTGTATTAATTTTATATATAGCTGATAACTTTGAATTGACATTTTTTTGAACTGAATTGAATTGACATCATTACATCATTTATACAATACATTTAAAATTAATAATTCTTAGAATGCTAATTCATGTTCAGTACTTATTATGTACAATATAATAGTATATAATATCATCCATTTTTCAATACGCACACCTCAAATATTTATTACGCTTTTAAAAACTGAAGTTTGTTTTTGAAGTTATTATTTGTTTGGTTTTTCAAGTTATTATTTATTGAAATATAAACAAGTATGCTAGTTATTTTTAATAGCTGAGTTTAATTTGTCCCTGCTTGAAGCACCGTAAACTATTTTTTTTTGTAATGAGCACCGAGAACTAATTTGCTTGTCCTCCATGCAACACCCCCCCCCCCCCCCCCGCCCCCAAAAAAAACAAAAAACCTAACCAAATCCAGCCCCAGTCGTCACAATGCTTTGACTTGTCACCCTGCAAGTTGCTCCCTTCTCTATTTTCCCGCTGGTCATTCCTTCTCCTTTTTTCAGTTCAAAAGAATTTCCTTCTCCTTTAGTATTTTTTTTCTCAGGATACTTTTGCTTACAACAATAATGATTATGATCGTCCATGAAATATTTATAATCCAAAAAAAGAAATAGACAGATCAATTGTCATTGGTGAAATACGTATAGGATAAGGATAGGAATTATATTGCAGAATTTGATATTGTTTGGATTCCTTATCCATATTTCACCGATGCACCAATCATACAAGAACCTTTTCAGTGAGAAGGGAATTATATTATATTTTTTTTTTGAGTAAAGGGAATTATATTATATTATCATATAATATAAGTACCATTTTTGCTTGAAAGTTGAAACAACACACTACGGCACGGATAATTGTCCAACAAAAGACGCATTATTTTTTGGCACAATTAACTAGGACGATAACACGTATGATGTGGCCTCACAAGATATTGTTGCATATTAATATGTCATACTTAATTATCCACCCAACACAAATGTTCAAGTGGCTAGTGTACGTCTCTGGCTCAGTTAAACACCGTGAACCTCATAATGATTATCACAGAGCACAATAAAGGTGGGAAGGAAGATGGGGTCGGACAAGAACCTCAAGAGGAGTAGCTTTCATGGTGGTGAGTCCAAAAACTTCAGACATATCAATGGGCTCATCAGACGGCTTTGAGAATTCAAACGAGTGCAGGAACGTAGCCAAAGTGAGATGAATGTTTTGAAGGCCAAACGAAATTCCCGGGCATATCCTTCTGCCACTTCCAAACGGAAGCAACTCATAATGATGCCCCCTCACATCAACATCTCTATGTGTTGTCAGAAATCTCTCTGGCTTGAACTCCAAAGGCTCTGACCAGATAGTTGGATCCGTTTGAAGCTTCCACAAATTGGTGATAAGTCTTGTTCCCTTTCTAACAAGATAGCCACCCACTGTGCAATCCTCTGCGAATTCACGTAGCCCCGAAAGAGACGCTGGTGGGTGTAATCTTAAAGTCTCTTTAACTATGGCCTGAAGATATTCCAATTGACTTATGTCTGATTCTCTTACAAATCTCTCTTTTCCAACTTTGATGTCCAACTCTTTCTGTGCCTCTCTTAGAGTATCTGGATTGTTTAACATACGCGACAGTGCCCATGTCAGAGTCACTGTGGTAGTATCAACCGCTCCACCAATCATTATCTACAAGATCACAGATTCCCTCGAAGAATAAAAGCTTGACTCATACCATGTTGAACTGAAAATTGTGTCCGTACGTATACGTGTACGTGTTGGATTTGTTTTTCTATATAAAAAAGGTTAAAACAAATTCGAAAGGTTCTTTATAACATATTCCTTATAATTTTCTCTTAATCTTTCAATGTGCTATTATTGTCTTAATATTTATACCCCTCTAGTCCTTATTATAATTATAAGATCATTCTTACTTTTTAATTTGGAGAAATTAATATGTAAAATTAATTGCTTTAAATTGTAAATTGTAATTTATCTTTTTTCCTCAAATCTAAATTATTCTATATATAAACTAACCTATAATCTAATTATGTGTCATGAGTTATAATTTAGATGTCAAATTAACTTATCTGAGTCAAAAAATAAGGTCAATGTCCATTTATGATACATAATCATTGCTCTAGAATTATATAACTATTTCAAGGTTTAACAATGATACTCAAATTTTACCATGAGATCAACAATAAGATTTTCCTTAATATGACAATAAGATTAAACGTGAAAAGTATAAGATACCCATATAAATAAAAAAATTATCTTATACTATGCCATAATTATATATCATAAATAGATCTTTGCTATAAAAAGTACAACATTTTACTACGAAAACATGAAGACATACCAATGTGGTCGCTTTGTTGACGGTATCCGCATCGTATCCTCCCAAGTTTGATCCACCAAGAGTAGAGAACATGACATCCATGAAATCTTCATCCCCTTGACGGCCACCATTGACGGCTCTCTTCTGGCGGTGCTCCTCAAGCCACTCATCTAAAATGGTGTCAAGTTCACTGGCAGTTTTCTTCATTGCCTTTTCATGTCCATCCAAATCCAACCAACGAAGACAAGGAAAAGCATCTCCTAACACAAACACTCCCATAAGACGAATAAAATCTCTCAAGTTCTTCAAAACCCTCCGTGCTTCTTCCTCGTTCACCATAGTTTTCCCACTAAAATACCTTTTCCCACAGATTGCCCTAAGAAGCTCATTCATCGTCAATTCCCCAAAACACTGGCTTAGATCCACCAAAACCTGCCCTTGCTCGTTTCTTTTCTCAGTCCAGAGCTCAAACAAAACATTGACAAAAGAACTAACCTCGGAGACACGCACGTGACTCAATTCCTGAATTCTACGATTTGAGAGAAGTCCCAAAGTAGCGAACTTTCGAGTGTCACGCCAATAAGAACCATAAGGTGAGAAAAGGAACATGGCTTTGTTGTAACTGAAGTTATCGTCAGCTACAAGTTTAGGGCGGCTGGATATGGCTAAGTCATGTGTTGTGTAACATTCCTTGGCCAATTCCCAGTTGCTGAGGACCAATGCACGACGAGAACCAAGCTTAATGGTGAAGATGGGTCCGTACTTATCGGCCATAGCGCCAAGAGAGTAATGGGGTATGTTGGTACCTCCTAACAGTGGAAGGTGACCAATAATGGGCCAGCTTCCACCTGCTATAGGAGCCTCTCTGATTCCATGAGATTTCGACCTCCTTTTGAGAATGAAACATATTAGGAACAGAGAAAGAAGTGCAACTAGGCTAGTGTGACCATCAAAAGAACTTAGAACTGAATTCATTATTATTGGAATTGTGCTGTGTGTGTTTAGTGCAGGGGAGGGTGATCATATATATTGGCTTTCGTGGATGGAAGGATGCGTAGCTGCGAAGGACTTTTCTGATTTTGGAAGTTGGCTGTTTTACCATCTCATACTTCCAAAGTAACTGCACAGTAGTGGCCACTCATGCTTCTTAGTTGTTCCCAACATCTCTAGATATGGCCTCGGATATGATTTTTTTTTTTTTTGCTATTATTACCTATTGATTAACCGTACGTTTGTCTGTTATAAAGGAAGGGGGTGATGTATCTGATTTAAATCGCATTCAATAATCATATAAATAAAAGATGTAAAAGACAAATAATGATTGTACTAATTCCTTCTTCCATGAGTTACTTCCACGAGTGGGACACTGATTGGTTTGGCTTTCTCTGGGAAAGCAAACAGAAAAAGAAGATATTTTCCGGTCATGATCCAATTATAGGGGTCCGATTCTCTCACAATCCGTTCTCTCCTATTCCCTCAGAATCCTCTCTTTAGGGATTATTTTGCCCATTGAAATTCATCTAAAAGCTCATAATTTGTCACTTGTACAATTAAAAATTAAAAAAATGTATTAACATATAAAATAAATGAAGAACTTTTGATTTTTTTTATTTTAGAACACTTTTAGGTATAAAAAATTTCAACTATCTATATCTATTTCATTTCAATATAAGGATCTATAAGAGATATAGACTAATCCAGTTAACTGTGAAATAATTTTACAGTTATCTGATTCGGTTAACTGTAAAATTATTTCACAGTTAATTGGATTAGTCTGTATCTCTTATAGATCCTTATATTAAAATGAAATAGGTCTAGATAGTTAAATTTTTTTATGCTAAAATATTTTTTATATTATAATACATTTTAGTTTTATTTTAATGATATAAGTGGCAAATTATGAACTCTTAGATGAATCTCAATGGATATATTTTGTTAAAAAGGAAAAGGAGAGGGAAGTAAAAGGAGAAACCTCTCTCCCCAGCAGAGATAGAGAGATTTTAAACTGGTCTCAATAAAATATCTTGGCTTGGTGGCTTTTGGATCGTAACTCGTGCGGAGAAAGGAACCACTTTCACTGTTAAAATGATTATACTTTCCACGTGGTGTCTGCACAAATTGTACAAATTTATTGACTATTTATACAATTACTTTTTTCACTTAAAAAATTATTATACCTCAATAATGGTTTAGATAAAAATTATTTTAAGACAGTTTTTCCAAAGTGACATAAAAAGGTAAAAAACACCTTGACCATCAATATTGATTCTCTATTGTCCATATTTCAGCACACACTGAAGACAATGACCATTCAGGATTGTTCTCTATCATGTAAGTTGAAAAGGTTTGCAGCCTTACTTTGAGGTGCACATTTGTCTTTGACCTGGGGAGTGGGTGTTTAGGATGAGTTCTGGGAGGGTACGGTATAGGAAGAAAGCTAAGGTAAATAATGGTAGATCAAATAATTTTTGCAGTGATTAGTGGACCTCTTTAAACACACCGCCTCTAATTCAATTTGTTTTTCAGAATATGGAATTTGTAATTCCTGAAAGCAAGGTGGCAGATTTTGTTCTTCCTAGTGAGTATTGGAATGTGAGCATGATGCAGAATTTTCTTCCTTATGGGTGATTAATATCAACAAGAGAGTTTAAGTTTGTTCCTCTCATAATTCTGTTGTGTGGTGTTGTAGGAATGGAGTTGATACTAATTGCTCTAAAACTAGGTTAACTATTTAGTGCTAAACTTATTTAAAAGCAATCTATTATTTTTCATTTTTATAATTTTGCGGCTAGATAGAGAGAGCTTTTATATTATATTATAAGGGAAGTTACTGATAAAATCTTTTCAATTTCAAAATTCTATAAAAAATATTTTATGTAATTGATTAATATTATTCAACAATTGAGTAACAATATTGACAATTTCAAATCACATATTTGTGATTTTAAAATATAGTAGATATTTTTTTTTCCATTTTCCTATTATTATATTTTAATTTTAGTTATTGAAATTCATATAACATAAATACAAGCAACCAAGGTTATCACCCTAGCAAGTTCAAATAAATTTGTGACAGAGACGTGTAAAGATTTAAGATTGAGCTCTTATGAAATACGTACTTGTGGTGACAAATAGACAAAGAATCAATTGCCATTGCTGAACTACGTATTGGATAGGAATTATAATCCAGAACGTGATATTGTTTGGATTCCTTGTCCATATTTCAACAATCACATAACAGTACTTTTATTGCTCATCAAATCAACACCGAATGAAAAATTCTCCCAAGAAAAAACACAATATTTTTTGCTATAGCAATTCGATTTGGGTTCATGTCATATAGGCCCATTCGCTAGTGAATAAATAAGCATCGATGCCTTGGCAAAAAAAAGGTAAGCATTGATGACGAAATTAGATAGGACAATGACACGTAATCATGAGGCCACAGCCACACGAGATCTTGTTGCACTTTGACTTGTCAAGCTTACTTATTCACTCAACACAACATTTCAAGTCGCTAGTGTACGTATCTGGCTCGATTGAACACCGGAACCTCATGACTATTATCAAAGAGCTCCGTAAAGGTGGGAAGATAGACGAGGTCGGACAAGAGCCTCGAGAGGAGTAGCTTTCATGGTGGTGAGTCCAAATTCTTCAGACATATCAATGGGCTCATCAGACGGCTTCGAGAATTCAAGCGAGTGCAGGAACGTAGCCAAAGTGACATGAATGGTTTGAAGGCCAAAGGATATTCCAGGACATACTCTCCTGCCACTTCCAAATGGAAGTAACTCATAATGATGCCCCCTCATATCAACATCTTTATGGGTTGTCAGAAATCTCTCTGGCTTAAACTCTAAAGGATCTGACCAAATATTTGGATCCGTTTGAAGCTTCCACAAATTGGTAATAAGTCGTGTTCCCTTTTTAACAAAATAGCCATCCACTATACAATCCTCTGTGAATTCACGTTGCCCTCCAAGGGACACTGGTGGATGTAATCTTAAAGTCTCTTTGACTATGGCCTTAAGATATTCCAACTGACTTATGTCTGATTCTTTTACGGTCCTTTCTCTTCCAACTTGCATATCCAATTCTTTCTGTGCCTCTCTTAGAGTATGTGGGTTGTTTAACAAACGTGACACTGCCCATGTCAACGTCACCGTGGTAGTATCAACCCCTCCCGCAATTAATACCTACAAAATCACAAATACTAAATTTGTTTGGTACGTGTTAATATCAATGCCGTAAAAGCTGGACCGGAAAACGAACCAGAGAGGACTTTGGTTCACAGTTCATACGGTCAAACCAATAGTTGAATCGATGACATAATAATTAAAGAAAAATATCTTACTTAAAAATATACTTTACATATAAACAAAGAAACAATTGTGATCATTTAATCTCTTAAATTTTAATAAGAGATCATTGACCAAGAAAAATGTAGTCATTACAAACCTAGGAAATAAATCAATTTTTGTATTTAGTAATGGGAAAAAAGTGCAATAAACAATATTCTCTAGTAAAGTAAATAATAATATATATGATAGTGATATATACATACATTTACAATTTAACAAAATAAACAATAATATATTAGAATACAAATAGACGTTTAAAAATTTTGGATTTGTGATTTGGTCTCTTTTTTACAAAAAAAAAAATTGGTTTGATTTTTTCCTTCCTTGCTTTTCTTATGATTGAAAATGGGTAGGTCGACTATTCCAAAAAGTTCTATTTCTCAGTTTAAGCCGGTTTTCAACTCAAAATGGCTCAACATAGTTAAATTGCAAAAACAGTTATTTCATAATTGAACCGTTGTGGGGCTCAGGTGATGGTCTGATCGGACCATCTGACTCTATCTGATTTTAATAACGATGGTTAAAATATAAATTATTTGTGTGTGTATATATATAAATATTAGATTTGTGTTTTTGTCATAAAAACTAGTAATGTGAAAGTATTCAACTCAATATTTTATACATTTAATTGATAAACATGTACACACATACCAAAGTGGTAGCTTTGTTGATTGTATCGACATCATATCCTCCAAGCTTTGGTCCACCAAGAACAGAGAGCATGACGTCCATGAAATCTTCTTCCACTTTCCGGTCACCGGCGGCGGCTCTCTTGCGGCGGTGCTCTTCCATCCACTCATTTAAAATAGTGTCAAGTTCCTTAGCAGTTTTCTTCATTTCCTTTTCATGCCCATCCAAATCAAACCTACGAAGACAAGGAATAGCATCCCCTATCACAAACACACCCATAAGCCTCACAAACTCCCTTAACGTCTTCAAAAACCTCCGTGCTTCCTCCTCATTAACCTCAGCCTCCTCACCAAAGTAACGTTTCCCAGACATCATCCTAAGAATATCATTCATTATCAATCCCCCAAAACACCGACTCATATCCACTAAAATCTGCCCAGACTCGTTTCTTTTCTCACTCCAGAGCTCAAAAAGAGCTTTAACTGAAGAGACAACCTCGGATACACGCACGTGACTCAATTCCTGAACCCGACGATTGGAGAGAAGTCCCAAAGTAGACAACTTTCGAATCTCACTCCAATAAGAACCGTAAGGTGTGAAGAGGAGCATGGCTTGGTTGTAGCTGAAGTTATCACTAGCCACTAGTTTAGGACGGTTGGATAAGGCTAAGTCATGTGTGGTGTAACATTCCTTAGCCAATTCCCTGTTGCTTATAACTAAAGCACGGCGAGAACCAAGCTTAATTGTGAAGATGGGTCCGTACTTATCGGCCATAGCACCAAGAGAGTGATGGGGTACGTTGGAACCTCCTAACATTGGAAGGTGGCCAATAATGGGCCAGCTTCCACCGGCTATAGGAGCCTCTCTCATTTGATGGGATTTCGAACTTCTTTTGAGAATGAAACATATTAGGAGAAGAGAAAAAAGTGCAACTAGACTAGTGTGAGCATCTAGGAAACTTAGAAACGAAACCATTATTGGGATTTTGCTCTGTTAGTTTAGTGCAAGGGAGGGTTATATCTTATATATTGGATGAAAGGTGTTGTAAGACTTTTCTGATTTATTAAATTTGCTGTTTTTCATTTCAGTCTTCTCAAATAACTGCACAGTGACCTCTAATATCTCTACTGTACGTTTTTTTTCCAGCCGCCAGTTAGTTGTTCATGACAGCTCTCAATTTGGCCTCTCTTGTTGTTTTTCTTTTCCTTTTTCCATTACTAGTTTATTATATTATCCTTTTGTCTGTTGTAATTTACTGTATTTGATTTTTATGGTTTTTTAATAATCAAGTCAAAAATGTAAAAAACAAGTAAAAATTGAACTTGATTCATTCTTGAACAAGTTGCTTCCTCGAGTCTTTCTCTCTGCGCAAGCAAACAGTGAAAGAAGATTTTTTTGCGGGTCATGATCAAGTGAAAGAAGATATTCTGAGGTCAAGATTGGATAGAGTGTCTTTCTCTTATAACGTACGACGGCACTCGTGGACTACATTTTCATGGTAACTCGTGGACTACATTTTCGTGGCAACACCAAAAATACGGCTATGATAATGGCCGCCAAATTTTGTTTAAAACTTCTCGTTTTGAAGGTTGGCCTCTACGAAAAAAAGTGATTGGGGAAAGATTTTCCTTATCCGATAAGATCACAAATAATGTGGTAAAATAGATTTACCTAAGGTTTTTTTTTAAAAAGAAATGGATGAAGATTTCTGATATATAAAAAGAAAATATAATGAGATGATAAAGAGTTTATTAAAATAAACATTAATAAAAAAGTTAGATAAATGGTTAAGATTAATTCCTCTCTAGTGTCCAAGATTTGGTGTTTGTGATTAGTCATTTGTGGTTTTACAACTTACTCCCTCAATTCCTAAATATAAGATCACTTTGATTAATTTGGGAAGATTAAGGAAGACAATAAAATTACATGATTTTCCCAAAATCCCCTCAATTATTTAACTTTGAAAGGAGGAGAGGTTTTCAATGAAAAGAGGGAGTATAAGGGTAGTTTGGGCAAAACTTGAGTTAAAATAGGAAGTGATCTTATATTTAGGAACTTATTCACTTCCCCAAAGTGATCTTATATTTAGGAACAGAGGGAGTATTAAAATAATTAATGAGAATTTGACAAATCCTTAGAATTGTATGTTTTTTATATGCTAAATTTGAGTAATTAACAATTCTAAGATGCAATATTCCCTATTTTTAATTAAACTCAGTCATTAGGGAGGAAAACAAATAATTTATGAATTTAAGAAAAATGAAAGCTGGCTTTATATTGTTACATTACATGGCTTTATCACCTTGCTTTATCACCTTCTCACTTTCAGATAAAAAACGTGAGTTCATATGGGGTCAAAGCTGGCTTATACAATGTCAATGGGCCATAAAGAGTGAAAAGAGATTTTGAAGACATAAAGCCCAAAAGAAAAGAGAGGATTGGAGGGAGGAAGTTGGGCTGCTGAATTGGAATAGAAAGGAAGAAAAGATGGGTCCAAGAAGGGAAAATAAAACAAAAGAAAGGAAGGAGGAGCTGACGTTTTGGAGCTGGGCAGAGAGAAGCAGATCTGGAACTGGGGAGCAGAGGCGAGAAACAAGAACAGTGTTTGGAGGGTGAGGTGGCACCGAACTGTAGTTCCCCACTTCTCCCTCTCCCATGCTAATTTTCTCTCTTTTGATCTTTATTTCCTCATCATTTTCCTCTTAAATTCCTCCATCCACCTACCATAAGTGCTCATAAATTAAAAGTTAGGGTTTCTTAGCTTTTCTCTATGAGTTACTAAAATTCCCTCCTTGTTCTAGTGATTTGAAGATAGCTTGAGTTTTGGTTCTTCAGAATTTTTTTTTCTTTTTTGGCTAACTTAATTTTTTAACCGTTCAACATTATTGTCTATATCATGCAAGTTAACTCTTCTAATTCATTGCATAAATGTGATTCACGAAAACTTACTATAAAACTTTTACAAACTGTAAACTCCATTGAAGTAGTAAATTCATATGCCAAAAGCAACGGAAATATACGCTTTTAGAATGATACATATTGCGTCTAAAACATTAAATTGCTTGGTACATAAAATTTATAGAAACTGGAAAGGAAGCTGATGTAAGACCGACAGCTAGCCACAGAATTATCAATGATATGAGAACAAGAACATATACAGATAAAGCACAGCTATTGAGAAAAGTCTTATTATTTGTTCAATCCTGCCTTTTGGAACGCTGAAGTCAAAAGTGATAAAGATGTGGAGGAAGGCGGGGAGAAAGTAGAAGCTTCAAGGGAGTAGCCTTAGGAATGGTCAAACCAGGGCTCTCACTCATGTCAACTTCCTCATCTAATGGAGTAGCAAATTCAAAAGCTTGAAGCAATCGAGCAAGTGTCAAGTGAAGAACTTGGAGTGCAAATGACATGCCAGGACAAGACCTTCTTCCTGATCCAAATGGAATCAGTTCAAAGTTTTGTCCCCTAAAATCAGGTGCATCCCCTGTCATGAATCTCTCTGGCTTAAAATCACATGGATCCTCCCAAATCCTAGGATCCCTATGTATCTTCCACAAGTTAACCACCAAGCGTGTGCCAGCTGGCACATGATAGCCACTCACATTACAATCTTCTATAGCCTCCCTTGGTCCTAACAGTGGACCAGCAGGGTACAGACGCAGGGTCTCCTTAATAATGGCCTCAATATACGTAAGCTTTCTTATATCTTGGTCCTCCACTCGCCTATCCTTTCCCACAATCAGGTCCAATTCTTCTTGTGCCTTCCTCAATACGTGACGGTTGTTCATCAGTAAGGATATGGCCCACGTAAGCGTGCCCGCCGTGGTATCACTGCCACCTAGAATAAGAGCCTGCATGTACATAACAGATACACATGATTTATAATATAAGGTCACAACTAATCACATCATATGCTGAAAAAAACAGTGACAGGACAATTGCTTTGAAGGCAGGACTAATATCATCAACAAAGTCCAAAGAAGATGTTAGTAACATTAACAACTCATTGAGACTTGTCTGATATCAATTCTAGTGCATCTCAATATAACTGTTTCATTATTTAACTATATGCCCGACATACTAGGCAGGTAGATTTGATGCTTGTATCTGGATCATATTGGAAATTGGAGAGTTGGCCTTGCTCTTGCAGAGACAAGATAACATGAATGAAGTCATGTTCACCCTCTTCAAACTCATCATGACCCCGGGCTCTATGCTTCCGATGCTCATCAAGCCATGTTTCAAGGATGTCATCTAATTCCTTGGCTGTCTCCTTCATGGCTTTTTCATGGCCACCGATATCCAACCATCCCAAACAAGGAATCCCATCAGAAACCACAAAAACACCAATCAATCGAAAGAATTGGCTGATCGCCTTTTGGCACCTCCTCGCCTCTTCTTCGCCGCCACCCTTCGCTGCCGCCCCAAAATAACGCTTCCCCGCCACCATCCTAACCACCATATTCAGCATCAAATCCTCTAGCCACCGGTTCAGCTCGACAACCACTGAACCGGACCCACTTCGGGTCATCCATAAGCTGTATAATTCCTTTATTCCCATGTCAATCTCTGAAATCCTTACATGCTTGAGCATTTCAAGGCGACGATTGGAGAGAAGTTCAAGGGTGGCGATTTTTCTCATTTCACGCCAGAATGGGCTGTAAGGTGCAAAACCAAAGACAGCGTAATTGTAGCCCATGTGTTTGGCGGCCACGGTGGTGGGACGTGAGGCCAGGGCTTTGTCATTAGTAGTGAAACATTCTTTTGCTACTTCCCAGCTGCTTACAACAAATGCTCTTTTGCTTCCTAGCCATATGTTGAAGGCTGGTCCATATTCGTCCGCCATTGTTGCAAGTGTTCTGTACAGAAGTTTATACTCTCCGCTTAGAAGATGAAGGTGTCCCATTATTGGCCATGCTCCGGACACCGTTGGAGCCTCCTTCTCTTT
Organism: Mimosa pudica; assembly: GCA_029929735.1. NCBI lineage: Eukaryota > Viridiplantae > Streptophyta > Magnoliopsida > Fabales > Fabaceae > Mimosa > Mimosa pudica. The sequence goes on from JAKELP010000007.1 coordinate 1,358,436, forward strand.
ATCATTTTTGTCTACTTTGTTTTTCTTTCTAACTATTATGGCATGGTACAGGAACAAGAGTGGCACCAAAATGGCGACTATGGCTGTTAGTTGCATTGTTAGGCTCATGGTTCTGTATTTGATGCTTAGCTTGGATGTCACAAAAATGGTGAATGATGTTAGTTTTTATAAAGCACATCAGTTCCATGAAGCATGCATACCGGGACTTAAGATATGATTACTAGCATGGCTGCACCTTGCCTATTGTATTATTTAGTATCTACAAGTGAGGTAATTGACGTATACAAAAAAATAAATAATCAGAAATAAGTTCATGTTGTTCTGTGTTAGAGGCATTTGAGAGAGAGAAAAAATCCAGTGTCAACATACAGGGACGTCAGAATTTCGGTAAACCTTCAAAATCGCATTGATCACGCCACTTTCTCCAGTGTGGTTGTTGGGGACGCGAATACGGCTGTGGTTCCTGCAGCAGATATGGGTACAAAATTACATAACTTGGTAATTCTTATTGCACCATATCAACATTCAAGTTTTTTACATAGGTTACATCAACTTCTTCGAGTGTGAATTATTAATTTAAAGTAGATTTATAATCAAATGACAATATTAATAAAAAAAAAACATGTGACCGTGTATGATTGGATAATTGAACAAATAACCTAATAAGTATTTTTCTTTTTTATTTATATTTGAACTGGGTAAGTCCAAATTCATACTTTTTAATCGCATGTTTACACTGAGATTTGATTCTAGATTTGAAAAATTTACACACACCATAGCGTTTTTCTTTTTGCATGTAAAAGGGTACGTCAAATTATATGTATATATTAATATATGCTTAAATTTAATCCCATCTTCAAACTTCAGCCACAATTTGAATTTGACTCTATATGATACTGCGAGAGCGCCACCAAAGAACGCGAGGATGTAATATTCATTGCGTTTATCTATATTATATACACAGTTATACACCAGTCTCATAACATTACTAACCAATAACCATGACATGCAAGATTGCTAGTAGAGAAAAATGACGGTTGTTGTATGTAAGTGTGTGTGTGTGTGTGTGTGTGTGTGTGTTTCGTTTTTTGGAGGGGACCGGGCTTGTAAGTTTGAGAATATTGAAGGTGGAGCTGCGGCCCACAAAGAAATGGACCATCAAATTAAAACGTACGCAACACGAATAATAGATAGTGATCTCTAATATGTACGACAGAGAAAACGAATTGTCCTGCCTCCCCAAATATGAAAGTATGCGATGGTCAACTCATGCTTTTTCTTTGTCAACAAAGTTCAGTTGTCTATCCACATGCACATACTCCTCTTAAATTCTGCGTCACATTCTGAAATATATAAATATCTCGTATATGGACAACAAGTATACCTCTAACCATGTAGTTTTAGAAGATTCCTTCTACAAATTCCTTTGAATATGGCTCAAAAGCTAGTCATTGCTATAAATAAATACAAATAATGTACAAGTTAATTCTAATGATTGAGATATATTTAGAATAATAATTCTCTGTTTTCATTGAAAAAATTGGACGGTCCAAATGAATTCAATAATCAATTCAAGATTAGCCATTCTCATAATTATTGCATAAACATACCCATCTGTTTCACATAATTTATGCCACGTTATATATTATTAAGAGCAATTTAGATCAAGCCAGCAAATAAAATCACAGACAATATGGGACCGATTAAATAATTTTCAGTTGTCATTGTTCTTTCCTTTCGGCCATAAGTACGTTTCCATAAACCCCCATTAATTAGTTGAAATCTCTTGAATAAATATAATATGGTTTAAATATTGACCCACCAGTCCAATATAATGTCAGGTTGCAATATGCCAATATTCTAATATATGGGTCCTCGATCTTCTTCCCGATTACAAACCAACCATGGTCCATAGCCTGAAAGAACCATTATAAAATCATTGAACTTATACTATGCTCTGATAATGACATCAAAGACGATGTCCTCAAATTCTTGGACTCAAGCATATGTTTTGTAGCAAAATCTTATCTCTTTCCTCCCCTACTTTTTCCATACCCAACAAAAATTTGGAAAGACCTATTAAGGAATGGAACAAAAGCGAGAATATTATTATAACGACTACTAAATTCACGTGCTCCGCTCTTCGCTAACTGCATTAATTATAGATATCCATATCATGTAAGTACATTCATGACAGGGAAATTAAGGTGTTAGTGCGATCAGTGTTAGACTGGGAGCCTATTTGCCAACTGGGTCTTCCAAGTGTGAATTCTAGGTCAAGCAACAAATCCGAACGTGACAAATTGCTACAATCCAATCCCTCCTTCACACAACTCCACAGCCCTCTATTAGCTCCATCCACCTATCGTCAATATAATTAATTATAAACTTAAGAATATATAGTCCGTAACATGAAATTACAAGACCATATAAATGTGTGTTAAGTTGTGCACTACAATCTCAGCATGGTCCACCTCTCGATGTCTACCTTTGTTTCCCTTGCCTTGAGATCATGAGAATGAGTCATATCATCAATTTGGGTTTTTGTCTACTGTCATTTGTATTTGTCTTCATTGACGATTGCCATGATGCTCTGTGTGTGTAAAAGAGAAGAATATAATTAGCATTAATTTAATAAACACTACATACTCTACACTTCACTAAAACGCAAATTCATATGTCTAATTATACCCATATTAGACAATTATCAGCAATTATGTCCAAGAAATTTAAAGTGATGGGATATTTGCTCAACTTGCAAATTACTACCGCCTAATTAAGGCTTACGAACTACTTTTTGAGTTAATATTGAAATTTGCAATAAAACATGTCATGATTTGCAAACGCATAATACATGCAAAAATTAAACAATGATGGATCAATATATCCATTGACCATACTTAATGGATAAGCGTTGCTTAAGAAGACCGTTGACACGTTCATAAACGATATGATTCGCATTCCGAAACAATTTATTAGTTATAGTTCGTCAAAATCTACGCGCAATTAGGCTCCCACCTATATGAAACTTGTAAAAGACTAATAGGAAAATTAATAAGGTAGACGAAGCCTAAGACATAATAATATTCTCACATTTCCGGAGAAAAAATCAAACAAATAAAGTGTTTTTTAAATAACTTATGGGACCTTGATAAGGTTACCTGATGGATTGAGGTGATAAACGGGATCCATGCACATCCACATTATTCTCAGGCTTTTGGCTCAAACCCACATCTGTCTGCCCACGGCCTGCAATTAATATTCATCGACCATTATTAAAGCCATCGCTCTTGCTTTATCAGACACCGCCTTAAATATTCACATCAAAACTGAAGTTTTTAATAAGGCGACAGTACAAGATTACAATATAGAACATATGTGACTCACTAGAATCCCCAAAGATCTCAAACAAAGAATGTGATGGCAGGTGAAATAAAAAAGAGAATGAAGTTCTTTTGAGGGGAAATGAAATTTACCTGTCCCTTTGTCTGTGCTCTTCACTGTTCTATACATCTGCACGAATACAATAATACACACCCTCAGAACATTAATGAGAAGAAAAAGCCTACAAACCTTTTCCTGAAGTAAAAAAAGAAAGTACGAGAACTGAACTGCAATAGGTGCATGTATATATATGATCAAACCACATAATGACATGGAAACAGTAAATAAAGAAACCCCACCTGCAAATGACTCTTGACGTGGGCTAAGGTGAGGTCCTTAACATTCATTAGCTCTAATACCGACTTTGGAGTAGCCCCTGCCCGTCATAACAAACCAAAAATTAGAGCTTCTCCACAAAAAGAAGATTAGATCGTAAGTGTTAATTATAAATCTAATCAAAGTATATGTATTGTTAGAGTAATTAAAGTTTAAGTGATTTACTTTCATGACCACCAAGGAGCTGAACAGCACGAACAAACTGGGTGTGGAGAGTAGTGGTCCATCTCATTCTAGGAGCTCTAACGCTTCTTCTCCCTCCATTAATGACTCTTGCATTTCGTTTAAAGCTTCTGGCATAAATGTGGGGTTGATGGTTATTGTGGAAGTGATGATGATTAGCATTTCTTGAGAGTGCCTGTAAGAGATGAGGATTCAAATCTGAGGTTTCTAAGCCCAGCCTCAAAGTGGGAGGTTCAGGATGGCCAAGGTAATTGTGGTGATGAAGAAAGCTATTCTCATGGCTTAACTCACTTCCGATACTGCTACCAGAATCAGAGGTTGAGCATATATCATTGTGAAGTGTTTTGCTCATAACCTCTTTGGCTTCCCGTTCTGAAACACATGGTGGGCTTATGTTTAAGGACAGGTCAGGCAAACATGGCAAGCTTCTTATTACTGGATGCGATGTAGTGAACATTATATGGTAGGTAGAGACTTAGGTTAATCACAGGAAAGGGGGAAGAAGAAATGAGAGTTGTGAAAAAAGATCGACTACAGCAAGCTAAGAGAGGAAGTAAGTTGTAAGCGGAGAAGAATGAAGATGAATTGTGATTATATCATGAATGCCTTATGATTTGCATTGGTTTCGAGGAGTTAGGGGTGGGTGTAGCCTTTTAGTAGGGATCTTACTAGGTAGAGAAATAGTAATTGCAGAGATTACTGCCCTCCAACAGTCAGAGAAAAAAAAAGCATAAAAGTAGAAAATGATGAGAGCTTTTTCGAGAAGGTGGTTTGAACGAAAAGTTAATGGAAAAGACCGATACTTATTAATGGAAGCTCAGGGCTTAGTCTGTCATCTTAGGAGAAGAGAGAGAAGGACTCCATTCTTTGTCCAAGAATATATACTAATATTGGTAAGATAATTAAAATATATGAGCATTTATTTACATTTTATAATTTAATGAGCTTTAATGTTTTTTTTATGAAGTCACGGGTTTAAATCAGTCTCTCTACACAAAGTAAGAGTAAAATTTCTACTATATACTCCTCCCAGCACATCATGGAGGAGTAGCGACTTCAGATGACCTTATTATTTAATGAACTTTAGAATAATGGTAAGATCAATCAAGTGATCAATGAATGTTTAAGTCATGTAAACGGTCTCTTCTCTGGTGGGATGAAACATTGCATAGATAACTTCCTCAAATCTTACTTGATGGGGGGATTTTGTTTATATGAGGTTCCCTTTAATGCTAGATTAATTTTATAATATGGTTATTCAGCCTATAAAATCAAGTTCAAAAGCGATGAAAGTAGATAGGGAGGCCAAGGGTATGATAGAAAATCTAGCTAGGAGCAGCTGGCTATACATAATGTGATTCTGCATTGGAATAGTTGGGAATGGAGAAAAAACAAAAGGGGCACTGTTCAATGGAATATTTGGATGAGAATTCAGTCTCTGCTTATGTTGATGGATGGCGACGCATTATAATTCCCCTCCTCTTTTTGTTTCTACATATCACTGTTTAACTCATTCATCTCTTCAATGACTTTTTCTTCAACTGGAATATTCCCCTATTTCATTACGAACGAGGATTGACTGCCATTCTAAAATATCCCTGTTCTAACCTCAACTTATGCACCTGTGCCATGCTGACGTGGCCTTAACTCCACTTACACATCACCAATACATATTCGTTTCATTATATCATCTTTGACCAACGAAACACTCATTTACTTGCTTTATTTTTCCACTCCCCAATAAAGTGATAAACCATGCAAATTGGGAAGGTTCGGATCCAATATAATTTCACGGTAATGATGAGTCAGGCTAACATGTCCAGCTCTTAACCCTAGTGTCAAACTAAAGAAATTTAAGCCAGCTCGCTCAAGGAATATAATCTCGTAAAAATTTAGTTTCAACTAGGCACACGTGGTAAGGAATCGCCAATAAACACCGAGCTGTACACGTGCCAATCTAGTTAATTATCAAACTAACTAATTTTGATGTCGTGAAAGAAATGAGATTCAAAGGAAAACAAATATGAGTGCATTTATGTCGTCAGAGTGGTCAGGTGACACTATAGTCCAATAACACCCACATGCCATTTATTTGTACCGGAGACTGGCCAAAGTCCACCACGCACACGCGCCACTGCCTTGGAAGGAAGGCGGCGCGTGAGAGTAAGTTGGCGAAGTCAAGAATTCAACGGCTAGTAAATGTCTGTTTCCTAGAAGAAACTAATCTGATATCGCCAATATTCTCTCTCCGTGTCCAAATATTCCATGTCCAAAAGCTCGAGTGGGGAAAACAAAGAATACTACCAAATTGATCGGCGTCAACATGGCTTCTCCCACGTGACTTGTGGGCATGACCTTGTTCCCTTCTTTTCCTTTTGTATGTATTCTCCCCATTAACACATCCTATTGATAAATCATATTATTAGTTTAAACAAACTAGACGAGGCTTCGATTGCATGCATTGTTATGTTTAATTAATTATCCTGCCCCCAGCCCTATGCTTCGTCCCTCTTTGTTTTATTCCTTTTGGTTTTGTCGGTTTAGTCCTTCATTAAATGTGACAACAAGGTCACTAGCTAGGCAATATATTAATGATTTGTTTATCCTTTTGGAAGCCCCGGTCAGCGCCTGATGCGCTCTAGATTCTCCTGCAAATTGATTTGTTTACTAACCCTTCCTTTGTAACAAATCAAACTTCAAATTATTCCCTCAATTATATTGTTGTTTTGGACTATATTGCACAATTAATAACTTGTGATCTGCTATATATCTCTCTGGTCAACATGTCGTTTCATCCCTCTCTTGCAATGTTGTCAAATGCTTCGGCTCTACTCCTTATTCCTTGTATTTGTCTCAAGATCGAATCGATCCCCCCTATTCTATTATCTTTTCTTATTCTTCTTATTAGTAAAGATGATATGAATTTAATAACTAAAATTTATTTAATTCATGCAAAACATGGTGCTCGCCTCCTTCTCGAGAATTATTTATTAGCTACTTAGGTTTTATTGTGAAATATCACGTACGCTTTTATATTATTAGTATAACATATAACTGATATATGGAGCTCACGGATACACTGTCCAAGATATCACAATGCAGGTAATTTTACTATCAAATTCAAATTAGAAAATAAATCAAATAAATATACGCAAGTATAGCAATTAATTACACAGTAGTTCAAAAGGGAGTATTATTTTAGGCCAGCTGCATAATTTATGCGTTAATAGATATTTATATATAGAAGATTAGCATAACTACTTTTGTCAAAGAAAGCATGTACGTATAATGAACCACGTACATAATCAACTTTTCGAATTAGTTCACCTCCTGCAAGAAGGTGACGTTAAAACTACACATTTAATTGGACTGTTGTACGTAAATTGTTAATAATTATGCTACAGTGTTACCATTCACCTTTGGATGCTTGTGCATGTTTTAATGTGACTGGCGATCCTGATTCATATGCACGTTGCTCTCCATTCAATTTTCGCTTCCAGCTTGCCAGGCATGTGCAGCGCGGTGCACCACTACTAGCTAGCACAGTCTCATGAACTTCCATGACTTGCTTTTTAAAAGGAACAATAATCTTTATATATAAATACATGTGCTTGTAATTAAAATTGAATTCTGACAATCAGATGATCTGATATATGTGTGTTGCCAGGGATTTATAAACAAAAACTGTAGTTAGCTAGCTTTAGATAAAGTCAATGAGAGACGTATGAAATTTCATGGACAGTGTAAATAATAAACATGCAACTTTTGAAAAGTGAAGAAATGAAACACCATATATATGAATGGAGGAGGGTAGGTTGAAATTTGGTTTGAAACATAAGCATGAAGTTGGATTAGGTAGGAAGGGCTGCACCTAGATGGGAGCAAAAGTTTGGAAGGGGAAACTAGCTAGAGCCTCATCAGTATATAATATATATGCATGGTACGAAATTGATGAGTAGGGCGCGGAGATAACGTTGAGATTTGAGACACAGTGGAAGTGGGAGGGATTTTCTAATATTGTAAAGTACTCGAGATTTGAGAAGGCATATTTCAACCACATAATTCGTACACACACATATATATGCGCTATATAAAACGGAATATGCGTAATTAATAGCAATTGAGATAAAAGAAAACAAGAGAAGAATATTAGGTTCGTCATATATCTGGGGGATGGGAATGAATAGAGACGACGCATAAGCATGTGTTGGCTTCGGTAATTGAGTCTCACCTTCAATTCTATCCTCCCCATAGCTCATCTTCTTTGGGTGCCAGCGAAAAGACAAAAGGCAAAGCAAGGAATCACCCGAATCAACGCCGTTTAGGCTGATGTGCTCTGCTCCACGACATTCATTGACACACACTCACACGCACATGCATTTATTCTATGATTATTTATAAAAATTATGCTCTATCATCCTGCAGCTACTCAGTAGATATTATGAGAACCCAAAATTTGAATTAATTTGGTCCATTGTATAAGAGAAAATCTTAAAGATCCGGCTTGAATCACCAGTAAACTTATTTGCCAGGTGGTCTGAGATCGTGGGTTCAAATCAGTATCTCTTCATAAAATAAAGGGTAAAATTGTCTAATATATTCCCTTCTCAAATCCCCATAAAAGAAGAGATTTAGTTTTCAGTCGCGGAATGAATAGTTCCTTTTAAGAAATAGATTAATTAACACTAAAGAGCCTAACAATACCTAATAGACAAAAATTAAGTATTTGACTTATGAGTTCATTGAGTTTGGTACATTAGAAAATTAGTGTATTTCACTTCTCAACATCTATCGAAAACCATGATAGCCATCCATAGTCATTTTCAGGAACATTCACACTTCCATTCCACCGTTTTTATATCAAATACGAAAAACATGTATTAGCTTTGCATCCATCACTCCTATCATGAAAATCAAAGTAAAATATTTTTCCTTTTTACCCAAATTCAACTTGCATTGCATTTAGCTTACTAGGATAGTTATATTACTCCCTCCGTTCCTAAATATAAGATCACTTTGAGAATGTGGATAAGTTCCTAAATATAAGATCACTTTCTATTTTTTCTCAAGTTTTGACCAAATTACCCCACTACTCATTTTACAAGTAAATTACACCCTCAATCCTTTTAAACTTAAGTGAGGATATTTTGGGAAGATCATATAATCCTAATTCATTGGGAAGCCTTCCTTAATCTCTCCAAATTAGCTAAAGTGATCTTATATTTAGGAACGGAGGGAGTATTAAATAAGGTTCCTTGTGAGACAATCCAAAACTAAAGCTATGATAAAAATTTTGATTTACAAATTCTTGCATTTGATCTCAAGGCGCCTAGGATAATTTTAAATCAATAACTAATTTGTTTGCTAAAGTTTAATTGAAACAACCAATATATTTTTTAGTAAAAAAAAAACCAATATCTTTTCCTTTCTGTAAAGTGTGCATGGCAGCTTTAAGGCAACGCAAGCTTCGCAGGCAATCTTTACTCGACTTTTAATCATGAGATAATAATATGCCTAGTGTATGTGTGTATAGATATATTACTTCAGGTCAAAACTCCCTCTCTTTTTTTATACATGATAAAGGTATCTCCTCACTCGACAAATGAGAGACTAATCCCCCGCTGATTTGTAGGCACCTCAAAGGGTGGGACAGCTGCTGGCCTGGGAGATTTAATGTTTCTCCATACCCAACGCCAGGAATCGAACCCCAGACAATTGGTTAAGGGTGAATGAGTCCTTGTCACTCAACCACACACCCCAGGTTGTCAAAACTCCCTCTCTGCCTGATCCTTCTTAAAAATAAATTACAACTCTAAAGCATCATATATATGCACGAAATTCTAAACAAATTAAGATGATCGAAGTGAGATGAATTGGTCAGAACCAAGCACTTACTCTAGTCTATTTTGTTAACTGATGGACCACAATTTTTGACATTTGAGAACTTGTTCTATGACAAAGGGTCAAATCATTTATATGAATTCTCATGGGAAGAATAGAAGGTAGTAGTAGGTAGAGTGTGTGTATGTGTAGATTCGTGGGGAGGAGTGATAATGGCAATGTGGGGCAATTTGGAAAAGGTGGGTGTTAGCTAGTGTGGATTAGAAGTGTAAGTGATGAGATGCTAAATATATCCTGCATAGGCAAAGCGCATATATAAGTAGGAGCATCTACAAAATGGTGTCAGATCAGAGGACCACCCTCATCAGTACTACAGTCTACACAGATCGTCATGTGCCTCCATTCAGTTTTTTGTTGTTCACTGTTTTCACTCTGATTCCCCCCACTTCACTTAACCATTCGATGATTCCAATCATTATATCCCCTCTGCAAAGCCCACTTCATCATAACAGAACCCGCACCTGCCCGGATTTACACTTATCACAGATAATCAGGATATCCGCATTTATTTCAAGGGTAAAGGGTCAAATTTAGCACTAAACTATTGCCAAAAGTACACCCCATATAAAAGTTAATCATGTAGCTCAAATCTAGCACTGATCAAGTACAAATTGGGTCAGATGTAGCAAAACCGTCAATTTTGACGGGTTGACCGTTAAGTTTGACCCGAGTATGACACGTCACCTGCCACGTCACCCAAGTTAGGCCACGTCACCTGCCACATCACCCAAGTTAGGGCGATGGTGATATCGTGGCAGGTGACGTGGCATAACTGGGTGACGTGGCAGATGACGTGGTCTAACTTGGGTGACGTGGCAGGTGACGCGTCATACTCAAGCCAAACTTAACGGTCAAACTAGTCAAAATTTACGGTTTTGCTACATCCGACCCAATTTGTACTTGATCAGTGCTAGATTTGAGCTACCAGATTCACTTTTATGTGGGGTGTACTTTTGGCAATAGTTTAGTGCTAGATTTGACCCTTTACCCTTATTTCAATCGTCCATATTTGATTTGAGTTATTTTAATATTTATATAGATTTTTATCTTATTGGATACATAAAAAGAACACATTTAATTTTATAACTGTCATCTTTTAAAAAACTTAAATTATCATTGAAAGAGTAGTTAATTAAAATTTTTTAATTAAACCGTCCATATTAAATTTTAGATTGTCCAGATTCATTTTAGTGAGCACAGAAAACAATTTTTATCACACATGAGCACTGGATGTGAGCCCATCTCTACACAATTACATTTTTTAGTTTAACTCGCCCATAGTCCCATATAACAGCATCGCGAACACCAATGTATAGCATATATGCTGAATTCTCATATTCATTTATGTTCATATAATATACTACCTCTGATCCTAAATATAAGACCTAGCTGACTTTTTTTGGAAATATTAAGGTTATGAAATAAATTATTAAATTACGACATACTCCCTCCGTTCCTAAATATAAGAGCACTTTGACTTTTTTGGAGAATCCTAAGAAAGCAAAATATGGTAATTAAAAATTGATTTTCCCAAATTTTTCACTAAACTAGTTTATTTAACTTATGAACTTACGTATGATCTAATAATATTTAAAATATATTATGATTAAATTGTTCATTTTGCTTTCTTAGGATTCTCCAAAAAAGTCAAAGTGCTCTTATATTTAGGAACGGAGGGAGTACTTGATATACGTTTAGATTATCCATTAATTTATATATAAAATAAACTAGTCTAAGTGAAAAAATTAGGTAAATCAATTTATAATTAACTTATTTTTCTTTTTTAAGATTTTCTAAAAAAAGTCAACTAGGTCTTATATTTAGAACCGGAGGGAGTATATACTATTATTCCTATAGCGATAATGAGTAACAAGTTCCAAATATTGAAAGTGTTTATTATGAAAGAGATGCCTTATGAAGTTTTAGGTTCTCCAATTCATATAACGCTTTGCTTTTGGCTAGCTAGGACAGCTGGTCCATTCTTTGAAATTTTCCTGAAAGAGAGTTTCAGTCCACTACTATGATATCTATCTAGCTTGTACGGTGTGATTTCCGCAATGAACTGTGCTCGGCCTTCGCAGCTCTAACAGCAGCTACTCTTTGAGTTGTGGTCTGTTTATAGCTGTTCTATAATGGATTTTGGTTTAGGGAGGGAGATGCTCATATCAACTAATCTTTCTTTATCTAAATATGTTCATCTTAACTAATCAATGTGTGTGTGTGTCTCTATATATATATATATATATATATCAATCAGGAAGATCAAACCTTGAAATGGAACTAAATCTTGATTTGGCGCTAGAGACACGCTTTTATAATGTCATGCGTCGTTTTTTGTGCCATAGTTCAATCTTCTCTGCTATTATCAATATGTGCATTTTAACTAATAAGGCATGATGGCTATAAACAATTCCAGGAAGGTCGGATAGAAAAGTTAAGAAAGGCCAAAAGAATTGTCGTCCTTTTTGTTTGACTTTAATTTGGCGACGTGATTGCTGTCTGCTTGTTTATATTGTGAAGTTTTTGACTGGAATATATGTGCATAGCTCGATGGAAGAGTAATTTAAATTATAGTGTTTTGATGAGAAGCATAGAAAAGGGCATATAATAAAGATGCATTAGCCGCATTATATTGTAACGTAGTAGTTAGGGCTTTTGGGCAAGGAGAGTCTACCCTCTTTGCTCAATTGTCTTTCTAGGTCTATAGCTAAGCTAATCTCCACTTGTCTATTTATAGATAATTAAGAAAACCAAATTAGACAGGTCATAACTCATGAGATTTATATATGTGACCTTGCCTATCAAAAGCCCATTTTCTCCGCGAGTTCTTTTGTGCTGAGATATATATGTTGAAACTTTTGACTTGTGAGTACCCTAATTCTGATTAGATTTATTGAGAACCCAAAGTCCCACATTATGTGGTGGAAACTCAACTCATATATATACCCCTAGTCTAGTGTTGATTTATTCAATGTGGGACTTTGGGTTTCTCAATAAGATTGATATTAAAATTGCATTATATTGTAATGATGAAAATATGATTTTACCGTGGGATAAATACCTAAATTTTTACAGTAAACACAAGAGGTGCCTTAATATAGCTAATCTGGTAGAAGATTTTATTTTCGTTGAAGTTGACATGGTTCGGTACTAATAACTTTGGATAGTAGCATATGTGGAGGAGTACTCGGGGATAAAAGGGAAAATAGTTTTCTGGTTTCAGCTGTTAACTTATCTTTTCCTGCAGCCATTATTATAGTTGAGCTTCTAGCCATGATCCACAGTTTATAAATGTCCATTGGGCTAAAAGACATGGAAATATTACCATATTTTCTGACATATAGAAGCTATCAATCTCCGCTAAACTCTTAATTCACAGAGAGTGGAATTCTTTCCCATGTTATACTTCTGGAGGCATGAATATGTTGATCAACTAGACAGTCCTCCCATGTTATGTCAAGCACATTTTATATTATTTTGGATAAATACCATTTTTTTATATATGGATAAATACCATTTTATCCCAGAAGTATTTAACTAATAACAATTTTGCCTCAATTTTTTTAATTAACTGAAATAATGTTGAAGTTATTTCAGCAATATTTCCCGATAAGTCTTAAAATCAAAGCAATATCACCCACAATTTAACATCTCAAATGGTCAATCGTTAGTTGACCAATTGTGGTGAGGTGTTAAACTAATGGGTGACCGTTTGAGGTGTATAACTTATGAGGAAATTGTTTTTATTCAAAAATTTTCGACACAAAATTACTCCAATAAAAATTATACAGGTAAAAATTGCTACTAAGTCAATACTTCCCAGAAAAAATAATATTTATTCGATTTTTTTTATTTCCACCACCCTAGTCATGGAGATGTATGTGGGTGTGCTCAGTCTATTTTGTTAGTATCCTTAAATGGTTCACATTTGCTCATCACACAGATGAACAATGACCTTTTCATCACAATATGTACCACTCAAATTTATTTCAATGGTTCAGATTAATTTTAAATTAATTTTGAAACTTAAAAAGAATTCTTGCTTGAATAAATACAAAATAAAAAATAAAGTAAATCTTATAACTATCAGTGGTTACTTCTCATCGCCATGATAAGCATTGAATAAGACCCTATTCTTTAAAAGTTTGTAATAATTTCTAGTAAGAGAGAAAAAGAGATAAGTTAAGATGTTTTTATTTTCTTATCTGACCATAGTTTAAGTCATAATTGGATATTTATTCAAAATAATAAAATATATATATAAATTTTCATCTGACTCGTCATTTTATTATAATTAATTTTAACACTCACCGTCTTTGATTGTTACACAATAAATTAACTGTCTAGATTGTTACACAATAAATTAACTGTCTACCTAATTTTGAAAGAAGAATTAAAATCATAGCATTAGAAGCCCAAAGCCCATAACCCATGTAATAGATGGGCCGGATAGGCAACTCTCATGTATTCAGGCTACGACCCCTTTCCCATTAAGAACTACATACATTTTTGAAGACAATATACTCCTTCCGTTCCTAAATATAAGATCACTTTTGAAATTCAAATCCTTCCTTTTCTTGCCTTTTGTAATCACATTGTTAAAAAGATGATTTTTCGTTTTCATTCTGTAGAGATGTATGATCAAGAGAGAAAGGGATGACTATTTGCTAGATTTATTGTAACATCCTAAAAATTTAATATAGGATCAAAGAGTGTTTTGAGAAATAATAAATGGAGAAATTGAGAATTTTGGAATTTTTAGGGATATTTTGAAAATTTGAGTAATAAATGTGCAGCTAATAAATTAAGCAAAGGAAGAATTTGAAACATATGGGTAGGATGGAATCCAAAATATTATGAAGGTTAAGAAGATTGGAGACTGATTTTAGTAATTTTGAATTAAAAGAGTGCACTATGGTAAAGTTATACTACAAATTAAAGAGGAACCACCCTTATTTCATCAACCAAACGCGCCCTTCTCCCATTTCATTAAGAAAAAGTCACGGCTCTCTCTCTCTTTTCTGCGCGAGTCATCTCCTTCCCCACCACCATTGTTGATTTTTTTCCCTTTCACTCTCAAACTCTCTCATTTCGGTCTTCCCTCTCCAAGAGCTCACTGTTTTCGTGTTTCTCATTTCTCTACTCCCCGGATCCGTGAAAACCGAACTCAATCTGTGGCTGGGTGTGGGGCGTCGGCCTTTGGCTTCTTTCGGCGGCGGCGGTTCGTTTTTCCGGTGTAGTCCGCGGTGAGAGGTAAAAAGTTTGATTTTTCTTGGATTTCTTGAATGGGTCTTCTATTTTCCAATGTTTTGCGCCATTTTCCTTAGCTTTCTCTCTGTTTTTGCTCGGCCAGCCTCAAAGGAGTATTTTCCGGCTAGTTGTGCGGCGGCCAGCGGCGGTTGCACTCCTCCCCTTCCATTCTTGGACCTTGTAAGCCTTTAGCCTCTTGTGAAGTTGATTTTTCACATAAAGCTTCCTCTTTTAAGTTAGGGTTTGTCCATGAATAAACTTTTGGAGCTCAAAATGTGAATTTACGTTTTGTGTAAGTGGGAAATTGAGTATTCTTGAAAGTATTTAAGTTGTTTGAAGGTGAAAAATTAATTTGAGTATATGATTGGGCATTGTTGGACTCTTTGAGTTTAGGATTTGTTAATGAGGAATATTTTGAATGGACTGGTGGTTGGATAATGTTTGTTAAAAGGGTTTATTGATGTTGAAAGGTTGATTTGGTTTGGAGTGGTGTTTATGAGGGAAGTTGGTAGTTAAAGAATTGGTTAAAAAGGAGTTTTGGTTATGTAAAATGTGGTGAATGGTGGTAAAGTATTTTGGATGTTAGGATGCCATTGGAAATGCTAAAGGATATTAATAAAGTGGTTTTTGAATTGATGAATGTTTTTGGTGATTTTGTAAGAATTGAGAAAATGATAATGTTTGATAATTTAGGAGTTATCAATGAATGGGTAAGAGGATTATGGTGGTTTAAAGGTTGTAAGATTAGTGTTGATAGTGGAAGTAAATTTCTTCTTCAAGAAGTATTTTGATATCAATGAAAAGTGAGCTAAAGTCATTTACACAATACATTGACCAATTGTGGTGCATTGTATGGTTGTAGACGGAGGTGGTTTGAACGGAGTTGACAAGACGTGTTAGCTTCGATGGTTTATCGTTATTGATCGTGAACAGGTAATCATACTTACTTCACTATAACATTGAACGTGTTGTAATTGATGGTTTTGTATGTATGTTATATATATTTACCCACATAAATGTTCCACTGGTAGTTTCATATAAAATAGGCTATTGGGTACCTTTCAACTACGACTAGTTTTATATAAACATATCTTTTATATTATATAAAATATGTTATCATGCTCTGCCCTGTGGTGATGGTATTGTGGATCTTATGGTGATGGCAAGATGTGAGAGGGTGAGTTGTTAGGAAAGTTAAAGACATAGGAATTTTAGTTCGTGGAAGATTAAGGTTGAGGAATGTATTGTGCTGTGAACGAGGTATTGACGAATCACTATGATTAGTATTGCATGACACTGATACAAGTACCATTGCGCAATGTTAACCGTTTGATAGGTCAATCAGCGGTTATTCGTACGGAGCTTTCTGATTGGAGACAGGGGCCATTGGTTAACAGATTGGAGACTGTGACCAGCAGTCTTATGATTGGAGACAGGGACTGCGCTCTTTCTGATTGGAGACAAATTGAGGTTTCCCTCTCATGGGGTTACCAGAGAGGGAATTTGTCCCCTCATCATTGAGAGGGGCACAGTGTCAACTCATGTAGAATATTTAGAGCTCGAACGTAGTGCCTCCAGAATGGCATGAGTAGAGCATTAGAATGGTATGTGTACATAAACTGAGGATTGGGTTGGAAGAAGCTTGAATGATAAAAACTTATATATATACTCGTACAGATCACTGATTTTAGAACCGTGGTATTCTTTAGCAGCTCAACTATTACATATTTTGTTGTTATAATGAATTAAGTAATGATTATTGAGACAAATTGTCTCACACCATGTTTGGTGATATTTTTGCAGGTGATCATGCCGAGACACAGAGGACGGGGAAGGGGAAGGGGCCGTCCGGCCCTCACTGAGGATGTGAGTTAGCCGGGGGTATATTTTGGAGAGATATATTGTCACCATTAGAATGCATACGCTTCCGCATCTATTGTGTGTAATGTAATTATAGTAGTGATAATGTCATAACTTGAATTCTGTATTGTTTTGTGATTATGCATAGCAAGTATACTGTTACTACCCCTGTTATGTATGGATACATGTGAATGGAGTATTTACTCTAGGCAAGTAGAAGTTGTTATGTTTGAAGTTTCTACCATCTGGATATATCAGATGTGATTTTTGGGTGTATAGTTAAGTGATTATGGACAATGTTGTAGGTACATAGTGATAATCATGTTATGGAAAGTCCTTTTTCCTAACATGGTTATACTATGTTGTGATATCTTTTGTGTATGGATATTACTTTACATAACCATGTTAGATGGGCCCCTCTCTGGCATGGTTTTTCTTTTTTGTGTTAGGTGAAGTTCCTTTTCTAACCATGTGGGATGATCCCATACTAACATGGTTAGACAATTGTTATGATGATAGTTGTATGATTGGTGAAATATAATGTTGGTTCCTATACTAACTATGTTAGGGATGTCTTTTCTAACATAGTTAGATGTTTGTTGTAACATCCACAAAATTTAATACAAGATTAAAAGAGTATTTTGAGAAATGATAAATGGAGAAATTAGGAATTTTGGAAATTTTTGGAATTTTTGGTGATTTTGGGGATATTTTAGAAATATTAAGTAATTAATGTGCATATAATTAATTAAGAAATGAAGAGTTTGAAATATGAGGGGATGGTAAAGTTAAAAATATTTTGAAGATTCAGAAGATTGGAGACTGGTTTGAGTGGTTTTAAGCTAAAAAGAGTACACTATGGTAAGCTTGGACTACAAATTATCAAAAACCACCCTTAATTGCTTCCAACCAAACGCGCCCCTTCTTCTTTCAAATATAAACTCTCGGACTCCCTTCCTTCTTCCTCGCGCGTCCGCCCCCTCCACCTTGCCATTTTCTTCATTTTTCTTCTCATCAACCAAATCGGCCCTCCCTCACCTCTAAAAAGCTTTCTCATTTTGCTTCATCTTTCACTCCTCTCCATGAAACTGTGAAGCACGAACCCGATCTGTGCTTGGAAGTGGTGCTCCGGTTTGGAGTTTTCCGGCGGTGGGTTGAGCTTTCCGGCGACGGTGGTCCTGTTTCCGGCGAACGACGACGGTGAGCGGCATGGGGGCCCTTGTTCTGTCATTTTCTTGAGTTTTCTTCTTATTTCAACTTCATTTCCTCATTTTCCTTTCCTTTCTCTTGCTCTAGCTCGGCCACCATTAAAAGAGAGGTGTTTTCCGGCGACTTTAGGCGGCGGCCGGAGGCAGTAAGGATTCCTTTCGCATTTTTGAACTTCGTAAGCCTTCCTACCACCTGTTATGTTGATTTGTGAATAAAGTTCCCTCTTTTAAACTTAGGGTTTTGTGAAAAATTGGGATTGTAGGATTCTCAAGTTACCATAAGGATTATTTAGTGATTAATTTAAGTTTTGTTATGGTAATTGTTGTTTATTGGAGTTGGAAAGTAGTTTGGAATTTTTAGAGAACATTTTAGCCATTTTTGAAGCTAGGGTTTGCTCACATTTGACTCCTTGGAATTTAAATAAGAATCTATCAATGTTTAAGTGGTTAAATGAATATGTTTGGAAAGGAATTAAGTTTTTGGAAGATGGGATTAACTTTGGGAATTTTTGGAGCATGTTATGGCTCTTTGAGTTGGGGTTTGAGTTAATGGGAGATGTTTTCAATGAAGTAATGATTTATAAATGCTTGTTAAGGATAGTTAAGGATATTAGAAGTTTGGTTTATGCTGGATTTGGTGGTTGCAAGGAAATTTGGAAGTTAAAGTTTTGGTTAAAATGGATTTTGGTAATGTAAAGGTGAGTTTGAAAGGTGGTGGAGTATTTGGGAGGTTAGGGAGCTACTTTAAATGTCAAATTATTATAAATGAAGTGGTTTTAGTAAGTTATGCATGTTTAGGTGATTTGGCAAAGTAAGGGAAAATGATAAAGTTAATGTTTTAGTAGTCAAAAGTAAATGGACAAAGGAAATGATTAAAGTGTTGGATAAAGAGGAAATTGATTAGATAAATACAGATTGAAGTTTGGTAGAAGGTTTGTGAAGTTAGGAAGTTACTTTAAGTTGTAGATTTGATATTAATATTGTGGTATGGTGGTTGGTGTTTGTTTTGGCAAATTTTGGTAGCATTTTTAGTTTCTTTAAAGTAAATGACTGTTATGACTGTTTTGTGACGGTATAATTAAATTGGAGGTTGAGAAATGTTAGTGTAAGTGTTATGGAGATGTTGGTGGAGTGAAATGGTTTGAAATTGTGTTTGAGAAGGAGTTGGAAATTAAAGTGTTGGATTGAAAAGAATTTGGTTAAGGGATGGTATGTATGGAAGGTGGTGAAAGTTCGTGAGTTATGAAAGTTACTTTGAGTGGCCAATTTAATATGAAAGGTTGTTTTAATTGGGGTTAGCATGGTGGGCTAGTCTTGTAAGAATTATGAAAAATGATGAAGTTTAATACTTTAGAAGTTATAAATAAATGATTAAGGGAATCGTGGGTACAAAAGAATATAGGAAAGTGTAGATGTTAGAAGTAATTTATTACTTCAATGATTGTTTTAGAATTAGTTTGAATGGTAGGTCAAAGTCACTGATATTGTGCCTTGACCAACAGTAACTCATTGTATGATTGTTGACGGTGGGGACTCGAGCGGAGCTTAAGGAAGACATTAGCTGCGTATATTTATTGCTACCAAACTTGACAGGTAATCACACTTAACTGACTGTGATACTGAGGGTGATGGTAGTTGAGGATTTTCTGACATCCTCTTCTACTTATTTATATATATACATAAATAAAATGACTTCAGATTACGTTATACATAAACGTGGGCTATAGGGTACCTTTCAACTGAACTGTACTTTATATAAATTCATATTTATATATATAATCTTTTGTATGTTGCATGACACTGGTTATTAGTACCGTCGGCCGATGTAACCTATCGATTTGCGCAAATCGATAGGTTAATAGTACGGGTTCCTCGGATTGTAAAGGAACCAGGGATTTTCACATTGATTAGAGTGGTCCCTTTTATGCTTTTCGGATTGTAGACCGGGCACAGTGTCACACACGTTTATTTCTGTCATTTGAGAGATGGATGCATCTGTTTTGTATATATATATATATATATCTGTATATATTTGTAAATGTTATAAGATATATGCAGGTTTTGAATTGTGGTACCCTGTAGACGCTCCACTACCCCACTTCTGAGTCTCACAGTGAGTTAAGTAGTGATTACTGAGACATTGTTTTGTCTCACCCCATTCCCTTTATTTTTGCAGGTGATCATGCCCAGAGGTAGTCTGAGAGGAAGGGAAAAAGGGACCGGCCAGCTGCACTGAGTCAGTGAGTAGGCCGGAGGTAAACCGTAGGGATGTATATTGCCATTTATTAGGTTGCATCCGCTTCCGCATTTGTTTGTATTGTTTGGAATAAATTGTGTTAGTTATATCTGTTGATTGTTGGTTAGTCACTGATATTGAAAGAATGTGACAGTGGTGGTCGTATCACACACTGTTTTAGTGTGTTGATTGATTATATAGTGGTGAATTGACCGTTGAGAATTGTCTGCTAATGGAAAGACAATTTCTCTTTCATGATACGAATGTATCATATGATTGTGATTAACGAAGTTTGACTGTGCTTTGTGGTACTGACATGCTTAAGTCAGATAGTAGTTTTAATAAGTTTAATTGATACAGGTGTTCTGAATAATTGTGTTAAGGAAAGACCTTTTCCTAACATGGTTATATCGTTGATTGTGATTTATTGTTGTGATGAGTGTTGTTATTTTATATAACCATGTTAGATGGGCCCCGCTCTGATATGGTTAACCTTTATGTAGCTTGCTTGGTTTCTTTTGCTAACCATGTTAGGTGAATCCCTTACTAACATGGTTAGGGCATCTAGTATTGATTGATATCGTTTTCTCTTTCTAACCATGTTAGATGTACTCTTGCTAACATGGTTAGACACCATTTGTATGGATTGTTTTGATTATGTGTTTTATTAGGTGGAAGTAAGTATGTTATTAAGGTATTATTAGGAGGTATGTTATAACTTGGTATCAGTTTTATGGTAAACGATACCCTGCCTGTTGCATTGCATATAGAATGGCAATATATATTTCTTTTCCCTTCCCGCTGTGCATGATCACTAACCTTTGTATTGAGGATATGTGCAGTTGAATTTTGAGGACAAAATTCGATTGGTGGGGAGAAAGGTAAAATCGCAGTAAGGATGTTCAGATGAGATTAGTGAATGAATTAGGACTGTGATTTTCTTAGGTAACATAATTTTCAAGGTAAATGGTGAGTGTTGGTGAAGTGTATAGTAATTTTGATGAATAAATTCGATTCTATTGGTTTAAAGTAAATTATAGTGGGGGTGACAGGCAATACAAACGAAATTACAATTAGTAATTTGTGATTAATTAGTAGGATTTGAGAGAAATGTTTAAATTCAGGACGTTCAATTGAAACTATATTTTAGAAGAAGTGGGAGTTCAACAATAATTTTGGTGGAAATTAATTGGTTGGTATTAAAGTAAAGTGTGATTGTGTATTAAAGGATGTTTAGAAAAGGTAGGATGTCATAATCATTACTAAGGAAGTGTAGGAATCAATTGAATAATAGAAATGCGATAGTTAGATTATGTTGAGGGTGGTATGTTGGTGAACTTCGATCCAGCAAGTTTCATAGAAAACCTTAAAACAATAGATAAATAAATGGGTTTCTTGAATATTTTTTGTCGATATTGAGTGAAATTGACATAGCATAGGAAAGGTATGAAACCAAAGACAACCTAGATTTTGGGAATTGTGCTGACAATGATGATGATATAAGGATTATTTGACAAAGCAGGGGATATAGATTCAATGTATTGAGAGATTGATAAGAAATTAGGATGTTAACCAAATAAGGATTCTTCTCGGGGGTCCCGATTATTATTATGAGCCGGCCATAATCATAGTCGAGGCATCATGAGAGACCTTATTTGGTTGAAAGAGTTAGAAGGTTGTGAGTTAGTTTCATTGAAGATAGAAGGATAATTTATGTGAATGATTAAGGACATTGGGTTATATTTGAATAATATTTAAGAGAGTTTTGTCTCAAGGTTATGGGAGTATTTGAGTAGATATTAGAACTTTTAAGCTAAGGGGAAATGAAAGTATGCTGCATGGAATTTTATATTTTGTAGTATGAGGCGTATGGGATGATGGGTGACTCCTAGAGGTAATTTAACATTGTATGATGAGATTAGATGGATTGGCTTGTCAGGATCCTGAAATTTGAAAGTATTTTGATGAGAATGTTTAGAGGAATAAATTGGATTAAGTTAATTAAATGTTTAATTCTTGTAATTAAAGGTGAGCTATAAATTATGGATCTTAGAATGTTAGATAAGTTTGGTTTTAAATTGAGAAACATATGATTTGAAGTATTCTAACTGTAGTTTTGGAGTTCGAGATTTGTTATATAATACCTATAACGTTATGAGATAATAATGATGTGGCTAAATTGAAGGATTTTGGACCTTGAGCCCAATTTTGTACTTAGAGTTGAATATACAATAGTATGCAGATGTGTTTGGTTTTGAGTTATATGTAATGGTCTGAAAAAGAGAGAGTTATTGATTGAACCTGCAAAGCTTGAGAAAACTTAAACAAGGTTATCCATGTAAGATTTAATTAATTGGATTGTCCGTAGGAATATTGTTTTCAATGCTTAATTGTTGAGTGGCTAGAGATTCAGTAAATGACTTTCTATGGTAATAATTGTGGAAACTTGTAGGCGAATAGATTAGTGCCATTATTATTTTGACGAAATCCATAGTGACTCGTATATTGTTAAATATTGTAGTTATTTTGGTTGATTTTATTAATGATTTAGTAGTTTATGGACTGTTTTGGAGTAATGTCAAAGGATTGGAGAAGTGATTTTTAGGGGAAAGTAATGGAATAGGTGAAATGTTAGAAATCTTTAATAAGAATGTGTAAAGGTAAATTGGAGTATGGAAACGTGCTAGTTGGATTCAGATAATGGTGGTTCAATGGTGAACTTTAAGATTGGATAGTGATGGAAATGTTTGAGGAATTGTAGGATTATGAAATCATTGAGTTATTGAACTGATTTATGGGTTAGTGTTCATGTTATGAAATTGATTAAAATTTTTTTTAATTGTATAGTTTTATTGGAATCAAACATTATGTAGGATCTGGTTGCTTTGGATGACTAAACTAAAGTTTTTTTTTTTTTTTTTTTTTATTGCTTTAAGTTAGCTTATACTAAAAGTTATGAATGGTGGGGAAGAGTTGTGTGAGGTGAGATACTTTGGATAATGGATTTTATGTCAAGTATAGTATAATGCCAATAATTGAGGTGTGGTAGTAAGGGTGTGACTAGATTGTAGTTGAAGGGTATAATTAGGAGATTGTAAGGATTGAACAAGTTTATAGTAATTGAAAAGTTTGTGATGTTTTGTTAGAAATTTAATAATGTCCAAACATCATGATGATTGAATGGTTGAATATGCGAACATGAGGAAAAATTTATGGTATGGCTTTAATTAAATGGTTACTTTATGATTAGAAATATACTTGATGATTTTGTGAGATAAGAATTATAAAAAGGGTCCTTCTGGGGAGGAGAAGCCAATAAAAGTGATAGCAAGTGATGGATGCTGCTCTTAAATTTAGAAAGCGAAACATGAAATTTCGCAAAGTGATGATTAGAAAATGTTGCTAGCATTTGTGGAGTAAATGAGACAAATAGTCAAATTTTGGTTGGTTACTGAGCGTTGAAGGAAAGTTTCCTAGTAATTAAAGGTATTTCGAGGGAGCATGAAAGGAAGTGACATTAGTAAGAGAAGTTTGTCGATTTTGATTTAGAAGATATTGCGAATAGGCTATTCATGAGTTTTGGGGGATTGATGAAATTTTGTTTTGAAGAACTATTTATGCTAGTAAAGGTTGAAGTGGTTATTGAGAGTCAAATGTGGAAATTGAGATATAGGATTAGTAATAATTCAAAAGACTATGAGTGTAGAATGTTTGATTTTATAAATAGGAAGCCAATATCAGAATTTTATTAAAGTGATTTAATTTAGAGTTGTAGTTGATGTTAGGATCAAGGTTAAGAATATTAGGTGAGAAAACATTACAAATTAAGAACTTCTTGGTCGAGGTGTTAGTAAACATTATGGTTCATCCATTATGGTTATGAGGGTCGTGAGAAATAGTTTGGTGAATGTATTTGAAAATATTTTCAGCATATGTGAAATCTAGATCATGGTCAGAATGAGGAAAGAATGTCTAAGGGATTATTATCTAACAATTAAGAAGTGAGGGTATAGGAATAAAAATTGAAGGAATTTTTGGGATATGGATTTAGACTGACCATATGGGTAATAGAACCCTATCTTAAATGAGAATGTTGAATAGTGGGAACCAATCTAAGTTGCAACCTCAAGATTCCACTGTAGATAAAAAAAAAATGAATGATCGGAAGTATTATTGTGTGTAGGATCGAATTAAGAAAGTTAGGTGTTGACATTGGTTTGTGAACCATTTGTGGGTTAGAAGATAATGATTTTCAAGGTGGAATTGTCTTTAAATAAGAGGTCTTACCATAGAACATAGTCCAAGGATTTGACAATGTAATTAATTGGTGTTAAATATTTGATAAAGGAAGCAAGAATGACTCTTATAGTCTTATAAGTTAAGGAGATTAGACCATTAAGGTGTAGTAAGCTTGGAATTAGGACATGAAGATTTAGAAGAGAGAAATGACTTCGATCAGGTTGACTAGAATTTGAAACTTTTATTCCCTAATCGAAGTTCTTAGCAATGTATTGAGTGGTTTACGCTCAGTATTTTTCTTAAAGAGGTTAGACATAGAGAATTTTGAGGGCAAAATTCCTAAAAGGTGGGGAGAATTGTAACATCCACAAAATTTAATACAAGATTAAAAGAGTATTTTGAGAAATGATAAATGGAGAAATTAGGAATTTTGGAAATTTTTGGAATTTTTGGTGATTTTGGGGATATTTTAGAAATATTAAGTAATTAATGTGCATATAATTAATTAAGAAATGAAGAGTTTGAAATATGAGGGGATGGTAAAGTTAAAAATGTTAGAATCTTAAGTTTTGATGAAGACTAAAATGTAGAGGATTAGACCAAGTGCCTAGGAAGCAATAGGATAACATAGGATCCCAAGTAAGAGTGCTTCCGGATGAAGATTTACTTCCGGATAGATTAGGACTTGCGCATGCGGATGAATGTTTTCATCCCCCAGCATCAGCAAGTAAAATCACTGGGAAATAACTTAGTCCATGAGAATTAGGTACACAAAACCTTAAGACTAAGCTATGTTTCAATCGGAAGTGAGTTTGCTTCCTGTTAGACTTAGACTGGCGCAGAGCGATAGAATAGATATTACTCCAAGCGACAGTGAGTCTACTTCCCCAAGTGAAAGCGCTTCCTGTTAGAATTAGACTGGCGCAGAGCGACAGAATAGATATTACCCCAAGCGTCAGTAAGTCTACTTCCCCAAGTGAAAGCGCTTCCTGTTAGACTCAGACTGGCGCAGAGCGACAGAATAGATATTACCCCAAGCGTCAGTAAGTCTACTTCGCCAAGTGAAAGCGCTTCCTATTAGATCTTGACTGGCGCAGACTGATAGAATAGATTTCACCCTAAGCGTCAGTGAGTTCACTACGTCAAGTAAAAGTGCTTCCGATAGCTTAGTGACTAGCGCTGAGTGTTGGGATGAAATACACTAAGTGAGAGTGAGTTATAGTGAACCAAGATCCTTCATCTAGTAGTTTTACTTCCGGATGTAAAAATGCTTCCAGATACATCATAGACCAAATCAGAACACAGACTAAGTAAACTACTCCCCATAGCAAACAAACTTCCCACAGCATGTATAATTCTTATATATATATATTGCTATGTTGGACTAACCAGTATGTGCAGAACATGGTCACGCTTCCGGATGCAAATGAGCTTCCGGATGGAAAGACTCTTGACATTGGGACTCAGAGCTTAACACTTGCAGAGCAAGATTACCACTTGCGGATGAAAGATGATCATCCGTCAGCAAGAGTGCAAGAGTAAAAAATCACATACTCAGAAGTCAGAATGCTTTTGTCAGAACAGAGGTGTCAGGACTACTTTTCAGAGATAAAGCAAGTCTACCCTGCTAAGCATTAATGAAGATGTACTTCTCAACGGTAACATAGGATTAACGGCACTATTCAAACGTTCATACTCAACTTGCCACCGAAGCCTATGAAGTCAAGTATAAAAGAGACATTCATTCAGAAGAGAAGATATGGAAGAAAGAGAGAGAACAGAGCAAAGTATCTGATATATCATATTCTTCATCCTATACATCTTCTACTACTCTCAGATTCAGATTTGTGATATTTTTCAGAGAGTAACTTTATTGTACTTAAGTGAGTAACATCATCCACTCTTAGAGAGAGTTAGTTTTGAGCTTAAGTGTTTAGCACAATCAGTTCATAGAGTGAACATAGTGTAAACTTACAATTTGTAAGGGGGAGCATTTAGAGGTTGTCTAAATCTCCATAGGTTGCAAGTTAGCCCGTAAAACTTGCATTTGTAAGGTTTGCAGGTGAACCCGGTGTAAAACCTGTGGGTTGTTAGGTGAACCCGTGCTCGTAAAACCTAAAGTGTGAAGGCTTCTCTTGTGCCCGGTTTAAACAAGAATAGTGGATTGAAAATCTCAGGTGGAGCCTGGGGACTGGATGTAGGTCTGGGTGACCGAACCAGGATAAATTTATGTGTGCATAAATTTACATTCAAACATTCTATTTAGCATCACATAACATACTGACTTGTGCATATCACTACTTCGTAAATATTATCACCAAGCACAAGCAGTCTTTCGAAAAGAAGAATCAAAAGATTTAATTTATTCTCTCACCCAATTCACCCCCCCCCTCTTGGGTGACAGCCACGTTTATCATTTGGTATCAGAGCGAGGTCACTTGTTTAAAGGATCCAACGATCTCAAGTGCAAAGACCTAGGCTGATTTGGGTTACAAAATGTGTTTTGAAGGTTTTGATCATACAATCCCACCCGTGTTAGAAAATGCTGATTTTTACTTATGGAAGGGAAGGATGAAAAGTTTTATACTATCCACTGATTTCAAAATGTGGGATGTTTTTGAAAAGGACTCTGATTTCAAACCAAAAGTTAATTGGACAGAAGAGGACAAAAGCTTATTTTACTTAAACCTTAGAGCAATGCAAATTTTGCACAAAAGTTTATCTGACAATGATTATCAGAAAATTAAACATTGCTCTAGGGCTATAGATATTTGGGACACTCTTGATACTATGTATGCTTCTAACCAATTTCTTGATGATAAGGCTGTCCAAAGCTCACTATGTGCTCCTTGTGAATCCACCGTTGATGAGCTACTGGATGGTGATGTAGTAGAAGCTAGTATCAGCAAAGAGAGAGTGGATCTCCGCCTAGTAGATTCAGAAGCTGAAGAAAATGAGGTACCTAAACTTGAAACTTCTGAATTGCAAGATATGTATAATGAGCTACATGTTGAATTCTGTAAACTTGCAAAAGAAATTCTAGGCTTAAGAAAAAGGAATAGGGAACTTGAGGAACTTATTCCTTCTTCTACAACCAAGGAGTCCAAAATCCCAATCATAAAAGAAGACTTTTCGAAAGACCCTGAGATTTCAAAAGTTAATAAACATAGAGTCTTTGAAAAGAAAACTGACCACCATAATAGTGATAAGAAATCTGATTCTGAACATCATCCCATTATCTGTCATTATTGTGGTAGAACTGGTCATATTTCTCACACATGCAATTTTAAGAGAAATTTAAATGTGAGAAATAAATATATATGGATCCCCAAAGGACAAGTAAGGTCCAGCGCTAACTATGTAGGACCCAAGTACAAATGGGTACCAAAACTCTCTTCTAGTGCCTTACCTGTGCAGGAAAGATCAAGAGTTCCTCTTGTCCCAAAGAAGAGAACTCGTGGTGATGTCACTACTGCAACTACCTGGTTCAATCATAAGAAGCAGTGCGCTACCACAAGGAACAAAGACCTTGTCTCAGGGATAAGCTATCACAGAGTTCCATTCAACTATCCTGAGAAGGACAAAAGAGAGAGGATGTCTCAACTCACATGGAGAAAACCTGCGAATCCTGTCTCTTCTAAGAAAGTGCTTCAGGCCAAGGATAAGTATAAAAGATCTCCTTGGGTAAGCAAGGGATTATTTAAGGTTGAAGCATGCAACAGTAAAATCTCCTATGCAAATGTAAGATGGACTTATTGAGATTTTACGTTAAGCATCATAAGCATGAACATGATATGGCTTATAAGATATTTCACACAATGTTCATACTCTATATGCTATCTATGACTATCATTATCAGAAGCCATGTGCATATAGTCATAGTTGATTCGCAATGCTATATCCATAGTGAATAATTCTTAAGTGCATAAGAATCACATACTTCCTACAAACTGACCAGTCAGATCCAAGTTTGGAGACTGAAAAATGGGAAAGAGAAATCATTTGCTATTTTGTAGGAAAGAAGTTATGAAAGCTTGATCGCTGTGGATGCACAAGAGAGAACATCAACGAGTCACTCAAAGTTAAATCTTAAGTAAGTACCATCGGAAGCAAAACTACTTCCGGATGCTCTCGTGCTGGCGCTGAATGACTACTCAAGGCAACCAGGAGCGTCTGTCCAACCGGAAGCAAAATCACTTCCGAATACTCTTTTGCTAGCGCTGGATGATAATTCAATATGATCACGAGCGCCAGTGTCAGATCAAGGGACACATCACTTCAGAAAACGTTTCAACTTCCTCCATGAAACGCTGTGCCTTCTTTGAAGCAACACGTGTCATCAGGTGTGTCGTTCCAACTTAAAAACTTACGTTAACCAATGTGTGAAAATTTGAAAGAGTATGCCCATTCTATCCTCAGAAGTTTTACCTATAAATAGAAGTCATTTTCCACTTTTCACTTTTTACTACATCTTTTTCACTCGCATCATTTTCTCAGAAAAGTCTTTTCATCTTCTCCATTGTGTTCTTTATTTTTCACACTTCTTGCATTTCATCTTTATTTACACAACATTCATACAAAAATGGCCGGTACGAATGAATCCAACCCAGTCATCCAGAAAACCTCTTCTTCCAAGAAACTTAAATCGAAATCTGGGAAATCCACTCACAAGCATTCTGGTAAATCTGGGCACTATGAAGAACAACATGAAGAACTTCATGAACGCCAAGAAGGTTCTGGGCAATCACGAGGACAGGGTGAAGACATTCAGGGTCAGCCTGAAACCTCTGGTAGAATAGAACTGGCAGTGGGTTCTGAACAAGAGCGGGATGCTCAGAGAAAGGGAAAGAAAAAGAAGGTTCAATTTTCTGAGGAGCCTTCCTCCAAGAGGCAGAGGGTTGAGGAAGAAGATGATCCCACAGTCTATAGAGATGGGGCATTGGAGGGTGTATCCGCCAAATTTGAGACATCCATTCCCATCTTCAATCATGGCCTGTTCATCAATCTGGACAAGTTGGATGAACTAGGGTTTGCTCATCTGCGCCCTTACTTGGAAAAGTATATGCCTTGGCTGGGCATCAACCAGGACTACAACGTCAACGTCCTGCGAGTCTTTTGCCAATCCCTCTCAGGCAGAGCTAAGTACAGAAAGGTGGATGGGAAAGAGCAAGTCCACAAACTCTCCTTCACTGCCACTGTAAGAGGAAGAACCTTCAGGTTCACTTGGAGAACCTTGAATGAGATGATGGGAATCACAGAAGAGGATATGAATGAATGGATCTACCCTGAGTCTCACAAGTACAGCAAGGAGGAACTCGAGGAGTTGTATGGCACCAACAGCAAGAAGGTGTCCAAGATGTCTGATTCTAACAGGCTCTTGTACTACGTCTACTCCCGGATAATGACTCATAAGGGAGGCAACTTCAACGAATTCACACTGCTGGACAACCCTTG
Source organism: Mimosa pudica (assembly GCA_029929735.1). Classification (NCBI taxonomy): domain Eukaryota; kingdom Viridiplantae; phylum Streptophyta; class Magnoliopsida; order Fabales; family Fabaceae; genus Mimosa; species Mimosa pudica. Next base: position 1,388,487 of record JAKELP010000007.1, read on the forward strand.
GTTCCCTAGACTCCTCTCGCTCAAGCCTTTCAACCCTGGGCAGTTGATATGCCTAGAGCTTCAGCGCTGGTTAAGCAATGACAAGTCAGGATATCTTCCCTATCCCACCATCATTGCCTTCCTTCTTGAGAAGCATCTGATCAAGGCTACATCTGCTGTGGAAGAAGAGAATGTCAAGTGTAGGCCTGTGGGAGCAACCAACGTGGCAAGGATGGGGATCAAGTATTTCAAGCCTCCTAAGCCCACTCACTCACGCTCACAAGCCAGTAGTGCTTCTGGTACTTCAGCTCCCTCTGCATCTGGAGCAGGCGATCAGGAAGTTGACTCTCATGCTGGGCCAAGCCGTAGTGCAAGGGTTCCAGCTTCTGTTAGGGCCTTTGCAGAGGACATAAAGGAAGAGCTTCTGTTTAGACTGACTGATTCCTTAGTGGGTCCTCTCCGTGTTGAATGTGAAGCTGGCTTCCACCACCAAGGGGAGCGAATCCAACGACTTGAGGTCAGAGTAGGACAACTCGAGAATCACCTTGCCAGGGTGGATGCAAAATTAGACCTCATCCTCCAGCACCTACAAATTCCCCAACCCTCATCACAAGGTAACTTACCACCTCCTCCTCCTCCTCCTCAAAACCCTCCTCCTCCTCCTAATCACCCTCAACTACCACCTCCTCCGCCCAACACTCAACAACCTCAGCCTCCACCACAAAATGACCAACAAGCTCCACCATCACCCAACAATGACCAACAATCCCAACCCTCACCTACCCATGACCACCAAACCCAAGACTCGACTCATAACTCTCCACGCCATTCTCCTAGAACCTTCTCATCCCCACCTTCCTCATCCTCATCCTCACCCATTCCCACACGACCAGGTGCCCCTACACGCTCTCCACTCCGCTTCTCCAACCCTACCCATCCAAGCCCTAGACCCATAGGATCTGAAACAGCCATTCACCCCCTCAGCCAACCATACGGCGAGTATCCCCGCCTTCAACCACTCTCCGATGACCATTTACCCTTTACCCCTGACTCCGCTAACTACAAAGAATACTCCTCCACTCATCCTTATGGGGATATCTTTGTCACCACCAGCTGCTTCCCCGACCCTCCTCAAACTCCTGAACACCTATCTTCTCCCACATCCTCCACCTCTACCCTCTCACCCTCCCCTCCCAAGAAATTTGGTCCTGAACCACCTCCATCCTCCTCCACATCCACTCCATCCCTGGCACTCACCCCTGTTGATGATGACAAAAGGGGGAGAAATGTTATGTCTACTCTTCGCCTAAGTATGGCCACAAGGGATGCCCTCAGCCAGCCTTCACTCTGGATTGATGAAGATATCACGGCCGCCCTGCGTCGTGCATATGAGTCTCAGAGGCTGAGTGGTGCAGAGAGCCTTATAAGAAGAGAGGCCCTCCGTCTCATGGAGCAGAAGAGAACAGCTGAGCAAGGATCACATTTGGAGATGATTGTGTTTGGACAGAATGAACAATCCTCACAATCTGAGTCATCATCAGAGCCTCCTCCAAATAAAACAAGTAGAGAGATGGTTGAGGAGATCATAATGAAGTGGGGACTGAAGAGACCCAACCATCCTCCCATTGTGATAGCCAAGCCTGTTCCTACACTATCTGAGCAAGAGTCTGAGGTCCCTTCATCTGAGCAATCTTCCGATCCTCCTCCCTCATCTGAACCAGCAGCCGGATTCAGTGTACCCAGAAAGAAGGCCGTTGCTAGGAAACGTGCCAGAAAGTTCGTTGCCACCACTGAATCTGATGAGTCTGAGGAAGAGACTCCATCTGACCTACCTGAGCAAGGAACTTCATCTGCTCAGGTTGTGCAAGAAAATCCAGTGGTCCAAGCGGTTCCAATTCTGAAGGAAGTCAAATTGGAAATTGAAGACATGACTCCTGAAGAATTTGAGAAGTATGGATTCACTGACAAGCTATCCTTTGGTCAGATGGCTTGCCTCGATGCTGAAAGAGCAAGTGCCATGCCCACTCCTCCAATTAGCAAAAGCAAAGGGAAGAGCAAAGGGAAAGGGAAAAGGAAAGCCCAAGAAGTTGAAGAGGATTCCAACTTCTCTGCATGGAATGTAAGAATCCGGGCTGTACACTATCCCAATGGAGAAGTCTGCTACTTCGACGATGCTACAGGTTTCCCTGGGTATGAAGAAGTGGAGAACATGAAAAGGGCATACGAGGAGTCCATTGAATCAGAAAGGCTCAGAAGGGAAAAAGAGGAAAAAGAGCTTCAAGAGATCATTGCTCAGATAAACCAGAGTGAGCGTGAGGAAAATGAAGAGAGACAGAAAGAGAGGGAAAAGAAAAAGAGACACAGACTCTAACCCCCAATCCAAATATTTTTGTTGATTTTGTTTTCATGCATATCTTCATTCATACTTAGTGAAATTTATTTGTATACATTCTTTACTTGTATATGTTATTTGATTGTATAACTCTGACTTGTAACTTCTGCTTGTCAATAATATTTGTCTGAGTTACCTGCTCTTAACTATTGCTTTTATTCTTCAGCTAATCCTTTCATATGAACTTAATTAATAGAACTAGGTTTGTCATCATCAAAAAGGGGGAGAATGTTAGAATCTTAAGTTTTGATGAAGACTAAAATGTAGAGGATTAGACCAAGTGCCTAGGAAGCAATAGGATAACATAGGATCCCAAGTAAGAGTGCTTCCGGATGAAGATTTACTTCCGGATAGATTAGGACTTGCGCATGCGGATGAATGTTTTCATCCCCCAGCATCAGCAAGTAAAATCACTGGGAAATAACTTAGTCCATGAGAATTAGGTACACAAAACCTTAAGACTAAGCTATGTTTCAATCGGAAGTGAGTTTGCTTCCTGTTAGACTTAGACTGGCGCAGAGCGATAGAATAGATATTACTCCAAGCGACAGTGAGTCTACTTCCCCAAGTGAAAGCGCTTCCTGTTAGAATTAGACTGGCGCAGAGCGACAGAATAGATATTACCCCAAGCGTCAGTAAGTCTACTTCCCCAAGTGAAAGCGCTTCCTGTTAGACTCAGACTGGCGCAGAGCGACAGAATAGATATTACCCCAAGCGTCAGTAAGTCTACTTCGCCAAGTGAAAGCGCTTCCTATTAGATCTTGACTGGCGCAGACTGATAGAATAGATTTCACCCTAAGCGTCAGTGAGTTCACTACGTCAAGTAAAAGTGCTTCCGATAGCTTAGTGACTAGCGCTGAGTGTTGGGATGAAATACACTAAGTGAGAGTGAGTTATAGTGAACCAAGATCCTTCATCTAGTAGTTTTACTTCCGGATGTAAAAATGCTTCCAGATACATCATAGACCAAATCAGAACACAGACTAAGTAAACTACTCCCCATAGCAAACAAACTTCCCACAGCATGTATAATTCTTATATATATATATTGCTATGTTGGACTAACCAGTATGTGCAGAACATGGTCACGCTTCCGGATGCAAATGAGCTTCCGGATGGAAAGACTCTTGACATTGGGACTCAGAGCTTAACACTTGCAGAGCAAGATTACCACTTGCGGATGAAAGATGATCATCCGTCAGCAAGAGTGCAAGAGTAAAAAATCACATACTCAGAAGTCAGAATGCTTTTGTCAGAACAGAGGTGTCAGGACTACTTTTCAGAGATAAAGCAAGTCTACCCTGCTAAGCATTAATGAAGATGTACTTCTCAACGGTAACATAGGATTAACGGCACTATTCAAACGTTCATACTCAACTTGCCACCGAAGCCTATGAAGTCAAGTATAAAAGAGACATTCATTCAGAAGAGAAGATATGGAAGAAAGAGAGAGAACAGAGCAAAGTATCTGATATATCATATTCTTCATCCTATACATCTTCTACTACTCTCAGATTCAGATTTGTGATATTTTTCAGAGAGTAACTTTATTGTACTTAAGTGAGTAACATCATCCACTCTTAGAGAGAGTTAGTTTTGAGCTTAAGTGTTTAGCACAATCAGTTCATAGAGTGAACATAGTGTAAACTTACAATTTGTAAGGGGGAGCATTTAGAGGTTGTCTAAATCTCCATAGGTTGCAAGTTAGCCCGTAAAACTTGCATTTGTAAGGTTTGCAGGTGAACCCGGTGTAAAACCTGTGGGTTGTTAGGTGAACCCGTGCTCGTAAAACCTAAAGTGTGAAGGCTTCTCTTGTGCCCGGTTTAAACAAGAATAGTGGATTGAAAATCTCAGGTGGAGCCTGGGGACTGGATGTAGGTCTGGGTGACCGAACCAGGATAAATTTATGTGTGCATAAATTTACATTCAAACATTCTATTTAGCATCACATAACATACTGACTTGTGCATATCACTACTTCGTAAATATTATCACCAAGCACAAGCAGTCTTTCGAAAAGAAGAATCAAAAGATTTAATTTATTCTCTCACCCAATTCACCCCCCCCCTCTTGGGTGACAGCCACGTTTATCAAAAAATATTTTGAAGATTCAGAAGATTGGAGACTGGTTTGAGTGGTTTTAAGCTAAAAAGAGTACACTATGGTAAGCTTGGACTACAAATTATCAAAAACCACCCTTAATTGCTTCCAACCAAACGCGCCCCTTCTTCTTTCAAATATAAACTCTCGGACTCCCTTCCTTCTTCCTCGCGCGTCCGCCCCCTCCACCTTGCCATTTTCTTCATTTTTCTTCTCATCAACCAAATCGGCCCTCCACCTCTAAAAAGCTTTCTCATTTTGCTTCATCTTTCACTCCTCTCCATGAAACTGTGAAGCACGAACCCGATCTGTGCTTGGAAGTGGTGCTCCGGTTTGGAGTTTTCCGGCGGTGGGTTGAGCTTTCCGGCGACGGTGGTCCTGTTTCCGGCGAACGACGACGGTGAGCGGCATGGGGGCCCTTGTTCTGTCATTTTCTTGAGTTTTCTTCTTATTTCAACTTCATTTCCTCATTTTCCTTTCCTTTCTCTTGCTCTAGCTCGGCCACCATTAAAAGAGAGGTGTTTTCCGGCGACTTTAGGCGGCGGCCGGAGGCAGTAAGGATTCCTTTCGCATTTTTGAACTTCGTAAGCCTTCCTACCACCTGTTATGTTGATTTGTGAATAAAGTTCCCTCTTTTAAACTTAGGGTTTTGTGAAAAATTGGGATTGTAGGATTCTCAAGTTACCATAAGGATTATTTAGTGATTAATTTAAGTTTTGTTATGGTAATTGTTGTTTATTGGAGTTGGAAAGTAGTTTGGAATTTTTAGAGAACATTTTAGCCATTTTTGAAGCTAGGGTTTGCTCACATTTGACTCCTTGGAATTTAAATAAGAATCTATCAATGTTTAAGTGGTTAAATGAATATGTTTGGAAAGGAATTAAGTTTTTGGAAGATGGGATTAACTTTGGGAATTTTTGGAGCATGTTATGGCTCTTTGAGTTGGGGTTTGAGTTAATGGGAGATGTTTTCAATGAAGTAATGATTTATAAATGCTTGTTAAGGATAGTTAAGGATATTAGAAGTTTGGTTTATGCTGGATTTGGTGGTTGCAAGGAAATTTGGAAGTTAAAGTTTTGGTTAAAATGGATTTTGGTAATGTAAAGGTGAGTTTGAAAGGTGGTGGAGTATTTGGGAGGTTAGGGAGCTACTTTAAATGTCAAATTATTATAAATGAAGTGGTTTTAGTAAGTTATGCATGTTTAGGTGATTTGGCAAAGTAAGGGAAAATGATAAAGTTAATGTTTTAGTAGTCAAAAGTAAATGGACAAAGGAAATGATTAAAGTGTTGGATAAAGAGGAAATTGATTAGATAAATACAGATTGAAGTTTGGTAGAAGGTTTGTGAAGTTAGGAAGTTACTTTAAGTTGTAGATTTGATATTAATATTGTGGTATGGTGGTTGGTGTTTGTTTTGGCAAATTTTGGTAGCATTTTTAGTTTCTTTAAAGTAAATGACTGTTATGACTGTTTTGTGACGGTATAATTAAATTGGAGGTTGAGAAATGTTAGTGTAAGTGTTATGGAGATGTTGGTGGAGTGAAATGGTTTGAAATTGTGTTTGAGAAGGAGTTGGAAATTAAAGTGTTGGATTGAAAAGAATTTGGTTAAGGGATGGTATGTATGGAAGGTGGTGAAAGTTCGTGAGTTATGAAAGTTACTTTGAGTGGCCAATTTAATATGAAAGGTTGTTTTAATTGGGGTTAGCATGGTGGGCTAGTCTTGTAAGAATTATGAAAAATGATGAAGTTTAATACTTTAGAAGTTATAAATAAATGATTAAGGGAATCGTGGGTACAAAAGAATATAGGAAAGTGTAGATGTTAGAAGTAATTTATTACTTCAATGATTGTTTTAGAATTAGTTTGAATGGTAGGTCAAAGTCACTGATATTGTGCCTTGACCAACAGTAACTCATTGTATGATTGTTGACGGTGGGGACTCGAGCGGAGCTTAAGGAAGACATTAGCTGCGTATATTTATTGCTACCAAACTTGACAGGTAATCACACTTAACTGACTGTGATACTGAGGGTGATGGTAGTTGAGGATTTTCTGACATCCTCTTCTACTTATTTATATATATACATAAATAAAATGACTTCAGATTACGTTATACATAAACGTGGGCTATAGGGTACCTTTCAACTGAACTGTACTTTATATAAATTCATATTTATATATATAATCTTTTGTATGTTGCATGACACTGGTTATTAGTACCGTCGGCCGATGTAACCTATCGATTTGCGCAAATCGATAGGTTAATAGTACGGGTTCCTCGGATTGTAAAGGAACCAGGGATTTTCACATTGATTAGAGTGGTCCCTTTTATGCTTTTCGGATTGTAGACCGGGCACAGTGTCACACACGTTTATTTCTGTCATTTGAGAGATGGATGCATCTGTTTTGTATATATATATATATATATCTGTATATATTTGTAAATGTTATAAGCTATATGCAGGTTTTGAATTGTGGTACCCTGTAGACGCTCCACTACCCCACTTCTGAGTCTCACAGTGAGTTAAGTAGTGATTACTGAGACATTGTTTTGTCTCACCCCATTCCCTTTATTTTTGCAGGTGATCATGCCCAGAGGTAGTCTGAGAGGAAGGGAAAAAGGGACCGGCCAGCTGCACTGAGTCAGTGAGTAGGCCGGAGGTAAACCGTAGGGATGTATATTGCCATTTATTAGGTTGCATCCGCTTCCGCATTTGTTTGTATTGTTTGGAATAAATTGTGTTAGTTATATCTGTTGATTGTTGGTTAGTCACTGATATTGAAAGAATGTGACAGTGGTGGTCGTATCACACACTGTTTTAGTGTGTTGATTGATTATATAGTGGTGAATTGACCGTTGAGAATTGTCTGCTAATGGAAAGACAATTTCTCTTTCATGATACGAATGTATCATATGATTGTGATTAACGAAGTTTGACTGTGCTTTGTGGTACTGACATGCTTAAGTCAGATAGTAGTTTTAATAAGTTTAATTGATACAGGTGTTCTGAATAATTGTGTTAAGGAAAGACCTTTTCCTAACATGGTTATATCGTTGATTGTGATTTATTGTTGTGATGAGTGTTGTTATTTTATATAACCATGTTAGATGGGCCCCGCTCTGATATGGTTAACCTTTATGTAGCTTGCTTGGTTTCTTTTGCTAACCATGTTAGGTGAATCCCTTACTAACATGGTTAGGGCATCTAGTATTGATTGATATCGTTTTCTCTTTCTAACCATGTTAGATGTACTCTTGCTAACATGGTTAGACACCATTTGTATGGATTGTTTTGATTATGTGTTTTATTAGGTGGAAGTAAGTATGTTATTAAGGTATTATTAGGAGGTATGTTATATTTGTCAAGTAGGTTAAATATTATTTAGGTTAATTTTTTTTTCTAACCATATTAGGTAAATATTTTACTAACATGGTTAGGGCATTTAGTTTAAATGATTCTAGTATATTTATTATAAAAGGTAATTTAGTGGGTTAATGTGTTGTAATTAAATAGGTATGTTACATTTATACAGAAACAACGATCAATATATATATAAAGGGCAAGCCTATGCTGTCCTCCATACATAATTTGAAAAATGCCTTTAGACCTCTAAAAATTCATGCACTAGAAATATGGGCGATATCTGACAAGTTCAATACATTTCTACAGTCACACAGTAGCGCATGATTTGACAAGCCTTTCCGCTCATGTGCCTAATCCATGACAATCACGGTGGTCAGAACCCACAAGCAGCAAGCAGCAAGCAGCAAGCAGCAAACTCAATAACCCCGTTTAAGCATAGCTGGTTGAAGGGAAAAAACGTTAATTCTTTATCTCTCCTGAGAGAAGTAGGAAAAGTCCTAAACAGTAGACAGACGTGTAAAGCACACTGGATTAGGGGTGAGCAAATCAAACCGAAAACCGAAAATCGAACTGAAGTCGGTTTGGTTAATTCGGTTTTCGGTTCTTATTCGATTTTGTAGTTCGGTATTCGGTTTTCGGTTCGGTTTTTTGAAAAATATTTCGGTTAACCAAATAACCGAATTAATAAAAAAAAAATAAAAAGAAATATTATTTTATCATATTTTTCTTTACATAAGTAAAAATTTAGAGTTTAAATCTATAGTTTTTGTATTCCTTCTTTTAAATTAAAAATGATATGCAATATATCAATATAAAAATGTGGAGTTTTATATGTTGAAAATGAACAAAAAATTAAATTTATTATAAAATAAATTTCGGTTTTTTCGGTTAAAACCGAAACCGAAATATTTCGGTTCGGTTTTCAACACTAATCGGTTTCAGTTTGTTTTGAGAATAGTCATAAAGCGGTTTTCGGTTTTCGCCGAAAACCGAACCAAAAAACCGAATGCTCTGCCCTACACTGGATAACGATAAAGGATCATACATATACAAACAAGTTACAAGTAAGGATATTGAGGTTATAAAAAAAGTAAGGATATGAAGGGAGATAATTGATCGTCATAATTCATTAGCTTCAAACCGTCAACAGACAAAATATCTGATAGCTAAAAGATGTAAGAAATCAACAGGTTTGATATTCTTCACCACATCACAAAATTTACCCCATTTGGTTTAGACTTTGATTACGCTTATTCAAAGTGTTCTTCATGGAATGACGATCATCAAGGGCTACTTTAGTTAAAAATGCTTCAAGCAGCGAAGCATGTTACAAGAGTTGGCAAGAATACTTGTACAAAAAAATAAAAAGAATTGACAAGAGTACTTATAGAGGAAAGAGAACAAGAAGTTCTCTCAATGTCATGGTTCCTCGTAGTATGTTGGTGTTGACTGAACATACTGCTCGTTCTCATCGCCACCACCATCATCTTCCTCCTCCTCTTCAAATTCTACCAAGTTGCTAAGATAATGTTGAGAAAAGCCCTGTGATATGAGGGAAGTTAGAAGTATAGTGATCAGACATATATTTACATAGTCTAGCATGTGCATTTGTGCTTAATTTGTGGGATTTAATTGGTATTTTTATTCATTATTGAGGTTTAATGTGCATGCTACCTTGAAAAGAGTTGGAAAATATTATTCTGTTTAAACATATAAAATTTAATTGAAATAGAAAATTGAAAATAGGAAATGAAATATTATTAAAGGAATTTTCAATTTAATGGGAATCTATAATTATTTATTGTAATTATTTCCTATTACTATTTTTCCTATTTTATGATATAATGAATTAATGATGCAGATTACAAACTACAAATTAAATAAAAGGGAGAAAGAAATAAAGGAGGAGCTTTTCCAATTTTAAATTTTAAATAAACACAAGCTGCAACGGGTAAGAGAGCTGCAATGGGCAAGAGAGATATTCACGCAAAACTCAGTCAAGGCCAGGGGAAGAAGCAAGAAATCTGGCAACGGTTTTCAGGAAAATAATATATATACACGCAGCTGCTTGCAAAAAAAAAAAAGAAAGAAGAACGCAACGTACACAAGAGCTGATAAAAACACACGCACGCAGCACGAGGAGGAAAAGAAGATAACGCAGCATAGGGAGGATTTGAATCCATTCACATATTCACGCACGAAAAGAGAGCAAGGCACTGTTTGGTTTCAAATATTTGATACACACCAGTGTTGATTCATTCATCATCACAGCACGCAAAGAGAGAAGGAAGGGAGATCACACTGCTAATTCTCTTTCTTGGTGCATTCAGTTAAGAAGTTGTTATCGTTTGCTACTAATAATCATTTATCTCATTAGAATTTCATTTGTTATTATGTTTTCACATTCAATTTCAATAATTTGTGGGATAGATTTGAATCCTATGTCTGGCTAAATTTCTTTATTCAACTTAGTACTATGAACTTATTTGATTCTTAGATATTTTATTTCCCACTATTAGTTATGTTTAATTTAATTTAGTTTATTTAATCTTGTTATTATTGATTAATTTGTTTAGTGTTTGATCACCATTAGACATGTTTAGGGAATTTAGAATTGGACTTGAATGAGGGAATTTTAGATAGACCATGAGATTAGATAGTGTATGATTAGATTTTTAATCTGATTAGCGACTAGGATAGACATATACCTAGAAGCCCTACATAGTCACATTAGAGCGGTACCAGTATAAATTAGGCCTAGTAAATTAGTACAAGACATTGTGTAATTAAGCTAGACAAGGATATATAGATGAAAACCGAAAGGCATTTATAGACACTAGTACTCTAGATTAGCTATTTTGATTAATTCATAATTAACTTAGTGGGGAATAAAATCTAATAAGCAAATAAAGGATTAGTTACTCTAAGTTGATCTATTGATTCGTGAATTTCACCCATATTAACGTAGTTTTTCTTAGATCATAATTATTCTTTTTAACTAGCTTATAAAATCAATTCTCTTGTTTTACTCAACTTAAACGAAAGTAGGAAATCTAGTGCCTAATTAGAAAATTGTCTGAGTCTCTGTGGGATTGACCTTGATTTTACTATTTTACGACTCGTACACTTGCGGAAAAATTTTGGTAGCATCATATAGTAGATGAAATTTGTTATTATGGCAAGTGCTGCAATGACGGTGCTCCCAGTGATAAGAGGATTTATTCCACCTTGAGGTTCTTGAATATGATCTTCCTCAGTTTGGATAAGACATGAGATACAAGATATATAGGTTTACATATTACAATTGTGTCCATCCATTGGAACATTTAAGCTATGTTTGGAAGTTAAGAAGAGAGAACGAAATAGAAATGGAATAGAGTGACTGCAAGTGAATGTTAATTTGAAGTTCTAGAAAATTCTATTAGAACTTTTTATGCCCGCTATTGAGTAAATAAAACGAAAGGATTTGAAGGGAAATGATATAAATACGTTAGAAAAAAGCCTATAAAGCTTAGTAGGCTGACCTATTAAATATAAACTAGTATCAAACCCTGCACTATGATCGAATTTTCAATTCAACATAACTTTGATAACATACTCACTACATGACTCTGATACATAAGTATAATTAATATTTAATAAAATTCAATAAAATTTATCTTTTTAAAACCTTATATGAGATAAATTTGAATAAACACTTGAAAAAATAGTTTGGTTAGTTACCATTCTCTTATTTTGTAGTTACTCAATTTTTTTATTACTTTCCTTTTTTTTCTCTTACTATTTATAATATTTATACTGCTCTAAGACCTACATTTTATAGTTACTTCTATTATCCTTCCTCATTCTAATGTGCCATTAATTAATTTGATTAAATACAATAAATTCAATTTATTTTTTAAAATCATTCCTTTTCAAATTATCCCCTCCTTTTTTTTTTTGATAAAAAATTATCCCCTCCTTTCAAGCTATAATTAAAAATGTTTTTTTTTTGCCAAATATCATGTTATTCATTTCCTATACATTGATGATGTTACTCTTAAAAATATTCATAGCCTGATTACACACCATTAGAATTAGTATAATTGTCTACATATAACGTTACTCTTAAAAATATTGTGAAATATCACGTAAGCTTTTATATTATTGATGATGTTACTCTTAAAAATATTGTGAAATATCACGTACGCTTTTATATTATTAGTATAACATATAACTGATATATGGATCTCACGGATACACTGTCCAAGATATCACAATGCAGGTAATTTTACTATCAAATTCAAATTAGAAAATAAATCAAATAAATATACGCAAGTAGCTAGCAATTAATTACACAGTAGTTCAAAAGGGAGTATTATTTTAGGCCAGCTGCATAATTTATGTGTTAGTAGATATTTATATATAGAAGATTAGCATAACTACTTTTGTCAAAGAAAGCATGTACGTATAATGAACCACGTACATAATCAACTTTTCGAATTAGTTCACCTCCTGCAAGAAGGTGACGTTAAAACTACACATTTAATTGGACTGTTGTACGTAAATTGTTAATAATTATGCTACAGTGTTACCATTCACCTTTGGATGCTTGTGCATGTTTTAATGTGACTGGCGATCCTGATTCATATGCACGTTGCTCTCCATTCAATTTTCGCTTCCAGCTTGCCAGGCATGTGCAGCGCGGTGCACCACTACTAGCTAGCACAGTCTCATGAACTTCCATGACTTGCTTTTTAAAAGGAACAATAATCTTTATATATAAATACATGTGCTTGTAATTAAAATTGAATTCTGACAATCAGATGATCTGATATATGTGTGTTGCCAGGGATTTATAAACAAAAACTGTAGTTAGCTAGCTTTAGATAAAGTCAATGAGAGACGTATGAAATTTCATGGACAGTGTAAATAATAAACATGCAACTTTTGAAAAGTGAAGAAATGAAACACCATATATATGAATGGAGGAGGGTAGGTTGAAATTTGGTTTGAAACATAAGCATGAAGTTGGATTAGGTAGGAAGGGCTGCACCTAGATGGGAGCAAAAGTTTGGAAGGGGAAACTAGCTAGAGCCTCATCAAATATAATACTCCATATATGCATGGTACGAAATTGATGAGTAGGGCGCGGAGATAACGTTGAGATTTGAGACACAGTGGAAGTGGGTGGGATTTTCTAATATTGTAAAGTACTCGTGATTTGAGAAGGCATATTTCAAACACATAATTCGTACACACACATATATATGCGCTATATAAAACGGAATATGCGTAATTAATAGCAATTGAGATAAAAGAAAACAAGAGAAGAATATTAGGTTCGTCATATATCTGGGGGATGGGAATGAATAGAGACGCTTCTTTGGGTGCCAGCGAAACGACAAAAGACAAAGCAAGGAATCACCCGAATCAACGCCGTTTAGGCTGATGTGCTCTGCTCCACGACATTCATTGACACACACTCACACGCACATGTATTTATTCTATGATTATTTATTAAAGTTATGCTCTATGCCCCTATCACTTCCTACTACTCATTCCAGATCATAAGAACCCAAAACCCAAAATCTGAATTAGCAACAAACTTGTTTGTCGTATGGTTTAAGGTTGTGGGTTCAAATAAGTCTCTCTGCATAATAGAAGAGGTAAGATTACCTAATATATTCCCTTCTCAAATCACCATAAAAGTATATATTCATGTTTCGGCCGTAGAATTAATAGTTCCTTGCAAGCAATAGATCCATTAGCACTAAAAACTCAAATAATACCTGATTGTCAAATATTAGGTATTTGACTTATGAGTTCATGGGGTTTGGTACATTGGAAAATTAGTGAGTTTCACTTCCCAGCATCTTCAAGAACATTCTACTTCCATTCCACCATTTTTATATAAAATAAGAAAAACATGCATTAGCTTTGCATCTATCACTACTATCATGAAAATAAAAAAAAATATTTTTCCTTTTTGCCCAATTCATCTTACATTGCATTGAGCTTACTAGGATAATTATATTAAATAAGACTCCCTGTGAGACGACCCAAGACTGTACCTACAGTACAAATCTTGATATACAAATTCTTGCATTTGATCTCAAGGCGCCTAGGATAATCTTAAATCAATAACTAATTTGTTTGCTAGAGTTGAATCAAAACAACCAATATATTTTTTAGTAAAAAAAGAAAAAACCAATATCTTTTCTTTTCTGTAAAGTGTGCATGGCAGCTTTAAGGCAACGCAAGCTTCGCAGGCAATCCTTGCTCGACTTTTAATCATGAGATAATAATATGCCTAGTGTGTGTGTGTCTAGATATATTACTTCGTTCAGGTCAAAACTCCCTCTCTGGCTGATCCTTCCTTAAAAATAAATTACAACTCCAAAGCATCATATATATGCACGAAATTCTAAACAAATTAAGATGATCGAAGTGAGATGAATTGGTCAGAACCAAGCACTTACTCTAGTCTATTTTGTTAACTGATGGACCACAATTTTTGACATTTGAGAACTTGTTCTATGACAAGGGGTCAAATCATTTATATGAATTCTCATGGGAAGAATAGAAGGTAGTAGTAGGTAGAGTGTGTGTATGTGTAGATTCGTGGGGAGGTGCGATAATGGCAATGTGGGGCAATTTGGAAAAGGTGGGTGTTAGCTAGTGTGGATTATAAGTGTAAGTGATGAGATGCTAAATATATCCTGCATAGGCAAAGCGCATATATAAGTAGGAGCATCTACAAAATGGTGTCAGATCAGAGGACCACCCTCATCAGTACTACAGTCTACACAGATCGTCATGTGCCTCCATTCAGTTTTTTGTTGTTCACTGTTTTTCACTCTGATTCCCCCCACTTCACTTCACCATTCGATGATTCCAACCATTATATCCCCTCTGCAAAGCCCACTTCATCAATAGCAGAACCCGCACCTACACGGATTTACACTCGTCACAAAGATGAGCAAATGATGTCTCATCCTAATCTGGATCATTCAGATCTATTTCAATAGTCCAGATTTGATTTAATTTATTTTAATATCTTTATAGATTTTTATTTCAATGGAAACATGTAAAGAATAAATTTAATTTTATAATTTGTCAAGCTTGGTTATGATATATATGTTATAATACATAGCAAAGACATCATCATAGAATAAATTTAATTTTATAACTGTCATTTTTTAAAAAACTAAATTTAGCATTATTGAAAAAGTAGATAATTAAAATTTTTGAATATGAACCGTCTATATCAAATTTTAGATGGTCAGATAGTCCAGATTCATTTCAATGATGAGAAAAGATTTTCATCACACCATGAGCACTGAATGTGAACTCATCTCTACATATTTACATTTTTCAGTTTAACTCACATATAGTCCCATATAACATATATGCTGAATTCTCATATTCATTTCTGTTGATATAATATATGCTATTATTTCTATAGGGATAATGAGTAACAAGTTCCATATATTGAAAGTGTTTATTAGAAAGAGAGGTCCTGTAAAGTTTTAGGTTCTCCAATTCATAGAACACTTTGCTTTTGGCTAGGACAGCTGGTCATTCTTTGAAATTTTCCTGAAAGAGAGCCTTGATCCACTGCTATAATACTCCTCCGGTCCTAAATATAAGATCTAATTGACTTTTTCTGGAAAATCCTTAAAAAAGCAAAATAAGTTAATTATAAATTGATTTACCTAATTTTTTCCCTTATACTAGTTTATTTTACCTATAAACTAATGGATAATCTAAAAATATGTCATCATTTAATAACCTATTTCGCAACCTTAATCTCTAAAAAAAAAGTCAATTAGATCCTATATTTAGGACCGGAGGTAGTATCTATCTAGCTTGTACGGTGTGATTTTCGCAATGAACTATGCTCGGCTTTCACAGCTCTATCTGCTACTCTTTGAGTTGTGGTCTGTTTGTACCTGTTCTATAATGGTTTTTGGTTTAGGGTGGGAGATGCTCATGTCAACTAATCTTTCTTTATCTGAATATGTTCATCTTAACTAATATATATATATATATATATATATATATATAAGGCAGATCAAACCTTGAAATGGAACTAAATCTTTGATGTGGCGCTAGAGACACGCTTTTATAATGTCATGCGTCGTTTTTGTGGCATAGTTCAATCTTCTCTGCTATTATCAATATGTGCATTTTAACTAATAAGGCATGATGGCTATAAACAATTCCAGGAAGGTCGGATAGAAAAGTTAAGAAAGGCCAAAAGAATTGTCGTCCTTTTTGTTTGACTTTAATTTGGCGACGTGATTGCTGTCTGCTTGTTTATATTGTGAAGTTTTTGACTGGACTATATGTGCATAGCTCGATGGAAGAGTAATTTAAATTATAGTATTTTGATGAGAAGCATAGAAAAGGGCATATAATAAAGATGCATTTGCCGCATTATATTGTAACGTAGTAGGTAGGGCTTTTGGGCAAGGAGAGTCTCCCCTCTTTGCTCAATTGTCTTTCTAGGCCTATAGCTAGCTAATCTCCACTTGTCTATTTATAGATAATTAAGAAAACCAAATTAGACAGGTCATAACTCATGAGATTTATATATGTGACCTTGCCTATCGAAATTCCATATTTAATTTTCTCCATGAGTTCTTTTGTGCTGAGATATATATGTTGAAACTTTTGACTTGTGAGTACTCTAATTCTGATCAGATTGATGTTAAAATTTCATTATATTGTAATGATGAAAATATGATTTTACCGTGGGATAAATACCTAAATTTTTACAGTAAACACAAGAGGTGCCTTAATATAGCTACTCTGGTAGAAGATTTTATTTTCGTTGAAGTTGACATGGTTCGGTACTAATAACTTTGGATAGTAGCATATGTGGAGGAGTACTAGGTGGATAAAAATAGTTTTCTGGTTTCAGCTGTTAACTTATCGTTTCCTGCAACCATTATTATAGTTGAGCTTCTAGCCATGATCCCCAGTTTATAAATGTCCATTGGGCTAAATAACATGGAAATATTACCATATTTTCTGACATATAGAAGCTATCAATCTCCGCTAAACTCTTAATTCACATAGAGTGGAATTCTTTCCCATGTTATACTTCTGGAGGCATGAATATGTTGATCAACTAGACAGTCCTCCCATGTTATGTCAAGCACATTTTATATTATTTTGGATGAATACCATTTTATCCCAGAAGTATTTAACTAATAACCATTAACTAGACAGTCCTCAATTTTTTTTAATTAATCATTAGTTGCCGGGAAGTATTTAATTAATACCATTTTTAATTAAGAATTTAACTAATACCATTTTTAATTAACAATTTGACTAATAACATTGTGGAAATATTGCCACAATGTTGCGTGGAAGTTATTTCAGCAATATTTCCTGATAAGTCTTAAAACTAAATTAAAGCAATATCTCCCAAAATGTAACATCTCAAATGGTCAATCATTAGTTGATCAATTGTGGTGAGGTGTTAAACTAATGGGTGACCGTTAGTTTGAGGTGTATACCTTATGAGGTAATTGCTTTGATTTAAAAATTTTCGGGGCAATATTACTCGAATAAAAATTATACAGGTAAAAATTGCTACTAAGTCAATACTTCCTGGGAAAAATGTTATTTATCCGATTTTTTTTATTTCCACCACTCTAGTCATGGAGATGTATGGGGTGTGCTCAGTCTATTTTGTTATTAGTATCCTTAAATGGTTCACATTTGCTCATCACACATATGAACAATGACCTTTTCATCACAATATGTACTATTCAAATTTATTTCAATGGTTAATATTAATTTAAATTAATTTTGAAACTTTAAAAGAATTTTTGCTCGAATAAATACAAAATAAAAAAATAAAGTAAATCTTATAACTATCATTTGTTAAAAACTAATTTTATCTTTAAAAATGGCCATTTAAAATTTTGAATCTGGACCGTTCATATCAAATTTTGGATAATTCAATTCACATGTCAGTGGTCACTTCTCATTGCCATGATAAGCATTGAAAAAGACCCTATTCT
Source organism: Mimosa pudica (assembly GCA_029929735.1). Classification (NCBI taxonomy): domain Eukaryota; kingdom Viridiplantae; phylum Streptophyta; class Magnoliopsida; order Fabales; family Fabaceae; genus Mimosa; species Mimosa pudica. The sequence goes on from JAKELP010000007.1 coordinate 1,406,344, forward strand.
TTAAAAGTTTGTAATAATTTCTAGTAAGAGAGAAAAAGAGATAAGTTAAGATGGTTTTATTTTCATATATGACCATAGTTTAAGTCATAATTGGATATTTATTCAAAATAATAAAAAATATATATAACTTTTCAGATATAATTTGTGTTTTAGTGCCCAAAAGAAACAGAGGCAACACTAGCATTGAGGATACGGATTGTTCTCAACAAAATTATTTCTAGCAACCGATGCTACTCCTGAAATTTGCGTCGTATCAATCCTTTGAATTTCCCTCTGTTCATCACCATTCAAAATTTTTTCTCTTGGAGCCTGTCTTTGTTCTATACCACTAGTATTTTTAGTTGCACTTCCTGTCTCAATGAACACAAAGCAAACGAGAATTGGGATTAAATTCCAATATGTTCAAATAAAGATATTTAATTTACCTGATAAGTCAGAGCATATACGGGTGTGATCGGATGGAAGCTCGGATGCATTTGTTTTGCAATTCTCTTGCAGCACACGAGATCCCTCTTTTCTGTTTGAGCATGAATTCTGTTAGATTCCTGTGGAACTTGTGAGGCGCCTTCATGTAGCTGAGATGTCAACATGGTTGACAATACAAGAGTGACATCAAAATTCGAATCGGGCCCATCTTCCAAACCAAATTTAGGTGCCAACAGAACGGGCCTGCACCCATATGCATCATTATCAAATATAAAAAATAAAAGCTTCAATGAGCAGCACTATTTATAGCCATAGGCTGCATAAATGCCACTCATTTCTCATGCTCTATGCAATGCATGAGACCTGAATCTAATTAAATACTACATCCGGTCCTAAATATAGGATCTAATTGACTTTTTTTTGGAGAGATTAAGGTTGCGAAATAGGTTATTAAATGATGACATATTTGATAGATTTTTAGATTATCTATTAGTTTATAGGTAAAATAAACTAGTTTAAGGGAAAAAAATTATGTAAATCAATTTATAATTAACTTATTTTTCTTTTTTAAGGATTTTCCAGAAAAAGTCAATTAAGTTTTATATTTAGTATCGGAGGGAGTATAAATTAACGCCAGGTAATCAAATACTACTGGTATCTTAAAAATAATTGTATAGGACATGAGATACAAGATATATAGGTATGCATATTACAATTGTGACTGGAACATTTAAGCTATGTTTGGAAGTTAAGAAGAGAGAACGAAATGAAAATGGAATAAAGTGATTGCAAGTGAATGTTAGTTTGAAGTTATAGAAAATTCTATTAGAACTTTTCTAATTATTTAAGTTTATGATTAGATAGTAACCTACAAATGTTTTAAGGAGAAGATAAAACATTCCCTTTTTATGCCCAAGTAAATAAAATGAAAGGATTTGAAGGGAAAGGAACTAAGACAGTTCTACTTCATAAACTTAAAAATTTTGTTTTAATGATAGGAAAGTTATCTGTTTACATCCCTTCCTTTTTTATCTCTACATATCACTGTTAATTAGCAAAAACAATAACGATACGCTAAACTATTATATCCCTGCTTCAAGATCGATAATACATTTTGTCCTAAATCCTATGAAAGAACCCTAAACTTGTGGGTGTTGAAAACATAAATGGCACAGATGATGAACCTCAAATACGTTACCAATTAACACTCCAGGAGATTATTGTCGTTGCAAGAGAAACACCTTCCTCGTCAACTTCTAATGCTAGCGAAAGCCTTTTCGCTCAAACACAACTCCATTGACGAATGACGATTGATCATCCAAATTAGGCTTCCTCTTTGGCGACAAAAGGCATAAATACGGGACACTCATCTTAGGTTAATAGGTAGGCTTAGGTTAGAAAAAAAAAGCCTATAAAGCTTAGCATACTGACCTATTAAATATAAACTAGTATCAAACCACACACTATGAGCGAATTTTTAATTCAACCTAACTTTGATAACATACTCACTACATGACTCTGATACATAAGTATAATTAATACTCCCTTCGGTCCTAAATATAAGACCTAATTGACTTTTTTGAAAAATCCTAAAAAACAGCAAAATAAGTTAATTATAAATTGATTTACCTAATTTTTACCTTTAAACTAGTTTATTTTACTTATAAACTAATGGATAATCTAAAAATATATCAAATATGTCATGATTTAATAGACTATTTTGCAACCTTAACTTCTCCAAAAAAAAGCTATCTAGGTCTTATATTTAGGACCGGAGGTAGTATTTAATAAAATTAAATAAAATTTATATTTTAAAACCTTATATGAGATAAATTTGAATAAACACTTTAAGAAATAGTTTAGTTAGTTACCATTCTCTTATTTTGTAGTTCCTTAATTTTTTTATTGCTCTTTGTTTCTTTTTTTTCTCTTACTATTTATAATATTTAGACTTCTCTAAGACCTACATTTTATAGTTACTTAGTTACTTCTATTATCCTTCCTCATTCTAATGTACCATTAACTAATTTGATTAAATACAATAAATTCAATTTATTTTTTAAAATCATTTATTTTCAAATTATCCCCTCCTTCAAACTATGATTAAAAATGTTTTTTTTGCCAAATATCATGTTATTCATTTCCTATACATTGATGATGTTACTCTTAAAAATATTTACCCATTTTAATTTTAATTTTTTATCCAAAACAAATAATATTTTTTTACTTAATTCAAGTCTCTAAAAATGTGATATTTTATTTGATATTGGTTGTTTATATTATTATTATTATAAATATTGTTGTAAAATATCATATACTTTCTCTATTTCAAATACTTTGTATATGTGAAATATTCTATTCAAATTTAATATTATTTATCACTAACTATATTAACTTTAATTTATTTTTGAATAGCTCCTTTTATTGCTCATGACCTTGATTTCTCATTGACTAATGAGTTAAGGTAAAAAAATACATATGGATTTTTTACAAAAATCACCCAACATCAATTGTTAAGCATAATTTTTTATATTAGGTTACAAATACAGAAATTTTCATATTGATGTATGAAAACTTATTTGTATTTTCACTTCAAAAAATATTTAGTGAGGATTGTTTTATACAAAAAGGCAGATGTATATTTTTTTACCATAAACCTTGATTAAATGTCATTAATTAAATTCCTTCTTTTCCTAGTAACTTAATTTTAGCTATTCGCACATTGATTTGCCATCAAATATTTTGGTAAACAATCATTATTTTAGTTAGTGATTAAACCCCTCTTACCTATATATGTTGACAATTGATAAATTCGAAGATTTTAGTAGTATCTTTCTTCTATAACTAAGCTTTCTTTCATAACTGAGGGCTGGATCATGAATGTATCTTTCTTTTATAACTAACGTCATAAATGTGAAAAAAAATAAAGAAATTAATTGTTTGGAAATTAAAATTAAAAAGCTAAAAAAGAGAAAATAAAGTTGAGAGGTTTTGACTTTTGAATAATTTAATCACTAATTTAAGCATCACAATCAATCTATATATAATAAATAGTAAAGCATCCATTTAACAGCCTCGAGTTACTGTTCATTAGGCCAATTTACTTTTGTCTTGCCCCCGTAGGGACCACTTCTCTGCATGCATGTGGCTTCTTGAACAAGCTCCAAGTTACTACTTCCCCTGATTGCCAGCTACCACCTTGAGCAAGGTGTCCCGCGCAAACATTTCACCTCAGAGGAATTTTGAATTTCAAAATCCTCTTTAATATCACCATCAGCCCCACTTTCAATTCTCATATCAGTCTCCTCATTCACTTTCCCCAAACCAACGTCCTCCCCTGAAAATGTCTCTTTCTCCTTGACAAGTTTTCTCCATCCAAACACTTCCTTAACAAGTTTTCTCCAAACACATGTGAATTCTTTCTCCTTCCCTATACTCCCTTCGCATACGGACGCTTCTTTTTCACTTCCCCTGTCACTTAAATCAACCTTCTGCCAAAGAAAGCTATTAGCTTTCTCTTTTGAACTTTTTGGATTTCATATTCATTTGAGTTGTGTCTTGCTAAAGTTCCAAGCTTTATTCAACTTTTTTCCTTCTTGCATGTTTTCGGAAGTTTAATAGCTTTCTCTTTCTTTTGGCTTCTGGGTTTCCTTTTTATCAGGGTATTTTTTTTTGGAAAGTTTGAATCTTTGTACGGTTAGATCTCTCATCTTCCTTCTAACCTCCATGTTTTCACACTTCCATTATTTGCTTATTCTATACTTTTCACACTTTCATGGTATGTTGATGATTTGCGATTTCAACTCTGTTCTTTCTCTTCCTTTTGTTAAATGTTTTTTACATCCATACCCATTTTTCTTCATGATGTGCAGGGACTTTTTGTGATTAAAAGCTTTGAATGGAGTTATCATCATTGTCACAACACTCCGGGAGGCTTTATTTCTTTCTTGTGATGATTTGCCAAAGGTAAAAATTTCATCTTTATTATTTTTTGTCATTGTTAAACAAAACGGGTGTGAAGTTCACCCTAGAAACTTAAACCTCAAGTATACTGTAAGCAAATAGGTTAACGAAAAATTCTCCACCATGTTTTGTATTAACATTTTATACTTTTCATGTTTTGTCTTGGTTGGGATACAATTATGTTGTGTTTAATGGCATGTTAAAAATTAAACCAGTAATTTTGTTAAGGGAAGAGCATTTAAGGTATTTAGAATGGAAGAGGGAAGTACAAGATGTTCAAGAAATGAAGGATTGAAAAGACAGTGACACACAACCGATGACTGGAAATAACATCTCAATTGCCATTTTCTGCCCACATCTTTTTCTACTTTTAGATTTTCCTTACTGCCTATTATGACAATTTGCACCCAGGTTTATCTCCCAATTTGTACTTCAATGACTGTGCTATTCTAAATGTCACATAGAAGTCGTGATGCCAACTTTGGTTTTGTTTGGTGAAATATAGAGTCTTTCATTTGTTGTCCTATTGTGTGCTAATTGGCTGTTACAATACGTTGTATTTTCTATCTCAAGCTATATGTAAGTTGCTGTTCAAAATTTGCCATGAATTTCTCCTTAATTTGCTGCAGATATTTTGCAATCTGTTCTAGAGCTTCTTACTTAATTCTATTTGTGCTAAAGAACTTGATTTTAGCATTTTGTGATGTAATAGTGACTAACAAAATACTGTTTGTGAAATTCCTGAACTTATACAACTTTTCTTTCACTCTGATTTTTATGTGTTTTTTCAACAATCCAGGTTTGTTCTTCATTAAACAATTTGAAAGCTATAGTTTACTATCTGATCAATCTAAACATACATGTACAACCTCTATATGTCAGTGTGTGCTCTACAAGTTCCAATGTAAAAATGTTTTGTTGTCTCTAATAGTTGTTAATTTTATGCTTGACAGGTTTAGAGTGCATTGCATCGAGCAAGCATGAATAGACTTGCACGTTGGGACTATATTGCAGGTTTAACAGACAAAAAATACTTTCTGTCAAATGTTTGAATTACTGATATGCTGTGACTAATGACATGTCAAACTTTAAACCTGTTGTTTTTCTGCACTGCAAGTTTAAAGAAAAACGTAGTCAACTAAGATTGATCTTCTCTTACCGTGCTTGCTGAACCTCTTTTAGAAGATTGAGAGATGTGAAATAGATTGTCATGGAATACCTTTGTCACTACTGCCTATTTAAATTTGGGACTGAACCCTTTTTTCAATGGGTTTTTGATACAACCAGAAATGACTAGAGGAAATTTAGATGTTGAATAGTAGTAGGAATAAAGGAAAACAAATCTACTTGTAAAGATTAGGCAAGAATCTCGCTTAATCTCTCACAAATAGCCAAAGAGAATCTCCATGACAATGACTTTGCTCTGTAAAATTCTGTTCTATCATTCCACAGGGCCAAAAGGCCTATTTATACAAAATTATTACAGAGACTATTTTTGGTATTTTCTGTTTTATGGGAAAACAAATAACTGACACAAAATGAAACTAATAACCACCACAAACTGCCACATACTACATAACTAACTCCCACTACTAAAGATCATGGTACAACATGACCTTTTTCCTACACATTAAATAAAAAACGTACAGAACACATAAGCAACACATAACTAATATAACAAATAACACAAACAGACTCTTAATGCTTAATCTGACTTCTTTTTCCTCCTAGAATAAGTCAGGAATGGTTTTGGGACTCTATCATTACTCCCTCCCTTAAAATGCAACTTGTCCTCAAGTTGAAATAGTGGAAATTGAGCTGTAAGCTTGTCATAATCTTCCCAAGTTGCATCTTCAATTGGGCGGTCTTTCCATTGAATAAGCAACTCCAATGTGTTAGATGTAGTCCAGCGGTGATTCAGAATTTTGAAGGGATAAACCAGCAATTCCAAATTTTCTGAGAGAGGCAATGGAGCAGGAGGATTGCATGGTGTTTGGTTTTGTGCAGGACGAAGCAGTGAAACATGGAACACTGGATGGACTTTGGATGATGAAGGAAGTTCTAGCTCATAAGCAACCTGTCCTACAGGTTTCAACACTTTATATGGGCCAAAAAACCTTGGAGATAGTTTCTCAAATCGTTTTCTAGCCAAAGATTTCTGACGATATGGTTGTATTCTCAGCCATACTGCATCTCCTTCTTGAAATTGCACATCTCTACGGTGCTTGTCAGCTTGTTGCTTCATTCGATTTTGGGCTTTCATTAAATTACTCTTTAAGACTAACAACATATCATCTCTCATTTGAAGCTGATCTTCCAATTCTGCTACTAATGTTTCACCATGTACATAAGGAATGAGAGAAGGTGGTTCTCTTCCATACACCAATTTAAATGGTGTCTCTTGTGCAGAAACATGGAAACTTGTGTTGAAGGAGTATTCTGCCCAACATAAAAAATTACTCCACCTTTTAGGTTGCTCATGAGTAAAACAACGTAGATATGCTTCCAAACACCGATTGACAACTTCAGTTTGTCCATCGGATTGTGGATGATACGCTGTGCTCATATTCAAGCGTGTTTGACTTAGTCGGAAAAGTTCTTCCCAAAAAGTGCTGACAAACAGAGCATCCCGATCAGAGACAATTGATCTGGGTATGCCATGTAACCTGACCACTTCTCTGCAGAATGATTCAGCCACCGTCTTTGCACTATAAGGGTGAGAGAGTGCAATAAAATGACTATACTTGCTAAGCCTATCCACCACCACTAAAATTACATTGAATCCTCTGGATTTTGGGAGTCCAGAAATGAAATCCATAGATATGTCTTCCCAAATACGTTGAGGAATAGGGAGTGGCTGTAAAAGACCAGCGGGAGATAATGTTTGATACTTGTTTTGTTGACAAGTAGAACATGCTTGAATAAATTTCTTGACATCCTGTTTCATACCTTTCCAGTACAAATGGGCACTCATTCTCTTCAAAGTTTTTAAATAGCCCCCATGACCCCCAATAGGAGTACTATGAGCCTCTTCCAACAACTTAGCACGCAATTGAGTATTGTTTGGAATAACCAAACGAGTTTTGTAATACAATCTGCCATTAGTGTAGTGGTAAAGTGAAAAGGGATCTGATTTCTGCTGCAATCTTTCAATAATCTTCTTTGTTACTTCATCATCTAATAAAGCTTGAGGAAGTTGTTGCAAGTCATCGCTCATAGGAATGACAATATGAAAGAAATCAGCATACTGAGGCATACGAGACAATGAATCAGCAGCAGAATTATTCTTCCCAGGTCTGTATTGGATGGAAAAATCAAACGGAAGTAATTTAGACATAAGACGCTGCTGTGTTGGAGTTAAAACTGCTTGTGTCAACAAATACTTCAAGCTGTAATGATCAGTTTGAATGCAAAAAGGATGACCAAGGAGGTAATGGCGCCACTTTTGCACTGCAAGTACTAATGCTAGCAATTCCCGGTCATAAGTTGACTTGTATCTGTTAGAAAAAGAGAAACCTTTGCTGAAATAAGCAATAGGATGGTTATTTTGCATGAGAACAGCACCAATACCACTAGCTGAAGCATCACATTCAACCACAAATGGCTCATTGAAGTTTGGTAATCTCAGGACAGGAGTGGATGTGAGTGCTGATTTGAGTTTTTCGAAAGCTTCTTGTGCCTGAGGAGTCCAATTAAAAGCATTTTTCTTTGTCAACTCAGTCAATGGTCTTGCTATAATACCATAGTTCTTTACAAATCTTCTATAGTAACCTGTAAGCCCAAGAAATCCTCTAAGCTCCTTCACATTATGTGGAATTGGCCAATTCAGAACTGTTATTATTTTGTCAGGAATAACTTCCACACCTGCTGCTGAAACTAAGTGACCAAGATAATCAACTTTGTTATGACCCAAAATACATTTTTTGGCATTTGCATAGAAAGAATGTTGCTTCAATACTTGGAATACAACATTAAGATGTGCAATATGTTCCTCTTCAGTTTTGCTGTAAACTAATATGTCATCAAAAAATACAAGCACAAACTTCCTCAAATAAGGACGGAACAAGTCATTCATAATAGCTTGAAAAGTGGCAGGTGCATTAGTCAATCCAAATGGCATAACAATAAATTCATAATGACCAGAATGAGTACGAAAAGCAGTCTTGGAGATGTCAGATGGGAGTACTCTAATTTGATGATAACCTGAACGAAGATCAATTTTGGAGAAGAATGATGCACCATGTAATTCATCCAAAAGTTCATCTATGTTCGGTATTGGATATTTATCTGGAATAGTGATTTTATTCAGCTTGCGATAATCCACACATAGTCTCCAAGATCCATCTTTTTTGCTGACTAGTAGCACAGGACTTGCAAAAGGGCTGGAACTAGGTCTGATGAATCCTTGCTGTAGCAACTTATCAATCTGAGCTTCTATCTCATTCTTTTGATTATGTGGGTAACGGTAGGGTCTCATCTTAGGTGGAACTGAATCGGGCAGCAATGCAATTGAATGATAATGATCTCTATGAGGAGGCAAACATGTGGGTTCTTGGAAAACATCAAAATATTCATCATACAGAAAATCAACATCAATAGCAGAGACTGATGGAACAACTTTTTGGTTGCAAATCAGACTTTGAAGACATACTGAAGAGTTAGGGCCTGAAGCCACACCTTGCAGCCTATATTTCTTCCCATCAACCCAAAATACCATGAACATTTTGTTCCAATTGGCTTCCACCGTATTTAATGAAGCAAGCCATTTAATTCCCAAAACTAAATCAGTGCTACCTAAAGCAAAGAGAAAAAAGTCTTGGGAGATTTTTAAATCAGCTACCTTGATTTCCAAGTTAGGGCAGACTTTGTTGCACTTGATTAAGCTTGTATCGCCTAATTGTACTCCAAAAACAGGAACCTTTTGGATGGGTAATTTTAATTCCTCCACCAAAGCTTCGGAAATAAAATTGTGTGTGGACCCACTATCCACCAATATCAACACTTTTCTGCCCAGCAAAGTACCTTGAAGCTTCATGGTTGAAGATGAAGTTTTCCCAAGAAAAGCATTGAATGAAATTTCTGCCTCACCCTCAATCTCAGCAGCAACTTCTTCAATTAATGGTGAAACTGGTTCTTCATCTTCCTCAGTAATTTCCATGAGAGAAAAGGAATTTTTGCAGCGATGACCAGGTCTGAAAGTATCCCCACAGCGAAAGCACAAACCCTTATCCCTTCTATATTGCTTTTCGGCCTCCCCCTTGCTTGAAGCCGATGAAGAAGAAGCTCCTTGACCTACAATACGGTGCGTAGAATTTCCATAAGACTGCCCATGCCCATCACGTGTATAACTGGTGTATGTGCTGGATCGATTTTGGTTCAAACCAGAATTGGGGCCCGATTTAAAACCACGGTTTCTTATGGCTCCTTGTTTCTCAAACTCAATTGCCAAACTGACAGCACGATAAACAGAACGGGGTTTGCGAATTCTAACTTCAGAACGCAATTCTTCTTTCAATCCACTCATAAATACCCCCAATTGACAATGCTCTGGCCAGTTTGAAACCCTTGCAACTCTTTTTGCCCACTCCATTCTGTATTCATCAACAGTCCCTGTTTGTTTAATATTGCACAAATGTTCATCAGGATTCAAATACTCTGGTGGACCAAAATGTTGTTCCAGCGATTTCACTAAATCCTCCCAAAACAGAATTGTACGATCAGCATTTATCCAAGAAAAAAGATCTAATGCACCCCCTTCTAAATACATGGATGCTATGTCCACTTTATCATCTTCTTTTATCCCATAATATCTGAAAAATTTCTCAGCCTGCAGAATCCACCCTCTGGGATCTCCTCCACTAAACTTGGGAAATTCAATTTTTGCTTGAGGAAACCTTGGTCTGTGAAATTGGTTTTCCTCTTCTTCACATTCATCTGCCCATCTACCAATCCTTGATTTCTTCTTCTCATTATTCTTTGACTGTACTTCCAGTGCTGCTACTTTATCCCTCAATTCATCAAGGGTTTCCAATCGAGAGGCAATTGCAGCCAAAGGATCAGGCCCAAGAGAAGTCCCTTCTCCAGGATCATGTTGTGATGATCTTGTAGTAACCATTGAAAAGAAACCGGCTCTGATGCCAAATTGATACAACCAGAAATGACTAGAGGAAATTTAGATGTTGAATAGTAGTAGGAATAAAGGAAAACAAATCTACTTGTAAAGATTAGGCAAGAATCTCGCTTAATCTCTCACAAATAGCCAAAGAGAATCTCCATGACAATGACTTTGCTCTGTAAAATTCTGTTCTATCATTCCACAGGGCCAAAAGGCCTATTTATACAAAATTATTACAGAGACTATTTTTGGTATTTTCTGTTTTATGGGAAAACAAATAACTGACACAAAATGAAACTAATAACCACCACAAACTGCCACATACTACATAACTAACTCCCACTACTAAAGATCATGGTACAACATGACCTTTTTCCTACACATTAAATAAAAAACGTACAGAACACATAAGCAACACATAACTAATATAACAAATAACACAAACAGACTCTTAATGCTTAATCTGACTTCTTTTTCCTCCTAGAATAAGTCAGGAATGGTTTTGGGACTCTATCAGTTTTCTTTATTTTTGCATTTACTCTTAAATAGAGTATATAATATTGAGACTATCATTATGCATTTATTGATTACCAGTAAGTTACTCTCCTATTGCAGTGTGATTGAATTGTGATCTAGATGGTTTAGTTCAACGCCTAAGAGTTCAGAGAATTTCACAACAACTCATGAGAGGACAGTCACCCAAATTATTATTTTTATGGAACTTTTTGAGTGGTGGGTAGTTAAATTAGGAGTTTTTAGTATGTTATCAGCGGATATCTTGATTTTCTCCTTTTACTTTAAAATCATTTTGCTGATCTCATATCTTTGTCCCAATGGTCTTTTTCTTGATCAGAAGTTTTTTGTTATGGAGAAATTTTTTTGGTGGCACACTTTTCAGAGCTGGTGCTGTAATGCTGCCTTTGGATCTGCCTATGAAGAGTTTGGAAACACCAAGGCCATTGTATTTGTGTAAGTTTATCTCTTAATGTACTTAATCATACCATTTGGTGACTACTTAAACTCTCTGGCTATTGTAAATATATTATTTGCATTCACTAATACAGGTTTGGGCCAAGAGAGAGTAAGCAGGCCATGGTGTACAGTGACATAGGGTGTCTAAATAGTAACGTAAGCTTTACAATATATGCAACATCAAATCGTGGCCAGGTATATAACATAAATTTTAGATTCATGTTATTCTATTGGCTTTCTCTTTTCTATTTCAAGTGGCAATTAATTTTCAAACATATCAAGCTAGGGATTAGTCAATAAGGAATATACTGGAATGCTGCATAAGGCTTTGGAAGGTTCAATAATGTTGGAATCTTTTCCAAAGACTACTGTGGATGTTTTTGGATTGGTGTTGGAATCTGGTGGCAATAAGTTTTGCTGCTTTTTAACGTTGTTTCTGTATGATCCATTGGTTTACCTTGGTGTCAGCCATAAGAAAATGATATGGACATCGAAGGTTTTAAGACTTATGAATATTTTTCCCATTTGCACTCTTATAGCCAATGTTACCTTTGCAGAGTGCTAGCATTAATATATGTGCTTATCTATTTTGTATGTTATTTCACATTGACCTTGTCATTAAATACAGGTGTTGAAAGAGAGCTTTCAAAATTACATGCTAGGATTGGTGAATGTTTGGATTATAAGCTTATGGAGTCCACAATTATAGGGTGATCAAGGGTCTCCTCGAGTTATACCTCTTGCTGTGAATGATGCATTTGGCATTAACCAATAGGTAAATTAAACATTAGCTATCCCTGAATTATACCTCTTGCATTGAAAAAAATGTTGGTTCTTTCTTGAAAGTTTTTATAATAAAAAACATTTTGTATTGATAAAAAACATTATTTCCAGCATTGTGCGTCTCAGCTTCTACTATAGTAACCAAGATATATCATTAAACAATCTTATGTGGCATAACATTTTTTTTCTTCAGGTTGCATGGTCTTTTGTCGCCTGCTTTGTTTTTGGAGACATTACTGGATATTGCGGAGCATGTCTATTTTGTTTACATTAAGTGATGTCTCTTTGTAGGCATTTATATTGAATAGTGAATTTAACCCAGTCGGGTAAACCATGCTATGCATTTTTTTAAATTCACAATCTGACTTATTGTAAAGTGTTTCACATAACTCCCATAGTATTTTCTATCTTTGCAGTTATAGTCGTAGTTATCTGGCTGGTATTATTGATGTAAATTAATTAAAACTTGAGGGTTGAGGCATCTTGCAAACTCTATTTGCCTCAACGGTATATGCAATTTTCATTCATGTGTATGTTAATTGAATTAGCTATCATATTTTCAGCTTTCTTAGAGAATTGCGTTTTTTAAGAGTTTTATCCTCCAATTATTTCTTCAATTTTCATCTATATAATTATTAAAATTTTGATAGATTACTTAAATGATTTATCTCATACTACTCTATATCATTAAAGTTATCATATACTACTCAAATATTAAAATGCCCTATTATCAACCAACCACGCGAAGCGTGGGAAACACGGATGTATTATTTCACTAATGTTGCGCAACATTTGTCACTTTTTAATTTTCTTTTGAATTAGTTTGGCTTCTTCAAATTATTGTTTTTTTTATGCTGTTACTTTCATGATGTTTGTACGTTCTTATTGTCAACTTTTGAATTATTACTTTGGTATTTGCTATACATTTATCACCAGTCTTGATTTATTTTTTGTTCTTTGTGGTTGCCAAATATAATTTCATATAGTCCTATCTCCCCGTGCAACGCACGGGAGGAAAAACTCGTTAATTAAATGATTATGTCTCCTTGAAGATACGGAAAAGGGAAAAGGGAAAAGGGAAAAGGAAATGATAATGAATAGTGGTTGTGTTGTGTGCGTTCTGGGCTTTGGGCACGGACGCGGAGAGAGTTGCAGTGTTTTCACATGCCCATTCAAACGGAGGATCTGATCTCATCTGAGGAAGCAAAAGAGACTTTGTTCACCTCCTGCAAGAAAGCAGGTATAATGAACCACGTACATAATGAACTTTCAAGACAGTTTACTGAATGTAGTGGCACAGTAAGAAAATTATTAACTCCAACAATTTACTTTCAAGGCAGTTTACCTGCGCATTGCTCAGAACCAATTTTTTGACATAGTCAAACTTTGTTAAGTCATAAAAGAGTTCAAAGTTTTTATTCCCTCTTCATCTTCTATAAATTCACGATCTCATTTAATCAGATTGAATTGGAAAGAAGACTACCATAGATGCTTTGAAGGTAGGTTTGAAATAAGAGATGAAGAGGATATGATTCTAGAAAGTACGTTGAGGTATGAATATCATCGTGCAAATTAGTTAGATATTAGTACTTTCTGACTATATAAAGATAATTTATGCTACAACAATTTGATGTGATCTTATCACACACACATGTATATAGACATTTTCAATGTATGAGAAATGATGATTGAGATTGTAATTTATTTCAAATTGATTTTTGCAAATCAGAATTGAATATAATTGAAAAATGATAATTTTCGCAATCCCACCATATTTGATGCATGATCTCATGTAATGATCACACAATTATCTTGAAATCATACTATTAGAGGAGGGGACACATGCTGTATCAAAAAAAAAGAGGAGGGGACACATGTAAGCTAATCAAGAGGCCAAATGGACCAATGACATCCTCACTACAAACAACTAAGATATATAGTTGATTGATTTAGGGCCAATATTCATTTGGCTTGTATTAGCAAACCCAACTCTTAATAACTTGAAGGTTATACTTGTTTCAATGCTTTGACAAAACATATATAATTTAGACGAGTTTGAGTTTTTAATTAATTTTATCTTGTTATTATGTTTTTGATCGGAGTCATAGGTTTCTGTTTGATTGTGGCTAATTTAGACCTTGTTTAAATATTGACCTATTAATTTATGCCCTATTACAATGTTATGGTTTATGGCCTAATAATTTGTGGCCTATTAGGTCTATCAACTTATGGTCTAAATAAATTATTGGGCATCTTAATAGGCTTATAACCAGACCATATTTTTTAATAGATAAGGCTCAGGCCTGAAAATGAGGCCTATGATAGGCCATATGTCAGACTCAGACTTATTTACTACATCACATGTCTGACCTATTAAGGTAGTGCCTAGGTTAGGTCCTAGGCTATTTCCACCCCTACTCTTCACCAAGTTTTTACTTTTTTTTAAACATTAATTAAATTGATGAAATTAAATGAGACACCATTTAAGTATTAACAATATTTTGTGTGTTGCCCTTCCCTCATACTATATTATATAGACTCATAAGTTAAACAAGTAATTTAAACTAATTTAAAGAAAAAAAGATCAATCTTCTAAAAATCAGCTAAAGCTTAATTTAAAGGTTCATAAGGTAATACCTCTTCTTAAACTAATTTGTGTGCGATGTGTTTGGAAGGGTATTTGTGTTTAAATTAGTGGTAAAAAAATAATTTCTATCAATAAACTTTTGAAACATGTAAGCATTGAAAAGTAGGTTTAAGATAAAAATGACAAAGAGGCATAAACTTTTTTAAATAATAGAATTAAATGTTTGAATTATGATGGATAAGTGGAAATTACAATTATTTGAAAAAAAGGAACATTTAAATAAATATATTTAATGCATAAATATTCATATGAATTAGAAATCTTACAAATATAAATTTTTTTAACTAAATAATGGTGCATATAAATCATAACAATAAGTTGTTTTTTCCTTACAATATAAACTACTTATATGCAAAATAAGCTCAATAGAAATAAGTCTGACCAAACACATACAAAGAAAATGGATCATACTCATGTTAAGTGCTTTTTTAATGTATAAGTACTTATTTTCCTAAATATTTTAATCCACACACACCAAGCATTAAACTTTTTTTCAATGGAATATTATTTAAGGGAAGCCCACTCAGCTCATAAAAAGATAAACACCCCTAACTTAACAAATCTATATAGTCTAGACCAATTTTGTGTGATTTTTTAAAAAAATAAAATCGCAAGACATTATATTATTTTACACTAGTTCATCCTCCTCCATCAAGATTTATCCGATTGTATAAAAGTAGATATTGCTTAACAACAGATCTTCATAATGTGTGACAATTTTGCTAATAGGTAGCCAATGTAACATATCTCCATCATTGTGTAACAAAATCATCTGAATATAAATAATTGTAACACCTAAATACCCGTATCTAACTAATTAAAATATTTTTTCTTATTCTAAAAAAAGAAAGAAAATCATCGGCCAATCTCTATGCAATAAAATCCTAATGCCATTTATAATATCTCTAAAGCCAATCTAGGGTATTGGAACAAAATTTAAAGTATTCGAAATCAATATTTTTATATCTTTATTCAAATCTAAAGTTTAGGCAAAACTCGAGATAAAATAGAAAGTGATCTTATATTTATGAACTTATCTACTTCCTCAAAGTAATCTTATACTCCCTCCGGTCCTAAATATAGGACCTAGATAACTTTTTTTTGGAGAGATTAAAGTTGCGAAATATGTTATTAAATGATGACATATTTAATATACTTTTAGATAATCCATTAGTTTATAGGTAAAATAAACTAGTTTAAGGGAAAAAAATAGGTAAATCAATTTATAATTAACTTATTTTTTGCTTTTTTAGGATTTTCCAAAAAAGTCATATAGGTCTTATATTTAGGACCGGAGGGAGTATTTAGGAATGGAGGGAGTATATTGGAAAAATTTTAATGAATGAGTTAGTTAATAGCGGTTGATGACTTATATTAAGAACAAAAAATTTAGAGGTAGTTGATGACTTATAAAAGGACCTGAGGGAGTATCTTTTTAACCTGTGTTGAGTGACAAGAACTCATTCACTCTTAACCAATTGTTTGAAGTTCGATCCTTGACGTTAGATATGGAGAAACATTAAATCTCCCACGCCAGCTATCCCACGTGCCTACAAATCAGCTGAAGATTAGTCTCTCACTTGTTGAGTGATGATACCTTGATATAGATAAAAAAAAGTTATTTTTTTTTAAAAAAAATAGATGAAATTAATTGTTTTTATAACAAAAAAATTAATTTAGATGAAATTAATTTAGGAGGGTGAGATGAGGTGATCCTCCTGGGAGCGGCGCGCAGAAATAAGGTTTGAGAAGGCAAAGCAAAGGAGAAGTTCGGCCTAGGTTCGTTGCTGTGCTTCATCTGAATATTGGTCCAACAATGACGTTGTTTCATTTTTTGAATTGTGCTATTCTCACCTTCGGCCCCCACGCCGTTTACTATTCTGCCACTCCCTTGTAAGTCTCTCTCTCACATCAGATCTGTCTATCTCTCTTTCCTTTTATGCCTTCCTTTTAATCTCTCAAAACATTCAATTTTTATGCCTATCCATCCTCTTTACACTTTTTTTTTCTAATTTTTCCCTATCGCCCTTTTATTTTTGATATTGAATTGTAAAGTTGTTCGACCTTGTTCCGATGAAAGCCAGATTTGGAAATTTACTGTATTATTGCTTTCAAATATCTATTACTGTTCAAAAGTATGTGACCGAGGCCTCATAGGTGGAATGTAATCAATCGCATGAAATTGATTGTACACATTGAGCACCTCAGAATTAGTTACACTCTTTTTTGGGTGCACAAGAGGAAACGTAGTTTATTGTGCTTTGTTTGGTTGATCATTGATAGTTTTTCATGTGCAGATCTGAATATGACACACTTGGTACTTCTGTCAAAGCAGCTGTTGTTTATCTCGCGACTGCATTAGTCAAGGTTGGTAAATGTACTGAATTTTATGTTATATGCATCAAACTAATGTTTGCACAAAGCAAGATGAATGATCAGTCTCCTTTGTTTTGTTTTGTCAATATTGCAGCTTGTTTGTCTCGCCACTTTTCTCAATGTATCGGAGAGTGATAGCTTTGATCCTTATCAGGTACATTTCTACATTGTGTTTTCTGTCTATATATGCATTTAGGTATGTGTATTCTGTACCTTTATGTAGGGCAGCTAGATTTTCTTTTGGTTGATCCCTTAAATAGTTGTTTTTAATATCTGATCATTTGAAGGCCTGGGATTCACTACTAGGATGTTGCCAATTGTCTAAAAACTGGATTCTATTACAATTAATCTTTGACTTATAAAAAGTTAAGACAGAACCATCGATCCCATGGGTGCCGATGTAGAATATGATTTGCTTGGAAAAATCACATGCTTTTATGATCAGACCTCTATGCTCTAACTTGGGGTACTTCCATTTTCCTTCAACTTGCCCTCCCTTCACCAGCAGACTATCTTTCATTCTCCATCGTGTTAGTGTAAAGCATATGTTCTGTCTTCAAAATGCTATGAAGCTGTGCCTCTTCCTTTCTTTTTTATAATTAAATGAGAAGGAAGGATTCTTGTGCAAAATAGGTTGTCCAGTACTTTTAAAATAGCCTTAGTCATTAAATTTCTAGAGTTTTGTAGCCTATGACACACAACATACAAATAATATAGTAATTGATGGCTAGACTTATTATTTAAATACTTGAGTTTCAATAGCCATCTTAGGAGGAGCTTCTTCCTTCTTTTGTAATGTCTATTATCTTAATGAAAGGTAACTTAAAAGTTCTGTTTCTATTTTTTTCTACACTTTTTCAAGTAGGGACATAAAAGTCAGGTGCACTTCTAATACCTTTATACTAACTAATGAGTGATAACCAATGGCTTTTTTTTTTCTCTCCCAGGAATGTCTGAAGGCATTAATAGGCTTCATAGATGTTGCTGGGCTTTATTTTGCTTTGACCCAGTTGACTCACAGGAACATCTCTCAAAACCATAAATTTCAAGCAGTTGGCCTTGGTGAGTGTGACAGGACATAAGATCATATATGATAAAAAAATGCTTATATTTATTCATATCCCGAGGAAGTGCATCTCTCAATTCATCTCTTTTGCTAGGATGGGCGTTTGCTGATTCTGTGCTGCATAGATTGGCGCCCCTTTGGGTTGGGGCAAGAGGACTAGAGTTTACATGGGATTATATTCTGCAAGGCCTAGAGGCTAACACAAACCTGGTAAAATCCATTGACTTCTTTTGGATTCTTTTTTTAAAAAAAATTCAAATGCACATGTCCTGGCTGCTGTAATCTTTGTTTCCACATTGGACTACTCTGTCATCTTTGTTTCCACATTATTCAAGTAGAGTTTCTGCTCTTGTAATCTTGCAGGTGTTGAGCATATCTCTTGCTGCACTAGGATCATTAATGTGGCTCCGCAAGAACAAACCCAAAACTCTGATTCCTATAATATACTTGTGTGCAGGGATTGTGGCAACTATGCCATCCATCACTAGGTATATCCTGTCTCATCAATTTTTGGATAATAAGTTTTTGTTTCAAATTTAATTTTAGCAGTGCAGGCTAGTTTTATCATAGACATGTAGTTTAAATTAAAAAATTGAATTGGACCTTTTTGTTGAAGAACATAAAGAAAATTGGGAAGAAGCCTCCCATTGAAACTTATAAAGCTTCTTGCTCACTTTCTATGTCGAATATTGATATTATCCATAATTCCCTTGTCCCTTATATAAAGTTGATTAGATATGATGGCTAATCATAAAACATGTTGGATATGTTGATTGGATACCTGGAAATCACATAGTTTAGTTTCAGTCATAAATTTGCGCTTTTTTATGGTCATTATACTAGAGCATTTTTGGGCCGTAATCCATATAGTGATCTCTAAACTACTCATCGTGCAGCTATCTGAGGGGAGGCTTGGGGTGGCATTTAACGAAGGTAGTAGGATTTGAACTCTTCACATCTTTGATAATGGCTATTTTAAGTTGGCAGCTGTTTGCTGCATGTCAGAGGCCTTCTGCATGAGAACACAGGCCCAGAATCATTAAGATAATTGTTAAACCATGCTCATGCTCAACATATTTCCGGCCAGTGTTTTGATCCAGCTCAACATATTTCCGGCCAGTGTTTTGATCCAACCTCTGCTGCTCAGGATGGTAGCTGCCCTGCTGTTTAATTTAAAATTTTCTAACGTTAGATGTATTGATTACAAATTCTTGATATGCTTGATTATTTGAGCAGATTCATGTGTTTCTTGTGAGAAGTTAAATGAAAATTTAAGAGTTTTGTGAATCTAGAATTATGTTGTGAGTTGTTTAGGGGGTGTTAGAGTATGAGGCATCAACCTCGTTCAGTTTGGTGATGAACAATGACTTCGTCTTATTAAAGCATGTCTCAGTCGGCTTATGCAGCCCTACGAATTGATTGAAACCTCTCAAAAACGAAGAAATTGCCTGATCTCACAGATATTAAAACACTGATTTTAATGTTGATGGACAAAAAAAAATGAATAAAAGTATGTTTAATAGTTGTATTAGGCCTTTATATGATTGTAAAATTGTGTTGAATAATGTTTGCCCATAAAAATGTTGTAAACGTAAATTTTCCTATTATGGCTTCATAAAACGTCGGTTTGTCAAGCCAAGATTAAGAATGGGCTGATCATAGAGACCTTGTCGCGAAAAAAAAAATGATATGAATAAGTTATTCGTCCCTCGCAGCTAAATTTTTTTCCTGTATACCAAACAAAATCATTCAACCAATTACAGAAGATTAGCCCTCATAATCGTAAATTGTTGGTTTTCATAATCATCTACAATGTGTGCAAGGTGTATTAAATCTGCTTCGGAAATATTTTCTTTGTCAAATTTTGCTCTGGATGTGTGTAAGATATATTAAAAACGCTTTTTACCATAAAATAAATTAACTATCAATACCAACACGAGTTTTTTGATGGTAATAGGTGAATATGATCCTCCTTACACACTTCTGGAGAAAAATGAATAAGGAATACTTCCCAAGCAGATGTGACACATTTTTAATCCATTTTTCTTTTCTATGCTTTTGTATAAGAAAATTTTCATTCAGAAGTCAATCAAGCATTTTTGTTTTTGGACTGAAAACGCAACAAGCATTTTACTTTCATCCCTTCTAAATAAGTAGTAAGCACAACACCACCATGAAATACTTGGAGCAATTTTCCACTTTATTACTAAAAACCCCTAAATATTTTATATACGGTCTAGTCCTTTCTCACCATACTAAAAAAACTCATTAAGGTCTCTGCGAGCAAGAGAAGAGATTCCCATTTGTTAAAAAAAGCAAAGACATCCCGGTGGGGGATGAGGCTTTACTATCTAGCTTACAGTCCAAGAATACACCAGTGCACATCCTCGAAAATACAATGATCCGAGAGATTTAATGATGGCCTTCTTCCCATGATTGGATGCCATTTGGGACTTGCTTTCCTCCAGTAGAACCCACTTTAACCAGAGGAGTACACTCCTCAATAACTCTGAATATTGTCACATCCATTTTAACTGGCTTGTCTTTACCAACTAGTTCAAACACACAAACATCAAACTCTTCAAGGTTGTTGTCCAGAGCGAACTGTTTCCACCCACCGGTTAGTCCTCCAGTTCGACGACCAGGTTCAAAGCTGTATTTGGCATTCCACTCTCTCCCTCCCATGCACAATATCACATCTTCAGAGCGAGGTGAAAGATTTTCCGCTATCCACTTGCTAGGGATGGACTGACATGCAACAGCAAACAAGAATGCAGTTTATAATAATGCATAAACACTATGATACGATGCCACAAAAATGATATAAACAAGACTTTGGAATATCCAAATGAGAAGGAAATTGAAGTTATAAAGCAACAGATTACCGCATAGAATCTCTTGTATACATGTGTGGGACGCATGATTATGGTGAAACCTTTGTCAGTACACGCTGCCAGAGCTAACTGGAGGGCAATCGCCTTCTCATCTTCTGTGACAGGCCTTCTGTTTGAAATATATGTTTCATTTGTCTTTCCTTTGCTCGAAGATATGGGCTGAGCATCTAATCATATTCATAGAGCAGAAAAATCAGGACCAAAATCAGATATTACACCAAATATTGATCCAATATAATAGAGACTCGTTCCTCTATTTGTTATTCTATTCTTCTGGTAATGCAGGAACATCAGTTGGATACCATTACATCTCTTTTGAGAGTTATTTTCTTGGCCCCTTTAAAAGTTTCACTAAATGGCATTTTATGGTTGAGTATCCCTTTGAGATATACCCTATAGAACTGATGAATTTTTTTTACGTCTATTACAAGTGTTAAAGAGTTTGTAAGCTGTATTTCTTTGTTTTAGGAAGGCTTCGTGTTCTATGTTTTTGCCATTCCTCTTCTCTTCAATTATTATCTCTTCCATGAGTACATGTTATTGGTCATTTTAAGCAGCATCAGGAACAACAACAACAAAGCCTTATCCCACTACCTGGGGTCAGCTATTATCGATTATTTTATGAAAACAAAACAAAGATAGGACAGCAAACGGGTTTAGACCCAGTGAAACTATTACCAGCAATCAAGTTAGCTATAGCCATGCTCTCAGGTGCTTTAGATCCTCTGGTTCCTACTCTCTGGCTAGTTTGGAGCCCGGTACCTTGGAGATCAGTACCGGCCAATGGAATTGCTGTCAAAGGGGAGGGAAATTCGACATCAGTATCATGGGCGTCTTTATCAGAGGGGATGGTGGGTGGCACTCCGATGCTCTCACCGCGCACAATCTTCTCAGGTGAAGCGTGCACTGCATGAATATTAGAAGGGAAATTGACTTCTTCCAAACTTTTATACTTGATTCTCTTATTTGGATGGCCACATTTCCTCACAAAATAAGCAGCAGCCTTCTCACAAGAGCTCCCATGGCCAAATATTAGAACTTCAAACTGGGATTCGTTATTGTACTTGAAGATCAACAGATCATTCTCTTCCAAACAATGATCTCTAACAAATGTTTCCCATCCCTGCGTGAAGTGCAAGGTACCATTTGTTGCTGTCAATTCAACACTCCACACATCACCACCAGGACCTCTCAAAGTCAAATTTTCCGGCAATTTCTTCCTCAAATTATCCGTAAAACTTTTGGGCAATGCCTGCAGTTTTTATTCCATAAAATTTAGCCCCCTATTTGAAAATAAGATACAACAACAAAACATACCGCAAACAAAAACCTCCAGAACATACTTCAAATCAAAAGTGTGGACCAAATCGTAATTGTATCAAATATGAAGATATCATGAAGCTTTTCAAGCAACTGAAGCATATAATTTTCACAAAAGCAGCCCCTAAATATCAACCAACAGCAGGACAAGAGAAATGAAGCAACAAAGGTAGGAAAATATAATAAAATAAGAAGGCAATTGGACATATACTGAAAGGGAGGTACTAATATGAAAGCCCATGAAAGAAAGGAAACATGGAGGCACTGAAAGTGCATGCAGTGAAATCAGAAGAATGGAGTACTAAAGCATAGGTGGATTATGTGATGAGGGAAGAGAGAGTTAGAAGTTACGAGGTGGCGATGGAATCCGTTGGGAAGGAAAAGGGCAAAATGGACAAATTGAAAACGGGACCAGTAAATGTCGTCAACCCATGATCTGCAGCTTTCACAATTGTCTCCCATTTCAGCTTCGCGCAGATCGTGGATTAGCCTTCAGAGGCGAACCACTACCAGAGCTACGCTGCCTTCAGAGGCCCTTTTACCTTTTATTATCAGCTGCATCCAACAACATCTTCCACTCTCTTGGACATACTCCCGTGTAGAAAAACTTTGGTGATGTTAAGGTTACAAAATATATTACTGCCTCATCTCTTAAATATAGGACCTAGATAATTTTTTTTTGGAGAGGTTGAGGTAACAAAATAGTCTATTAAATCATGATATATTTGATATATTTTTAGATTATTCATTAGTTTATAAGTAAAATAAACTAGTTTAAGGGGAAAAAATTAGGTAAATCAATTTATAATTAACTTATTTTACCTTTTTTTAAGATTTTTCAAAAAAGTCAATTAGGTCTTATATTTAGGACCGGAGGGAGTATTAAATTATGATATATTTAATATATTTTTAGATTATTTATTAGTTTATAGATTAAATAAACTAGTTTAAGAAAATAAATTGGTTAAATCAACTTATAATTGACTTATTTTGCTTTTTAAGAGTTTTCCAAAAAAGTCAACTGCGTCTTATATTTAGGACCGGAGGGAGTACCATAATACTCCCCCTTGCTAAATAGTAATATTAGACAAGAGCTAGTTGACTTTTTTGGAATTTTCCAAAAAAGTCAACCGCGTCTTATATTTTTCTACTATCTTATCTCTAGACTAGTTTATTTGATTTATAAGCTAAAACTTTGACTATTTTTCTCTAAACTATACTTGCTCCGAATCCATGACTATTTTGACCTTTATCTTTCTAATCAAATTAAACCACTATATTATTATATAACCTATGCTATGTGTAATGTAATTTGATCATAGTGTTAGATTCATAGAAAAAATAAATTAATTTTTAAGAAAAACGATAACTAAAGAAAATTTAAAGTGATTTCAAAAAATCAAATTAATTTTATAATTAGAATCAAAGAGAGTAATGGATAGTATAATCAAATGTAAAGTATATTTAACTTCTTTAATACCCACAGTTTAAAGTGGTTTTATAGGTAGAAAGAAGAGTATTTATCAACATGTGTCCGTCACCACTAACAACGAAGTATTGAAAACTTTTACCCATCCAACCGCTCCTAAATGGTTTAATGCGAAATATTTTTAAAGAACTCTGAACATATGTCCCCAAAGAGTATTATAAGTTACTCCTAATTTTTTTTACCATCAGAGTGTTATTAATTAATTAAGTTATAAAGCTTATGTAGAAATATGGATGAAGGGTACTTGTGAAAAAAAAACAAGGAAGTCTTGAAAATATTGGTTTTTGCCTCATTGTTTGCACTGATAAATACTCCCTCCGTTCCTAAATATAAGAGCACTTTGACTTTTTTGAAGAATCCTAAGAAAGCAAAATATGGTAATTAAAAATTGATTTTCCCAAATTTTTTCACTAAACTAGTTTATTTGACTTATGAACTTACATATGATCTAATAATATTTAAAATATGTTATGATTAAATTGTTTATTTTGCTTTCTTAAGATTTTCCAAAAAAGTCAAAGTGCTCTTATATTTAGGAACGGAGGGAGTAATTTTCTCTTCTAAAAAATCATTTCCCTTTTAAAATATAAGCTTCACTTTGGTAAAAAAAAAGTGGCTCAAAATATAATCATTGTTTTCTTTTGTCCAAGTTATACTCGCATTTTTTCCAATTTTACCTATTACTTTCAGTTTTTTTGTCAAATTACATTATCTTTCATCTTTATTATGTCTTATTTGTAATTTTTCGCATTATCTTTCATCACATTTTCCTCATGCATTCTCTTACAGTTTTATTAAAAAGAGTATAATTTAAAACTAAATCATATTTTAACATAATTATTGCTTTATACCAACTTTAGTAGTCTTCTTAATAACCATAAATTAGTTGTTTGAAATTTATATTTAAGAAAACAGCGTATTACTTTTCAATGAGCAATGAACTTATGGAACATTTATAAAAAAAATGAACTTCAGGGAAAAGGAGAAGGCCGGAGCACGAGGAAGAGGACGGGCCAATGTGAGCCTACTTCTGTTCATGTGGGGTATGAGCGCAAGTGCACAACAAAATCCACACGCTATCTGGGCTGCTATATCGCTCACCTGCTTCCGATGAGTGATGAACTGACTGACGTCTCATACATATTGGGACAATTTTTTACTATGCAAGAAAAGAATTTATTTTTAATGAATTTATTGCGTTGAGTAATGAGTAGAGGTTGAAGTTTTTCATGTACTACCTACCCAAGTATCACGTAAGATTACACCTTAATGCAATAATGCAACTTTCACAAATCAACCTCGCGCGTAGGTATGAAAAAGATAAAGTGAATGGTAAAAAGGACAAGAAAAAATGCTGGCAGACAACTCCATCATTGAAGATATTGAAGTATAGGACGAGTTTTTTTTTTTTTTTTGGGGGGGGGGGGGGTTCTGATGTATGGAAAGAATTAATACTTGCCATTTGACATCTTGACTTGACGGGGATAGCAACTTAGCTTTGCGAATCAAGTCAAGGATTAAAAACTTGCACACCCCTTTATTGAACCAAATAATAAAAAAGATACTCATATGATGACGAACATGAGAAATAAAAATAGAATGAAAAAAATAAACTAATATGATTGGTCCGATGGCATTCTTAAACATCAAAAGATCTGAGGATATGATATTGAATTTAATATATATACACAAACGAATTCTAGGAATATAATGAGAAAGGCATGAATCCATCAAATTAGCCAAGTTCGGCCCGCAAGCCAACCTTTTGAAGCTCTGGCCAGTTCCCCATTGCCAGTTTGCACTAGAATCTGATCGAACTTCCTGTGAAAGATTGGCTAAACCCCCATTAGTCTACCAGAAAACAACTTTTTTCCACTCATTTGTCAGGCTACGTGACCAATATCAGGTACAAAAGGTTCAATAAACCAGCTCATCCATAGATACCTCATCTAGAATGAGGATAACGATCTCAAAATGTTTAATAGCATGGTTGCCAATAAAACTTTACAAGGCAACAACTAAATTGCCCCCCGGTAATTTTGATTAATCAACATGAGCATAGATGAATGTGTATGAAACAATGCCAGATATTGAAAGAGGCCAACCATCACAATTTACATGACACTAATATATCATCAATATCCTAACAATAGGTGACAACCAACACGATCTCGGCTTTGTGTGTGAACCCCTATATTCAGTCTCCTTTTATTTTTAAAAATGAGAGTTTCCGTTTGTGGGTTGGGGGGAGGGGGATCATTCACGCATCAATTAAAAAGCTTAGAGCATATCTGTTGAAGCTTGATTCATTAGTCTCACAAGCATGAGTGTCTGCTGGTAGATGGAACTAAAGCTAATCTGTTAGATTTTGGTTCCCTGTTTGTATGGTCCAGCCCTTCCTTACCAATCCCAGAAATATAAACTTGCATTTCATACTGAGCAACAAGTTCGAAAATGCATGTGTCTCCAAAATTGATATCATTATCACGGACAAAGGCCATCCATCCCCCACAAAAGGTATGCACCGCCCTGCCTTTTGTGTCTGGGACTGAGTTCACAGTCCAACATTGACCTCTTAAATTACGAAGCACAACTTCCGTTTTGTAAGATGGGAGATGCGCTGCAGAGAATTGATATGGGATTTTCTACAATGTGAGGAAACACAAAATTCAGATTAGAATTAATGTTAGGGAACATGGACTACTATAAGAAATGTGACCATAAACCACACATAAACTCTAATGACTCACCAAAGTGTATGACCCACTGACATTGAACTTTTTCATAACTTTTACAAAATTAGGGAATGAGGAAGCGAAGGCCTGAGCTGCTCTTTGTTCATCAAGTGCAAACAGCATTCTCAAACCAGCTTTAGCATGTGAACTCAGTTCATCTTCAGTTCGATGTCTTCTCTGAGCAACTGTCTTTGTTCACAGTTAAAAGTATGAAATAGGTCACAATTCACATAGCACAATCATTTATATATTAAAGGTGTTCAGCATTTTTCTTTCTTCAATAATTATCACCCAGAAAGATTCCAATCTAAATTAATAAAGTGATTCCCATCTTTTGGCCAAACAAAATAAAAGTGGCTAGAAGAAATGTAAAGCTATCAATTCATTATTGTTTTAAAAAATCAGATCTCATAACATAGTTAAGAAATAGATAAGAACCTCACCCAACTTATTATGGGCAGATTTTGACTGAGAGCGAATCCCTGTCTTCCTATATGCCTTTGACCCTCTAGACAAAACAGCATCTTGACCCATCCTTGACCTCTTTTTATCAGATAGATCAACATTCCCATGGCATTTTGAATTGACTTTGGCCTTGATCGACATATATTGAGAACTTAAGTGACCTGTAAGAAGTCTATTACATGCTACTTTCTCTTCTTGACAGTCTATCCCATCTTTTTCTACTCCAACTATGCGGACACGTAATTCACACTCATTAACAAGTTCAAAGATGCAGATATCTCCAACCATAATGTTATTGTCACGAACGAAAGCCATCCACCCACCACAGAGAGTGTGGCTTGTATGTACTCTAGTTGTTGGCACAGAATTAACGGTCCAACGCTCCCCTTTTAAATTGTGGAGGGTGACCTTTATCTTGCAGTTTGGAAGGTGTTCCATTGAGAATTGATAGGGGATATTCTGTATTATACCACTCAAATTCAGAAAATGTGTAGGCATTTCATAACAATCTTAATCTTAATTTCAAGTTTGATGAAATTGTGCAGGGAATGTGTGATAAAACTGTACAAGTGATTTGTAACAAAAGGGCATCCACTACATGATAAAATTGTACAGAAAGTGAAATAAGAAATACAAAGGGAAATAACACACCAGAGTATATGAACCACTGATGTTGAAGCTTTTCATGATTCTCACAAAATACGGGAAAGTAGAAGTAAACATTTGAGCTACTCTTTTCTCATCGTAAGATGATAACTTTGACAGACAAACTTTACTATGCACATATTGATCATCTTCTTTCCCACTTCCAATCGGCACAGCAGCCTCTGTATTGAATATAACAATTACCAAGCAACACATTAATATTCACTATAATGCCTTCCCTCATGATCCAACTAGAATTATAAATAGGCATATGTTAGGTGAAAAAAATGGTTTTTGTGATAAATAGGCTTTTATGACTACGGTAAGATTTAGCTTTGATAAAGAAATACTGATGCTGACCTTATTTATGAGACTTAAAATGTGATTGATTAAATTAACAGCTTTACCTTCACATCCGTTGCGATATTCCATTTGAGAAGACACAGCGGCATCGCTAGCTGGGCATCTAAGTTGTGCTTCTTCTTTAGAGGATTCTCCTTTTTCTCTGAACGTTCTAATTGGTCTTACCCACTCAAGCAATGATAAGTCTTTACTACCTATATCTGTCTTGAGTTCTTGGTTCTCAAAGGCACTCCCTTTCATTTTCTTTAGAAAGCCTTCAGGAACAACATTCAAAGAACAATTCTCCTCTCTATTTCTTTTATGTATGTTACTATGATCGGGGTCGCATGAATTTTCACTGCATTTAGATATAAATGCCGCTTCTTTCTCACATGCTCTGTGATCAAAGACTAGCACAGTGAAGCGTAAGTGACCATCATATCTGAAAACCAAAAGGTCACCAACTTCTATAACATGATCTTCCAAAAATGTAAGCCATCCATGATGGAGAAACAGATCATTGCCCTCCTTAGCCAATTGAGCGTGCCAAGTATTTCCACTAGGACCTGTCAATGAGACTAAGCCAGACGTCCTGCCTTCCATAAAATGACTGAATCCAGCAGGTATTCTCTGCAGCAACAGAGAGTGCTTTTTTTCAGCTTCTATAATTGCAAGACACATGCATTCTATATACATTGGCAACCAAGAAAGAAAATACGATCTCATGTAACACTTTTAAGGCGTTCCTCAAAACTTAGAAAGCACTTAAAAATTAGATGGCCGGGAATGGTTCACAAAATGAAGTCCAACAGTTAGCCCCCTATAAATCCTGAAGC
Organism: Mimosa pudica; assembly: GCA_029929735.1. NCBI lineage: Eukaryota > Viridiplantae > Streptophyta > Magnoliopsida > Fabales > Fabaceae > Mimosa > Mimosa pudica. The sequence continues at coordinate 1,435,418 of JAKELP010000007.1, forward strand.
ATCTGGTTTCAAAACTTAATTTTCTACAACATTTATATACATGAAATTGAAAAGAATACACACACACACAAAGGGTCAGCTTGACTCAATGATAAGCTCGCTTGCCGTGGGGTCTGAGGTTGTGGGTTCAAATCAGCCACTTTGCAAAAAGCAGGGGTAAGATTATCTAGTATATTCCCTTTCCCAGCACCCTCACCAAGTGGGGATCAAAACTATATTGGCCCTTTACACACACACACACATCATAGAACGGTTGAATCAATCACTGTTATGGACAGAAGGACAGATGCATTATACTCCATGCGTTCCTAAATATAAGATCATTTTTGAAACTCAACTTGTTCCTAATTATATAAGATCGCTTTCTAACTTTTCACAAATTAACCCTACAATGCTTATTTATAATAACAAGCAAAAGAGGGAGAGCGAGGATAAAGGTATATAGTTAGGTTAAATTGGGAATATCATGTGTAAATAACTAACTTAACTAACTTCCTTAATCTATTCAAATTAGGGAAATTGAATTATAATTAGGAACGGAGAGAGTACATGTTTACAAGGAAATGAGCTGTCCTAGTACAAAATAGCAACAAGGAATAATTAGATACGTTTCATTCATGTTTACTAAAAGAATGAAACCCAATCCTCATCCTGCCTGAAGACAGAATGATAAACCCTTAGCATAAACATAGGACAAAAATGGTGAATCCAGTTCAACCTATAGCACAAAATCAATATTAACATGATAGGACATTGAATAAAAAATAGTACCAGTGTTTGGGAGGTGGATGTGGAGGAAAAAAGATGATAGAAGTGAGGCCTCCTCACATTGAGGTTCGCCTCACAGTCATGGCATGCCATTAACCCTATTTCTCCTCTTCTCTCTATTAAGGATTGATTTTAGAGTGCGCGCTCAAATTTATAACAAGAGAATGATGAGTGTGGAAAGCAAAAAGGGAATTTAAAAGCAAACATACAAACAGAGAACCCTAACATTTGGGCAAATCTTGCTACGTTCTTCATTGGGAAGGTTGGTCCTTGTTTTTGCTCTTTCTCTCGCAATTGCCAAAACGACATCGTTCAGATGTTTTTGGTTTAATGGAGGCACTAGGGAGTGACTTGGTTATTCACATTCCCGCCTTCTGCCGCGTGTCACGTTTGATATTGATATTGCCCTTCAGCCTTCACCTTTAAAATTTTTTTTTTTTTTGGGAAATTTAATATAAGCTCACTCGTAAGGGAATTAATAAACTCCAAATAAGCTCCAAATATCAAAATACTATTTTACCCCACATTTCCTTTATTCTCTGCTCATGAGCTTGTTAGTCGAAGCCCACTACATTGCCAAGCTAGCTTATTACCTCGTTACTTGTTGCTCATGAACTCGTTAGAAAGTTACTCATACTCATTAGCTTGTCATTAGCAGTCCATCACATTGTCACACTAGCTCATTACCTCGTTATTTGTTGCTCATCAACTCGTTATTTGTTACTTTTGTATGTTTATATTACGAGGAACAAAATGGTCTTTATGTATTTAGAATATATTAAAGTAAAGTCCTTAGAAACTCTGCTTTAACATGAGGAGTTTATGTCATGAGACCTTTTTAGTATTAAGTCCCTTGTGAGAGACCTCATATTAATTTTCCCTTTTTTAGATTTATTCATGTGTTCATTTACACATTAACCACTCTTTCCTTCCATCCTATTATATACAAAAATAAAACTAAAAGACGAACTAACAAAATCACCCAGCTGAAAAAGATGATTGAGATTCAAGAGTGATGAATATATCTAAAATAATACTACCTTTGGTCATAAATATAAGATCTAATTGACTTTTTTTTAGAGGTTAAAGTTGCGAAATAGGCTATTAAATCATAACATATTTGATATATTTTTAGATTATACATTAGTTTATAGGCAAAATAAACTAATCTAAGGGAAAAATTTAGGTAAATCAATTTATAATTAACTTATTTTGCTTTTTTATATGATTTTCTAAAAGAGTCAATTAGGTCTTATATTTAGGACCGAAGGGAGTATTGTTTTCTTGATTTTTACCTTTATTTATGATGGAGTATATGATATAAAAAATGTGATAATAATGATGTTGTTAATTACAATAGACCTAATGTTAAAATTTTAAATATAAAAAACATTTTAAATTGCTCACATATTAAGTTTAATTTTAAAATAAGTATGATTTTTTTAACCTTTAAATAAGTATGATTATTATTATTAAAAATTTTCATTTTAAATTAATGGCATCAGATTCACGAGATAAAAGAATTTTAAGGTTAAAGATAAAAAATAAAACTTTATATACAATAAAAAATGTGTGGTATGTGTAAACAAAAAAAAATGATTTGGCAAAAAAAAAACAATAAAAAAATGAAGGATCCAACGTGAGCCCACTTTCGATGTCATGTACTGTTAAGCTCTAGGCTCCGAAGAAGCAATTTGTTGAAGCCCGTAGAGGAGACTTCAATACCCGACCGGGCGACCCTTGTTTTAGTAGCCTTTTTTTTTTTTTACTTTCGAAATTTAAGCCTGCATGTGTATCTTGTCAATATTCGCAAAAATAAAAAAAAACAAATAACCTCACAGCTTTTTTTTATATTTTTTAATATGTTTTTTGATATTCTTGTTCAGCATATTTTATACTTAAAATAGTGTATTGCTTTGAAAGTATTATAGAGTACTATATATTTAAATTAACGTAAATTTTGTAAATTATACCGCAATATTGTTAGGATTCAAGTTTCTCCCATTTCAATTGCAATATGATATCTAAGAATTCCTACCTCTATGTGCCTATCGTTTCTGTCGGCTAATCCTACATTACCATACTCCATATATTATATGTTCTTAGGATATGAATCGAAAGTTAAATATAATTTGTGTTCGACGACTGGATCATTTGACATGGAATCAAATGGGAGAAAACATATCCACAATATGGAGCATTTATAATTAGAGATGCTATATATAACTATGTAGGTGGAGAATTTCGTGGCACTTATAACTTAAATACTAATCGTTGACAAACTACGATCACTACTTAGAAAATGCCGGGGAATCACTCCTTAGGCCACTTAACGCAGCAACAATATAACGTCTTCCTTCCCCTTTTAAATGATTCTTTTTATCTAAATCTCTTAATCTGCTCTGGCCTTCTTGATTGGGGGGATGCTCTTTTTTAAAAATGATGGTCTCAAGTTGCTTTCCATTTATATTGTTCCTCGTTGTGTATATATCTGTTGTGAATGCTCTTTCTAATGATGAGGTCTCCTCTATTGCTCATCGGCAATTACTTACACTTCGTGAGAATGAAGACTTGCCTAATAATTATGTAGACACATATGAAACAAATCTAACTTTTCCCAATCACAGACTCAAGAGAGCCTATATTGCGCTTCAAGCTTGGAAAACAGCAATTTATTCGGATCCTTATCGAACCACAAAGGATTGGGTGGGAGAAGATGTCTGTTCCTACAATGGAATTTTTTGTGCCCCGGCTTTGGATGATTCCAATATCACAGTTGTAGCTGGCATTGATCTTAATCATGCAGACATTGCTGGCTATATTCCTACTGAAATTGGTTTAATGACCGACCTTGCTTTAATTCACATCAATTCAAATAGGTTTTGTGGGATTCTTCCAAAGACATTCTCTAAGTTGAAGCTTTTGTATGAGCTAGATATCAGCAATAACCGATTTGTCGGCCCATTTCCAAAATGTATCCTGTCAATTCCTGATCTTAAATATATTGATCTCAGGTACAATAATTTTGAAGGCAAACTTCCTCTAGAGCTTTTTAATAAAGATGTCGATGCTATATTTTTGAACAACAACAGGTTTACATCAACAATCCCTGGAAATCTAGGGAACTCTACAGCATCCGTGATAGTTCTTGCCAACAACAACTTTGAAGGTTGTATTCCTGAAAGCATAGGTAAAATGGAAACTTCATTGAATGAGATTGTGTTTGCTAACAACAATCTCACTGGATGCTTGCCAACGGAAATTGGAAAGCTTGAAAATGTGACGGTTCTTGATGTGAGCAAGAATGTGTTTGTTGGCACCTTACCCAAGTTTTATGATAGACTCAAAAATGCCGAAGTGATATCAATTGCCCACAACAAGTTCATTGGTATTGTCCCACAGAACATATGTAGCTTGCCGAACTTGGTAAATTTCACATTTATTGATAACTATTTCACTGGTGAAGAGCAAGGGTGCATGACTCCTAAAAAGAATGTTTTCTTTGATGACACTGACAATTGCTTGCCAAATAAGCCTAATCAAAAGGAAGCAAGTGTTTGCTCTATTGTGACAAGTAAGCCAATTGATTGTAGTAAGCAACATTGTGGTTTTCCATCTAGAAAGGAAAAACCTAAACATCCCCCACCACCAAAACAGGAAAAAACTCTTGAACCTCAACCCCCAAAACCTAGCCTAGAATTTCCACCAACACAATCACCAATAACACCCACACCATCTCCTGATCCTTTTGATAGAAACCCCAAACACAGACAAAGACCCCACTATCCACCAACTCAATCTCCCTCACATCCTGCCCACTCTCCACCTCCACCACCTCTTGTCCACTCTCCACCTCCACCACCACTTCGAGTCCACTCTCCACCTCCTCTGGTTCACTCTTCACCACCGCCTCCAGTCCATTCTCCACCACCACCACCACCTGTTCACTCTCCACCGCCGCCACGTCCAATTTACAATCCCCCACCACATGTATATTCACCCTCACACCCTATTCATTCTCCTCCACCCCCACCACAACATGTTCATTCCCCTCCACCCATCTTATCTCCCCATGCACCTACTCTATCCCCACCACCCCATTCTCCCTCTCCTTCAAAGCCACCTGCAGAAGATGACATAATTCTTCCACCAATATTTGGTGCCTCATACGCATCTCCACCTCCACCAATAACCCCTGGATATTGATTGATGTCTTATTGATTTATTTGCTAGATATGATGTCTTAGAACTCAATGTCACCTTGCCCCCCATTAATTGCTCTTGCTCTTCGTATTTTATTGCAATGCGCATGCCAGATGGCAATAAGAATTAGAAGAGTTGTTGTAAAATATATTACAATGTTTCCCCAAATTATGTTCATAACTCATAAGCTTCTCATATTTTCATATCGATCTTCTTGGCCTGCGACCGCTTAATCTACTATAAGGTTCGATAATTTGGACTAACGTATGTTTATTATCATCCCTTATGCTTATTGTTATAAAGAAGCATTGACTAATGGATGTTAGTTTGGGTTAGCTCAAAATTCACTTGTCATTTTGGGGAGTTCGAAATACTCCTTTTGCTCGCCGTAAATCAAATTCTGACTTATTTTCAATTTGATTTATTTTTAAATCGTGTATTAAGATTTATGTCTGGATTAGTTGTGAAAAAAGTTGTCTATAGGTGACTTATTTTTCATACGCTAAATTGTGAATGTTTAGATTGATTGTGATTGGATATTTAAAATAAATAAGAATTTGATGGAACAACATTATATGCTACTTATAAAGTGATTTTTCCAAAAACCCCCAAAACGCAACCTGCTTTGAATAATTATTTGGGCTAAATAAGCCCAACTGTAGATTACCATAAACACAATCAAACTCCAAGAGCCTACTCCCAACTACTTCTAATACAATAATGGGAATCCTTGAAAATGGGGTTTAGTTGGCAAAAAGTTTGACTTATAATTATGTGGTTATGAATTCGAATCTCTCCAATATGAGGATCTTGTTGATGGGCGATATGTAAATACATTTGTAAGTGTTCTAAGTCTGGAGGCATGTTTGACCCTGGTGAGCCCCAGGATCCAGCACACCTAAACTTTTATCATGATCCAGCACACCTAAACTTTTATCATGTAACCAACCAAAATTAAAATCATCACAAGGATTATTTGATTTCCACTTACCGCTTTATCCCAGGCCCTTCTATATGCTTTGAAATCTCCCATTATGATGTAAGCTTCATTAGTATAAAGTTTAACAATTGTCTTAAATTGATTGCCACGACACACTCCTTTTCTACAATGCGTCTCCCAAAAAATGAAAGTGGAAAAAATGAAAGTGGCAAAAAATGAATTTTTGTAGCCTTCAATGATTATCATTCCACATTAGGAAATAGACATTCACCTATCATACTACTAGTAAAGGTTAAGGGTCATATATACCCATGAAGAATACATGAAGAATCATATTTGTCTCTTAAGTACTTTTGGCCTACATTTCCCCTAAAACATGCAGAATGATTATATTCGCCCTTTACAATTAAAATTTGAACGGTCAAATATAATTTTTGTGCATACTTTAGGGACAAATACGACATTAATGCAATATTTAATTGTATATTCAACTAATTAAAATAATTTTGGAATTCAAGTATACCTTATCTTGGATTTCCCATTAAATGTGGACTAGATCTTTTGATCCAATGGTGTGGATGGAAAGGAAAGGCTGAGGAGGGGCGCTGGAGAGGATCATACCTGTCTCACTACAATAATCATGTTTTACGTCATTATCCCCTCTTCATATTTTTATACGTAAAAAAGATTTCCTCTTCATTATTGGCGTGTGACAGGCAGAGATTAAATCTCTCCCAGTCATAAGAGGTGATCCCGCAAACTTTAGATGGTAGCTCAATTATTGTTGAACTGATTATGGTAGCTCAATTATTGGCCATCCCAGGAGCCAGAATTGCTTAAATTGGACAAGATAAATGAAGCAACCTATTAATCTATCCGTCATGAATATAAGTCATAAATCATTTTTAAATTTCAATTTATTCCTAAATATAATACAATTTTTCTGGTAAAAAGAATAAAATGCAATTTCTCTAATTTTTCCAAATTTTGTTCCTTAATAACTCCTATTAATGTTTATCTATAGTAAATAATCAAAAGAGAGAAAAGGGGGATAAAGATACATAGTTAAGATATTGTTAATATTATGTGCTATTAACTAATTTAACTAATATCCTTAATCTAATTAAATCAAAGAAATTGATCTCATGCTAAGAATGGAAGGAGTATTATATATCCCACCTGGCCATTTCAAATAATTTATTTATAAAATGTTAGTTTTTTTAGTGTCACGGTGTCTATCAATTTTAGATTTTCAAACGGTATAAGATTATTTATTGTACTTGGTGTCAATTTTAAATTATAAAAATGTATTAAATTGTGAGTAATATTTATTTTTCAAAAAAATACAAACTTACCAAATAGTACTACTACTCTATATTAGTGCTGCACATGTTACCTGGTGGCTCGTCAGGTCTCAACCCAAACGAAAGCCAGCCCGATCTTAGAAAAAATTGGCTCGCAACCATGTTAAATAGGATGGGACGAGAGTACGAGAATAAATTTGACGGAAATTGCATTTCTTCATTTTTCATTGGAGGAATTTGCAAGACAATCAAATTGCATTGTTTCCTTCTTTGATGCCCATCATCAATGGCCAAATTTCACCATGATTTCTTTTTTACTAGGCTTTTATTTAAAAAAAATGTGGAATGTCCCTAAATAGCTATTCATATTGCCTTCTTGATTTGATTCAATTTCAGACCATTTTTTAATGTTGCCCTTTTTTTTGTATTTTTACAAGAAAGATCTTGATACACATGTTGGGTAAATTTCAAAAGTCTAATTATGTGTGCAATCTTTAACTGTTATGAATTTTACTTGACCAACTATAATTTCCTTCTTATTCAAATCTCCTTAACACAAATCAAACTTAAAATCTTAGATAAATCGAATTTCAATTGGGCAATCATTCCTATTGAGTCATCATATTGAGGTATTTTATTTTTCTTAGGCGTGTCATGTGAGACTAATCCCTCGTTGTTCTCAAGTTCCATATAGGGGTACGGTAGACAGTTGGCTTGTGAATTTGCTCCATTCGCAAGAGTTACGGATCGAACCCAACCACTTAGACGAAAGTACTTCCCACTCAAGCCAACCCGTCAGGTTATTTCGTTTTTCTTTTTTGTATTAACCTATTTTTTCTCTTTGCACTCACCATTATGGATTTTATCACCATGATTGTTTTCATTTTATTTCTTGACTTGGAGCTAGATCAATTATCATAGTTGACTCTCCACAATTGAAATTAAATTTGCCGAACATGATAGAATCAAGAGAACTTTTTTTTTTGTATTTTTCATTTTTCATTTCTTAATTTGGTAGAGTCCGAACAAAATGGGATGTTTAGATTACACTTCTATGAACCAACATCTCTTTTATGTAGTGAGGATACAATTTCACAAAACTTGTCACTACCAAAAATGCCCAAACATGCAAATTAAAGAAACCATACTCATTAATTCTTGTAGTGTATCAATTCATTTCAATATTTCTAGATAAATGTTTTTCACACACCGCCCGGCCCACGGCACAATTTTACAACAAAGCATCCCTTAGCTTGCATGACGGTGATAGAAAAGGATTGGGAAGCTAAACTGATATAAAGACAACAAACTCACCTAAACTCTTATTTTTGATTCTTTGTCGGTTGCCTTGGCTCTCTGATTAAATCCAAAAGGAGGATCTTTCTCCCACGCACTTCACCCTGATCGTCGCAGCAAGGAATCTTTCATGTCCAACGCACACTCAATCTTGGCAATGAAAACTTAAAGCACATCTACCTCAAATCACTAAAATATAATCTTCGTTAATATATAATAATATCTCCTTTTAAACGTTGTTATTTTTAAATACACGATTTCATATGTACAGATCTAAAACACAAAATAATAAACTGAAGATTCCCTCCAATATTAAGCATAACCAACTCATCATACTCCCACAACAATATACTTCTTTCGTTCCTAAATATCATATCACTTCATATTTCAACTTGTTCCTCAATATAGGAACACTTTCTAATTTTTTTTCCAAATTTTTCCCAAATTAACTTTAATAATACCCATATATAGTAACAAGTAAGAGAGAGAGAGTGGGTATAAAGATTTATGGATAGGATCAATTGTTCATATCAAGTGTTAATAACTAACTTAACAAATTTTTTAATCTAATTAAATTAGGAAAATAGTCTTATATTTAAGGACGGAGGGAGTATATTTTATGCGCATCATCAAGGCAATTGATAAATTAACTTGAACGTGTTTTGCAACCATCATATATAGCCTCACCCTGTCACCATCTGGCTAGATTGGTCGAGTGCCAAGGAGGGACAATTTATCAACCTCGAACGAAGAAGGATAAATTACACATAATGACGCAGGGAGTGAGTGTGATTTTACCAGAAAAATGAGAAATCACTTTAACCAGCATTAGAGCATTTGTTATATAAAAAAAGGCATTAGAGCTTTAAACACTTCTCATTTTTAACTAAATTAAAACACAGTGAAATCCCGAACATTACGTAGTTCAATCTCCCTTTCTCTCTCTCTCTCCCCTTGATCCTCCTCACTTTGAGACCAAAAGGCTCAAGCCATTTACTCACTCTCACACGCACACTCACTCATCATGAATCATAATCTCACGACACAATCACTTCATTCAGCTTTTTCACTAAGCACTCACATTCACGCTCTCTCTATTCATCTAAGGGCGAAAACTACGTCGTTTTGTGATAGCGACCAAGCGGCATGTAGCTTTCACAAAGAAGCTAAGCAAAACCGCAAGTGTCTCTACTATAGATCCAACTTTCCTACACCTCACTCATTATTCCGTGTCAGTAATACAGTGCGAATATCTGTCTCTCACAGACCCATGGCTTCGGTGATCAACACCATGCAAGAATTTGTTCCTAAAGAGTCCTTCTCCTTCACTGTTGCTCTGGGTACTATTTCTCTGTTGTTTCTCATCTTCCTCCTTCGAAAGATCAACTCTTTCTCCAAAAGCAAACATCCCAAACTGCCCCCTGTGCCAGGTAATACTGTTTCTGCTTTATTACTATTTTTCGTACCAGAGTTCTTTTGGCTTGAATCATCAACCTTGAATGATTTGATTCCACACAACCTGCTCCATAATACTGGTGCAACATCGAATGATATATTTGTATAATTCAGCTATGGATCTTTTAAAAAGTTTATACTTTGAAGAAAAAAGTATTATCATGATCAGTAAAGTTGTGATATATATGATGAAATAGCTACTGTTGCAGTGGTACGAGGAAGACTGCCCCTGGTTGGGAATTTGCTGCAACTGAAGGAGAAGAAGCCTTACAAGACGTTTACTAAGTGGGCTGAACAATATGGACCCATTTATTCAGTACAAACTGGTGCATCCACTCTTATTGTTCTCAACACCACCGATGTGGCCAAGGAGGTCTGTTTTAACTTCTTTTACTATGATTCTTCGTGTCGTTAAAATAGGATCTCTATTTGATTAAATTAATGATAATATATTGTTAAGGAATAAAGCTCTGAGCATATTTCTCGAGCTTCACCGAATATTTTGCCATTTTCTCCTATTACAGTCTTGATACTAGAGCTGTTTTATGTCTTTTTCTTCTTTAATGATTGCCTCTACAAGTCCTTCCGCTGCTGCATCATTAGCAAGTGGTGCGTCTTTTATTATTTCCCATGAAATATACTACATTCTCTATTCAGCTACTCCTCTCAAAATGCCTCAATTTAGTTGGATCGAGGTAACTTTTGGTTTCAGAGTCTATTATATTGTTCTCCCCCTTATCTAAGGGGATAGCTTGGAGAAACGATGCACATACCTTTTTGCTTTAGAGTTAAAGGGCATTTTTGACTTGGAATTTTTCTTTCAAGAGTATTAGTTGTCTGAGTTTTTGAAGGGGTAATTTTATCTAGAAGTATGTTAAAAAATGGGGCAATGTTGCCCCTCGCTTAACATGCCTACCGGTCAACGGCGGTTAGTTGACCTTTAGATTAAAAATATGGTGGAATTAGTCAAGCTAAGTGACCTCTAGATTTTTATTGTTCTTTCAGGCGTTAGTGACTAGATATCCCTCCATTTCATCAAGGAAACTGTCAAGTGCACTAACAGTTTTGACTTCAAACAAATGCATGGTTGCTATGAGTGACTACAACGATTTTCACAAAACAGTAAAAAAGCTTATTCTTACAAACGTACTTGGGGCAAATGCACAGGTTTGTCACACTAACTTTGTAATTACTTGAGTGTTTGAGAACGCTAAATTTTTTTACATGTGATTGTTAAAGAAGTGATGATTTATATTTGTTATTGTTTTTGTCCCCCGATTTTTAGAAGCAACATCGCTGCAACAAAGAAGCCATGATCGACAACATGCTAAAGCGTTTGAATCAACATATAAAGACCTCTCCAAATCAAGCTGTAAATTTCAGGGATATATTTGCGCCTGAACTTTTTGGGTTTGCTCTAAAACTTGTAAGTTTTCATTTATTATAAATACTGTTTTATGTAGAGTAATTGGTAGACTGAACATGATGAATTCTGAAGGCTATGGGAGAGGTTGTTGATGCAATTTATGTGGAGGAGCTAAGCACGACCATTACAAAAGATGATATGTATAAGATGCTAGTACTTGACTTCATGGAGGGTGCAATTGAGGTGGATTGGCGTGATTTCTTTCCCTATCTCAAGTGGATTCCAAATAAAAGTCATGATGAAAAAATTCAAAGGATTGCTTATTGTAGAAAAGTTCTTATGGGGGCATTGATTGACGAGCAGAAGAAGCGAATTGTATCTGGAATGGTGGGGTTAATTTATATTGTCATTACGAATTTGTGCAAAAAAAAAAAACTAAAATTGTGGTTGTGCTAACCCATTTTTATTGAACATAATAGGAAATAAACTCTTATATTGATTATTTGTTATCATCGTCGGAGGCTAAAGAGCTGACTGAAGAACAACTTGTAATGTTGCTTTGGGAGCCCATTATTGAGTCATCAGATACGACATTAGTGACTTCAGAATGGGCCATCTATGAACTCGCGAAGGACAAAAGCCGGCAGGTTAATTTGTTCCCCCGTTTTTGTGTTTACTTTCATTATAAGAAATATACAATTCCGCGTGAATGTTCACTCAAATGGCATTGCATTTGGATTATAGGATCAACTATATGAAGAACTTCAAAATGTTTGTGGATCTAAGAAAGTCACTGAAGATCACATATCAAAGCTACCATATTTGGGAGCTATTTTTCATGAAACATTGAGGAAGCACAGTCCCGTTCCAATTATCCCTCCTAGATATGTCCATGAAGACACCCAATTGGGAGGATATCACATTCCTGCAGGAAGCGAGGTGAGCTGATCTTTCAAACTTTATTACTTTTTTATAATTTGTGTAGATGATGAATTGAATAAGTTGATGACAATATGCTGGTGAACATAGATAACGGTGAATGTATACGGATGTAACATGGACAAAAATAAGTGGGAGGATCCATTCATGTGGAAGCCAGAGAGATTTTTGGACGAAAGGTATGACAACGCAGATTTATACAAAACGATGGCATTTGGAGCAGGGAAGAGGGTGTGTGCTGGCTCCCTTCAAGCTTCGTCAATAGCTAGTGTTGCACTTGGCAGATTCATTCAAGAATTTGAGTGGGAGCTTGGTGAAGGAGAGAAAGACAATGTGGATACTGTAGGGCTCACCACACATAAGCGCTACCCCTTGCATGTAAAAATTAAGCCCAGAAATTAAGTAGGAGAAATCAATAATGCCACAATTGTGCTAAATTTCACCAGTGTGTTTAAGGTATGGGAACATTATTTGGCAAATAATTAACCTTGAGTCTTAGTTTTCATTATCGTTAGAGGGAAAGACTTGTGAAATAATCGAAAGTAATTGGACGTCTATTAAAAATTAAAATGAAGTAGACGTTTTTGTTTAGGAAATTGCTTGTGTTAAAATAACATTTTGGTTTCTTTAATATATTTTGACTTATGAATAAAAAAAGAGTGACCTAAAAAGTGAAAGGTATTATCACACACGCACTCTTAATCTTAAGTCTTAACTACTTTTGAAGCTAAATTATGCCTTTTTGCATTAAAATTCAATAATTTTTAATTATTTTTGTTAATTGTCGGCCATGAAATATGAAAATAGGTTTAAAATTCAATAATTTTTAATTATATTCACCGTTAACACTCATAGCTATTTAACGGTGAATATAATTAATATAAATTTAGCCATAATTGAAATGATAAATGTTTAATATTATATTTTGGCATTTTGTATTAGAATGATTATTAATACGAATATATTAATTATATTAAAGAAACTAAATAAATAGCTAACTTTATATTTTACATAATTTTTTGAAGTAGTCGTGTCTACGAGTATGTCATTAGATTATACATAAGTTATTAATAAGGCAAATTAATTTGTAATAATATAAATATATTAATAAAATAGGAGACTTTAATAGTCAAGATTGAAATGAAGATTGGATAGTCATTTTTTCTCGCAAGTTAATGCGAAGGTCATGTCACATATCGTAGTCCGAATCTGAAGACAAAAGAGTAAAAATCGAAAAATAATAAAATGAGCTTTTTTACTGTTTATAAACAACAACAATATTTTTTTTTGCCGGAATAAACAGCAACATTATTAACTTATATATTACTGTACATTTTTTACAAAGCATTCAAGATATATTATGAGCGAAGTCGTTGAAATCTTTGATATATAAAGGTGGTGTTTAAGATGTGACCAAAGGGGATATATATACACCCACGAATTTGGAAATTTATTATTTCGAGCGCAGTTAATACTAGCATTTATTGTTTTAAAATTGAAATGATTTTAGTCCAAAATATAAGAATTATTCTTCATTCTCTTATATCTTAATAATATCATAATAAAAGGGGTAGATGTTAAAAAAATAATTATAGACACTCAACTAACTTTTACATTTTTACTTAAGAAATGTGTTTTAGACTTTTATATTAACGATTGAAGTGAATATATACTACTGTTATAATCATAGATTAGGATTGACCACATTCACTGAAGAAGAATGAACAAGGTAAATGATAAATCCATTCAATGAATGATTTCTCGACTAAAAAAAATTCAATGAATGATTCACTATACAATTGCAGTGCACAGGGTAATGATGAATTATACATTCATTAAAGTTTTAGTAAATGCACCTGTGCAGAAACATCTGATTCTATTGATTATCGTGGACACATTGATTGAAAGTAATCAATAGGGGGAATGTACCATTAAATGTTGCCATAATTGTTGCAACATTCAATAATAAACAACATTTAATGATAAAATTTTTTCCCTCCACTCATATTTAATTTTTTTATCCTCCTGAGCTGAGTCAATCCAAGGTATTGTCAGACACTCATTTGTAGATATACTCTCTCCATCTCTATATATAAATAAAGTCGATTTAACTAAATATGATTTTTTAAAAAACAAATTCAAGATAGTAAAAACAATAATTGTATACCTATACTCTTTTTTTAGTTGCATTTATTTATGAATGAAAAAGATGGAAAACTAACTATGAAAAAAAGGGATAAAACAGCGCGTACAATGTGGGGAAAACAAAAAGAATAAATTATTAAAAAAAAACTAATTATAGGTACACTAATAAAAAACTTGATGTGTCACTGAACATTTCTTACTGATGGACTCTTTTAAGGGCTTGTTTACAGCAATTCATTTAGAGGGGAAGATAGTGAAAATTTTAGTGAGTTGAATTTTCGAAATTTGAATATGGAAATATAATATCGTAAAAAATAAGATGTAAAATAAAAGAGCAATAAATATTAATTCAGAATTTTTAACCCCTTATTTTTCCAATTTTTTCAAATGCAACTCATAAGTTTTAAATTTCCTTCCCCATTTTACCTCTCTTCCCAAAGAGGGCCTAAATCATAATGGAAACACAAATCGGTTAAAAAATTATTGCGAGAATAAGTCAAAATAAACTTTCAGAAAATAGCCGCACCCGAATAACCTCCCTAGGGGGGGGGGGGGGTTGTATATGCTATAAATACAAGACTATGGTTTCCCACATTTTGTGTCAGAAACAGTGCGAATATTTGTCTCTAGTAGATCAATGGCTTTAGTTAGAGACATTCTCGAACTAGTTCCTAGAGAGCCTTTTGCATTTACTGTTGCGTTGGGTTGTTTCTCTTTGCTGCTCATCTTCTTCCTTGGAAAATTCAACAGCTTCTTCAAGAGCATCAAGAATTCTGAGCGTCCACCAGTGCCTGGTACTATTTTTTATGGTTAAACATTTTGTGCATTAAAGTTCTTTTGCTTTTTTTAAACCATGAACCTCAAATTATTAATGGTGGAATTTGGTGAAATAATTGTTGCAGAGGTTCAAGGACGACTACCATTGATAGGGAATTTGCTACAACTGAAGGAGAAAAAACCTTACAAGACTTTTACACAATGGGCTGAGAAATATGGACCAATTTATTCCATCCGAATGGGTGCCTCCACTCTTGTTGTTCTCAACAACGCGGAAGTGGCCAAAGAGGTTTGTTTATTCTTTATAACATGTATTTTAGTAGATTAGCCATATTGATTAACAGTTTTATTTCTTTTTTTAATTAACCAGCGACTACTTGTTTAAGCATAGGAATATTGTTTTTTAGTTCATCTAATTTTGTTTTTAATATGATTTCAATGGTTGTTTCAGGCGATGGTGGCCAGATATTCCTCCATTTCATCAAAGAAGTTGTCAAATGCACTCAAGGTTTTGACATATAATAAATGTATGGTTGCTATGAGTGACTATGATGACTTTCACAAGACAATCAAAAAGCATATTCTGGCAAATGTTTTGGGGGCAAGTGCACAGGTTGGTAACAATATTTTTTTTCTTTCTTGCTAGTTTTTTTGTTAAACATTGCCCTTTAATTGGGCACTTATTAATAATCGACTAATATGGACTTAAGGGTAGAAGTGTTGCTCACATAGGCAAAATTGCCCCGTCCAATGAGACACTTCCTGGATTCGAACACACGTTCTCATCCTTACGTGGCTGAAGCTCACTTACCGGCTCAACAAACTATCCAATAATTTTCTCAATTGTTATATTAATGCATTAGTTATTTTGTCTAGTGTTTGAGCTCAGATAACTATTGAATAAAGCGATGCGATTTACTTGTTTTCCCCATTTTTCAGAAATTACATCGAGGCCACAAAGAAGCTATGATAGACAACATGTCAAAACAGTTGAATGAACATGTGATAGCCGTCCCCAACCAAGCTGTAAATTTCAGGGACGTATTTGCATCTGAACTTTTCGCACTTTCTCTAAAGCTAGTAAGTTTTCATTGTACTACTATCTTATTATTATTTTTTGTAGAGTTAAGATATAAATTTTCCCCAAAATATTTTTCCCTGTGAGCAATTTTATCTTGGATTTTTTTATATTCAAAATTGCCTTTAAAAAATCTTTTTAAGTAAATTTGAACCGAAAAATACTTTTAACGCAAAGTAGCTCAAAAGCAAAAATTTCTAGTGCGAATTTGCACTTTAAACCACTTTTGTGTAAAGTGAAAATTTGTACGAGGTTGATGGAATTTGCAGGTTATCGGAGAAGTTGTAGATGAAATTTATGTGGAAGAGCTAGGCAAGATCCTAACAAAAGATGATTTATACAAGACTCTAGTACTTGATTTGATGGAGGGTGCAATCGAGGTGGATTGGCGTGATTTCTTCCCATATCTGAAATGGGTTCCCAACAAAAGCTACGAGGAAAAAATTCGTGGAATCGATTTTCGAAGAAAAGCTGCTATGAGGGCATTGATCGATAGAGAGACTAAGCGAATTGCATCTGGAATGGTTTGTTTACCTTAGAACATTGTTAAATGTTTGTGCAAAAATACTATAATAATGATATTCTTAATTTATATTTGATTAAATGTTGTTACAGGACATAAACTGTTATATTGACTATCTATTTTCATCATCGGGGCTACCCGAAGACCAAATTCTTATGCTACTTTGGGAAGCCATTATTGAGACATCAGATACCACCTTAGTGACTTCTGAATGGGCTATGTATGAGCTTGCTAAAGACAAAAGTCGGCAGGTTTATTTGTTTCTCACCTTGCTTTTGCTTACAAAGAATAAATTGGTCCCTCAATATTCACTTAACCCCCATTATATTTGCATCACAGGAGAGGCTGTATCAAGAACTCAAAAATGTATGTGGACACAACAAAGTCACTGAAGACCATTTGCCAAAGCTGCCGTATTTAGGGGCAGTTTTCCATGAAACTTTAAGGAAGCATAGTCCTGTTCCAATTGTGCCTCTAAGATATGTCCATGAAGACACTCAGTTGGGAGGATATCACATCCCTGCAGGAATTGAGGTGAATTGATCTCCTAAACTTAATCACTTTTTTATGGCTTTATGTGTAGTGATGGTATGGTCATTATTAAGTTATTAACTATATCATTGTTAACACAGATAACGGTGAATATATATGGATGTAACATGGATAAAAACAAGTGGGAGGATCCGTTTGAGTGGAAGCCAGAGAGGTTTTTGGAAGAGAAATATGATAATGCAGATCTGTACAAGACCATGGCGTTTGGAGGGGGCAAGAGAGTGTGTTCTGGCTCTCTGATGGCATCTTTACTTGCTAGCGTTGCAATTGGCAGATTTGTTCAAGAGTTTGAGTGGGAGCTCAGTGAGGGGCAAGAAGAAGATGTGGATACCGTGGGTCTTACCACACACAGGCTCCATCCCCTGCATGTAAAAATCAAGCCCAGAAATTAATGGATATGGATTGATAATGTTGTATTAGCTCCGAATTTCAGCAGTGAATGTGTGTACTAGACATGCTATCTTGTTCCTAGTTTAATTATTGTATGAGCGATATAATATGCTCCAATAAGCTTTAAGCATTTGCATTATTGTGTTTTATCCTTTGCCCATGTCTCTATCATCCTTCAATGTAAACGACTAAACGGTCCCAGGAAGGCAGAAATTTAGTGGCCGAGTAATGTGGCATTTCTAATCATTTTTTTGGACCTAAGCATTTCTAATTATTTTTTGGACCTACGCATTTCTAATTATTTTCAATAACAATATATACAAGTTATTTCCTCATGAATCTCACACGTGCATGAGCCCAAATGCATGTAAGAGAGCAAAGTTTGATGAGTAGTATTATAGTTACTCGAACTCTGTTCCTGGTCAAATATGGCTCCCTGTGACATGATGAGCAGAGCATGAAGGCACAGCACTTCGAGCAGAACAGAGCAGAGCTGAGAATCAGGCTATAGGCCCGGCCCTTCATGAATGGTTGGACTCAAGGCCGTCCCAGCAAGACCTGACTAGTGCTGATATACTACTACTAGTATATTTGAAAAAAATTTCCATAGAAAAAAGTAATAAAATTCTTATTATCACAAACTAATATTAGCTACTAATATTAATGTTAAGTTACAATACAAACACTAATAAATTATAAAGTGATAAATATTAAATATTGTCTATATTATTAAATAAGTTACACAAAATAAACTAAACAACCATGAAAATGAAACAAAATTGAGACAATATTTATCATCATGACCATTATCAACCATAAAATAGGTAGAAGAGTTTTCTTTACCTTTAATCAATTAGAGCCTGTTTGGTTGTTGGAAAGTTTGGCAAGGAATTAGAAAAGGAAAGTGAGTGAGCTCCATTTTCTAAAAACTTATGTGATGTGACAGCTTAAAAGCGATTTTGAGCCAGCAAAATCAATTGTAGATAAGGATAGTGGTGTAATTGTCCCCTGTAAAAAATGTGTCACATCAGACAACTTTTTACAGAATGGGGCTCACACACTTTCCATTTCTAATTCTTTGTCAAACTTTCAAACGAACCCTTATATAATTTGGTAGACTTCTTTTTTTTTTGCCAATAAATTTGTTTTTTTTTACAAAAATATATGTGACAACCCTTTGAAGCTTGAAACCTAAAAGCCCAGCTTAAAAGCAAGGACCTAAATGGTGGGCCCGGACCAAATCTGGACCTGATATTATCACTGTTAAAAATCCCAAAAAGAGAAATTCTATCATGATTTTACCATTGGAGTCGAAAACGACAAAAACACACTTAAAGCATCTGGGATTTCGTGACATTGAAGATGATGCCATATGATCCACCTGAACGTGCCACGCTGTGCATTGGTCAAATAGTCAAACTTCATCTTTACTCTCACCAATCACCACCATGGGAGCCACCATACCGATTACCATCTAATAAAAAAGACAGACTTAATAAATAATCACACCCTGCTTTCCCTAGCAAAGGCAAGTGATGGAGGCTGAACAGGCATTGAATGGTGTTTATAGGCCTTAACAGAGCTTCCATGTCCTCGTTGCCATTCCACGACTACCAAGTTTTGCTACTATAACATCTACAACAACTCGCAATGTACCCCTATTCACTCATCTTTCTCATACCCACCCACATATGATTGTGATTACTATGCTGGTGTTCTCAATATATAAGATTTTCGCTTGCTCTGTAACTTTTGGTGCCCCCCTGCTTTTTTCATCAAATTCAAATATTGCACCAACTGTATCTTGAAATGTATTTATGTTGGATATGTTATTTCAATGATATTCTCTTTGTCCCTGGTATTATGGTTTTGCGCTTCCGCTTTATTTTGGTCTTACGTTTTTTATGTTTTGAAAATGAAGCTAGATGATTTTTTTTTTGAGTAAACGAGGCTACTAGATGATTGAGTGCCTGTTTGTATACATTTCCAAAAACTATTCTGACTCTCAAATTTAGGTTTCATCCAAATACATTCAAACACTCAATTTTTCTGGATAAGCAATTTTGGATAGAAAAGCTAGGCTTGAGGTTTTAAAAGCTATTTTGAGAAAAACTACATTCTTCTCTTTTTCCAGTTGCAAGTTTCGATCTCTTATTTAGGAAAAACACTTATTTCAAATAAAAGAAATATGAAAAACTATTCATCATAACTATTTTTTAGAAAAACTATATTCTAATCAAAATTTATTATTAAAAGTTATTGTCAAAAAGTTTAATCCAAACACTCTCATTTCGTCAAAAGTTATTTTTCAAAAAAGCTATTATACTCAAAAGTTATTATCAAAAAGTTATTTTCCCAAAAACTATTCTCCAGAAACTGAACGGACCTGAGTCGACTCTAATGTGGTGTCTTCCACTAGATGTGTGACCCAATTTTAATGATTTGACTGGTCTACATGTTAATGGAACGGGTGTATCTCAGGATTGCATGCTTCTTCTCTACGATCTCTTATTAACGACCTCAATGATGTTGTTTCTGTTACGTGTCTGCTGCCCAATGATGTATTGATAGCTCAAGAAAAGCTCATATATATTCTCTATTCTATGTTGTTTTTATTTTTTAGTAGTATTACGAAAATTACAATAAAGATTTTAAAGTCCCTCCTAAATTAATGAATTAATGGTTCCCTGTACAAAGGCTAGGCATATTCAATACTCCCTCTACTCCTAATTATATAATTATAAGATCACTATCTTTATTTTCTATTATTAAAAATTAAAGATGTAAAATTAATCACTTTAAAATGTTTACAATTTCTATTTTCTTTTGAAATTAATTTCCTTGGCCCATACTTGGTCATATATTAACTTCTTGTTTCGTGTGTGAACCGCATAAACTAAAGACATTATTTGTAGAATATATCAAGGAGTCGTGACTTAAGTTATTATTAAAAGATTTTTTTTGGCCAATATTATTAAAAGATTGAGGCATAGTGCCTTTGACATGGATCTTATTTGGGATGTAAAACAAACAGCAATAAAATTGTCGCACTCAGTAGCCGTTCATATCACGAATCATTTCTTTTTACTTGAATTGACATCAGCTAATACATACTTAGAAGATAGAGGAAGGGTCTGACACAGACCCGAAATAAACAAAACTGCATAATAAGATGATATAGGTGAAGTGATGAGCATTACATTTTTTTGACCTTTTAAGTAGCCATTAGTCATTACTTGAACTTTGGCCAAAAAAAGTCATTACACAAACTTTTTGGAATTCAACTAGCTAGGTCTGAAGAATTTCAAATTGAGCCCATTAGTGACTATGCTCCAAATACCTCCAATGGTAAAGGCCAAGCTAAAAGCAACTCCTAGCCAGCCGAGAATCCAGTTGAAATACCAGTTGAAGCTGTATTTGGTGGGCTGCTTTATGAGAACCCACATGAAGCATGGATAAGCAAAAGTCACAGGAAGTGTGAGCCCTCCCATCAAACCGGCAAGGCTGGAGAGAAAGGGAAGTGCCACTCCTATGAAGAATGACACAAATCCAAAGAAAACTCTGAAGCCTGACCTCACCCATATTGAGCATGGACGATTAGTTCTGCTAGTGTACCCCGCTTCAAAACTATCAAAAGCAGGCATTGAGTATATCTGAAAACTGGTCAAGCAGCTAAACACCACAAGAAGGAAGTTCAATGCAAGAATTCCTCTTGAAATGTCATGGCCATGAAATTCATATAAAGCTGCCAGAACCCCTCCTTGAGGCATCTGTCATAACCAACCACACAAAATAACAACTAATGTTACATTCAACTCTGCCTAATTAATAAACACAAGCCATCAAATACTAAGAAATTAAACTAGAATCGCATTACCTGGTTCCCATAGGCCCAAAAACCTCCAACAGCAACAGGGAAGAGGCACATTGCAATGAAGAAATATGCAACCTTGGCACCTTTCCACATTGGCACATGCGCAGGATGCTTAAAGGTTGATGGCATTGTTGCCTAAAATTAATAAAGAAACCAAATGTATAAAAAAAGTTAAAGAAACCAAACATACGTAAACATTGGAGTTATTTTAAAATGGTGAAACAAGAGAAACTTGTTTATCATACCTGAATTTCTAGGACTAAGTTGTGGCCTCTGAAAGCAAAAGCTATAATTCCTAGAGCATTCATGGCAGAGAAAACAGAAGCAGAAGAGGAAGGTAAGGAGAGAGGAGAGTATGAGATAGAGGGTGGCCTTAGTTGGCTAACAGAGAGAATCCAGACCATGGTGGAGTAAGTAATGGCAGTGACAGCCCCTACGAGTGAAAGTCCTGCTATTGAATTGAGATTTGGGAGCTGAGAGAGAACAATGGATAGAGAAGTGAACACCAAGTACCACTCAACTTTGGTTAAGGGATTAGAGGTACATGTTGGACCACAAACTATTTGGAAAAACAATTTCATGGTCTCTCCACCGAACAGAATCAAAGCTGTTCCCGTTCCTGCTGACAAATAAACTGTGGGAAACAAAGATAGCCACACACCTAGTCTTTCCCCTGCATTAAACCAAAGAGAGGTAAGCAAAAGAGGTAGATGGTAAATATTGGTTTCAAAGATTTTAACTGTATATTTAACTTACCAAATGCTGCCTGGGCCAGTTCCACATATCTGTTGTATCTTTTCCCAGGAACTGCTTCGTGTAGTTGAACCAGAATCCATAGTGTGTATAGTTGCCAACAATATGCTATAATCAAGGAAATGATTCCCCAACTCCTGTAAAATATATTTAGCAAAAGTTCTTCTTAGTGTTCAGGTAAAAGAAAAGGTTCTTCTTAGTGGGCTCATGTGTATGTTTTCACTAACCTATAATCTGTGTTAATCGGTCCAATAATAGATTTCGACTTTTACTTTTCCATTATTGCGGAAACCATTAAAGAAATCACGGTCAAAAGGTGCTTTTAAATATCAAAAGAAAGAATTTGGATATATACTGTGACCCAATTTCCTTGAAAATAATTTAATATTTGAAAAAAATAAAGGTAAAGCCAAAGCACCAAACAATATTTCTCAAGCGTGCTTTGAAATCCTTGACGCCATCATGTCTCATAAGTATGTGAGGCTAAAGGGAGACAAAGTTACTCAGCATAACGAAAAATAAAGTTTCTATGGTCAGAAAGAACAAATAGTAACAGTGACAAATATAATACTTAAAGCAACTTTAGCGTAACAAAACTGAACATTAAAATTTAAAAGGAAATTTGTTTTTTTTTTTAAAACAAAAAATTGAGGATAGAAATGAAATGTATACCAGCCAAGATAAACGAAGGCAACGGGCAAAAGTAAGGCCTGGAAGCCAACACCAGCATTAAGGTTATGAAAAGCAGCATAGTAAGAATTGCCATTACGAGACTCAGTGATGGGAAGCCATGCATCTTGAGGGTTAAGCTTAGTGAGATGTCCCACCTCCTCCAAGTAACCCTTCATGTTCACAAGCACCCTCTTCATGGGAGTTCCTATGGGACTCAAAAACCTGGGAGATATGAACGATGTTGGAGTCCATGCATTTGATGACTTTGCCTCCTTTGACCCTTGTCTCGGTGACCTCTGCCCTGACGGCGTCTGAATCTCCGGCGTTGACACTCTTGGCGTCGCCGGTATCGATATTAGTTCGGTCTCTGGCCTCTCCTCCATTGCTATCTCACTCACCCAAATATTAATGGAGCTTGCACTTGCCAGTGTCTAGTGAATTTGTCTCTAAGTATAATAGTTGGTGTTATGTTTATATATATGAGATGAGATAAAGGGTGAGAGGACAATGATGAGTATAGAGGGATACTTTTGTTTGTTTCAATGAAAAGGAAGGAAGGCTTTATTAAAGAAGTGCTTTTTGATGATGGTTTGGAGGCAGGGAGGGACGGGCAGAAAGAAAAAGGATCCAATAACTGTAAACAATGTGCCGTCTTAAATATATAAATGCTTATATTCGAAACATGAAAGTTTGTACATTTAGCAGGCGCCACTCAGATTTGTTGATTGTTGGGACAATCCTACCTCGTAGTGTGCTCAGGACGAGAGTGGTTTTTCCTTGATGCCTCGGTTGAGTGCTTTGAACATAAAGTCGATCGGATCATGAATGTTAGAACTTACTTGGAATTTAGAACTGAGAACCGCCCTTGTTTGATTGAATCTAGCTAATTTTGATTTTTACAGTTTAAAATACCCATCACTTGTATTATGTAGAAATGGATGGTATTATAGGCATGTGTAGTTGAAAATCAATATATGTTAGTACTATATAGAATAGATTGTTGTATTATGTATGGTTATGTTAATATATGAACATTTATGAGGTGGGGTCCAAGGCGTGGGTGTTGCTACTGAATTTAAATTTCGAAGGCACGCGGTCAAACTGAAGAGGTACGTCCTTCCTTTGGAGTCAAACATGAAATGGAATATTTTGGTTTTGTTTGGACTTTGGAATGAAGTTGGATGGTGGTTGCAGTCAGGGAGATATGAGAGATTCTGAATAGGATCCTTTCAATGGGATGAGGGACCCATTTCATCATGATCATGGCAGTGCGCGTGGTTCATTTTAACGTAACAGTAGAAACATGCTCAACACTGAGTTAGGACTTAGGAGACATCCTCATTCCCAATTATTTCTTCTCTTTCATTATTATATTTTCTATTACTTTTTTTAAAAGGTATTTCCACCTGCGTGTTAAGTGAGATTAATCCCTCGTTAATTTGAAGTTTCATGTAGGAATATACAGCTGACTTGTGAGTTTATTATATTCATAAGAATTAGAGATCATACCTCCAATCACTTGCTTAGGAGACGAGAGTAGTTGTCACTCATGCCAACATGTCAGGTTACTCTTTTATTTTATTTGTGGAGAGGAAAGAATAGGCCACATTGCCCATATTTCTTACCACGAAACCAAGGTCCCGTGGCAAATTAAATTTGTGTAGACCTTTTTAAAACCAATTATCTAAAGAGAATCAGACTTTGATTTGGAGAGTCTAGAAAGGAGAAGGCTTAGAGCCGCCTATTCTTTCATACTCATTTTGTTACTTAATGCAAATAAAAAACAAAAATAGGAAACATATTTTATATTTTAAAACCTAAGAAGGGTTTTCTTATAGTGAATCATAATCAAATATCCTTGATGTTGATGATGATGGTGAAGAAAATAAAATGACAATGACATGTAGATTTGATCATCTATTTAATTGTGGTGTATGAATCTCATGGAATAATTTATTTAATTGTAATGTTTGGATCTTGCATAATGATTTATTTAGTTGTGGTATGCTTATAATCAACTACTTCACTTATTATTTACCTATTTAATGAATTGGTGTTTGTGTAATTGTTTTTGTATGTGCGCAATATTTTTAATTGTTGAGATAATATTTGGTACTCCCTCCGTTCATAAATATAAGATTATTTTCTAATTTGACTCAAGTTTTCCCCAAATTACCCCTATATTCCTTTCATCCAAAAAAATAATGATTTGAAGGTGGGGGAATATTTTAAAACTTAAGTGAGGAGTTGGAAATTTCATGTAATCCTAACTCATTGGAATGTCTTCCTTAATCTCTCCAAATTTGCTTAAGTGATCTTATATTTAGGAACGGAGAGAGTATATTAACATAATTTAGATAATATTTTAATGTCTTTTAGTCCGATATTTTATATTTTAGTAAACAATAAATGTTTCGAGGTGAGAATAGTAATTTGAGAAAAAGTGAAGCCCATCAGGCTTTGTAAAGCGCGCCATATTTTTTGGAAGTGAGCACTGTTATGGGTCGGCCCATCTCACTGTTATGGCGTGAACTTTCTCTTAGCTCACTTTGATTTTAGTTCCATTTGCTCTGATTTCTTCAATGGGAATGGCGGACCTCAGTGACACTCTTCGAGTCTTTCTGCATTGGAACTCTCAGCACCAACCTCCAGGAGCTTCGTTTCCTCTCCAGTTCACTCCGCCACTATCTCAACCACTTCTCCAACCATTCCTCTCTCAAGTTACTCAAGCTTCTACCTTGTTCACATTAAAATTCTATTCCTGGCGACCACTTTCATTAATCGATTTAATTTCTATTTTCAAAATTATTTTATTCTATTTAAAAATAACTTATATTCAAATTCATGGGACAACGTTATAACTTATTTGTAAAGTGTCTTATATTTAAATTTGGAGGGACTATTTCCTTTTTTATTGAAGAATCATAATATTCAGCACTCGTTTTTGACATTAGGATATGATTACTGTTTCTTTCAACAATCATAATAACTACGGTTTCTTTCAAGTTTTGGCGAAGATCTTTCTGCCATCAACTTTCTTATCCTAAGATCTCATTTAGGTAGCATTTAGCAATGCACTTTTTTGCCCGCGTAAAATAAAATTATTACCACGAAAACAAAGTTTCAAAATATAAATTGAAATAGACAAATAATGAATAATAATGTGAGGTATACTCCTCATGTTATCTGTAAACATTTTAAAGGCATTTAGTCGGAGGCCAACGCAACTTATCCTAAATTTTTTAAGTAAAAAAGTTTACTTAGATTAAACAACGGTAGTTTAAGTTTTTATATAAAGTTTCACTGAAAAAATATGAGTTAAATTTAGAAACTCTTACTCCCTCCCTCTGGTCCTTATAATAACTCACCAACTAATTTTTCTCATATACCAATAAAATTGATTAAATGCATTTAATTTGTTATAAAATTCAAGTAATTTACAATACTACCCCAATAATTACACTGATTTACATAACTATTAAAAATGATTAATGCACATTGTAAACCATGAAGTGACTTATAAAAAGAATCAAGAAAAATTGGTAGTTGATGACTCATATTAAGAAGTAAGGACTAGAGGAAGTAATTGCTTTCGCTCATCTTTTTTACTCAGATTTCTTTTTTTTTTTTGTTCTTATAAATGAGATTCATTCATCAAATTGGTTGCTTTTGTTCATATCTTATATCAAGGAAATAAAAAATGTAACAAATAAAATATGTTATGATTAAGTAATGTATACAAATTCTTTAATAAAAAAACCTCAAAACTTATATCGCTTTGGTAATAAAATAGTAGAGACTACCAGTCCCAAATATAAAACTAATACGTCAGAAGTCTCAGATCACTTATATATTGACATATATTGTAGCAGCTTCTGGAAGCTCAATTCCCGCGCTTTTCTCCTGGAATGAATCATGTTTACTAATTTGCTTGCCAATTGCCATCGATTCCTAGGGTTTGGGTTTCCTAATCTCACTCCTTTTCCATCAATCTTCATCAACTCACTAACCTCCTACATTGCGATAATGGCCGTTCGACTTTCTTTTATCTATTCTAATTATGTTGCCCGTACCTTGGTTTCTTCGCCCCTTATCAATTTGAATTCCTCCCCTTCCTTCCATGAATGCAGGGTTCGAAGCTGCCATTCCAATAATCGCTTCTCTCACAATTCACCATGGGCGTACGATTATTATAATAAATTCCCCCTCTATTCAACTGTTTGGGGCGTTTCGCCGTGGAAAACCACTTCAATTGTACCACTTCAATTATCTAAGTGGCTTCCTTGTAGTTGTAGTTGTAGTTGTAGTTGTAGTTGTAGCTACTCTGTTCCCTCTATCACAAAC
Organism: Mimosa pudica; assembly: GCA_029929735.1. NCBI lineage: Eukaryota > Viridiplantae > Streptophyta > Magnoliopsida > Fabales > Fabaceae > Mimosa > Mimosa pudica. The sequence continues at coordinate 1,462,797 of JAKELP010000007.1, forward strand.
AGTGCGGTGGATAATAAAAGAGGGACATTTGGAGAGAGTTGTAAGGATATTGATAATACTAGCTGGGTTTCTCGATTTTTAAGACATTGTTCGGAAGATGCTAAAGCTGCTCTCACTGCTGCTACTGTTAGTATTCTTTTTCAATTGGCTGAACCTAGGTCCATTCCCTCCTCCTCAATGTGCCCTACCCTTAATGTAGGTGACCGTATTTTGGCTGAGAAGGTTCGTGGCTTTCATTAATCACTCATTAGTCACTCCTCACCTTAACACCATTTCAACTATTTTGGGACTAAATTATACTCTCTGCTCAGTAATATAATTATATAAGACCAAGAGCCTAAAATTTAAGATTTTTTTCTCAAAAAAAAAAAAAAGAGCTCTCCTCGTTTAATGCATTTTTTCCTACTTTGTTCCCGTCTCTCATTCATATGTATTATTGTTTATGTATTTCTCCCTTTAAAAGTATCATAATTTAAATATGGGTAATATTGGAAAAATTCATTAACTCCAGACAATCAACTTACTTTTATATGTTTTTTAAGAAGCGCATTTTGGGGCCGAACTCTTATATTATTGACACAAGAGAGTAATATATGTTACATGTAATTAGATTTAGGATAGTTTGTAAGTAGAATAATTGAGAAAAAAGTAATTATACGCAATTTAAATTGATGACTTTTACATCTTTGAGTTCTAAAAAAACCAGAGTGATCTTATTGTTAGGACCGGAAGGAGAATTAGATTATATTGTTAGAGTATATGTCACTTAAAATAGTTGATAGGTAGGAAATATTAGGCAGATCAAGTTATAAGTGATTTGTTTAGCTCAGTATTCTGCAAAAAAAAAAAAAGGTCAGCTGCATTTTATATTTAGTGATGGTGGAGTATGTATTATCTGCCCCTGTATTGCCGAGAATGTTGGTGTCTTATTTGCAACTGGTTGCCTTGAAGTGAATTACTGAGTTCAGATGTTGCAGAAAATATCACTAAATCAACGATACCTTTTTTCCTTCATTCTTTATCATCACATTCTCCTCGCTTGATTGGTGTCAATTTGTACACTGCTACTACTAATAAATTTATTACTGACATAGAAACCTCGCCTTTTATCTCCCCCTTATGATATCCTAGTTCTCTTCCATGCATTAAGAAGCAATTTCCTTGTCCTGCATGCGTCTTCATGATTTTTTTTGGTGACAATGTCTTCATGATTTCTATATAAAGGTTAATGACGATTTCCTATTGCTCGTAACTGAAAAGTAGGTGATTGGTTGATTTGTGAATATAGCTTGTTATTTTTCTTGGTGACTGTTCCTATTATGCCTCTGCCTCTGCCTTTTAAAAACTATTTGCAATTGATTATTGTGAACGATATGATAGGTTTCCTTTTTCTTCAGAAGGCCTGATGTTTCAGACATTGTAATTTTTAAGGTGCCTCCTATTTTGCAGGTATCATGTTCTTATTCAAGAATGTATAATTGCTTCTCTTGCTTTTTCTGTTAATTTAATCTATACTAAGGCATAGTAATAGTGTTTACTTTTTAACATATTGGGCTTTGTAGGAAATTGGTTATGGTTCAGGTGATGTGTTTGTAAAAAGAATTGTTGCGAAGGCTGGAGATTGCTTTGAGGTAAGTTTTTGACATTAGTTAAAAGGTGCTACTTGGTCCAAGGCTTCTTTAGCGCTCCTATTTTTTCTTTTTTATAACTATCTCACCTTGTTTGTTTGACTTGTATGCCTTCTGTAATTTTCCGGTAGGTTGTTGATGGAAAGCTACTGGTGAATGGTATTGCTCAGGAAGAAATTCATTTTGGAGCCACTTGCTTATGAGATGGATCCACTGGTAAAGCCTCAAAAAACATATCTTCATGACAACATAACAATGTCAAATAAAGCAAGAACATTTCTACTTAAGTTCAACATCTTTGGTTCATGAAACTCTTTTACATTGAGTTGACATGCAAATAACATCAGAGCTGGCTTAGTTCTATACTAGTCTAACTTGCAGTGTAATTTTGTTGGTTGACCCTGCCATTTGCAACATGTTTAGGCAGTTTTTCCACTTTTGTTTTCTTTGCAGGTTGTGCCTGAAGGTTATGTCTTTGTGATGGGAGACAATCGGAATAACAGCTTTGATTCGCATAACTGGTAAATACAAATTCTTCTCATTACTGATGTTCTCACTGATTTGTTTGAAGACATTGATGTAGGAGGGATGGAAGATCCATTTTGGCCCATCCGTGGATGTTGTTCTTTGTTGAAGGCCATGCTTATTTACACTTGCCAAGTTGCTATCATAAATGAGTTTTGAAATTATGTGCGAGTTGTGTGTATGGGGCCACAGCTTCTGTTCCAGGATTCTAATGCATGTGTGCTGTGTGTGTGATAGTGGTCCTCTACCTATCAAGAACATTGTTGGTAGATCCATGTTTAGATATTGGCCTCCATCCAAAGTATCCGGGACTTTAAAACTGACTCCTGAAGAAAATTGTGTGGCTATGTCTTGACGTCAGCAGTTGAGGCTTCTTGTTGCCCATAGTATCCTGTCCCGAAAAGCAGTTTTGGCATGAATATCTTGCTGTTAATGTCATATTTCATTGATGACACAAGGGGTCCGTGTGAATATCTTGTTCGTTGATGTCATATTTCATTGATGGCATAAGGGAAACCCGGCTATGCTTGCTCTAGTCATATTCTGAGTACTTGTACTCTTGAAGAAGGGCAAGGCCAGTGACATTTTTGAGTATTTGTGCTCTCGAAAATGAGCATGGTCAGAGGTCTTTCAGGCAAAAAATAAAAAGAAAAGAAATACGTAGAATGAAGGAAATAGCACAATTTCTGGGTTTATTTTCGGCTCAGGAAAGTTGGCAGTATTAACATGTTAATGAATGTTGTTTCTTTGTGCCACAGCATGGTGCTAATGCTTCCCCGATTATTTCATTTATTTGGCATGATAAAACTAAGGTTTTGTTTGGATTTAGCTTCTGGAGAATAGCTTCTGTGAAAATAATTTTTTGAGAATAACTTTTGAGTATAATAGATTTTCTGGAAAACAGATTTTGATAAAATGAGAGTGTTTGGATAAAGTGTCAGTAGAATAACTTTTAAATGTCAAATTACCAAAATGGACAATTTTGCCCAAAAATTCATTGAAAAGTAAGGGTACTTTTGGGATGAGAATATGTGACTCCCTTGCCTACCAATTGAAAAGTAAGAAATGATAGATTTTCCTCAAAATAAGGTTTTGGATCCAAAATGAGGTTTTGGAGATAAAATAGTTTTTCCAAATTTTTTAAGTGTTTGGCAAAAACTTTGTGAAACCTAGGTTTAGTTTCTAAAACCTATTTTGATGGGTTATCCAAATAGGCTCTAAGCTTCCTCCGCCTCGAATGTGTACAAATGTATATCTATTGTTAAGCCGCGAAGTATTTGGGTTTATTTGTTCTCAATTTCAAATTTATTACTTTACTTGCAACATTTAAAAAATAAATTCAAGTAAATGCTACAAGTTTGTTCAAGGTTTTTGACGTAAATGTCAGCCATCTGGCTTACCTTTCGTTCTTAATTTTCCCAGCTTTGATATCACGATTGAGTTGAAGAGTAAATACTAAAAAATGAGCATGAAATGAATAGTTCCATTACTCAATAGTCAATACTCAAGTGTATATGATAATGATCCTATAAAGTGTAGAAATAGCCTAAACCACAATCATAATAGGTCAGGTCTGTGATATTGAAAACAAGCTTAAGTTTGACCTATGGCCTATCGTAGACCACTTTTTCATGTATGAGTCTGGTCTGACTATAAGCCTATTAAGAGGTTTGATATTTTATTCAAGTTACTAAGTTATAAGCTAATAGACCTAATGAGCCAAAAGATAACATTGTAATAAGCCAAAAATTAATAAGTCAATAGTTAAACAGACTCTAAATAAGCCACAATTAAACAAATGCTCTAAAAATAAATATTTAATAATATGTAAATGAGGAAATATACTTAAAAATATTTATAATTACTTAATAGGCCAGCCAAATAGGTTTTGTTGGTCTTTTTTCAGCCTAAGCCTGACCAATTAAACAAAATATGCCCAGAGAAAAAACCTATGAGTGAGTCTGATCTATTAGAGTAAAAAACAAGACAGTTTTTAGTAGGTCAAGCCATAGTTCACTAAAAGTGAGCAGTGCACAAAAAGATATTACATTTATCATGTGATCCGTTAAAAGAAACAGATCCACAGACTACAATTGGGCCGGTAAGCTTTTCTTTTTTTGATCACTGGTCGATTTTTTTTTTTAATCACTGGTTGATATGAGTGATTAATAAATAAAAACGCGGCAAATGGCCAATTACTGGGCGCGCATACCAAGCACGGAAGCCGTCACCGAATCACATTTTGTTTCATTCTCGTGTATGGTTCCTCAAGCTCTCATTCTGAATCAACCATCAATCCATAATTTATCCTCTGGCCAAGCAAAAAAGACCATATTGTATCCCCAGTGTGGTCCCATGATCACCTGGCTTCCACGTGCTGGCGCTCTATTTTAAATGTTACGACCGTTGCCCCGTCTGCTTCCCTCTGCATATCTCTTTATCTGTTACCGTGGTTAAAATAGTACTGTCATGTTTAAAAAAAAAAATACTGTAGTACATGTGTACTGTACCGTGGCTTAAAAAAACAAAATTGTACATATTACTGCCATGCAAGTTTTTTTTTTTTGCCTGAGCAATGCAAGTGACTGTTAGTACATAATTAAATATGAACTCACTCAGAGCACTTGCCTTGAAATCAATGGTGATATGAGACTATCTTTTTTTTAAAAAAAAATAAAAAACTCGTTAAAAAATTACTGTGACACTTCCCTTTTAAGTGCTTTAAAACACTATCTTTATTTCTATAATGATATCGTATTACTTGTACTAGCAAAAAGTAAATGGTGGTGTGAAAAAGAATATCCCAAGACCTGTGGGGGCTAGTATAACTTGCGCTGTAATGATGACATTTAAATCTTTGGTCTTTTTAAGCTGAGGCGTCATTGCTTGCTCCCCATTCATCTTATCTCTTTGTAGATATGAAATCCCGGCCCACCCCTATCTCTCTTCTTGTCATACCTCTTTCTTTGTTAATGTGAATGTGGTTTTCCTTTCATTTCGCTCCAAAAAAGTGAAAGGGAGCATTGATCATGCAAGCTTTGAAATTTTGTGGATGGCCGGTGCGATGATTGACCGTGTCTGTATATTCATTTGATTGTGATTACTTAGCTTAGTTTGATATGACAAGTGGTTCGATAAGCCAAGATTCAGATCAGGACGCAATTATGTGGACCCCAACCCACTGAGCTGGTTATTTTGCTATATATTATTACGAGCTTTTCTAGATAAACATGAACTCAACATTCAAGTCTTCTCATAAAAATGGCGTTTAATTACATGACTTGGTCGCTCTTATTCTCTTAAATGTATTTTGAGAGCAAGGGTTTTAAATATATAACTAGTATGGACCCCGCGCGTTGCGCGGGACATTTAACATTCAGTTGTTTTTTATCTCAGCCTATATACACATTAGTTTGTGTCATACATGGAAAGAGTATCCACACACTCTTTGTATTTGGGTAAATTAAAGAAGACAAACAACTTAATTATTATATAACATTTTATTATGTTATACTATACCAATTTATAAGTCATGTTAGTTTGTATACAAAGAAATATAAAATTTGTAGTGTGATTTGTTTTTAGTAAAAAGGTAACTTGTTCTTTTACTAAGAACCAGAATGAGAATTTATTTCAGGATAACTAAGCACAAATTCTTAACATTTATTTTCTCAATTTTTTAATTCTGAAAGAGTGAAAGTTAAATATAATGGATACTTGTGATTGAAACATTTGTCAAGATAAATACCAAGGAATTGACATGAATATTTTCCTTTTTATTAAAGCTTATGCCAACATTTGTTGATTTCTCCATTATAAGAAATATATATTAAAGTAATTTTGTCTTAGTTACAGAAACACCCTCTATTTTGAAAAAGCCAACAAATTTCCTTCAAAATTTAATTATATGTTACACATAAGAGATGTCAATGTGATGAAAGAAAAACAAAAGGATGTACTTTACTCTATATAATTTTTCAGTTTTTTTTTTGACAAAATTGATTTGAACAAATTATGTTTAACAAAATATGCAACCAAGTGGGCCACCCATGCTATGCACGGAGAATGTTTTTATTTTGATTAAATACTACATATTATCTTAATATGAAGGTGTTTGGAAGCTTCATGTTAATAAGAGTCTTATATGTGATGTGAAATAGTTAAGGAGGGGGACAAATTTAGGCAATTGTTAAATGGAGTCACGAAAAAAATATTGTAAAATAACTACATAATTATTTTCCAAAATATAATGTAATAAATTCTCTGATGTAGGAAAATAGTTATGGTTACCAAATTTAAAGATATTCTAGAATTATTTGAAAATTAGGAAGAAAATATGTAAACTTTGTACAGATTTATTCGGGAACCATTTGTGTATTAACATGACATTAATATTGGACTTGGCAAATAACTACATAATAATTTGTACACTGCAAATGACTTTTTTTTAAGAAAATATACAAGTTTAATACATGTAATATATTGGACTTGTCTGAGAATTAAACATCTTATTTATAAATTAAACAAAACAAAAGTTAAACTTCATCCTCTTAGCCCCTAAACTAAATTTTCCCTTGGCACCTCAAAATAATTTTGATATATAATATTTCACATTTCACATTAATATTGCTACATAGAATCATTATCGCTAATCATTGATACTAAGCATTAATATTTACCAATAAATCCGAATTTATTTTGTTGGTTATTTTCTAACGGACAATAAGTTCCTTTATTATTGTATATTCTTGGGAAATCAAATAAACCTTTGTAGAGAGATAATCATTATTATTGGTTGTTGTTTGTGGCTGAATGCATGAGATGTTGAATTAAGTTTGTTCTTACCTAGCATTAATTTCGGCAAAACTTTTTTCTTTTTTTGGTTACCCAAGGGTATCCTCACCCGCGTGTCAAGTGAGACTAATCCCTCGCTGTTCTGAAGTCCCATATAGGGGGTAGATAGCTGACCTGTGAATTCGCTTCATTCGCAAGAGCTGGGGTCGAACCCCCAATCACTTGCTTAAAGGGCGAGAATACTTACCACTCACGCCAACCCGCCAGGTTGGCAAAACTTCTTTCTAATTACACATTTCAATACTTTGTATCATTGAAAATGTCATTCCAATAGTTAATATTGAATGATAAATGGAAATTTGGATTCCTTGATCATCAGATAATCTAAATTTTGTACTCTATAAATAAGCTTCCTTATTTTATCCTAATTTAAAATAATGACAATTTATTAGCTTATTGATACCATGAGACTTGTACATGAGACTTTTTGGGGATGAAAAATAAAAGAAGTTGTCTATGACTTGTACAAACCCTTGGGAAGTCGTCACCCCCAATTGGGGAATCCCGGCGGCGACTTTGAATTAGTCGGTTCCCCGAAAGGGGTTGGACACCGAAAGCTCTACGCAAAAAAGAAAACCAATTATAGCTTCATATCAGCTGCAAACAAATCTTCATAAAATCTGGAGGTTCATGAAATGTGTGCAATCCCTGACCCAATGCCAAAGGTTTTTTAGCAAGAGAATCCGCTGCACAATTATACTCAAAACATCATAATCAAAAACCAATTATTTATAACATGATATCAAAATCCATAATTTTCAAGAATATTGCACAGGGAAGTTTATAAAACATAGTTTAAAATATAAATCAAAATGGCAGTATCAAATCTATATTAACAAACTAAGCATCACTGTAGACACAGGGATGTAAAATCTATATTAATGATGGCATGGCGATTTCAATTATGATCTGGGAAGATCACAAACAGGACTTATAGTCACTAAAATTGAAATCCAAAAACTCAACTCAGTAAACATGACTAAAATCTAAATTAAGTTTTCAGATGAAAATCGCGAACAATACTTACTCCATGAAATTCTCATTCAAAAGATCTTCTCCATCTTCCTCTTCCTCAACTTCCTTTTCAATTAATAAATGTCCGCCGCTATTATTAAAAAGAGGAACAAACATCAGTGTATGCACTGACACAGAAAATTTGTATTAATAACAGTCTGACTATTCCAAGAATGATAAGACAAATTAGATGAATATATAGTCACCATCACAAATAAATTTTACTGATGATTCAACCATCATTTAGATAGAAAATTTTTCTATAAGCTAGTATTTAACAACAAATTCAATTCCAATAAATGAAACCTTACCATTGTTCTCAAAGAACCTGTTTCTGTCTGGCAATGGCTGAGGGCTGAGGCTAGGTTGATGGTAGTTGACGTTGACAGATAGGAACACGACGGTGATGGTGGCAGATCTGGGATTATCTCAACGGCAATGGAGAGGTCACCGACATGAGACTTCAAAGGAGATGGCTCGTGGTTTTATAGAGAGTGAGGAAGACGAAGGAGATGAATTCGAATATAGACAGTGACAGAGAAATTTATAAAGGCGATTGTTTAATCTTCGAAAATCAATTGGAGCTTGAGGAAATCTAAAGCGTCCTGAAATCCTGAAACATACAATATAAAAGTAAGCTATCAATTAAACTGCAGGTTTCCTATTGGTTAGAAAAAAACACACTACATACAATTCACAAACTCGCATCAAACGTGAAATAAACAAAGATAATAAAGAAGAATGCAAATTAGTATGTACTATTAACACAACAATCCAATAAGCTAACTAACAGGGCCCAAGAGCTCAGTTTCATGCCTATATGAAATTAAGTTGAAATTTGGACGAAAGAAAAGAGGGCCACGATGCCAAGTAATTTAATGAGCGTTTTCTGGCCAGAAACGGCAAAATCAGGACCTACTGCTTCTACTATGACTTCATTGGCGAAGCCACTTCCAATAGGATTGGGATGCTACAATATCCCATAAACATACAACAACAATAGATGTAGGATTATCGTCAAACACAACACTATAAGAGGTATTAAATTTACATTAGTCATTCATACCAACAACAAAATAGGAATGAATATGATATTTTTGTGCAATTTTTAGCTTTAGCCATTCCAAGAAATATCAAAAATATGATTCCCCAATGAATGGGCAAAAATAATAGAGGGACCACCACGAAGTTCAAAAGCAGTTTCAAAGGTCATTGTTCAAAAAGGGAAATCAATTAAACAATGACAATATTGAAGAAGCCTACCAAAAAAATGACTGATCTTAGTTTGCAGGATTTTTTGCAAGCTTATACAGTATCTGAAGTGTCTGAAATAACAATGTTGAAGAAGCCACACATCATTATTGGAATGTGGACTACCTACTCAATAATTACTTTGATAGAGATAATTTTAATATTGCTCTCAGTCTTCTTGTAGAAACAGTTCATTAACAACACCAAAATTAAGGCTTGATATTGCCTCTACTTTGAAAACAGGGAGAGGAGGATAAAAGTTACTTATGTTCATCCTCTCTAATTGTAGCTTTCAAAACACCAAATTAAACCGTAATTATATCATGATCTACACAAACCATAGAGCCATAAAAAAAATGCAACTTCACAGGCTTTTGTGATTTCTCCTTAAACGCCCTTCTAAATCACTTTCAGATTAAGAACATTTATCATGGTGGCTTGGAGGACTGCATCACAACTTGATCCAAAACCATTTTAAGCTTCCATTATTGTAAGTATGCGTACATCATACTTACCATTAATACATCTCTCTTACCAATGCGGTTCCATGTTATACATGACGTAAAATAAAGGGATGTAGAATTGTGTCTAAAATTTTGAGATAACCAATGCAATGATATGACTTTTAGTCCTTAACTTTAAAAAGAAACTATTCAAACTCCATACCTAATATTCAAGTAATGGTTTCACACACTTTGGATTGCAAGACTCTTCAAGATATCTCTTTGAATCAACAGGATCTTTGTCAACCCTACACCGACAAAAAAATAGATGAAATAGTTATGAACATGGACAACTAAATAGCAGAGCAACGACCTACACAAAATAAATATAAGGCAACATAACTTAAAAGAAGCAATTGGTGCAACAGTTAAAAATATGAAAAGCCAAATATGGGTTCTGCTCACTTCTGCTATAAAAATAAAAGTCTAGCATCAGGACCAGTGAATTCCAATACCTCATCATCATACACCAATCTATCATACAACAAATCAGCATTCTATAAAAAACATGGGAGTTATCATCTTATCAGGACATTCCAAGTCGCAAACAATGAGGTGTGTTATCTAGTTATAAATCTATTTCTTCCCCACCTCTTCCAAACACCCAAAAAAGCCCAATAAATGGCATCATTAAGGCATTGATATAGACAGCAATCCTGATGTGGTTAATGGTCTAACAAAAGACACAATTTCCTTATAACAGGGGTATAAATAAATTAGCATATCTACAAATATGCCAAGTAATTCAAACTCACAAAACCAAATGATTCAGTGGCAACCATTGATTTCAAAGTACATTGGATTTCACATTGTTGTGGATGATTAAATTTTTTTCATTTTACAGAACCCAAAAAAGTCTTTAGATGGGGAAATATAAGCTGAACATGAAATAGATAATCTTATTTTCAAAAGAGTAAGGTATTATAATCTCCCTCAACACCACAAAGGGATAATTCTCCATTACAATTTCTTCCAACCAAAATTCAAACCCTGTTTTATTTGAAAATGAAACAGATAATTTATTAACTATTTGTTGTTAGTAAACACTCATACACAAAGAATTGAACTAAACTAACAATCATGATTTGTTCAGGAGAAGATCAAGGATGAACTAAAAGAGTTTAACCTGGATCAAATGAGATTTCTATTGCCTCTTACTCCATACACAATGATAGAGTTGTTATGGCCTTCAAAAACTGAAGAGATAAGTCCCTTCACGTCTCTTGGATAGATGAATTCATTCTCTTCATTTTTTCCATATCAATAGTCCACCCAGTATGAATCTCTACGACTGCAGTCATAAACAGTAGTTAGTAAGAGATTATTGTTTGTGATGATCTCAGGGAAATTGCTTACCTGCTGCTAGTAAGAGATCATGATTAATGTCAAAAGCATATTTGTTGAGACATGCAAGTATATTTTTTTTTGGAGAAATTGTCCCTATCTTAATAAGCTTACATAGTACTGATTCTATAATCTTAAGAAAATGCTAAGGCCATACTCCAGTAAGCTTCCTATGTATTTTATATTTAGAACAAATTTAAAGTTGTTTTATGTCTTGATTCAATTAAAGGGTGATTCAAATTTATGCTTCCTATGCATTTACTTTGAACAGGTGATCAATGTAAGACACTTAAAACACACATATATAACCGAAAAAGGGGAAACAACATACATTAGAAACTATCAAAGCTTCTCTCGTTTTCAGTACATTCAAAGCTTAATTCTCAAAGAATCAAACTCCAAAGCATACTTCGGAAAGTTGAACATGAGCTATTTAAAAGCTAAAATCAAAAAGAAAAGAAACAACCTACTTAATCAAAACTCAAACAAATGAATTAACGAAAATTTCTCATTCAAACAGAAATGGTAGATACAATTCCTTAAACCCATTGTTAACTATCTTGGCCATCCATTAATCATTTTCACAGTCCCTTCGATCTCTAAACATTGGAGCAAGCAGAAAAAGTAATCACATGCTAAGATATAATCTATTAGAGCATGAGAAGAATCTATCATTGTATACAAATAATTAATGAAACAATAAGAGTAAATAAAGGAAAAAAGCTCTCATTAAACTTAAAGCCATATAAATTATAAATAACTTATCACCATAGACACTACAAAATTCATCATCACATTGAAACTTCAAGGCAGAAGTAGAATCAAACCAAGAAGTATCCAAACAAAGGATAAAAGCCGTCATTAACATTGGGTGAGAAATTTTGTCTTGACTTACACAAAAATGTTTTTTTACCAAGTGTATGTTGGTTAAATTGAGAAAAATAAACAGGGTCTCTTTACTTGTGTCACCAACTCTTGTACAAAGTCATAAAACTACTTAAATAAAGTTGTTTGGGAGAATACTGTCAAAAAGTAAATAATATAGTTCGAGAGAATGATAAAGCAAAAAAAAAAAGAACAACCGAATTAAATAAATCTTCAAGTTAAAAATTAAACTTTTAGATATCCTAAGCGATTTGAGGACTATCTTTAATTGAAGCAAGAGATCACACACAGAGTTCCTAAGCAATTGGAACCAATTGCTTGTAACTTTCCCTTTAACCTAATCTGTTTAATTTCTAATGTTCCCCTCATTAAAAGCTCGGTTCTTGTTATCCTTTAATGCGTTAAACCTATAATCTTGATCTTCCTTAGAGGCATAAGATTTCTCAAACCTACGCTTGAACAGAGGTACAAATGTCGAAACAAATATCATCCATGAAGTAAAAAAGCAGATTAGTTCTACTGTATTAGTTATTCTATTTTTCAACCATAAAATTCAGATTAAAACCCCAAATCGAGAATGAAGTGACGAAATAATTCTCTACGAGAATGAAAAATTGTTAAGTGGCAAATCAAATCATTTAAATAAAAAATACTCCCTCTGTTCCTAAATATAAGATCACTTTTGGGAAGTGGATAAGTTCCTAAATATAAGATCACTTCCTATTTTGTCTCAATTTTGGTCCAAATTACCCCTATACTTCTTAGCTCCCTCATTTCTCTCTCAAATCCCTATTTGTCTTTTAAATTTAAGTGAGGGGTATTTTGGGAAGATCATGTAATCCTAAGTCATTGGAAAGTCTTCCTTAATCTCTCCAAATTAGCAAAAGTGATCTTATATTTAGGAACGGAGGGAGTAATTTGATTTTATTTAGTGAGGAAATTATTTAGAAAAGGTCATCTTAATTATTTCCACTTGATTATCATGGATTTGTTGTCAAATAAAGGGATTCTAACAGTTGTGGTAACACATAAGTGACTGAATATGAGAAATGAAAGGCAAAAAAGAGAGGGATGAACTCACAATTTGTGAGGATGGGAGCTTGCAATGAGTGAGCTTTGATTTGATGACGAAGAGAGACACATAAGAGTCCCGATGACGAGGACGATCGGTGGGAGAAGAGAGAGTAGGGAGAGCCGAGAGAGAGGAGAGTGAGGACTGAGAGAGATAGAATGGGAAAGCAAGAGACGCGAGTGATTGATGGAAGAGGACAACGAAGCACCACAATAAAAGGCAGCAAGTGGAATTGGGAACTGAAGCGAAGAAGGAATAAAGGCAACTCTGAAAATTAAAGGATTCAAGTCTGACTTCAGAAAAGCCTGTAGCACTTCAACCCAATGTGAACCCACAAACAGGATAATAAAATACACAATATATTTTATAACATTTGATGAGGCAAAACTTTATTCAATCCACATTAGAAACCGGATCCTGTGTGAAAGCAAATGGGGTTCAAATACAAGATTTTAAGGGTTATATTTGATTATAAATGCATGAGGATAGAAGGAGCAATCATTTATAATATGATGTCTGTGATCTTTTGCTATATTTGAGAGAAAGGTGGTCCATACATAATACATCATCGCATTTATAGTAACAATTAGTAGCGAATAAATTACAGGAAATCTTAAATTGGAGGGGCTTCTATTAAATACGTGACGTTCTGCCGCTATAAAAAATTGTTGCCGCAAACATTGGCAGGGAGATGCGTCCACATCAACATACTATAAAACAGCTATTAGCCTATTACTATTAGTTTATAATATAGTGACAGTAGCTAGCAAGCCCGGGCCAACTCGGTTGGATCAACCAGAAACCCGGCAACTCGGCCATGGGATCGGTCCGAGTATGGTCATAAGTCATGACTTGGGGGGTGACCCGGACTACCTTATGCCACTCGTTTTCAATCTGGGCAAATTGTTGGGGTGTTGGTTTGACGCTATTTCATTTTGCAGATATATTTCTTTGTACATTCATTTTGCAGATATTTTTAATTTGTATTTTTATGGGGGTAAGAATTGTGAAAAGTAATGTTGGTTAAAAATAATGACAATTTTTAGCATTAAAAACAATTATTTCAGTTATTGATGACAATATGTATTAATATTTTTCATAACAAGAAGACACCTCCTCAATCGCCTACATAGTAGTATGTATTAATATTTTGTTATCATTATCGATTTTGATATTTTACTAGCCAAGAAGAATGTTTAGTTATTACTAATTTTGATCTCATTTAATGGTGTATTGTTACGAAAGAATTTACTCGTCCAACTAGCGTTACCGAATTGGAGCTCTAAACTCGAACATAAGCGAGTTCCTGTTAATAGACAGACACTATCTGAGATTGACAGTGGACAAATACTTATCTCCTGAAACTGAACTAATTGAATTTCATAAGCTATTTAAGCTTTATCTAAAATAAAACATAACATGTAAGATTACTTTTATCCTAATTAGATGACGACTCATCCACAATAATCCAAATTTTAAGTCACTTTTTTAAGAAAAATATTAGCAATAATCTTAGTTATTCATTAGAAGAAACATCGATGCCTGATGGTACTCTCTAAAATTTCTTCCGAAAGCAAAGTTATAAAAAAAAATACTTGAAACAGTTAAACCACTAACTCTCAATTTTCATTCACGTAAGAAAGTTAGCAAAAACCTCGAAAACTGCAACAAGCAAAGACTGAATATCCACGCGTTGAACACATCCTCAAGACTCAAAATGAGCATATATCAACTTCAAGCGTAATCCCATCTCACAACACGACAAACATAACGTAATCTCCCTCAAACATCGCTGAAAGTACATCACATTATTCCTCAACTCTTCCTCCCTCCTACCTCCCACTTATTTAATCACTCTCATTAACTAAGAGCCTACTTACTTAATTATTAATATTAATAATTAATAATAATAATAAAGCCTTTCCCTTTCCCTTCCCTTCATTTCCTTTCTGGGGTCAGTGCTTCCTTCACATCTCTAGTTTCATTAGCAAGCTAAGAGCTTTCAGATCAAGGATTTGAAATGGGTGAAACTGAGCACCACCACCATCATCCGCCGCCGGCACAGACGCCGCCGCCTGGTCCGCCGCCGCCTAATCTCGGACTCTCCAGGGGTCCCACGTGGACCCCAGCTGAACAACTCCTCCAACTTCACTACTGCATCCATTCAAATCCTTCATGGCGTTAGTCTCTCTTCTTCTCTTATTCTCTTCTTTTCTTTTATGCTATAAAGATCTTGGTGATGTCAAAAGGAGTGTTTTTTTTTAAATAAAGAATTAAAATTTGGAGCTCAGCTCCATGTGACTATGATATACTATATGGTTTGTTCTGGATTTTTTATTTTGTAGTATTTAAAATTTTTTCTAGTGGGTTTTTTGCTGATGGCTTTTTGCTGCCTTTTCTAGTCGGATTCTCTGTAAAGTTACCTTTTTTTATCTCTTATTAATTGTGTGGATTGCGTCAGTGAATCTAACTAATTTTAACTCTTTTAAGTGTTAAGTGATTCGGTATGTGTAGGAATTATATAAATTTCATTTTGATTTCTTTAATTGTTACTTCTCCGGCTTACTCTATTTTCTGAATCCGTACATTTTTTTGGTCAGCGGTGTCACTTCTACTGGCTTTTCAGCACTACATAGTTATGCTTGGAACTACAGTTCTTATTGCAAGCACCATAGTGCCTCAAATGGGTGGTACCCATGTAAGTATGGGCCAAGTTTTTATTATGGTTTCATGCAATCATTAATCAACAAACAAGCTAAGCTTTGATGTTCTTCCGGCATATTATAAAAGTTGGTCTTCTTGAGCAGGGTGACAAAGCTCGTGTGATCCAAACCTTGTTATTTATGTCTGGAATAAACACTTTACTCCAGACATGGTTCGGGTCAAGGCTTCCAGTAATAATGGGTTCTTCAATAGCCTTTTTTATCCCAGTTATGTCGACCATTAATGGTTACGTTGAGCGCGATTTCTCATCTTCGCATGAGGTTCGTATAGGTCACTCATTTTATCCCTGCAAAAAATTTAGTGGTTATCACATTGGAAACTTAACAATTCTTGCAATAATTATATTGGCGTTGAAGTCTTATATGAGAGTATATGTAATTATGATGTCATTTGTAGAGGTTTACCTATACAATTAGGACAATTCAAGGGTCCTTGATTGTTTCTTCTTTCGTCAACATCATTCTTGGGTACAGCAGGATATGGGGCAATTTAACAAGGTAAATTAATTCTGAACTTATGTATTGATTTGCCTTTCTTTCTGTCTTTTGCACCCTCAAATTTCATTGCAGCTTAGTCAGTGTATTGTTTTATAATCATTTGTGGTTCTTCCTTTTCAACCAGATTATTTAGCCCAATAGTCATTACACCGGTCGTTTGTGTGGTAGGTCTTGGTTTGTTTATGAGGGGCTTCCCACTGGTAAATATCCTTAATGCACTTACAAGCCATAATACATTGTTGTTCATATAGAAGGTAAAAGGATGAAGTGTTAATGCCATAACTTATGTGCTTCAATACAGCTTGCAACCTGTGTGGAGATTGGTTTACCTATGCTCATTCTACTGGTCATAATCCAGCAGGTTTATCATCTCTTATCTCATTTTGTTTCCTTGATTCATTTGGAACCGCAAATTCTAGCTCATTCTCTCACTGGTTTGGGAGTTAGTTAGCTTTGATAATGAAGGAGTGGCTCTGCCCTGTTTAGCTTTGACAATGGCTACTGGCTCCTTCTTGATACACAATGAAAATTTCAGACTATTATCCTCTGCATTTTGATAACAAGATTTTTGTCGTGATTCTGCAGTATTTGAGGCGTGTAATTCATCCTGCTGCACAGCATGTAATTGAGAGGTTTGCGTTACTTATGTGCATTGGCATAATCTGGGCTTTTGCTGCCATCCTCACTGTGGCTGGTGCATATAATAATGCTAAAGATCGGACCCAAAAAAGTTGCCGCACAGATCGCTCCTACCTAATGTCAACTGCTCCTTGGTATGTCCAAATAGGCATCCTTTCGTTAATTTATTCTGAGTTTGAATGCTTTCCCGGAAATATATAATTACTCATGTTGCTTTTTAATCATAGGATCAAAGTTCCATATCCATTTCAATGGGGCACCCCCATATTCAGTGCTAGTCATGTCTTTGGGATGATGGGAGCAGCACTTGTCACTTCTGCCGAGGTCTAGCAACTGCTACTTCATTATCATTGTTATTTGTGACATCTGAGTTTTTCAAGCCAGTTTCACATAACTGATATGATAACATGCTTGAGTTTCTGCTGTTGATGAAATTTTAAATCTCCAATGCAGTCAACTGGGACATACTTTGCGGCAGCCAGGCTTTCTGGTGCTACTCCCCCTCCTGCACATGTCGTCAGCCGAAGCATTGGGCTACAGGTGAAATACTGGTCAGATTATTTGATTGGCTTCTCACAAGAATTTGGTATATTTAGACTGGTTTTAATACAGGCTACTAACTAATATTCTTTTACCTCCTAAATACAGGGTTTAGGCATGCTAATTGAAGGCATATTTGGTTCTCTTGTTGGTACTACTGCATCCGTGTAAGCAAAAATGTTTCTGGAATCACCCGTGGCCCAACTATAGCATGATACTCATAATTTTTGGATGCCTTGGCTGTGGCCTAAATTGATCGATTAACTGCTAAAAATTTTGCATTTATATCGGCACTTCATTTGTATTTTTGTATTTATACTGGATCTTCATTTGAAATCTTAGATTTCGGTTCCAGTCTGATTTATCTTGATATGGATGATTATTAGTTTTGACCTAAGTATGAGAGTTCTTGTTTTCCTTATGTAGTGAGTATTTGTTGTTTGACTGACATGATCGGTATTGCAGGGAAAATGTTGGCTTACTTGGGTTGACACAAATAGGGAGCAGAAGAGTAGTACAGATATCGTGTGGTTTTATGATCTTCTTCTCTATATTTGGTAATAATATTTTGCCTAAAACCATATGAAAGTGCCTATTCTTGTACATGTTTTCACGTGTGATCAAGTTATCATATCTTTTCAGGTAAATTTGGAGCCTTTTTTGCATCAATTCCACTGCCAATATTTGCTGCTATCTACTGTGTTCTATTAGGAATCGTAGGTAGGTATTGCTGCTATCAACTTATCATGATACTTGTCTGAATTTTTACTATAGATATCAATAACCAGCGTGACAACATTTTGCATCTTTTTTGCAGCTGCTGTTGGGATATCATTTATGCAGTTTGCTAATAACAACTCCATGAGAAATCTCTATGTTTTGGGATTATCGCTCTTTCTAGGGATTTCAATCCCTCAATATTTTCTTATCAACACAAGTGCAGATGGCCGCGGTCCAGCTAGAACTAATGCTGGTTGGGTAAGTCTTAGAGCTTCATTCCTTGTTATAAAGCTGAACTTTTTTGCGATCTATTATCTTCTTAAAAAGTGGTGGCAACAACCCCATTGGTCTACTTGCTAACTTTTAATTGGACCACTTGCTACATTATGATCGGTCGATTTTCCTTCTTTCACATCACATCACATAACAATCACATTGGATGCAACAGTTTTGTTATCATGATCTGTGCATCGCACAAGGTGTTTTACTAGTTTATCTGGTTTATTGATCGATATCACAAGATAATCAGAAAAACATGTCTTTTGACCTGATTGTGTTACAACAGTTCAATGATATTTTGAACACCGTATTCTCGTCCCCTCCAACTGTGGCAATAATTGTTGGAACACTTCTTGACAACACACTCGAAGCAAAGCGTACCATTAATGACAGAGGAGTTCCATGGTGGGTTCCTTTCGTAGCCAAAAGGGGAGATGGAAGAAACGAAGAATTTTACAGTTATCCTCTCAGGATAAATGAATTTATACCTTCCAGATTCCTTTGAAATGCATTTTGCATGCTTGTCTCTGGCTAAATTTTTTATGATCGTGTAAAATATATATAGACATATGTCACCATTTTGACATGCAACCTATTTCACCTTGTATAAATAGATTCATGTGACATAGTTATTTCTTTATTTAACATGGGGTGCTCCTAATTGCAGAAGTTCAATCAAACAATAATGGCTTTAGATGACCCTAACAAGGCTGGTTTCATTCCGTGCTTAGTAATAATCGGCTATTAAAATATGAAATACTAACATTATGTTCTGCTTTTGAACCGTAGGCATGCTTCAAATGGCTATGATTGCGCATGTGTTATGATAATATTAGATGGTCCATTTTTTTATTAAGAAAATTAAGGAAACCTCCACGAAATTGTGGTCAAGCCTTGGTTGTTGGATAAAAGAATATCCCCTCAGCAATTGAGAGGGTAGAAGTGGTAGTGGGTAGTACTGTCTTTTAAATGTATTTTTAATTAATTAAAAAAACGCATACAAAATAAAATCCATGCAAATCAAAATACGGAACAAAGTGATGTGTAAAGGCTTCGTCACCATGGGTTGGTCACGAATAAAAATCTATACTTGTTCACATCATTGAGGAAGAAAAACCAGCAAGTGATAGGGACACCTCTCTTATCGCAATTTTGGACCGTCAGATCCATATGTCTATCTCCATTTTGCACAAACGTCAAGCCGTGGCTGGCGACTTGGTATTGCTGAATTAAAAATAAAGGAAACAATAATGCATGTTTAATTTCTTTAAAAAAACTAAATTGATCTCATAACTAGGACCAGAGCAGATAATCTCTTTTAAAATGCCTCAATCCCTTTTTCATAATATATTTCCATTTGCCTGTTACGGCATAAACTACTATATGAATACACGTTAAATGCACCTGAAGAAAGAACTCAGTTTGCCTTTTAATTTATTGACTAATTTATTTATTGTTAATACATACACTCCAAAGTGGAGATAATAGTGATAAAAGTCATTGACCAAAAGGCTCAATGGGCGACTAAGGAAACTTCCCAGTAATTCCTAAAACCTCAAAACTATGTTGAGAGTGGCCCGTGCGTCGCTATCGCGTTTGCTCACATCTTCTCTTACGCGTGTTCTTCTGACGAAAAGAGTGACTAGGCACTGGCAGGCCCTGCTAGTGGAGGCATGTATCATCATATCATGCCCCACAAGATTCTAAAATTCTCGTCCTAACCCTTTGAATTTAAGTGGCACACCACTTCTAACCAATGTTTGTAGCCGCCTTGTTTTATCCACTACTTGTTTGTCATGTTCATTTCTGACATGTTAATAATTAGTGAAGTAGCAATATCTTCTTTGAATTCCTAACACTTCCACAATTGGTAACGACACAAATAAAAAAGAATTATCATCAACAGTCAGCTTTTTGGTAAATGAGTTTGTCCCGTCTTCTACTAATCTAACAACTTCTGCCAACTTTTGCTGCACTAGAAATAATTGAGCAATCTGGGGGCTTGAATTACTATATGATCCTCCAGAGCATAGCATTAAAAAATAAAACAAGAGTGAAGGTGGAAAATTTCTTAACTAAGTTAACTGCAACAATTGAAGTTAACTAATGGAAAAATTACAAATATTTACAAGGAACTAGGCATTACATCACGGTTGAAAAATGAAACAAATCTGAGAACTTCATCTTTCATTAAGCCAATCCAGGTCATAGCACTGTTCTGATACTTGAACACAAAAATCAGGCTTAGTCTTCTCAACATCTCTCCACATCCCACACACCTCCTCATCACAGATCACAAGTCGCAGTGATTTCAATGATGTTACAGACTTGGGTAAGCCCCTAACTGAAGAGCACTCCCTCATGTCTATCTTCTCCATATTCACTAGTTTCCCTATCTCTACTGGGATCTGCTCAAGATTAACACATTGAGATATGTCAATGTACTTGAGTCTACCAAGCTCACCAATGCTAGGAGGAAGTGATTCCAGAGCTGGACAAGCATATAATCTCAGAATCTCTAAAGACCGTAGCTTTCCAAGCTCATCAGGTAGTTTGACTAAGTTGTGACAGTTGGTGAGACTTAGATTCTGAAGTGATTTCATCCTGCAAATGCTTGGTGAAAGCTCAGTTAAATTATCACAGTGATCAAGTGTGAGCTCCGAGAGATTTGGGAAGACCTCAGACAAATCTGTCATTCCTTCGTCCACATTGTCATTCAACTTGCAGAGGACTACAAATAATTTGCGTAAGCTTATTAAGGGGAAGGCTGAAAACTGAGGGATTGTGATTTTTTCTAGCCAGAGACTCCTCAAGGAGGAAAGGTTCTCAAAAATGTGAAAATTGTGAATGGAAGCGTATGATGCACTATTATTTATCAATATCAATGCCCTCAAATTTGGCATTCTATCAATGAATGGAGGTAAGAAAAAATCACTAGCAGAGAAGTTGATGATCAGCACTTCAGCCTTGGGAAATTCCATTCTTAACCAATCCGCTTCTTTCATTTCACCTGTAAAAGTCAAATCCATTGCAAATACAATTAGATATTTTTTTCCTTTCTGGAATATATTGATAGATATGTGCATGGAGAAATAGATTATACCAGTGTGAATTGAAACAATCTGAGCTTCAAACGGTCTGTCTTTGAATCTAGACCATTCTTTAGGCACTCCATTATCTCTCTTTGGCATGAGCAACCGCCGGCGCCCATTGACGCTCTCACGACAGCTCAAATGTATAGCCACATCTCTCAAGACATCATGTTGAGTGACAAAGATCTCAAAACAACTGCTATACATGCCTCCAGCACTGATGCATTGAAATGTTTTTGTTAAAAAAAGTTGTTATAACAAAGCAAAGTTTATCATGAAAACCAATATAACTACATTAGTTTTCACTTATTTACCGTGCCTCTTGCACCAAGGTGAGAAGATTCTTGTTTGAGAGCTCAACAACAATAGCAAAGGCTTCGGATTCATCAATATCATGGATTTCAACCCACATATTGATGAGGACTTCGAGAGGAATCTTCTTGTCTTCTGGGAAAGAGCACAGATCAAGGAAGCATTCCTTTATTTTGGAGGGTAGATAATTGATGCTGATTGCCATTCTTTCAATCAGATTGACTTCATATGATTCCCCTATGCTTTGGCCTTGTGATAGCCTGTTCTTCACACCTGCCCAAAACATCTCAGACTGATCTCGCAAGGATGCTCCAATGACTTTAAGGGCTAATGGAAGTCTTCCACACTCAGTCACTACCTGGATGGAAAAACAGAAGATAAGTAACAAAACATTTTATTTAGGCTTAAGAAAAACATTCAACGTGAAGAGATGGGGTTCACCTATACCTGCTTGACCAAATTCCCATTTGCAGCTAAAGGGATTGACTTCTGTCCAAAGGCATGGTGACAGAACAAAGACATGGCATCCTCTTCGCTCAGCAGATCAACTTTGTAGCTAGCAGAAAAAACTGTTGGGAAGTTGAATCTTGAGACAACCAGGAATTTGCAACCAGGTATCCTACACACAAGCTGTTCTAAAACAGAAAGGGACCAAACATCATCAAGAACTATCAAGATTTGTGTCTCGATTTTGCATTGAAATTGCGGCTTCCACTGTGGAATCACGTAATTAGGATCCAAATGTTCATTTCCCATAATAAATCCCCATATCTTGGTCCTCAGCTGCTCCACGTTTGGAGACTGTGACACTGTCAGAAACAAGATCCTCTCGTTGAAATAGCCTGGGAAAATAAAGAACCTATTGTTAACCAATTTTGGCAACTTCCATAAGAAATCATTTCAAGAGCAATCAGCCAATAATGATTCACATCTAACATCACAAGTTTCATAACAAAAACACTACCCTCAGACCTCACATACCAAAAATGATTAAATATATGGACAAAACAAGTTGTTAAGTGACACAAAGATCAGTTTTAATGACATAAAGATTTAACAACTAACGTAACAAATAAAGAAAAAGGTTGAAGCTTACATCGAACATAATCATCTCTAATGATCTCTCCAGCCAAAGTAGTCTTGCCTGAACCACCAATGCCCCAAATCCCCACAATAGGCAAATCTTTCCTACCAATAACCAATTCCTTAACTTTCTTCTTCCCCAAATCCAAACCAATCTTAAACTTTCCAGAACTACCCTCATCCTCTTCCATGCTCCTAACAGCCTCCTCCATCCACCCTCCACCAACACCAATCTTAATAGCACCAAAATACTGCTCAAGCCTACGATTAGAAGCATCAATCCTATCAAACCTCTCTGCCATCTCAAACCTCGTATGATGAACGTCAGCCAATATATGTGCCTGCATGGGACCATTAAGAAACCTTGTCACGTTCTTCTCAAGCTTCTCCATCTTTTTGGCTAGCTGCAAATTCTTGTACACGTTCCATCGACCAGAGGCAAGCACCTTATGAGAAAGCTCAACCCCAGAACGTAACATCTCGGATATGCGATCAAGTTGAGATTGGCGTACGGCAGAGAGTTCAACTCCTGAGTATTTGATCTCTTCTATGATTGGTAGGAGTTGTTTTATGTTTGTTTGAAGTTGGTCTGCGCTTGATTTGCAAAGGAGGGATTTACGTGATATGTCTATGAGGAGTTTCATTAGTTCTGTGGCTATTTCGCCGGCGAAGAAGTCTGTTACTGCCATTTTCTTCTTCTTCTAACGCCAGCCACGGCTACTAGCTTTGGCTTCTTTGCGTGCCTCACTTTCAAATGTGTATGCTTCTATATTATATAGTCATCATCATGTTTGTACCATCCATTGTTCATTTATTCTAATCTAGTTTGTGATGAGCTTTGCTACTTCACTGTTTTACTTGATTCTTTTGAATTGACTGAAATGCCCCCATGATTATTTTTTGTTATTTGGATTCGGGTTTTTACTTTTTACATCTCCTTTGAGACTTTAGTCTATTGACCATGACAAGGTTTATTGGTAGCTAGAACTAGATGAAGTGATTCATTAGATGAAAATAGTCTCTTATTCCACGTAACTTAATATTTGTTTTTTTTTGCGGGATTTTTTTTTTGAGGGAATTTTTTTAAAAAAACTTACCATCGTGGTTATCATGTGGTCTGAATCAGTGGGGTTGGTCTGTATAAATTTAGCATGGTTATAGGAATAAGTCACGGCTTACTAGAAAATCATGGAGTGTCTTCTTTTTGTCGAATTTATTGTGCACATTATTTTCTCCATTTTGTTTTAAATATATAATTTGTTTTGTCGACTCAAACAATTGACTTTCTTAAATGTTAACAGTGAAAGATGACAGGTAACTTGTTATACATTGTGGTTTATAAACGTAAATGTTGCATTTGAATCGCAAATAACATTATCTTTCTTGAGCTGTAAGTAATAATTTTTTTTTCTAAAATATTTTTTTTTGAATGGAGTAAGTAATAATTTTGGTTCTTTATTACTAACTTCGATCCTAAATATAAGACCTAGTTAACCTTTTTTTTAGAAATTAAGGTTGCGAAATAGGTTATTAAAACATGACATATTTGATATCTTTTTAGATTATCCATTAGTTTATAGGTAAATTAAACTAATCTAAGAAAAAAATTAGGTAAATCAATTTATAATTAAGTTATTTTGATTTTTTAGGATTTTTCAAAAAAATCAACTAGGTCTTATATTTAAAACCAAAGGGAGTATTTTTTTTTATTTTACAAAATTCAAGAGTTTCATGAACTAATTAATTATCTTTATTCTGTAATATTTTCTTTCACATTTCAAATAAAATTTATATAATTGGAGATTTTATCCTTCAACGTTATACGCTAATATATGTTAATCTAATAAAATCAAAATAAGTGTATTTCAAATCAATGATACAAATAACAAGAATTTTTGTAATGCAACAAGTTATATATTAACCTCTACATGTCTTGGTTTGATTAGAGATGAGATAAGCACCATCGATAACATAAATACAAGGATAAATAAATAAAATTTATACCTAAAAATTTTAACTAATTATTATTTTATAGTTAGTTATTGTTTCTCTCCTGGCATGGGCCGGGAGAATATAGAATAGGGAAATTCTATATAAATGACAATTAAATTTTAAAATCATTTTAATTAGTTGAGTAGAGACATTTATTATTAAAAATCTTCTTTCTGAGATTCTGAATTCATTTGTCATTTATTTGAGATTTTCTCTAGAGAATATATTTAGAATTTTCAGAAGTTTTTTAAATAAATTATTAAGTAGTTAACTAATTAATTACTTCCTCATAAGTTATAACTATTGCGGAATGTTCTCTTTCAACAACTTGGATATGGCATTTTAGACTCTCACATTTAAAGTTAATTCTTTTTCTATTTCGTTTTTTTTTGCCAAAGATTTTTTATTTAAATATTTCTAACTCACTTGACGTTGAACGCATTATCTCTCATCCCATGGAATCATCATTTGTCGTCCATGTGCGTCTACTCAAACTGTGTATCATGTAGTTTTGTTTTTGGTCAAAGTGTATCATGTAGTTGACGCGTCGAAAATACTCGACATTTTTTTCTGCTCATCCTTCTATAAAAATCACCAATATAGAAACTAGGGTAATGACCATATTTTATATCCAAAGTAACCACCCTGGACCACCCACCACCATAAACTAACAGGTGGTACAATATTACATCTAAAGTAACCAAAGTGGTCCAAAAATACCCTCAACCGACGGTCTTCAACGTTTGACCGTTAGTTCGATGATTTGGCGCCCACGTGTTATATTTTTTCCACGTGGCACCTGTGCAAATGCCACTTGGGCAATGACCCTATTTTATACCCAAAGTAACCACCCTGGACCACCCACCACCATAAACTAACAGGTGGTACAATATTACACCCAAAGTAACTAAAGTGGTCCAAATAACCCTCAACCGACGGTCTTCAACATTTGACCGTTAGTTGGATGATTTGGCGCCCACGTGTTATATTTTTTCCACGCGGCACCTGTGCAAATGCCACCTGGATGCCCACATGCTATATTCCAAGCCTAGGGCAGAGACGCAT
Source organism: Mimosa pudica (assembly GCA_029929735.1). Classification (NCBI taxonomy): domain Eukaryota; kingdom Viridiplantae; phylum Streptophyta; class Magnoliopsida; order Fabales; family Fabaceae; genus Mimosa; species Mimosa pudica. Next base: position 1,488,816 of record JAKELP010000007.1, read on the forward strand.
ATATGACAAGCTTTTTGTTTAATTTTTTAAGCCTAGGGCATCGACAGTGATTAGGGCAGCGATTTAGAGAGGAGGGAGTGCGAAATCCTGTGTTCATTTTGCGAAATCCAAGTGCGAATTCGAAGTGGGATGCATGTGTATTGTAAGAAGTGAAGAGAAATATCACGTGGGCATCTAGGTGGCATTTGCACAGGTGCCGCTTGGAAAAAATATAACACGTGGACGCCAAATCATCCAACTAACGGTCAAACGTTGAAGACCGTCAGTTGAAGGTATTTTTGGATCACTTTGGTTACTTTGGGTGTAATATTGTACCACCTGTTAGTTTATGGTGGTGGGTGGTCCAGGGTGATTACTTTGGGTATAAAATAGGGCCATTGCCCATCCAGGTGGCATTTGCACAGGTGGCAGCGTGGAAAAAATATAACACGTGGGCGCCAAATCATCCAACTAACGGTCAAACGTTGAAGACCGTCGGTTGAGGATATTTTTGTACCACTTTGGTTACTTTGGGCGTAATATTGTATTACCTGTTAGTTTATGGTGGTGGGTGGTCCATGGTGGTTACTTTGGGTATAAAATAGGGTCATTGCCTTAGAAACTAATAATTACCACAGTTACATATTCACATGAATTTCTAATTGAGCGAGTAGATAAGTCATTAATGGGTTGCGACATTTCACCAAGTTGAGTGCGCTAGGCATATTGTTTAAGGTGAAACTCCACTTTGGCTGTGACAACTGACAATAAAAAACGCACGTTCGAATGACTAAACAAGAAAAACGAGCTAAGGGAAACAATAGAAACATTAGTTTTATTGTTAACTGAAATAGAAATAGAACTCATCGTCTATCAATAAATATTCTACGGAGTTAAAGTTATCACCAGTTATATTGTTCCGTCTTGATTTTCGAAGTATATCGTGAGCTGTTATTTAATATATGAAGAAAGCACTAGGTTTTACCTAAACTAAAGTCGTACGGACGGACCAATGGGGGCAAGATTCTGTGATTAATGTCGGAGCAGCCTATAAAGATCATTGACAATGGGAGATGGGCGAATTACTCCCTCCGGTCCCTCCGGTCCCTAATGTAAGAGCTAGCTGTCAAAAAAACGCTTCTTAAGAAAACATGTGAATGTTAGTTGGGTGTCTAAAGTTAATGCTTCTTTTCCAAAATTGTCCATATTTATGATAGTACTTTTAAGAGAGAGAAATATATAAGCATTAATAAATACTCCCTCCGGTCCCTAATGTAAGAGCTAGCCGCAAAAAAAAACGCTTCTTAAGAAAACATGTGAATATTAGTTGGATGTCTGGAGTTAATGATTCTTTTCCAAAATTGCCCATATTTATTATGGTACTTTTAAGAGAGAGAAATACATAAGCATTAATAAATATGAAAGAGAGTTAGGGGTAAAGTAGGAAAAAATGCATTAAATGAGGAGAGAATGTGGGGTGAGCTCTTACATTAGGGACCAAAACCATTCAAATTTTGGGCTCTTACATTAGGGACCGGAGGGAGTATGAAAGAGAGTTAGGGGTACAGTATGAAAAAATGCATTAAATGAGGAGAGAATATGGGGTGAGCTCTTACATTAGGGACCAAAACCATTCAAATTTTGGGCTCTTACATTAGGGACCGGAGGGAGTATTTAATAATACTCCCGTATGAATTAATAAAAAATGTAATAGAGTAAAAGGAGGCTTCATTATAGCTATATACTATACCCATCTACCTCTCTTGCCCTATTTGTAATATTTTTATATGAGGAAAATTGATTAAAGGTTTTATGGAAAGTATAATTAAGGTAAGATCCCAAAAATGCAATTGACAAGTTAAAGTTGTTATTGTTATGTCAGAAGTTATTGCTTATACTTTTGTAAAATCTTAAATTAATTATGTTTTTATCATAGGACATGTAATTAATTTCCTTTTTTATATTTGCGAATTACTACCCTTGTTCTAGTTAAATTTTATTATAAGTATACAAGTTTACCACTATGTTTGCTTTATTTTCCTACAGTGTTGTAAATATATACTACCTCCGGTAAATCTAATTGACTTTTTTGGAGAGGTTAAGGTTGCGAAATAGACTATTAAATCGTGACACACTTGATATATTTTTAGATTATCCATTAGGTTATAGGTAAAATAAACTAGTCTAAGGGAAAAATTAGGTAAATTATCAATTTATAATTAACTTATTTTACTTTTTTAGGATTTTCCAAAAAGTCAACTAGATCCTATATTTAGGACCGGAAGGAGTATTACATATGGGTATAATTAAAATTTTTTATTTGAGACATAATTAGAGAAGACCCATTTAAAGAGGGGAACTTATTCCTAAATATAAGATTTATTTTATTTTTCTCACATTTTCTCTATTAATATCTTAAAAATAAATAATTTATATAACTTTAATTAACTTGATTAATATCCCAGTTGCTTAGTTTATATAGAAGGTGGCATATAAATAAAAATAAATAGGATGAGAGGAGTAAGGTCAAGAATGGGGACGGGATGGTTGACCTGTGGAATGACCAGTTTACCCTCCATTGAAGGAACAATCAAAAATAAATTATTGTCATATGGAGAGTGGGACAATGAATGATTATGATAAGACGAGAATGGTCCCACATAGTTAGAACAAGAAGGAAAGGGTGGTAATTATCGTGGCAGACATTTCGGGTCAGAAAGCAGACCTATGATGCAATGAACAAATGGGGAAGAGACAAAGCCCTGAGAGTTGAGTGAGAGCGTTTTTGTTTAATTAAAGTAAAGTTGCTGCACAAGCTGGCATGTGTATGTACTTAGGATGATAATGGGAATTTAGTGGTTGATTTTTTTTTTTTTTTTGACCTCAGGGAATTTAGTGGTTGATTTGGAGCGCGTGTTACACGTATATTGTAAAAAATCAAGTAGAATTGAAACGTACAGTACTAGCCTACTAGGGGTTGATTAGAGTTTGACACTGACTCTGGGCTCCAAGGCTTGTCTTCATCTTATTAATATTTAGAGGGCCCAGTTTCGTTAAGTGCAGACCGTGGGCTTAAAATATTTATGGGCCAGAAAAGCAACTTCTTATTTTGCATTGTTGCCAGCAACTATCACATTCTTTAGGGCACCAATAGTCCAATACCTTTTTTCTTGTTAGCGTCACTTTTAAAAAACTACTATTTCTTTTTTCCATTTTCACGCGAAGGCAATTTTTTTAATTTAACATTCCCTTCCCGCCCTAAATATAGAAGTAAACTGAGAGATTTGTTAGGTCATAATCATATAAACATAAGACCCCAACAACATTCAAACGAATGCCGTGTTTATATTTATTTATTTAATTACGAAATGATTCATGCAATATGCAGATATGGACACTTATTTCTGGCCATCTGTAACGGGAAAATTTTCAATTGGCTAACAATGTGAGACATGAACGGGAGAGTGAAGACAACAAAATCACCTTATGTCTTAGCTTCCCATAAATCTAAGCGTGCACACAATGTTGAAAAAGTTGAGCAAACAGCTCATTTCTTAGATAGGCATAACCCTTAACCAGCAACGACAATAATCCTCGAATTCGACGTAGGAGGTCCAGATTAATTGATAACACTTTGTATGTTAGCATACTCCCAAAGAAACTCCTGTCACATAACAACAACATGATAACCTTCGGCCTCATCGCTCAACGTAGCATCCAATGAAAGGGGTTGATTTTCTCATTTCCTGTGTCACCACCAACTTATTCCTCATAGTGTCACCGACTCACAATCCAAACATTAGGGTCAGCCTGATAATGACCTATACTTTTGTCAACCCTGTGACACATTCTCCCTGTCTACCCTTTACAGTAATCAAACAACTTAAACTATTCAATTCAATATTCCCTATTTATTTCGGTCCTAAATATAAGACATATTTATCTAATTTAAATAAATTAATGAATATAGTTAATTTAGGTAATAATAAGTGTTTTTCCAATAATGACCATTTTGAAAAAAATAATTGGTTTGTTTTCTTCAACATTTATAACTCCCTCCCCCTTCCTGACTCATCTCCACTGTGTATCTCCTTCATGTACAACACCACCACCTTCCTCAACAACACAACCACAGAGAGAAGTTGGAGATTTTTCCTAAATTGTTAATAAGTGTAATATAAGAAAACGTGACTAAAATTGTAATTATATCTTATATTTATTACCAGGATTGACTGCGAAAAGGGTCTAATAAGGAGAAGTAATAATGTACTATCTTCGTTTCTATTGAGATCACTTTCACATTTCAATTTGTTACTATAGTAACAAATAAGAGAGGGAGAATGTGAATAAAGATTTATAGTTAGGATAAATTGATAATATTATGTGTTAATAATTAACTCAACTAAAATATTTAATCTAATCAAATTAAGAAAGTAATGTTATCGAGTATTCATGAACAGAGAGAGAGGAATGAATATGTTTTGCGTTGGTGGCCCCGTGGGTCACGTATTATGACATTGACAATGAAAATGTGAAAGGATCGGTCGTGTTTCTGACTCCAACCATCCCAGCAAATAAGTAAACCCAAACCCCGGATCCTAATTCAATGCTCATCCACAATTTACTCATCCCACTTCTCATCCCCAAAACTATGCGTTTCACTTAAAACAGACATGTTTTATATAAAAAAAAAAAAATAAAAAACCTACACTGGCCCACCTCACTCTCTCTCCCTCAAAACTCTTCCACCTCCTCTCAGACCTCAGGCCAAATACACGGCCACCGCCGCCTCCTCCCCAACCGCCTCCTCCTCCCACCTCAACCACCACCATCACCACCGACGTCCCGCCGCCCAACCTCCCCAACCGTCCGCCTCAGCTCGCCTCCACCTCCTCCACTCCTCTCACCTCTCCTCCAACCGGTCTGATCTCCAGGTCCTCTCTTCGACGCCGGAGAGGTTGGTTGGAGGAGACATCGGCGGACTTAAGGACGTTGGAGACGTCGGCGGAGGTGACATCAGCGGACGTGAGGTTGATGACGTGGAGTTTGGAGGAGAGGAGAGAGTCCGACGGTTGGGGAGGTTGGAAGGTGAGACGTCGTCGGTGGTGGTGGTCGGTGGTGGTGGTGGTTGAAGTTGGAGGAGGAGGCGGTGGGATGGGAGGTTGGGGAGTGAGGGAGATAAAGTGAGGTGAGGAAGAAGAAGAGAGGAGAGAGGTTTTGTGGGGGCCACTGCTTATGTGTGTATTTGAGGATGAGGAGGGGATGAGAAACCAGGGGATAAGCCTGGAATGCAAACCCGTAAAACCCCTCCTTCATAAGATAAGATGCGACTTATGACAGTTTCAGGATTGAGATGGGAAGACTCAGCTCCTCTCCTAAACACCCAAACAAAAGTCATGACTGTTGACCATAAATAAATTATTCAATTATTCACCACAAAGAAATTAACCAAACCAAATTATATTATAGTCAGCTAAGAAATAGCCAAGCTCTTTCCTGTTATTACTGCTTAGCTTTTCCCTCCAATGGCCTCTCAATAACGACCACTTCACAACCTTCTCTAATGTCTTCTCCTCACAGATCATCATTATCATCTTCTTCTATGTCTCCTAAGAAGCAAAATGAGCTAAATGTTAGTGCAAACAATGCTTCTTGTTTAGTTCAGAGGTCTGAGCAATTAATTTTAAACCGTCCTCGCCTGACTCGAGCGAGAAAGCTTCGATATCTTTCGGACCATGACGTTGGCCTTAACGTCTCTGACGATTCTTCGCTCATGCCTTCTCCTCATTCCTCTCGCAAGATTCGCTCCTTTGGTGGCTCTGAACACTGGTCTTCCTCCGCCGTCCCTCAGCCGCTTCCTCTTCCTGAGTCGCCGTTGACTCGCCGACCGGAGTCAACGGCTCACTTCCTTCTCGGATCTCCTTCCGGATTCGCTTTCGCCAGGTAACACTCGTTTCTGGTCGTTGTTTTTTGTTTGATTGAGTGATCGACTTGTGGAGTTTTCTTAGATTATCGTTTGAATTGTTCTTTCATGCCTTGAATTAGTGAGTTTTTAGCTAAGAAGATGAAATTTAGCTATGAATTAGGAAGTAGACCTGGATGATTCAAAAGCAAAGTTGATACTCCCTATGTTACTAAATATAAGATTACTATCGAATTTTCTCCAAATTAACCATAATAATAATGTTTATCTACAATTAACAAGCCAGAGAGGGAGGGTGAGGATAAAGGTATATATTTAGGATAAATTGGTAATATCATGTGTTTATAACTAACTTAACTGACATCTTTAATCTAATCAAATGAGGGAAAATAATTTTATATTTAGAATCAGAGGTAGTATTATTGTGTGCTTTCTATACATTGTTTTGCTTCTTGTTATTGGCCATCAATGAAACTGGCTTTTAGTTCAGCATGGATTAGTCAGCATGTTGATTTTATGCTTAGCTTGTTCTTTCCTTTAAATGTGATCAGGAAGACGGTGGATCACAATGCATTTGTTAACGCGAAGTCTTGTGGCAATATGGATAAATCCTGTGATCCTACCACTGCAAAGGCAAAGTCTAATTTGAGAGTAAACATCCCTGTTGCGACTTTCTTCCCTGGTATTTTCTCCATTCTTGTTGCTCCTCAAAATGTTGGATTTGGAAGATCTTTTTTAATGTTGCTGCTAATGCAGGTCATAGTTCATGTAAAGACCGAGCTATCTCTCGTGATAACGATTCTGAGGGTATTTTTGACTCAAGACGGTGTGTGGCTACAATGAGTGCCCCGACAAGTGTTTTGTCCAGTCCTGTTGCAAGTCCACGAAGATTGAGCAATGTAGATTTCACTGATAATTTTATTGGTACTCAAGAATTTCTTGACAACCCTGTTGGCCATCCTTTGAAATTGTCACCGCACTTGATTGCTCAAAGTCCAGATCATTCTTCTCTCCGTAGCCCAGGGTGCCGTAGCCCTTTCCGCAATCTCAACCATGTTGACGCACATCCTTTGCCTCTCCCTCTTCCTCCTGGAGCTTCACCACCAGCACAATCACCTGTGCAGTGCCAATCAAGTGCAACACATCACTCATTTGAAACTCAATTTTCAATGAAAGGTCAGTGGCAGAAAGGAAGACTTATTGGACGGGGCACTTTTGGAAGTGTTTATCATGCAACAAACCTGTATGCAATTTGTTCAACTGTTATGTTTTCTAGCGTGTACTAATTGGCTCTAATCTGCTTTAGATTAAATCTTTGTTGCTTACTTTTGTGTTTCCTCATTGACTCAAAAGGGAGAACGGTGCTTCATGTGCAATGAAGGAGGTAGATCTCATTCTAGATGATCCTAATTCTACCAACTCTATAAAGCTACTAGAGCAGGTGATTCTCCATGTTATTTAATTTATTTTCTACTGGAGAAAATAATTAGATTCAACCTTTTGTTTTCTTTTGGCTGCCGATTGACATTTATTGGAAATCAAGAATTATGTTGAAAACCAACTATTCCTAGAGCTTAAGTGTTATATAAAGACCTAGAACTATTCCTCTATGTTGATATTTAATTTAATTTGAATTTGAATTAGGGAGGGCTCTTTACTGTTAGTTAGGTCATAGTAGATTAAGAGCTGTAACAAATTAGCACTGCAGGCCAACTGTTTATGTAATTAATTGCATTAACTAATGATGTAATTGTCCATGATCACTTGCACACAGTTTTATAAGTAGGAGCTCCTATAGTTTATTATTTTAATCTTATTTATAATCTTGTCATTTGCATCAATTCTTTTTCACCTTCCATCTTGTCATGGATACTTCTGTGTTAATATGCTGTATTTATCCTTGTTCCGATATACAATAAGAAGGATCAGATATTTCCTGTTTGCTTTAAGAAAAGAAACTCGCCAAGTAGAAGCTAGATTGTCCAATCTTTAGCATGCGATACGATGTAGAATTATCAATCTCACCCTTTTAAGGCTTGCACACGTACACAAAATAGGTTCACAGATGAGCCTAGGTATCAGTATATCTCTCTTTTTATCAATTAGAAACTAATATTTTTACAACAAATTGAACTTTCAATACAAGATGCACATACTTGTTCAGGTTTCATTAGCATTAGCCCAGAATTATGTAGGACCTTAATAATTTCATTGTTGATGGAGTTTAAGTTTGAATTCCTTTGATTTTTTCCCTCCATGCTGTAATATCTTTGATGTGTGCCCATAGAAAGGTCTTTATTTAGCATGTTGTTTATTCTCTCGTTGTTTCAGGAAATCAAGATTCTTCGTCAACTACACCATCCAAATATTGTGCAATATTATGGCAGTGAAATAGTGAGTTGTTTGTTGACCCTTTATACACATGTACTAAAATAGCCTAATTAAAGGGTTAAGAGCCTTTGTGATTGGAATTAGATGTAATTTTCTTATAACTTTCTGTTTACAGATTGGTGATCATCTGTGCATATATATGGAGTATGTTCATCCCGGGTCAGTGGAAAAATTTGTGCGGGCAAACGGTGAAGCTATGACAGAGTCTGTAGTACGCAATTTTACACGGCATATTCTCTCAGGGTTGGTTTACTTGCATAGTACCAAAACTATCCACAGGTGACTGACTAATTATTTGAGGTCTATGAACTGATCAAACTCTCCAAATGGTTGCCGGTTTGTTCCTGAGATCTATTATTTGATATGAGGAACATGCCAACTCTGAAGAAGAAACAGTAAAAGTTTAACTCTTTAAAAATATATCACATGGTTGAGAATGAATTGACATTTCCATCAATCTGTGTGTGTGTGTGTGTGTGACTTGTTCTTTTGTTTTAGTGTAGCCAGATTTCTGTAATAGGGCATTTTTCCTGTCTGAATTTTTCAACACTTAACTGTATTTTGCTGATGTTAAGTAGAGTGGATGGTTTTTCTTTTTAGGGACATCAAAGGAGCAAACTTACTTGTTGATGCATCAGGCACTGTCAAGCTTGCTGATTTTGGAATGGCAAAAGTTGTGAGTATTCTAGACTTATTCTCAACTCATTTTAACTATGTCCACACGAACATGCAATTGTACAGATAGCTTTTTTATGAGATTTTTATTGAAGGCAGCATCCTCTTTCTCTCTTTTTTTGTGTCTTTCCCGCAGTCTTTATATCTGATTAATTTGTATTTCCAGCTTACAGGGAAATCATATGCCCTTTCTTTAAAGGGCAGTCCATACTGGATGGCTCCTGAGGTTTGTCATTGTTTGTATCATCTAGATTATTTTGAATGGCTGAGTTATGTCCTTACCCTGATTTGTCTTTTAAAGGTGATGATGGCTGCCATAAGGAGAGATGAAAATCCTGATCTTGTCTATGCTGTTGATATCTGGAGCTTAGGTTGTACTATCATAGAGATGCTGACAGGAAAACCTCCCTGGAGTGAATTTGAAGGGGTAAGTATCTTAGAATTTTTTTGTTGTTGTTCAATCCATCTGTAATAAAGTCTAAGCTTACTTGTTTTGTAGGTTTGCTAGAATATTTATAAATTTGATCATAAATATATAAATATATATATATATATATATATATATATGGACTAAAGTGTGCAACATTTTATGCTATATATTCAATTTCTGCTTGCTTTAAGAATCAAGGATACATTAAGCTAACTAGAATCTTATTTCAAAAAACAATGTTTTCTAAGCAATTATTGTTCTTCTTTTTCAATGTTCTACACCTTCTAGGTCTATTTAATTTATTCATAAGGGTATAATGTACTGTTGGGTTGTCGGTCTTTGTTTAAAACATTTAGTAGATTAGGCTACTACATCTTATGAGTTTTGAGCAATTTAAATGCCTTCTGATATTCTGATTCTAGTAGTTTTGTAAATTTTGTCTTGTGTACTTGTTGATTTAATAAACTAGATTTATTATGTCCATCAGCCTCAAGCCATGTTCAAGGTACTGCACAATTCGCCACCTATACCAGAAACATTATCTTCTGCAGGAAAGGATTTTCTTCGGAGATGTTTTGAAAGGGATCCTGCAAATCGCCCATCAGCTGCAAAGCTTCTTGAACACGCTTTTATACAAAATTTTAATGATCAAGATGCTTTAGCTCGCCCACAATTATATCCTAGAGAAAACCCTGAAGTAAGTGCTAATTATATTCGCTTTTCTTCGTAGTGGACCATGAACAGGGTTCATGGTGGTCATAATGAGCATAATATTATACCTCAATTATTTCATGGGATAAACACAACAAGAGGCAGAAAAAGACATGGCATGTGCGGTACCCCCAGCAGAAGACATGACTCTGATATGTCGTCAAATTATTTGTGCTCTGTAGGATAATTCACGTAGTCCCAAAGACACTCTTGCACACAAGCGTGATGTAATAAATCGAGCCTCCATGGGTGCACGGTTTATCAACAAAATCCAGAAATTAATCGGGTAATTTTTTGTCTCTACTATAAACATTATAGGACACATTTGATCTTACGGTCCAAGGTGCTTGATGGGGGTTCATTCTCTTGTTATTATTTTGACAGTGATTCTTCCCAACAATATAATGCTGAGGATTCTAAATATTCTACATCTCATCCTCCTCCTTGCTCTCTGCCAGAACTTAAAACTCCTCAGTCATCTTTGAAACCAGCTGCCTTCAGTTACGCTTCTGCTCCAAAATCTAGCAACATGTCCCTCGCTGTAATGAGATTCATTACGCACCTTTGAAGGTTGAACATTCTTCCTAGCTGATCCCAAGTGTCTTCGGAAGCTTATTTACTTGCACTGGAGGATGGGATTTACAAGCTGGCTCATTCATGGCTGCTAATATATCAAATCTCAAGGGGTAATAGAAGGCGGAAAAATCACATTGACTCTTGCCAATAAAAAGCTTGTACATAGTTAGGCTCCGAACGTCAGTTATACAAGCCCTGACTGTAATTTGATGTGTAATTATTAATTTATTAGGCTAAATTATTGTTTTATTTCTTGTAGTTTCTCGCGGGCTTAAGTTGATTGCTTAAACTTGCACTGGCTTGTACGTGTATTTTCAGTTTTCACACTATATGAGTATATGTAACTGTAATCTTTTTTTATTTTTGTAATCTATGTAGACCTTGTATAAACTGCATTTAACACAAATGTCATTATTTATTTTACAATACTCCGAACAACACTTAAAGCTTATTATTCTTCTTACGATTTACCAACTTATTTTATTTCTCTTTGTGCTATATGAGGTGGAAATAGTTATTTTAAGTCTTTACAAATTATAAAAAGCATTTTTTATAAAAAAAGAAATGAAATAAAAAGAGGAGAGATTGAGGCGCCAAATGAAGGAGTGGTATGGCGGGGCAGCATAAGCGCCAAAGAGAGACCCACACTGGTTTTCTGTTTGCTAGCGCCAATGACACAGCGCGCTAGATGTGTTAGCGCCAAAGGCATAGCGCGCTCCCTATGTCTTTTCTTCTTTTTTTTCAAAGTTTAGGAGTATTAAGTAATATTTTTATTTTTATTCATATTTTAAAAAATTGGTAGAATTAATTAGAGGTCCCATGGAAGAACATAATTATAAGATCCCACGAGTTGTAAATTACAACTTTTATGCTAATAATTATAACTTATGGCTCTCACATAACGACTCATGGGACCTCATTTTAATTATGTTTCTTCCATACGACTTCTAATTAATTATCCCATAAAAAATTAGAGTAACTATAAAATTGCATAAGTGTGAAGGAAAAAGTCTTCAATGATCAAATGATCAAATAGCATTTTTTGTCTACGATGTTATATTAGGTTTTAGAAAAATTTTATACGCTGAAGAAGTGGGAATAGGTCAGGTTAAAATTAAATAGACATGACCTGTTTTATGGTTGATTGACTTAAACCTGATTTGTAACTTGTTATAGGCATTTTTTTTAGGTTTAAACATGACCTATTCACAGGGATGACCTAAACCTTATTAATGTGAATGATTTATCAAAATAAGCCAATAGGCTATTAAACAAGTCAATATTGGCAAAAACATGTCAAAGCACGCCTAAGCCTATAAACAATCGTCAGGTACTTTTTTTCTTGTCAATGACAACATACTTTGACATGAGAATACATATGTAATTGAAAAAAAACCTTAAAAATATATCAGTAGGCAAACCTATTAGGCCTAATAAGTCTTTAAAGAGGCTTGAGCTAGTGCCTGTTTTCTATTAGGTTTGGCCTATATAGACTAAAAAAAGGCCAAGCCTAAATTCCATGATAAACTGGTTGCCTTTCTTCACCCTAGTCATAGGCCTTATGTAAAAATAGTAGCAAAATTTGATTACATTAGACGTAAATTTATATATAGCATGATTTCTGTAAATTTTTCATGTGAAACTAATATACAAATTAATGATTTGTATTGATTGAACATTTAAGGCTTTAACCGGTATACCATAAAAAACATGTCCTGAAATTTTTAATACTTAAACACAGAAAGTTTCTTTAAAAAATGTCATCAATTCATTTTAAAAATTCTAAATCTAATTACTTTAAAGGGTTAACATAACTTTTGGTCCTTGAAGTTTGATCACATTTTGGTTTTAGTCCCTCAAGTTTCAAAAGGGAGGTTTTGGTCCCTCAAGTTTTCCCAGTTAATAACATTAGTCCCTGGAGTTTAAAAAGGACCTAACGGTGTTAAGTTTTGCTGATGTGGCAACTAACACTGTTTGTTTTGCTTATTTGGCATATGACTAGACTTATAATTTTAATTTTTTATTTTAAATTAAAAAAAAGCATCTCCTCCAAACTCAAAAAGCTTACAGAGTTACAGCCCCCTTCCCTCCTCCGACTCCGTCTCCGGCTCCACTACCCTCCGCCTCCCCCTCAAAGTCAAAATTTAGATCTAATTAAAGTCTCTGATCAAAAATATCTAATTAAAGTCTTTTTTCCAAGTTTTTCCTTTACGCCATTGTTACAAACCAAATCACACTCTTGTGCGCTAATTCCACACATTCCTCATTCCTCATCTCCTATTCTTTCAATTTAGCTCATTTCTTTCCTCACCAAACACCTTCACTCTTCTGCGTATCCCCCATTTCATGTAAAGATTTCACCTTTATTACCAACACAATATTCTTTTCCTCTTTAAATTTCTGGGTCTTTCACGGCTTTTCTTTGGGTTCATGTATTTATTATTTCTTTCTCTCTCTTTCTCTCTATATACCTAAATAAATATACACAACTTTGTTTTTTTGTGTACTTTAGCTTATTGGGGTGGCTTAAGTAACTGAAGATTTCAACCACCCACCCACCCACTTGATGAAGCTTGATTGAAAAGCGGAGAGGCGGGTGAGTGTGAAGTTGTGGAGGCGGGAGGAGTCGTGGAGGTCGGTGAGGGTGATGGGGAGGTGGAGGGTGGCAACGAGGGGCTTGGGGGTTTCCGGTGAGGATGGAGCCGGAGCTGGAGGCGAGGAGGGCACTGTATGCCTTTGGAGTTTATTTGGAGGAGAAGATCTTTTTTTAATTTAAAATAAAAAATTAAAATTATAAGTCTAGTCATATGCCAACTAAGCAAAACAAATAGTGTTAGTTGTCACATCAGCAAAACTTAACACCGTTAGGTCCTTTTTAAACTCCAGGGACTAATGTTATTAACTGGGAAAACTTGAGGGACCAAAACCTCCCTTTTGAAACTTGAGGGACTAAAACCAAAATGTGATCAAACTTCAGGGACCAAAAATTATGTTAACCCTACTTTAAATCATCCATCACGCTCATCAGAAATTCAGAAGAAATAGATAATCACACATTCCCGTAAGGAAATCAAAGAAATAGTTCACAAAAAATATATCAAAGTAAGAAGCTGGGCTTCGACCCATAAAGTAAGTAGCCCATAAACTTGCTCACTCCAATGGTCCAGTGAGTTTTGCCTCCATCATTACAAATTTCAAAGACATAACATATCTGCTATCTCACCAGTCACTACACAGAATCACTTTTTCCCTCTATTTGTGATCTTTCGCTCCTCTTTTTCCCTCCTCAAAATTTCTTTTTTTTTTTTTGAAGCTAGTTCATGAGATGGGAGCGAAGCCTGCGTTTGATGGAGGCTTAATAAACAAGATCTACGCTCCTTTGGCGAATGACCTTCATTTCGCCCTCCCTCTTTCCTCTTCCAAAACCACCGAGCTTCAACTGGTTCGCTTCTCTCAATTTTTCACACTTCATCAAATGCTTCTTTTTTTCTAAACCTAATTTTGAAATTCATTGCAGGTTGATGGCATTTTACGAATGCTACAAGGTTTTTCTGGCTCCCTCTTTTTTTGGGACCATGTTAGCAACAATTTTGGCGTCAAAAGTGGAATATATCTGTCTCATTTGTCTCACACCACTCTTCACTCTCACCTTAATCAATTCACGCATGCTGCCACGTGTTTGCAATTGGTGGAGATTATAATTAACAAAGTTGAAACCTTTGTGCCAAAACCTCCTCCCACTTTGATGGCTTTTGTGTGCTCAGCTTCCGCTTGGCTTAAGGTTTGTTAGTAATTAATAGGTGCCACTTGTTGATGTCTTTTTTTTTTATTTTGTTGAAGAATTGATTTTTGTGGATCAGAGGTTGAGGAATATTGCATTGAAGGAGAAAGAGGTTATGGGAAATAATAATGGCACAACTATACCAACCTTATTAGGCCTGTCGAGTTCTTTATCAAGGTTTGTTAATTTCATAAATGTTTTTAAGGATTATGATTCTGTTTGTACATATGTTACTACCTCTGGTCCTAAATATAAGAGCTAGTTGACTTTTTTTTTGGGAAAATACTAAGAAGGCAAAATGAACCACTTAATCATAACATATTTTGTATACTATTAGATTATATGTTAGCTTATAAGTTAAATAAACTGGTTTAGAGGAAAAATTTAGGGCAATCAATTTTAATTACCTTATTTAGCAGCTAGTTATTATATTTAGGACCGGAGGAAGTAACTTTTTTACTTAATGGTCCCTGATGGCCGTTTATTGATTTTAGTCTTTGCTCAGGTGCTGAGTACCTGTCACAGATTGTACATGGGGCGATCCCTTCGGTGTATTTTGAGATTTGGTGCATCGATACCAGCGGCTGATTTGGCTGTTCATGTGCTTGACTATCTTTACATGAAGCTTGATCAAATTTGTCTAGTGCAAGGTGGTGAGGTCGTGACTACTTCTCCAGAAGCACATTGTGTATTTGATGAAGTGTTTTTCCCAGTTCATCTTGTCATATTATTGAATTATGTTGTTCTCAGGAGGAAGCTTATCATATGGTGCTTTTTATGTTTGTTGAAAGCTTATTGCCATATATTGAGGGCCTTGATTCCTGGCTTTTTGAAGGAACACTTGATGAACCTTGTAATGAGGTAATTGTTATTGAATTTCCTAGTGTGTTCTTGGACCAAGGTTTAATTCAATGTATGTGGCCTTTGGAATACTTTCATGCTTAAAGTAACCAGTAATGATGCGGCAATTTCTGCTGCTAAAGTTTTATATTGATGCGTGCTGTTTAGATGCTGTGTTGATACTTGGTCTCATTTTCTCTCTTCAGATGTTCTTTTTTGCCAACAAAGATGTCTCAGTCGATGAGGCTGAATTTTGGGAGAAGAGCTATTTACTGAGACTGTTGCAATATAGCAAGCTAGATGATGACTACTTTACCATAAGTCCTGCTTGCGATTCAATGCCTGTGACATGTGACAGAAAGGAAATGGGAAGTAAGGATTCTGTTCCTTTCTCTGGCACAGTTAAAGGGAAAGAACATAGCATCAGAAACCTTCATGCTTGCCCCTTGTTTATGAAGTATTTAGCAAAGTGGATAGTTTCTGCTGGAAAGTCATTGCAGCTGATGCGGCATGTTCCTATGATTTCCTTAGCAGAATATAGTAAAGGAAGTGATTATGAGTTTGAAAGTACTAGAGATGTAGACCGTAATTTGTATGGCTCTCATAGCATTTCCGGGTTAACCTTGTCAGAAGTGTTTTGTGTATCCCTGGCTGGACTTGTTGGTGATGGTGATCATATCTGCAAGTACTTTTTGCAAGATGATTGGTACAAATATGATGTTGTGCCTTCCTTTGCATCTTGTACAAATGAGCTAGATACAGAAAATGGCAGTAGTGAGAATTCACCTCTTTTGCCATACTCGGAGAAATTTTGGTATAAGTTCTTGTTTGATACATTATCGCAGAAAAAATCAGCTGTTTCAAATCTTAAACAGAAAAACAGAAATGTTAATCTCAAAAAAGACCGAGGAGAGGCTAGAGATCTCGAGCATGAAATGATTCTCTGGAGATCATGTATAGAAAATCCAGTGATCACTCCATGTCGAACAATCCTTGAAAAGAATAGGGCTACCTGGGAAACATTGAACTTGTCTCGAAATTTCTACCTGCCGGCCTTAAATGACGAGATTCTGAGAAAGGCTGTATTTGACGGAGACACCAAAGGATTTTCTGATAGTGAGGGAACAAATTATACTTTTGGTTTCCAGTTTGGTGAATCTGAATATCTTCGTTCACAGGATGAAAAAAAACTATTGGAAATGCTGTTTCCATTTCCTACCCTTCTGCCTTCATTTCAGGTATTGCTATTTCCTACCTACTCTGGCCAGCTTTATAAGTAGGTTTCATGGCACAAACTGAACTTGCTTGGTTTATGAACAGGATGACCTTCCTGTATCAGAGCTCTTACCTTTCCAAAGAAACAGCACTCTTCCATCTAGAGTCATTCTTTGGATGCAAAATATTGAACTGCAAACTACTCCACTTCCTCTGGTTATTATGCAGCACTGTCTAGCAACCTACATTCAAAAGCAGGTATGTTTAAGTAAAATAGTTGGAAAATCCAAAGTGATTGACTATAATAATTCTAGTAACTCATTTTGATCAAATAGGTGGATTATGTTGGAAGACATATATTATCAAAGCTAATGGATGAATGGAGATTGATGGAAGAGCTTGCAGTTCTGCGTGCTATTTACTTATTAGGTTCAGGTAGTTGCAAATTGATATTAATATTAAGCTAGTTGCTGTTTATTGTTTAATAAATTGAATGTCCAGTTTGTCTTATGATTGGTAGAAGTCTTCTTATGCCTTGCGTGGAACACAATGTTAACTGCTATTTACCTTGCATGGATAGGTGACTTGCTGCATCACTTTTTGACTGTCATTTTCAATAAGCTGGATAAGGGAGAAACATGGGATGATGATTTTGAGTTAAATACAATTTTACAGGTATGTTTAGATTTAAAAAAGACTGAGAAACGAAAAATGGACCTGTAGAATTGTAGGCGATATATATTTTCACCTGTTAGTTGATTAGTGAACAAATTTTTGATAATCTGTGGCATTGCTTGTCCTGTATTTAATGACGAGATTGAGAAGATTGCATTTGCATGGACCAGGGAGTTATCTAGAATAAAAGGATTTTTTAATCCCTTGTATTATGCTGTATGAAGTATTCTTCTATGACTATCAAATGCAGGAATCAATTAGAAACTCTGCTGACTGCATGCTGTTAAGCGCTCCAGATTCGTTGTCAGTATCGATAACTAGAAGTCTCAGTGTTGATAGTGACGAGCAAACAGCCTCAGTTAGTGTTTCAACTCCTCATAAAAGTTCTGCTCATAGCTTTGGAATTGATGGCCTTGATATGCTGAAATTCACATATAGGGTTAGCTTTTAGCCTCTTTATTTTTTTTTTTCAAAACCTCCTTATGTTCGTTACAATTATGAATTTCAACTTAAAGTGGGTAAATAAGAAATTTAGGATATATGGAAATTGACAGGTCCCTTGGCCTCTTGAACTCATTGCCAATACAGAGGCAATTAAGAAGTATAATCAGGTATCTGATATTCCTATTTGTTCTTTTAACAGTTAGAATTGCTATTTTTGTTCTTGCATTCTGGTTGGTTCTTCATATCTTAGTTTGTGCCCTTCCCCCTCTTTTTTTCAAATTCAGGTTATGCGGTTTTTGTTGAAAGTCAAGCAAGCAAAATTTGTGCTTGATAAAGTGCGAAGATGGATGTGGAAGGTAATTCCATACAGTTCTTTCCTCTGTTCATGCTTTCCTCGTTTAATTTTTTCTCGAGGATATTGACCAAAAAAAAATCTTGCGGATGATAGACCATTTGTGAATTATTAAATCTTGGACACCATCTGATTTGATCTGGGTTGAGAAGAGAAATTCTGTTGGAGATGATGATGCTAGAATATGAACATTACAATGTCCTTTCCTCTGCTGAAAGTGGTCAAGAGTTGTGGGATTCTATCACCATCAATGGTGTGCTGTATGAAACTTTTTGTGTAACCTGGTCTTGTTTTCACATTTTGCAGGGCAGGGGATCTGCAACAAACAACAGCAAACGGCATTGGCTGGTGGAGCAGAAACTCCTCCAGTTTGTGGATGCTTTCCATCAATATGTGATGGATCGAGTAAGAAACTCTGCATGCACAGTTTTTTAGATAATTGAAAAAAAGGCTTACTCATAAAGAAGACTTCTATGAAAATTGAAAAGCATTGATGTCTTTCTACTCGGTCCATGTACGCTTGTTAGCAGAACATGTGTGTCTTACCTGTCAGTACCCTTTCTATGCAGGTATATCACAGTGCATGGAGGGAACTATGTGAAGGGATGGCGGCGGCCAAATCTCTGGATGAAGTCATTGAAGTCCATGAGGCTTACATGTTGTCAATTCAGCGCCAGTGTTTTGTGGTTCCTGATAAGCTGGTAATTTATTGTATCTTCTTTTGGTGTTGATTTCATCCGTGGAGAGATCAACTTTTGACTGAGATACTTTATTTATAACGGTCATTTATGAATGTAGTGGGCTCTGATTGCAAGCCGCATTAACAGCGTCCTTGGTTTAGCGTTAGATTTTTATAACATACAACAAACCCTAGGCAGTGGTGGAGCTGTTCCTGCAATTACGGCAAGGTGTGAGATGGAAGTGGACCGGATAGAGAAACAGTTCGATGATTGCATTGCTTTCCTACTCAGGGTAAAAACTATTTAATACTGAATTTACTCCGTGTTATTTATGATTAAAACTTAGATTTCTTGTATTCAGTGTGATCTGTGGGCGATACATACTTCTTTGCATGCAATTGCTCATTTGTAACTAACTGCATTCAACGGTGAAAATTTGCTATGGGGAACTAACAATTATACGCTTCAAATTATTGACGCTGCTAAGACAAGCTCATGCACATTGTTTGCCTGCCTAGCTAGTAATATGCATGAAGGATTATTAATTTTAACACCGGGATGTTCTATAAAATATTGACTTCACTTTGTTTTGGTTAGAGCGTTACATTTTTACTTGGAAATTCGTGTTTTGATGGAATATAAAGCATCAGATTAAGTAGATCTCCCATGTTGAAAATATAATTCCTATACTGGCGTTGCAGGTCTTATCTTTCAAACTGAATGTGGGAAACTTTCCTCATTTGGCTGATTTAGTCACCAGAATTAACTACAACTACTTCTACATGTCTGCTACTGGAAATTTGAGGACTGGCTCCAGTTCTGGTGGTGTTATTTCAAGATTAGGGAAGGCCTCAGAGAGAAATTGATTTAAGTGGGTGTGCCATGATGCTTCCCCGAATATGAATAGAGGTCTGCGTTTGCTTTTACGTTGTAAAATGTACAGTGTTTTGAGAAAAACCACGTTATGCCTGTTCCTTCATCATCTTTTTTTCCCCGTTTCTGTGGGTGTAAATTCCTTCATCTATAAACCTGACGAGTTGGCGTGAGTGGTAAGTACTCTCGTCCCTTAAGCAAGTGGTTGGGAGTTTGATCCCTAACTCTTGCGAATGGAGCAAACTCACAGGCTAGCTGTCTACCCCCCTATATGGGACTTCAGAACAGCGAGGGATTAGTCTCACTTGACACGCGGGTGGGGATACCCTTGGGTAACCAAAAAAAAAAATTTCTTCATCTATAGTGAAAAAAGAAATTAAAGGTCGACCGATTCAATGGGATGTCGTTATATTATTTCATTTATTTGACCGGAACATATTCATATAACCTTTTTTCTCAAAAAAAATATGTATATATTGGAGCTGATAAACAAACCTTTTGTAAGTGATAATTGGAATGGTGATATGTAAATTATTATTTAAAAGCTGACACGGTACATATTAAATAATATAAATTTGTATACCAAATAATAAAATTTATATACCAAATATTAAGAAGCAACTTATAGCTATTATGTCAAAACAGATTGATCGGTTTGATAAGGAGTTACTTTATTTCATAACAAAAAAAGAAAGTTTACCGCATAAATTTTTGGCTTATGTGAAGATATTGTTGATGAACCACCTAAAAATATACTTCTATAAAAGATTTGAGTCTAAAATATATAAATGGTTAAAATTTTTTTCTCAAGATCACATTTAGTGGGGGATAATTCTGGAAGGGTGCTGAGTATTTCTATCTTTCATCAATCTATCTTCCTTGCTAACGATCAACAAGGCCAACTGCCAAACATTGGTTGACCACAGAACATACAATACAACCCTCACCAACCCATGCATATGCGTCTTGTCTTCTGGACTCTGGAGATTTTTCCCTTCTGTGGATAACTGCCGAACTTATGACTATAACTCACTCTTGCTTTCTAGATTTTCGTCTCCAACTCACTTTGGTTTATTTTATTGTTTATGATGAATGACCTAATCATCTATTCACCAAAATTCAACCACACCCATTTGTGAAAATGTGACCTTGTTTAAGATTCTACGGTCTTTCTGTTCAGCTCCACTACCAGGCCATGTGAGACATTTCAGTATTTATATAACCATAAGCCCCTCGTATCATCAGTAACCAACCACAATAGCACCAGATCAAATTATAGGAGGAGATGAAGACAAGCATGAAGGTGGGAGCATTTCTGTTGGCAGTGATTGCATGTGTTTCAACAAATGGAATGAGTGAAGGCAAAAGCATTTTGGTGGGAGACTCTGAAGGATGGCGTGCAGGAACTAACTACACCGATTGGGCCATCCAAAATAGCCCCTTCCGCATTAACGATTCACTTGGTCTCTTCTTTCTACACTCTACCAACCCATCACATTAAACTTAATTACATTCACTTCATAATTCACGTCACAAACTGTATTTTGCTATAATATTGTTCATTTGTTTGACTTGGTTGCAGTGTTTAAGTATCCTCCACCAGGGAAGTTGAATAATGTGTCTCCGAGTGTGTACTTGATGCCAGACTTGTGGAGTTTTGTTACGTGTGATTTCAAGGCGGCCAAGTTGGTGGGAAGGCCAACGGAGGGAAGTGGGGATGGTTTTGAGTTTCAGCTGAATAGCCAGCAGCCTTATTATTTTGCTTCTGCTGATGCCAATGGCTATGACTGCATTGCTGGTCTCACCAAGTTCGTGGCTACTCCTAAGAACTAGCTACCCTTCTTTGCTTTTGGTTTTCCAATAACGTAACTTGAACATCTATTGACTATTATAGTATGGATGTGCAAACTGATTGCAATAAGTGTCGTCTCATCCATTGTTGTTGGTGATTTTTTTGCTTTAGCTGCTTTTGCCAAGCATGCTTCTTTTGACAGTGTACTCAGACTATGTATGTCGTTTCCTTCAATTATGAACGTATATGATTTACTAGATGTTCCTTTTGTCGCAATTATTTGCTAGTTATGATATTTGGTATGGTAGGCAGGAGTGGATGCTCCATCAATTGGGCAACTCCCAAGTCCCAATTTTTTTTCCTTTGATATCATTAGATTTTATTTTCAAAGTCACATTTTGATATCTTGTAGGAAAAAACAATTTTTTTTTGAAGTTTTTATGATTTTCCAAAAAAATTACACTTGAAATGAAAAAATACAACACAATTTTAGATTACAAAACCTTGTAAAAATTATGAAAAAGTGAAAATATAATCATTTTCTCTACAATATATAATATCACTCTCAATTCAAATATAGTTATACGAAGAAAGAAAATATTTGGCGGAGCTTTTCTTTTGCGAGTGTACAAACTATGTAGAGTTTTCTTTTCCTTCAATCATCAAACTATGAATTCCTGGGGATATCATGTATATGCTTGCAAAAGTCAAAAGTAACTTTTGACAACTACTCCCTTCATTCCTAAATGTAACATCACTTTCAAATTTCAATTTGTTCCTGAAGACACTTTCTAATTTTCCCCAAAATTAACCCCTTCGTGATTATTTAAAATAAACAAGCAAGAGAGGGAGAGTGAGAATAAATGTACTACTATATGATATGGGTGGATTGTTAATATCGTGTGCTAATAACTAATTTAACTAACATTCTTGATCTAATCAAATTATGAAAAATGATCTTATATTTAGGAATAGAGAGGAAAATTCATATCAACTTCAGACAATTAGGCCTTGAGCGACATCGCAAACCTTCAAAATTAACCTAACATGCCATGAGAACATGGCTCTAACAAACTTGTCCCTTCATTTTGAAAATATTCAATAAAATTATAGGCAAAGTTGTATTATATCTATTTCAAGAGTTTTGACTTCTGCCGAGAATCCGGGCTTTATCAAAATTAACTTTCCACAAGATCAAAGCTTGCAGGCAAAGGCAACTAAAGTAGAAAGCCGGTTTAGCCTTAAGTTTGACTTTGAGAAGACTACAATATGACTGAATTATAGAGTAGAAAGCTAGTTCCTTAAGTTTGACTTTAAGAAGACTTAAATAAGACTGAATTACAGAGTCAGATACAAGTGCATAACAAATAGGACAAGAGAAACTGACTTCCGATTTTGGTTGAGTTCCAAATATTTATTGACAAATGAAACTCAGATCAGAAGAGTGGGAAGAGGGAAACTCACTTTACTAGCAATACAAGAACAGATAACATAAATGAATATGAAAATCTAGTGAACTCTGACAAAGAAGATACTCAACTCAGGACCCTGAGCATCCTCAGGATTAATCATATAGAAAGCTTCAGAATCTTTAGAACCAACCACCCTCTCAAATCTGGCCCTCATGTACGTGATTTCACCATCTCCACTATGTTCAGAACTAGGAATAACCCCTGCTCCCATGGAAACTCCTCTCAAATGTTGCATCACATTTGATTCCTCCTCATTCATCTGCTTTCTCCTTATAGAGTACCCCACCTTTCTTCCATTACAATACACTCCCCACACAAACTCCTCCAAAAGCTTCTTCCTTTGTGTCTTGGTCTCACTCTCCAAAGCAATCCTCACCATATCAGAAGCCATCTCTTTGTTCAAAGCACTAGTAAGCATAGGAAGCTCTATGAAGATCATGGGCATGCTATATGGATCCTCCTGAATAGCCAAGCTAACTCTACCTTTTCTGTGGCCAAATATAGTGGCAGTGGTTGAATTATCCTTCAACATAGGCTTGCGTGGTCTTCCTAAAAGTGCCACCATCTTACAGCCAGATGAAAGCATAGGAAATAGCTTCAACACTTTGAGGAGGCCACTGCCTGAGAATTTGTTGCTTTTCTTGTTATTAATACTACTATGAATATGATCGCTGGGCGCGGTGGAGGTGTGGCGAAGAAAGTAGGCTAATCCTGGGGTTTCCATGGTGTTAAGACTAGGACTAGACCGCACGGTTGTCATTCTGGCATATTAAGGTTTATAATAGCATATGTTAGAGATAGGTAGATATATAGCTATGTAGTTGACACAATATGACACAGCTCATAAAATGGACAGTGATATGGATTGCCTGATTGGGATGGGTGGGGGGAGAGGGAAGTAAAGAGAAAGCTGTGGATTAAGGTGATCAAGTGAAGGAAAAACTTGGATTAAGATGTTGATGTGATCATGTTTTGTGAAATGGAGAAGAGGGGTGTTGAATGTGATAAGATCATGGGGGGCTAGCTGGACCACAAGAGGTTATGGTGATAGTGATTAGTGATGAATGGGAAATGGCATGTGCTTGTCTGATGATTAGATATGATATGAGACAGCTTCAACGTCACTTGCTTTATGCTTTTTTTTCAAACCCTTTTGCTCTCATTATTTGAGATTCATCCCTCCCTCCACTTAAACATTTCATTCCCTGCTTTTTTTATTTTGCTTCTCTTATATTAGTAACTTTCTCTTTAATTACCTGCCTGCCTTTTTAATTTGTCAGATCACATGTCCTTTTCACTAAAGCTCCCATACATTTGACACTGTCCTAATCAATTATTAAGATCCACATCTTTTTTTCTCTTTATTCATTAGTTTGCATACATATGTTATTTCCATTTCAATAACTTATCGTCTTAAATACGTACACCTGCGGCATGCATGACGCCCGTTGATGAACAAAATATCTGGCACAGTATTACACGGTACTCTCATTATACATACACGGCACAACATAACTATAAACGACATAGCAAGCACAAATAATGGAATTCGTATATCTGTTCATGCTCACTAATAATGCCTGCAGCAACTGCTGTCCCAAGTAGGACATATCTCTGGGCCATTGTGAAATTAAAGGAAGGCCCAGACAATATATAGCTGCATCAATATGTAATACTATGAGAGTTTCATTCCAAAGACAAAAATTTCTTATGAAGAAAACTATTTATCCCCCTTTCCCCCCGCTGTTCCTCATGTTCTACATGTTACTTACATGCTCGCCAAATTTCTAGATACCAATCCATAGGATATTAGAATTTTATTCATGAAACTATTATTTTATTGATTATATCTCATTTCTTTAGTTCAAACTGTTGGCAGTTTTCCTTCTAGGTGAAATATTATCTCAAGGTTGAACTAATTTTAGATATTATTAAATACAGATAATTATCAATGGAAGGACGAGAATAGACTGGGGCCTGGAAATTATTGAGGCTGTGATGGGATGGATAAGTGATTAGTAAATTCATTTTCTACCATGCTTTTTCCATTGTTTAATGTGACAGCCTGATAAACTGCTCCATGCTTGTGGCTTATAAGGGATGATATGTACAAAACAATAGCAGTGTTGGCTTTAAAACAGCGCTTTGTTTTTCTGGAAGGGTGCGATAAACTATTATCGATAGACAGTGATTTATTCCATATTAAGAGATATTGGATAGTGATGTGGTGCTTTCTCGAAGTTGAATGGATAGGCACTTATGTGCTATACAAAAGGTCGCTGACACTATAATTTTAACCGCAACTCATGTCAGACGCTTAACAAATTTTGGCCAAGCATAATTCATCGCTTATTCCATGTGGAAGAAGATCAAGTGCTATACCACTATCTCCTTCTGGAGAGATTGTAGCATCGATCATGTTCACAAGATGTTGACACATTAAGAAAAACAAATGACTCGGCTAGCATGCTAGCTAAACATAATCCGCTGTTTGAACTAATAAAACACATAGTGGGGCCCTGGAGGATGATCTTGTTCCCCAGTTTGGTTCATTGAGGAAAAGTTCTATTCCCTAGCCCATTGGACCTTAAACCAAATTATATTTATGAGTTTTGTTACCCGAAGGAGGGGCCTTGGTCCTCAAACATACTATAATGCATGGGCTAGTTCTTATTTCAGGTGTATGTCCAATGTCTGTGATGACTGCTTTCTTAAGTCTTATCTGTTTCGGCCATCAATTTATTTTAGGGAAAATGTCATTTAAATCCCTTTGAATATACAAAAGGATAATTCAGGAACTCAAACTTCCAAAAGGACCATGAAGGAACTAGGACCTAGTTGACATTTTAAAATTGTGTGAAAAGACAAAATTGCCCTAATCATAATACAGAAATTACTAACCACCGGTGGTTAGTAATTTCTGTATTATGATTAGGGCAATTTTGTCTTTTCACACAATTTTAAAATGTCAACTAGGTCCTAGTTCCTTCATGGTCCTTTTGGAAGTTTGAGTTCCTGAATTATCCTTTTGTATATTCAGAGGGATTTAAATGACATTTTCCCTTTATTTTATTTTAACCATCCCGAAGAAAATACTGTCGACTAGACAAAAATAAAAAGAAGAGATAATACTGTTGAGAATTGGCCCAAGTGTTGAGAACCGGGTGATGGAGCAAAGGAAAAGCCTCGCTTAAAAAATGTGTCTTTTCTCTCTTATCCTAAATACACTTTTTTTGTCATACTCGTATCCTAAATACATAATGAACAAGTTTCAAAGTTAATTTTGGTATTAAATATAACTTCTGTTTTTGCACGTACCTCTATATTTTAATTAACTTTTCCAATTTATAAGTTGATAAATAATGCTTAAAAATATTTAAAGAGATCATCTCTTATATGTTGCAACAACCTAATTTATTTAGGGAGAATTTCAATAAATGTGTCATGTCTAGATAAATATCTATATATATCTATAAGTAGTATGTTTCAAAAATTTTGATTGGAAATTAAAATGTCTTAATTATAAAATTATTTTGATTTTTTTAAATTAAAGAAACAAATTAGACCACTAAATTATAGTATGTCAAGTGTAATTAGATTTGAGGAAAAATGATAACTTTACACCATTTAATGTTATTAATTTTATATTTTAATTTTTTAAAATGTTTCGGTGATATATTATACTGGTATTTAGTATGGTTTTTTTCTTTTTTCCATTTTGACCCGGATATTCATCATGGGCTCATGGCAGCTGCCGCTTCTAGAAGTTGACACTTGCCTAACGGCAAGGGTACGTGACATTTAGATGGCAGTTCTTGTATGGTCCCGGAAAAATTTTAAGTAGCATAGACCAAATTTCTCTTTCTTTTTTGGCAATATAATCTCCACTGACCGCCGGCACTGCATTTAATATACATTAGTTGATTATATAAAAATTTTAGTATTAGTATTCTCCTGAAAATAGACAGCCTGTCATGCTTCATCTTATCTTGTCAACCAATTTTTTCTACCGTCTGAGCTACCTCTTCTCAAGACTTGGGCCCTTGTGCATATCCACCCGCATGAAATATTGAAACCAGAATAATAATTTTCATTTAGTATACAGGATGACATAAACCTTTAGTTACTTTATTGTTTCGCTCCTCGTTATTTATCTAGTTTGTTACAAAGATTAGTTATTTTATTCCAAAATCATTGTTTTCTTGGTCCCCAAACTTTGCATTGACAAACCAACTCAACAGGGATTCGGTTCGGTGCATATTCAGAACCTCAGATACCAGGAAAACAGGAGCAGATCTGGCAACAAGGTGACTACCATTGCTGCTCATTACAAACACAAATCAACGGCTTCATATAAATTGAAAATTTTAATCATCTTATTTAAAAGTGCTTTTTAAAATAGTCACCGGAACAATTTTTTTTGTTAAATATGTCACCATTACAATTGAAGCGTGAGCCTGAATAATATAGAATATTTCCCTCACAAATTTCCACTTCAAGAAGTTTTAGTACATCAAAGTTTAGTTGCAGAAACTAAAAAAAAGCAAGAAGTCATCCCTCATATCGTGCCACTTTCACACACACACACACACACACAGTTAGCCAGGTAAAATGCTGTACAGATTATGCGCATACTTGTATATAATTACACTTACATGGATAAATAATCCAGTTCACCAAAAAGCCCCAAAAGGTAAAATTTGGACCCTGTAGTCAAATAACTAAGAACCAAAGAACCAAGAGAAGAGAGGAAAACGGCAAAAGCTGTACAAAAGAAAAACAAGAAGATAACAAGTTTGTGATAGAAATTAGGGAAGATATATGGATCATCTAGTGTGAGATCCTAACCCAGCAAGCCTGCCCAAAATGCCCTGCTTATAAGGCAAGAAAGTCCTCTTCTTCAAATCCTGCGACTGGGCCTTCTTAACCGCATAGTGAACCTCATGGGGCGAAATGGGTCCTCTTCTCGACGACCCAGTTGGGCCATCTCTCACCTCTTCATGCCTCTTATTCAACACCGAATATTTCCTAAGCGGGTCTTTGTCGGAGGCCCGGCCCTCAGAAGCACTCCTAAACAACAACAAATCCCTTAACTTCCATTTTCTCGAGCTCTTAGATGATGACAAAGATAAAGACTCCTCTCTCTCGCCTTTATAAGGAGAGAGTGATCTGGCACTTCTCCGACGTGAACTTGACGGAACTAACGCCGTTGGAATTGTATCTCTTCCTCGTCGTCTCTCTTCATGTGGGCCCATGTTCTTTTTCTGAGATAAGACTTGGTCAACGCTTGTCTTATCCATGTGGGATACAGCTGGGCTTTTTGTAACATATGTGAATGAGTCAGCCTTGAGGGGTTTGATTATACCGCCGTCAAAGAGCTCATCTGCGGTGAGAGATGCCGTGTCTGAATCCTGGCTAACAAAGAAGGCAAAATCATCGTCGTTGTTATTAAGGTTGTCGGATATTTCGGAGTCGTTGAGGTTGAGGAAGTGGTCGAGATCATGATAAAGTTGGGAGATTCTGGAGGGGCTAGAGGGAGCACTGGAGTGATATTGAGCTAAATGTGGAGGAGAAGACGTCATGACTTCCATTGTTTTTTTTTCTGTGATGAAGAAGTGAGTTGGAGAAGCAAAAATATGTGTAGGATAGAAGTGGACATTTATAAGGGAATACGCGGGGGTGGGGCGGGGGAGGGAGGGACGAAGGTTCCAATTAATTAAATTAAATAAAAAAAGAGTGGATGATAATCATTGACAATTGACATTAGGAATTTTAGGATATGGGGGAGCCGCCTTTTCATACTCTTCCTCTTTGTCTTATGTCATGGTTATAATTAATTAATCTCGACCTGTGTGTTTATTAATTACGCCCTGCTCAGGATTTTTTTTCCTTGGCCAACAAGTGAGGCGTGGGGTGGGGTTGACGCGTATTTCATCAATACTCCCTCTCGTTCCTAATATAAGAGTTAGCCGCCAAAAAAACGCTTCTTAAGAAAACATGTGAATGTTAGTTGAATGTCTGGAGTTAATGTTTCTTTTTCTAATATTGTCCATATTTATTATGATATTTTTAAGAGAGAGAAATACATAAGCACTAATAAATAAATATGAAAAAGAGTTAGGGGCAAAGTAGGAAAAAACGCATTAAATGAGGAGAGATTGTGAGGTGAGCTCTTATATTAGGGACCAAAACCATTCAAATTTTGGTCTCTTATATTAGGGACCGGATGGAGTATATTTCTTGATTTTCTTCTACTATTTTATTTACACCAACTTCTTTAATATTTACATTTATTTGCCCTAGTTGTCCTGTTATATAATTATATACCATGTTTTATTTTCTTTAAAAAAATATTGTCATTTAACTATAAATTAATACTCCCTCCGTTCCTAAATATAAGATCACTTTGATTAATTTGGGGAGATTAAGGAAGACAATAAAATTACATGATCTTCCCAAAATCCCCTCAATTACTTAACTTTAAAAGGAGGAGGGGTTTTCAATGAAAAAAGGGAGTATAAGGTTAGTTTGGGCAAAACTTGAGATAAAATAGGAAGTGATCTTATATTTAGGAACTTATCCACTTCCCTAAAGTGATCTTATATTTAGGAGCGGAGGGAGTATAAAATAAATTTCTATGTAGCTTTTAAAAAAAATTGATATAATGAGTATAGATTTAAGCATCGCGTCCTTTATTTTATACACCGCTCAGATATAAGAGGAATCGAGCATCTCTTTAGTTGTCTTTACAGGGCCATGGTCCTGATTAGTGATTCCATCCAAAAATGGTTACCCTCAGGCCCTTACTCCTCAGCCTCTCTTTGAATTACATCGATTATGGAATGTGTTTAGGCATATGTCCACAAAATGAGCTTCTCCCCCTCAAACCCATAATAATTCATACTCATCTCAAAAGATTGTCAATGATCAAACAGTAAAGAGTTCGAGTTATTTATTATTATATCCATCTTACTCTAAAAATTTGTTGTCACGGAGCTCATAAGAAATAGAACCAGTCATACTTTTTTATATAGATGAAATCGTCATGTATTTTCTAGCGTGTAATGCAATTCATAGCCTCCGTTCGAATCGTTCCATTCGATTTTTTCTTTTGAATGGATAATTGTTCCATTCTGTTTGGTTTACACTAAATATAAACCAACTTGCGTCACATGTCTGTATTAAAAATTAGCTGGACTTGTTAAACAAAAGGCTTCTAGAATTTTGATGATTACTTGCGTAGGGTAAAAGTGAAAAACAATTTAATCTTTTTCTACAAACATAAACCCGTTCCAAAGGATATGATCTATTTGGGGATTTGAGTTTGTTGGCATATATACGATATTTTTCAATTTTTTTTCATATTTGATTCATTGTTTTGCAAATTCTCCAACGCAAATGTGAATCAATATCAAGTGACGCCGACACTGTTACACATACACATAGATAATGAAACTGCTAGGACGTACTCCTCATTCACAAGAAATTATTAGTGATTCTTGGTCAATAGTAATTTTCACTTACTGCCTTTTTAGGAAAAGGCTAATGTGACGGTTGGTCAAAGCTTCAATCATCTCAAATTTCTCACATACAAACCAATGAAATGAAATGTTTTGGTCAAGAGGTGAAAACCCAGTGATCCATCTATTGTTGTATCATTGTTTATTTTGGATGATCTATTCTTCAAACTTTCATTTGAAAATGATTTAACATTCCTGGTAATTGTTTGCTTTACGTTGCTTCTGTATTGCTTAGAATTAGATACATCATTTTATCTTACCTAAGGAACATCTCACTATTTAGAATGTTCTTAAACATAGTATTGACTTAAATTGCTGGCTCCATCAGTCTCACATGTCATTGCCAGAAATGTTGTCTTTCTAATCAGCCCAATTAATTTAATTTTTATTGATTTGCTTTTAGATGATATTTATCAGTTTTTCTTTTCATTTTCATAATATTGTTATAACTATGTATTTTTTTAAAATTAAGATCATTTTTGTTTTTATAACAGATTAACTGCATATGATAATTGACGTTGGCTATCCCTGTCATATGACTGATGTCCACGACTTGCATAAAATAGGAGATAGCGGGCCCCGTAAATCACAATCGAATTGACGCACCAATAAGGCAATCACTCAACTGGAGCTATGCAATAAGCGGCTTTTGGTCAAGTGGTTTTAGTCTAGTCAAATTCTTCCAATTTCTAAAACTGAATAAGGTGTATCAGCTCAAAGTATAACTGGGCTTATATCACAGTGGTCAGCCCAAAAAGTTGTACACAGAGAAACCTCAAGCCCGAAAAGTATGATAAAGAGAAATCAAACAAATTAACAATCAATTCCTGCGAACTTAGATACGAGGCACGAGTTAGATGATGCAATCAAAAGAGAGAATCACTTTCACTTTAAGATGTTGCAAAGTTCTCGAAAACAATACTCTGATTTCACAACAACAAGGAAATATGGTCTTTTCCTATCCAATATCAATAGTTTAGGCGGATAAGAGTTGCCGGCTCAAATATAAACTTTACCATTAAAGAGACAAAACCAACATCACTTGGTTTCATTGGTCCATGCAACAAATAAACAAGAATGTCTTCGAGTCATGAGTTGAAAATCATGTGGTTAACGATAATTGAAGATATAACTGTCAAGATAAAGTTGAATTCTTGAGGTAGAATTTTTTTTCCAAATGCTATCAGGTAGATTAAGATGATACATTAATAAATCAATTTCAAGTATTTACATTTTTCATTTTTTTATTAAAACCAACTTACCTCCCTCATAAATTAATGTATAGTCTAATTATATGTAGCTTACATTTGTATTATCTCACTTCCTTAATTTTTTAAAAATAATTTAGATATTATACATAAGACAATGAGTGATAATATAAACAGGGGCAGATTGGGACCGACAAGGACAGGTCAATGAGCTTCTTGAGCAACACAGAGAAAGAGCATATGCCACCGCGTGGGTCTTGCGTCCACTGTAGCTTGTAGTTTTTGAACTCTATACCCCCTTCAGAGTGAGGCATTAACTGTACTAATTATTATTGTTCATCGGCTTGCAAATGGAAGGTTGTGGTGTGGTGCCATGTTATATACAGCCAAATCCTGCATCACCACAACTTCCTCTCTTTGCTTCGTAATGCTCACTGTAGTCTTGCTTTTGTAACAATCTGTTGTACACACCGTAAGTAGCCTCACATAGAGTGAGATCTTCATAAAGGGACCATTATCTCTTTCAAGTGATGTCACCATTCTAGAGCATATGTTAACATGGAGGTCCCTACTAATCCCAATATTTGGAACGAAGTAGGAGATTTTTTGTGAAGGATTTTATTTATACCAATCTATGTTTGTCAGATAATTAGGTGGTGACTTAGCTTTCTTTGTTCTACTCAGATGAGGAAGCACAGAAAGATGATAATGTACATTCTTTATTTTTATTATATACAAGATTGCAATCACTGAGCTCTGTGATGAATAAGATTATGTACAGGAAACAGAAGCAACTAAATTATTGGCAAATCAGGTATCTAAAAGTGAAATCATAAGGCAGCACTTGTACAAATTGAGAAAGGGGCTCCGTTTTTCTCTTCTCAAGGAAATAAATGGCTTCTTTCCCAAGTTCACTTGGCAATTGAAGGCAAATCCAATCCAGCAAAGACTCAAAGTCTTTTGCAAAGTCCAGCAAATACCAACTCAGCAGTTTTGGGATTGCAAACTTCGATATCGAAATTCCAATAGCTGCCTGTAAATACTCTCTTTTTGCCAATTCCAATTGGTTCTCAACCTGGGATGCTGAGTAAACTCTCACCTTCACATCACACATATTTCATAAATCATCAATGGCACATACACAAAATGCAAACCATGAAATTAATGAACTTATTGAGAAAACTTCATAAAGTACATAGTCATAAACTTACTGCAGGAGAAGACCAAGTGCCACATGAGAGAGCAAATGTGACTTGGGGCTCTGACAATTCCAGTCCAAATGTTTTCCTTGCTGTCATTTCATGATTATTGGCTCCCTTAGGAAATGCCTAATTTTTGGTATTTGTTAGTAACAGATTTTTTGAATCTTATGTGCTAGAGATGAATTGGACAGGACTAACCAATTTCCAGTGATAAGGAAGCCTCAGGATGCAATGTTCTATGGTTGTTGCATTTAGCATATATCCTCCCACATGTATTGTCGCCTAAGTAACCAAAAAAAAACTACATGGCATGAATTATTGATTCTCCAGCACTCTCGTGCTATATTATTACCAAAAAGAGAAAAGAGAAATTATTCCCAAGTGGTCCTTATACCTTCCGCATCAGAACAACCGCCATTTCAGGACTCTCTGGGACGCCATTCTCTATGAATGCCTGCAGCAGAGTTGAACTTTTATTAGTATTAGATTAAGTAATAAGAGAACAGTGTGACATGTAATAATAAATATTATATTTAGGTAATAATTCTAGCTCAATATTACTGATAAGTGATGTAACTAACTGACTTACATTCATCATACATGAATTATAAATGTTGATCCAGAATGCAAGCTTCTCCTGATAGTTGAGGTTCTCCAAGCTGACAAAGGCAAGTTTCCGAAGAAGAAGCCTGCAAATTTTGCCAAACTAAATGCTCAAACTTATAATTGACATGCATAACCAAAGCTTATGAAAAAAGTGACTAGTACTCAGGACATACTTTAATCGACTCAGCAAAAATAGAGAATTTGCTGTTCTTTTTGGATTGAAAGATTCAGCTTCAACTGGACATAATTGTCTGTACGGACCAATATCTCTCTTTCCAAACTCAGAACAAATACCATAAGGATCCCAATATTCTGTTCCTTCAACAGAGTTTCGAGTTTTCTGAGCCCTTAAGGATGGTGCATCATTTGCAGGTCCAGTATTCTTCACTGAACTCATTCTCAAGAGAATGTTAGATAAACACTTAACAAGATTTTCTGCTATTGTATTTGGACTTTCATCTCCAGGTGGTTTTTCACGTGCACTTGGATTTCTCATTTCCGCATATGGCCCTTCATTCATCCTTACTTCTGGCTGTACAATTGGAAAGAGGAAAATTTTTTTAAAAAAATCATTTTTTATGACTTAATTAACTTTCCTTAAACATATTCCTATCACAAGGTTGAAAATTATATTTACGCTTACCTGTCTCATTGGAGAGGCTTTATGTTTCTGCACTGATTTATTCTGAATGGGAAGTTTTGCACTTGCAATCTTGGTGTTTTGGCCTGGATATTTCGATTTATTGCTGACCTTGGAAGAATTAGTGCAGGATTGTTTTTCTTTTCGGTGCTTATCTTCTGCCCATACAATCAAGAAGCACAATCCAACAAAATTACATTATCTGAAACTGTAAATTAAAATATTAATGCTGTAAACAGAAACAGTTTGAGCTGAAATACTCACCTTGAACTGCTTCTTCGATCATGTCCTGTCTCAAATCCACGACCTGCTCTTCAAGTCTTACAATTTCCTCTTCCAGAACTGCCACTTCTGCCAGCAGTGCAAGTATCTACACGTTTAAACATTCCAATCAGCACTTAAATATTTATATGCCACTCCTCTTTCAGTTATTGATGTGA
This sequence comes from Mimosa pudica, assembly GCA_029929735.1. NCBI lineage: Eukaryota > Viridiplantae > Streptophyta > Magnoliopsida > Fabales > Fabaceae > Mimosa > Mimosa pudica. The sequence continues at coordinate 1,523,241 of JAKELP010000007.1, forward strand.
TATTTATTGACCAACAATAATAAAGAGTTGTTTCTATCAGAGAAGTACCAAACAAGAAATCAGAAACATAAAAGGAAAGATATTTACTGACGTAAGGAGGCAGAAAAGGAGGAAGACGAGGTAGAGCACCCAAAGGTCTATTTAAGGCCCTCTCTAATGTTCTGCGGATATTCTCTTCATGTCTGAGCTTCTTCTTCAACTTATCAACCTGAATGACAGAGAATTCAGCATCGTTATTGACTGAAGATGAGAAAAAATTAGAACCTGAAAATTAATTTATGAAAGAAAAAAGTGGACTATACTTCTTGTTGTAGAGCCATTTTTCTAGCTCTGCTGAATGCTTTTCCACCTTTAGTAGCTGCTCTTCCCTGCATCTCTACCTTTTCATTCGAGGGACACGAAGTTAAGTAGGATCCATCACTCATCAGTGCATTACAATAATAACACATACAACTAGGAATAAATAATGGGAATCAGAAAAATTTCAAATCTTGAGACTTGGTGACACAATTGTTAATGTGGGGCAGACAGGTCCATATTCATATACTTAAAAAAAACATTATTGTTTCATTTTGAGAATTTCTTGGATCTCTCGGTAAGCTGTAGCCATCAAACTCAAAGCCATATTTTGTAATTATTCATCATGTACAAAAATAATTGAATAATCATGCACGAACTCCATCGATGAAGTTGAAGCTATTCTGACAGTGGAAGAATAATAAAGTAAGACAGAATGAACAAAACTTGTGATTACTTTTTCATGTGTCATTGGAGATTTGACTGGATGAAGTCGTGTCCTGACTCTGCTATTCATTGTTTCCAATTTAGTACTAATCTGCAGTGACCATTCAAGCACACACGTGAACTTAGTACTCTCAAAGATAATTCATTTGTAAGAAAACAAAAGATCATTAAAAGCAGAATTACCCAGAAGAACTAATGAATCAAAGAAGGTAGTAGAGGAGCGGGGGGTTGAATTCACCGTGATGGCCTTATTAATGGCTTGAATGTTGAATCTGAAGTATGAATATTAAAAATAAAGAGATGGACAAAACTCAAAGAGACAATAGTATGCGCATCTGATTTGTAAGCTAACGTTATGACCGTACGCAACCACGCCCTCCACGTAGTTAGTTGAACTTGGTTTTCGTGGCATCTTCTTCTTCTTTTTTAAATTTTTGTTTTTTATTAAAGAAAAAAATCAAATTAAACTTGCATGACATTAAAAATAAGATCCTGTGAATTAAATAGGCGGGGCTGGAGGGCATTACTTAAGAGATATAATTTCATTTTTTAAAAAAGAAAACGGGTTAGGTAATGGTTCATTTGTATTTTTTCGCCTGCCTCTTTCTTGTCTTAATTGAATTGCCATTAAATATTCAATTTATACATTAGTGTGCTTCTTTTTTTTCTTAAATTAGTGTGCTTCTAATTAAAAAATGAGAGAAAAAACTTGGAGGTAGCGGGAAAAAAAAAGTAGAATGATTTAAGTGTTGACTGACAAAGCAATTAAGCGATATCCAGTTTTAATGATGATGGATCTAAGATTTCGTTTCTTTATTTGAAGTCTTGAATTGTTTGGATGGTTTTTGTCGGTGATTGTATTAAATTAGATTTTTGTTATGCAAAAATGTAAGGTTAAGGTTTGGGGATTGTTCCCACTAGGCAAAAAGCTGCACTACTCACACATGCTCATGCCCGCTGATGAACCATTAGTTAACCAAACTGAGCAATTCCCATTATTTATTAATATGTTGCATGATACTATTATATTAAGGGCGTTAATAACATAACTTGTCGTATTTTTTTATAGTTGATATTGACAAGGAAAGTGATGAGAATACACGTGGAACCACAGCCACAAACAGCTAGCAAGCGATCGCGATGGATAAGCTATTTTATATGCAATCTAATGATACTATGTGTGTTTCGGTCTGATCTAAAAAGAAAATTCAAAAGAAATAAGAAAAGCTATGGCCCGAAGAACAGTTTTTTGGCCGAATAATTAAACAGTTCAGAATTTCGTAGTCATTAAGACTTTCATAATAAATGAACATTTGAGATTGAGTATAGCACGAGTGTGGATCACATATTTAAGGATTTTATAATTTTATAATTTAAAATATTCATTTAATCTTTGCAAAAGAAACTTGTCATCGTGCCTTTAAAGACCTTGAAAGCTCGTTTTATTTAAGAAGGATTTATCTTTATTTATTTAGTAGTTTTATACTCCCTCCGGTCCTTATTATAAGTCACTTAACTAATTTTCTCATATGCCAATATAATTAGTTAAATACATTTAATTTGTCTTACAATTCAAGTACTTTCCAAAATTACCCCTAATAATTATACTTATTTCCTAAACTATTAACTATTACTCTCTCCTATTACCCCTATTAAATATGAGTATATGTGGAAAAAAATAATTAATATACATTGAAAACTATGAAGTGACTTATAAAAGGAACCAAGAAAATTGGTTATTGATGACTTATAATAAGGATCGGAGGGAGTATATGGATTACACGATAGTCGATCTTTTAACCATTAAATTAAGCATGTCTTAGTGGCAATAATAAACTGTACGAGTCAATATCATCTTTGTTATTTCTTCCTCTTCATCCTCTATCTTTCCCCCAACAACCACTTTATCTTCTATTTTAAAAAAAAAATGGCAAGCACGCATCTGCACTAAAGCAACAAAAGGTTTTTATTTTTCGTTGCTTTTAATGTAAATTTACCATCATTAAATAGTAACACCACCTACGTGCTTGGTAAATCCATGAAAGTGAAACTGAATCAAATCCCAAAAAGATTTGCTTAATTATGGTCCACAGGAAGTCAACATGCATTCACATAGCACAACTAGGTAAAGGCTATAATGTGGGGTTAAGGAAAAACACAGTAAAAAGCAGCTTTGTGCTGGAAAAGCATACTATAGTTGAGCAGAATCTCTTTCTTTCCTGGTTGATGAGCGGGTTCGGGTTGTCTCAGAAGCCACTCCCTCATAATGCCTTAGAATCTCCCAATCATGACCGTTGAATTCGATCATCTCAACATTCACACAACATGACACATAATAGATTGTTCGTATTTGTTTTTTTTTTCAGAAAATCACATCTAATTATATTAGCATATGTTTCCTAAAAATACAAATTGTTGCCTACCTCATTTTTCTCACCGCTGCTGCTGTAGTAGGGAGAAATTTTATAGGGTCATATTTTGCCCTTAAAATTCATATAAGAGCTCATAATTTACCACTTATACTATTAAAAAAATTATATTATAATATAAAATAAATCAAGAAATCTTATTTTTTTTATTTCTGAAAACTTTTTGACTTAAAAATTTTCAACTATCTGGACCTATTTCATTTCAACAGTAGGACCTATAAGAGATATAGACTTATCCAGTTAACTGTAAATTAAATTTACAGTTAACTGGATAAGTCTGTATCTCTTATAGGTCCTTCTGTTGAAATGAAATAGGTCCAGATGGTTGAAATAAAGTTGAAATTTTTTGTGCTAAAAATTATTTTATATTATAATACAATTTTTTTTATTTTTAATGGGAGAAGTGGCAAATTATGAGCTCTTAAATAAATCTCAATTTTCAAAATGAACCCTTCAAGCTGCTTCTGAGAAATTCTGAGAGGTTGGGATTCTCTCCCGTTGATGAGCTTGCTAGCGTTCCTCTGCCTCCTCGCTGTTCCAATACAGAACAAGACACTTAGACCCACCATTAATCACCCATCCACTTTTCGTCTTTTCACGTACCTTCACTGACCCGTGCTTCTAAATGCATTGAAATAATTCAGAATCTATAAAATACTGATATTTTTCAACTTAAATAATGATTTCCACCTTTGATGGATACAGTACTGCTCCAGACTCCAGAGTATTGCCAAATGTCAATAAATATACTTGTATTAGGACGAAAGTGCATGTATGGAGGTAGGGTGGCTAATGGACAAAAACACGTTAATTTCAGCTAGCTTCCATGATCGCTGCTTGGTTCTCGGGATTTCATCGCATGTCCATAGACATGAATGCTTCGTATACCTTATTCATCCATACCTCTTCCACACAAAGTGAACTCTTGTTTTAGCCTTTACATATATATATATATATATATATATATATATATATATATATATATATATATATATATATATTCTTTTGGTTTCTAAATATAAAATCATTTTAACTAATTTGATTAGATTAAGTTAGTTATTATCACATGATATTATTAATCTACCATAGTCATATACCTTTATCTCACTCACTCACTCTCTCTCTCATTTGTTTATTATACATTGATAAACATTATTATTAGGGTTAATTTTGAAAAAAGATGGAACAATTAGAATGAACTTATGTTTAGGAACAAATTAAAATTAAAATTTTAAAGTAATATTATACTACCTTCGGTTCTAAATATAAGACCTAGATAACTTTTTTTTGGAGAGATTAAGGTTGTGAAATAGGTTATTAATTGATAACATATTTGATATATTTTTAGATTATCCATTAGTTTATAGGTAAAATATACTCCCTCCTGTCCTAAATATAATACTCCCTCCGTTCCTAAATATAGGACCTAGATAGAGAGTTTATTTTGTTCCTAAATATAAGACCTAGATACATTTTTGGTCACATTTTTTCCTAAATTACCCTCCTCCTCCTCCTCCTCCTCCTCTTCCTCCTCCGCCCCCCCCCCCTTTACTCATGAAGAGGGGTATTATTGGAAAGAAACTAACTTAATTGTCTTCCTTAATCTCCTCAAAAAAATCATCTAGGTCCTATATTTAGGAACGGAGGGAGTACCTAATTCACTTTTTTGGAAAATCCTAAAAAAGCAAAAAATAAGTTAATTATAAATTGATTTACCTAATTTTTTCCCTTAGACTAGTTTATTTTACCTATAAACTAATGGATTATCTAAAAATATATTAAATATGTCATCATTTAATAACATATTTCACAACCTCAATCTCTCCAAAAAAAAGTTATCTAGGTCTTATAGTTAGGACCGGAGGTAATACTAGTCTAAGGGAAAAATTAGGTAAATCATCAATTTATGACTAACTTATTTTGCATTTTTAGGATTTTCCAAAAAAGTCAATTAGATCTTATGTTTAGGACCGTAGGGAGTATTTAGGAATGAGAGAGTATGTGTATCTGTGTGTATAGTAGTACCTTTTCTGTGTAGGGACTTATTATTTATTATTCAATGAAGTGAGTTAAGATCCTCGTGCAGCCCAATTCATTGTCCTTGCTCTTATCCAGGGTGGTCACATTCTCTTTTGCTCCATCTCTCCAATTTTATTTTTATGATTTGAGCTATGGGTAGCATGATTAAACTTCAAATGTACGTCCACCCTCCCCCGTGTATTTTACAGCAAAGCGCAACAACTTATCATTCTGGACTCATGGTCAATTAGCACATGCTTAGCCACCCTCTCTCTATTAATTCTAAATAAATTCAGTGGGGTGTACATTCATTGGGGTGGCCACTGGCCAGGACAGAAAATTCTGCTGATGACTCTTACCATAAAGGTCAAAAGGAATGAGGGTGGGGCCCACTTGGTTGTACTATCTTTGGAAGCTGGTGGCTCTCTCCTCTGCTGTGCCCATGGCCATGGATTTCTGGGCTCTCATATCAGTCTCTCACTTTATATATTTGTCATATAAATAAGACTTTTTCCTGCTGCTACTGGCAAAAGGTGAAAAGAAGATGCATGCTGAGAAAGAAAACAGATGCTTTTGTCATCTTACTTCGAGGACGCAATATATTTCCCATTTTTGTCCTCTGACTCGTCTCTGCCAAATGAAAAAACTACTACGAATATTATCTGAAGAAATTAACGAACTAAAAGAAAACCAGACTAAGCGAACATTTTCGGTTCCCTTATTCAGAGCTGTCAATCGTTTAGTTAATGCATGAACCAAACAAGGTTCAAGGTCAAACAAAACAACACGAGCTGGACTTTTAACGTGGAATCTGTCCTGTATTTGAAAGAAATGACAGAGGGTCAGTAGTATATAAAATGGAGATTATAAGGGAAAGCTAATGGGTGAGGAGATTAAGACAGGTTACCTTCTCATTGGCTACTAAAGGAAATAAAAGCGTGGTATAAAAAACGTGGGGAGCTTTATATGAACATTGAAATGGTAAATAAGTGAGCTAGAAGGGTAATGAAAAAACCAAGGAGATGGATTACAGACAGTAAAATTACTCCCTTCAATTTTAAATGAATGGTTTTAAATTGTCTATTGTCATATTTTTTCATCAAAACTAAAATTATTTTGCTTATAAATTAATTTAAAACTTAATTACATGTGACATATGTTATAATTTAGTGTTTTAATTCATTCCATTAATTTCTTTAAAAAAAGAGAGTTGAAGTTAGCACTGGACTAATAAATAGTAAAATAAGATGGCAAAGGAAATAAAAAAAAGTTAATCACCAACGATGTGGGACTGGGATCTGGATTATGGAACCAATTGTTGTCTTCATGCATTTGGACTTACATTGGGCTTTGCCACATCTGATTTGGAAACATTGATGCTCCGTTTTGGAGATTTCTACTTTACACTAGCAGCCTATCCCCCTGCGATGCACGGGAATGATTGTTTTTTTTTTAATATAAAATAGCACCTAGGATCTTAGTTAGTATGATGGTATTTTGATATTTGAAGTGCATTTTGTAAGTAAATTTAAATTATATAATACTTATTTAACTTGAATAAGAATAGACTACCCAAATAAAAACAAAAGACTAATCAAATTATCTCCAACCCCCTCTTAAATCAATCCCCCCACCCCCCAAATAAAAAAAGAACCAAATTTTATTTATATCAAGCTGGATTACCTTTAAGTTGATTAGTCTAACTACCATAATTATTACTCAATCTTTTATATGAAAACAATATACATAATGAATATAAATATGCTTACAATATAGTTGTTCTTTGTTAGATCAGTTAATTTAAAATATCTGTTTTACATAATATGGGACTAAAAATAAAAAAAAGGAAAAGCATTCTTGAACCAAGGAAAAATGAACTAAAAGAAACGAATGACAAACGGAACCAAATTTGACCAAATTTGTATGCTATGTGTCCCAGACCAAGGTGAGTTACGTATATCCCATCGTTCCATCTCCCAAAAATTCATTTGGTTCCTGAGTTACGAACTTGCCATATGCATTTAGAGGAATATTGGTAACTATAACTAATATACTATATTTGCGGATCTGTTACTAAATGCAAGTTATATGTTGATGTGCCTATTTTGATGAGTTTGAGGGAATACATATTTTGATTAGTTCACTTGTATGTTTATATTGAGAAGAGAAGATGCAGAGATATTTCATTACCATTAAAAACTGTCATCAATAATGATAATGATATTTTGAATTCAATTTCATTATCAATATGTTAAATAATTTTTGGAGATGATAAAATTTGATTTGAATAATAAACTCATCCCTTGATCTATGCACCAAAATTTGAACTGTTTTAGTCTAAAATATAAGAGTTTATCACATATTTTCTCCTCATAAAATAAGAATATGTAGGAAACTTAGAGGATGAAATGTTACAAGTTATCATCTAATATTGAAAAATATCATAAGTAAATTTAAATTATATGATACTTAAAAATCTCATACATTCATATCACATAAAATGATCATTTAAGTTGAAGATCAAAACTCATAAATAAAAATAAAGGAAGAACCAAACTGTCCCGACCACCCTTTTCAGTCAAACCCCCTCCCCGACAACAAAAAAGGAGCAAAATTTCCCCCTTTACCCCAAAATAGATATTGTTGGAAAACTTATTGAGAATGAATATTATCCTATTTTGGAGTGCATGATGAAAACATGTATTTAATTTGTTCGCTGATATGCTTAGATTAAGAAGATGGAAGGAGATTTCATAATCATGAAAATCTATCAATGTCAATTATTATTATGAATTCAATTTTTTTAAAATCAAATTACATTATCAATATGTCATTAACCAACATTAAAGTGTAAAGCCCATAATAGAGTATTTATTGAAATATTGGAATATATACAGACAGAATTGACTGAGGAAAAAGGTAATGAGTCAATCTAGTACCACAATCAACACATTCATGCCATAATTTGGTTAATCTGACATTTTTAAGTAACCATCAACTCTATTATAATGTCATTAATGAGTCACTATATATATAGCCAATATATAACGATCCATTCATTATTTCATCTTTTTCCTTTGTCCTTTTTTTTCTGTATAATTATTACTTCCACGGTACTTGTAAATATATTAGGAATATATACCCTAAACTTTTAAAACATGTAAGTATATTTATATAATATTTAATTTTAAATACATGAGGATAAATTGTGTTAGTAGCCGATGTTGTGAATTGCACCGGATGGATAAATTGGATCGGAAAAGTTAGCACATATGTGTGTGTATCCATGTAATACAGTAAATTGTTAGCTATTTCCTATAGTCCCTATTATAAGACACCAACTGCTAACTTTTCTTGATCCTTTTAATGCACTTGTTGGTTTTCAATATGCATTAATTATTTTTTCCATGCAATGGATGCCCATATCAAATGGGAGTAGAAGGAGAAAGTTAGTTGATAATTTTTGAAATAAGTGGAGGTACTATTAATTAGTATGTGAGAAATAGATGTTAATTAATTGTTGCCTTATAATAAGGACAAAAAGGAGTAACAATAAAGTTGTATAGGAAGTGGTTATTGGAATTTTACATTGGAAAACATTAAACTTTTGAGGGTACAGGAAAACAAAAATACATTAAATTTTCACTCCAAGTTTCAATAAATTTATATCCCATTTATTGAATGCATTGAAACTTCCATCAATGTAATCTAATTAGAAGGTTTGAGATAATTATGCATTTAAAACACGTTTTATTAAAACCTGGGGTGTGTGGTTGAGTGGCAAGGACTCATTCACCCTTAACCAATTGTCTGGGGTTCGATCCCTGGCGTTGGGTATGGAGAAACATTAAATCTCCGAGGCCAGCTGTCTCACCCTTTGAGGTGCCTACAAATCAGCGGGGAATTAGTCTCTCACTTGTCAAGTGAGGGGATACCTTGATCATATATAAAAAAAACACGTTTTATTAACATTGCCAAAAATCAATAATATTTATGTTATTGAAAAAAAATAAAAAGAAATCAATATTCCTTTGAGACTTTGACCAATTGAATGAGTGCTCTATACTAAATACTCCCTCCGGTCCCTAATATAAGAGCCCAAATTTTGAATGATTTTGGTCCCTAATGTAAGAGCTCACCCCACATTCTCTCCTCATTTAATGCATTTTTTCCTACTTTACCCCTAACTCTCTTTCATATTTATTAATGGTTATGTATTTCTCTCTCTTAAAAGTACCATAATAAATATGGGCACTTTTGGAAAAGAAGCATTAACTCCAGACATCCAACTAACATTCACATGTTTTCTTAAGAAGCGTTTTTTTGGCGGCTAACTCTTACATTAGAGACCGGAGGAAGTATTAAATATTGAAAAAACAATAATACCAATTCTCTACAACAGATTGTAATTCCTTTGTGTCCATTTTTGGGAAGACATCTAACATGCACCAATCATGTCAATGCTTTTGATTCTGATTTGAACTAATTAAATAATATGAAAATTGTAATCAACATTACATCAAGCCTCCAGGTATGCTAAAGGCGCTAATTCATTTTGCAGAAAATATTTTGTGTGGTGGGTATATATATATATATATATATATATATATATATATATATATATATATATATATATATATATGGTTTTGTCCGAAATAAAGCTAAATTAATAAAATATATTATTTAGGAATATTTTATCTAGGTGGAATAGAAATAAATGTATGTTATTTAGGGGTAACTTAAGGTACAATTGTCTTAGAGTACCTGTTAGAAAGTGTTGAGTTGAATATTCATAGATATTTATATTGGTGTTGTATACTCTCGTTTAGAGTTTTTTGGAGTGACTTTGTGTTATTACCTGTGAGCCAAGAAACAGGTAACTCTAAATGATTTTTTCGTATGCTTGTAAGTTATGTATAATTATAATCTGACTTATTACTGATTACCTCTTAATTTAAAAATGTGCACTGTTGATTAGTTTGTTCCTTTTCAAGCATGCTTGTTGTTATTGTTTTGATATGTAATATGTGAATGATAAGTATTTTGGTTCTTTCCAAACATGTTTGCTTATATAATGATATTATATTGTGTTGTAGAGTCTATTATGGTGATTTAATTCAAAGTATATTTTGATTGTTAGTGAATGTATATATTTGTCATTGCATTGTATGAGCATCTGTGATGAGATAAGATTAGAGGAGGATTATATGATGATAAATTTTTATACCACCACTCGGTGCATAATGGGTGGTACTTGTCAGGACCATTTCTTCTATGTCTTCCTTTGCCAAGGATTGCATGGTAGGGGAGTCATAGTCCATGTTTGAGTTCTATACCTTTGGCAAGATATATCTCATGAACTAGTGAACTTAGAATAATATAGTTAATTGGATTTATTTCTGTTTGGACTAAATGTTAGCTTATAGCTCCTATCAGCGGTATAAGGGATGAGGTGATATAAGGGAGTCATACTCCATTTATGCATGATTAAAGAATCTTAATGTGAACTAATCATTTTTGAATTAAGAGGTCGATGGATAAATGGTTAATTTGTACGGACGAATATGAGAATGACTTTTGTATTGTAATTATATATAATTTGCTTGTGTTTGTTAAGAGATTTCAGTAGTTATTGAGATGTCGATCTCACCACATTATTAACAATTTTCAGGTTAAGAATCTAATAATAAGTAAGGGAAGACACTTGGGAGTAAGCACGTTGAGTTATATTTATTTCGTCATGGACCTAAGACTTTAATGTTTAATTTTTTTATTTAAATTTGTCACTACGACTTGAATTTTTTTTGGAGTGTAAATGTAATTTTTAATAAATTCTATATGATTTTGTTTGGGTGTTACAACTCTATTCAACCAATTAAGGAACTTATAAGCTTTAGATGACACGGAATCTAGCCTTAATACATATCTTTACTCCATCTTCTAGTGAGAAACTTTCCTCAGCAAAGCTCAATGCATGGTGATAACTATTTTTCATTGCAAATGACTTCAAAACCGTTTAAAAGCTTTATAAAAAACTAACGATCATTCAAAGAGTGTGTTTAACTGGACTTTTTTTTAGAAATAAATCTGCGTATTTAGAATAAAAAACCATAAAATAAATGAAACGCTGATACTCCGTTTTAAATAAGCCAGCATATTTTAAATAAACATTAATAATGAAATTAAAGTTGAGCATACAACTAACATAGTGGTGGGCGTGGTCCAAATTGGGACTTTCCTGATGTATACGAATATGTTCTCCCCTAAATGACCATGCATTTCAACTTTAAGGGAATGATGTTGGTATCAGAATCTTTTCTCTCAAAAAATGTCAACATGATTATCGTATGCAACTATAAATGACGTTATAATATAAAATATACTTCATCCATTTTTAAAAATAAGATCTATTTACCTAATTTGATGATACTAACAATGTTAATTAAGGGTCCGTTTGGTTCAATTGCATGAGAGTTTTGAAGTGCAATGCAATGTAATGCAATGGATGGTAATGCAATATTTATTACCATGTGTATGTTTGGTAAGTTTGAAAAGTGATGAGATTGCAATCATTATTTTAAATATAAAAAATTATGCATTGCTATTTTGCCCCTTTCCTAAAAAATCTTCTTTCAAACTATTTATCTCTTCTCTCCCTTTCCTCCTTAGCATCAGGTGCCAAACAAAATAATTCATTTGAAATTTCTATCCTCTTTTTAGTAGACTTACCAAATACTTCTCGTACAAAAAATAATAAACTACAATCCTTCAATTTCACAATTTTGGGCTGTTATTGATGCATGAAATTATAATTTCACAATTTTGATTAAAATGAGGAGAAGTTGGGAAGCTTTGGGGAGACGAGACTAATACACTGTCAGTCATGTGAGGTTTCATTCAGATTTGAAGTTGAGAAGAGACGGCTTTAGATGGAATTGAAGAATGGTGAAGGGAGAGAAGTTGCGTGGGATCGAGATGCATAGAGGAGGGAGAGAAGTTGAAGTAGGTCAAAGTAAGGAGAGAGAGGGGGGGAGGGGGAGGAGGTAGATGGAAAGAAGAGAGATGATATTGATTTAAATTGAAGGTATTTAATGTCATTTCATTTTAGTTAATGAGGGCAAAATAGACTTTTGAAGAATTACAATGGATGGTAATGCACATTCATAGGGGGGAGCTATGAATGTTGATTACCAATTTTTTGGTAATCATCATTGCAATTGTAATCCATATTACCACACTAAAGAGCAACCAAACACTACATTTATGGTAATGTAATCTTGATTACCATTACAGGCATGCAATGTAATTGAACCAAACGGGCCCTAAGTTGATTAAAATCACAATATATTGCAAAAGTACCCTTACTTGTCTTTATTCAACCCTTTACTCACTTACTTTTTTTTATTGAATAGTAGTAATAGTAAGAATAACTTGGGGAAAATTAGTCAAATTAAAAAAAAAATGATATATTTAAGAATATACATACATTTTGTTTCAAAGTGGTATGAGGACTAAATACACAAAATGTTACATTTTAGTACTTATGGAGTGTGCTTGAAGTCCAGTCCATTGATAGTGTTTGGTCAAAAAACAAATCCATTGATAGTGGGCTGCTGCAAGTTAGGCTTTTCGACTAATTGCAATAAACTCTTTAATTATGGGCCCAATTTCTAAGGGGCAGATTTTAAAGAGCCACAAGCAAATCCGAATATGTATGGCCCAGTCATTACAAGAGTTTAATCACGCGCCTAGCTAATTCTATGGTCGAAAGCATTTGCCCGCTGAGTAGTGGGAAGAGCTTAACACAAGCAATGACTTGGCGAAGTGGACTGGGCCATTGAATAAGTGAAAATAAATGGACATGGCGTATTAAGCTAAGGGCTGTCAAGTGTATGAAGAATATTTTGATATAAAAGGTGTGTGAAGAATATTTGAACCCCTTTCATTGCTAAACAGAGTCTGATAGAGTACATAGCAGAAAAGGAAAAAAAGTAGCTCATGAATATTAAAAGCCCTTCCCTATATTTCTTAATCGTCCGGGATTCTGCCTTTTCCTCACTTGAAATTCTTCTTGTTCCGTTGTCTCTTCTGGATTTATAGCTTAAGATTTCTAGCTCTTTTAATTAAGTTGCTGACCAGCTCATTATATATGAGCTGTATGCTGACAAGGGAATATACCCGTCCGGTATTGCTGGATTCTCTTTTTCCAAAAACACCTAAGATTTATCTCCAATTTTTGTGTATTTAATATCCTTAAAACCCTTTTAGTGCCAGTTGCTCCTAACTAAAAAAGCTTCGTTGTTAAATTTGTTTATATAGAGCTTTATGTTTTATAGTGGTGGATGATAAAGAGGTGGTTATATTAGTTTGCCATAATATTAGCCTACTTTATTTACTTTGATACAATAACGAAAGAGCTTTGAAACCGATGGACGAGATTATACCAACAAATCCTGGTCTCGCCTTCCCTCTCCTTCTCTCTGCCGATATCATGATTAGCTTAGAGTTAAATTAAGTAGTGTGAAAAGCAATCATTATATAATAAGTGGAGCCGTCGCTGGACCTGTATAGGTTTTATTTTATAGACATAGATTACATTACACTAGCTTCTACTCCGATTTTATTCACAATAAATAAGTATCACAACTTTGTAAACGAAAATAATTAGTATCACAACTTGACTTTTTTTGTCTTTTTCTGTAGGTAGTGGTATTTATTGTGCTATATAGTATAGTAGTATAGCAGAAGGAACGGGGAGAAGGTGTAGTCATAATCAGCTTTTAGTTATTAAGCCGAACCAAAGTAATAAAGTTCCACCAGATTAAAATTATTATTAACAATATAATTTATTATGGCTATATATTATCAGGACGAAATAATGTCTACAATAATATTCAACGGAAGACATAAATCCACATGAAAATTAAGGTAGCTAGCTAGCTAGAGAGATATATACCGCTGCATGTCCTCATGCGAGCATGCTGTCTATATACGGTGAGGACGGAAGAGGTGATTTACAAATTATAGCAATACACACACACAATAATGAAGACAAAGCAATACACCAAGTAGCACGCATGTACTACGTACAGGTCGGACGAGATTATGTGAATATGTGATATTGTGATGTGACTAATACTTCTTAAAGTAACTTAAATACATAACAATAATCGTGCAAATGTTTCGCGTTTGTGTGTATCCCATTAAATGGACAAAGTCACCTAGGGCCTTGGGGAAGGCTGGCCATGTCCGGCACCGGGACTATGACCTGGATCCGTTGGTCGGAAATCATCGACCCATGTCTTACTCCCGTCATTATCATTAGTCACAGGTTCATAAGCCACTTCGGCTATCTCTTTCACGTTGTTTGTTGTCACGTGTTCATTCTTCTCTTGTGGTTTCAGTGGCCTTCCTACGACACATAAAATTGCATGAGAAAACATCAAGGCTAGGAGGAAGGCAACAACACATGCAAGCTTCGAGTTGGCCATTATATATATAATCCTAAGAGAGTATGATAACCAATATATATCTGGGACTTAGTGTGAGAGGGAGCTGTGTATGTATGTAGAAGAAGAAGAAGAAGCTTGGTAGGGTAATTGTTCGCAAGATACTGAGTGTGCGAGGGGTTATATATAGCACGCAAGAGAGGGGTGACACATGTATGTGTATAGTGCTAATAATTTTTTTCTAAATTACAATGAAAATGTGGGGAGAAAAATTCAAGAATGTTGAATGTAAAATATCGCATGATGGTGCTTCCCCTCAAAAGATTCCATTTGGCGGGGTTGGCAAAAGCAAGAAGTATCTTCTAATTATATTCCAGTGTGTTGTTGATCAAATTGTACAAAAAAGCCTGTTTCTGCATGTTCCATGCAACATATTTGGGTTGAGAGGCTAGCTGGAACATACCGATAGATTCACCAAGATTCAAGAATAGTGCGGTATAGCCCCACCCACTACTATAGCTCTAGCCCTGATAAGACGTTTTTGGTACAAGCCCAACTTAATTTCTGACTTTGGGAAGTATTAGGGTGGCGACTTAAGCTAGATTCCCAGCATCTTAATTAAGTATTGGAAGTAACTATATGTGTGTGTGTATTTAACTATTTATATCATACATCCGAATTACTATACTTCAATTCACATGTAGTCGTGTATCATTGGGGCGATGAAATTAGAAAGATTTCAATTGATTCAATTAGTGTCTTATAGTTACACACGAACTTTAATTTGACCCCGTTGATTCACTTGCTTGGTTGGAATAACAGTAGTCTGATTCTGGTGCCATGTATAGTGGAGCTTACTATACAAAAACTAATAAATTTGTCCACTTTCTATATAACTATACGGACAAGCAAGGTAACTCTTACTCCTGCTGATGGTGTAAATTAATATAGAACTTATTATTTTCTGCCAAGTTTGTGAGAGTGTATCAATAAGTACATATTACTATTGACAGCGCAGCAATTGGATATTAATTAATGAGTTTTAACTATGTAGTATCATATAATCATTAGATGTTGAGATTCATTTTTTAAACTAAGCCTTTGAGATCAATGGTTTACGTCACGCAATTATTATGAGCGTTGACATATATTCTTGGTGCCCTGTATTATTTTACAGCTAGCTTGGGTGTTGGGTTTCATTAGGTAATCATATATATGTATTGCTGGTGCAATATTTTATAGTGGCAGCCTACTAATTTCTACCATTATTGACCACACTATATATATCATTGAACCTGGGAATTCTGATGAAATGGGTATCCTGCTCCATTCGACTATACTTATTGTAATATTATTAAGGTCGTACTGCAATAATGAGGGAGAATCATGTGCAAGATATGTGGGGTCTATTTTAGTTTTTTCTGACAAGGGGCTTTCTTGTGGGACTCTGGAACTTTGGAGAGCGGGTTTTTTAGTTGAACACTTCAATTAACGTGAGTAGTCCAACATAATCACACAAATGTCACACAAATATATAGAAGTGGTTGAATATATAAAGAAACGAGAAAATTAGAGTTTTTCCTTTTTTCTTCACCCCAAATTTTAAACTGGCGGAGTGGCGGGTCCTATTAATAACATACATAGAAACAGTGGAACAGTGCGATCTACTGAAGATTTTGTCCGCCTCAGATGTCTATATATGTTACTAAAAGTGCAAGTGATAATGTAAATGCGCACTAATTAAAACCTGAATCCCATTGCCAGTAAAAGAAAGGTGCACAAGCCTCTAAGGCCCACCCAGTCAAATGAGTGTGATCATGGTTTCAACTTTCAATTTGCATCAAAGGGTCACTCCACTCGGCAATGAAGCAAGCTTTTTGGGAGGCTGTTGAATTTTATTTTCCTGGGGCTGGCTCCTCAAGTTGGGGAAGTTCCATCCAACTCCACCCAATGAAGCTGGACCCCATCAAATTCCTCGCTGCACTGACCTATCACTTCATCTTTTGTTTTTTTAATTTAGAAGGGCATACATTATTACATAATTCATATTATAAGAGGACACAATTTCCATTTATAAGTAAAGTGTTGATTATGCGATTAACTTACAAGATCATTGACATCATTCCATCCGTTTTATGTATGTATGTAACTTTTTTTATTTTTTGTGTAAAAGTCTCCTACATCCGGTCTCTTTAAGAACTAGCTAGTTAGTCTTGAATTGCCTCTAAGATTTAGGGCCCGTTTGGTTCAATTGCACAACCCCTTGGTAATACAATGAACTTTGTTGCAATAGGGTGCAATGCAATAATAATTACCATCAATGTGTTTGGTTGGTTATTTGCAAATTGTGGGGACAATATCTTTTATTTTTCATAATAATTATTAAAGGTTCATAATGACCCTAATTAAAGAAATGAACTCTCCCAATTGTCTCCAACTCATTTCTCCACCAAAGGAGGGAGAGAGAGAGGGAGAGAAAGGGGGGGAGAGGGAGGGAGAGGGAGAGAGAGGGGGAGAGAGGGAGAGACGAGAGAGCTAGAAAGAGAGAGATAGGGAGAGAGAAAGAGGGAGGGAGAAAGATAGAGAGAGAGAAGGAAAGGGGAGAGAGAAAGAGAGAGGGGGAGAGGGATAGAGATAAAGAGAGAGATAGGGAGAGACGGAGAAAGGGAGAGAGAGAAAGCTAGAGAGAGGGAGGGAGAGAAAGAGAGAGGGGGTGAGGGAGGGAGAGGGAGGGAGAGAAAGAGACAAAGGAGAAATATGAATGGCAAATAAGTGTCTTTTCACATTGTTCATTAAGGGTAAAATGGACATTTTATTATAGATGATAAGGTGCAATGAAGATTCATAGGGGGGACCCTATGAAAACTCATTACCAAAAAATATGCAATCTTTATTACAATTGCAATCTTCTTTACCATCACTTAATCCAACCAAACATGACAAACGTGGTAATGCAATAAAGATTACCATTGCATGTGTGCAATGTAATCGAACTAAACGGGCCCTTAGAGGATTTCTAGGATCAAACTTGTGCACCTTTAATAAATGTCAGGGAAAACACCTTACCAACACAATTTAAACCATCCAAGTATACAACGTCCCCTTGAATATGTATTAAACGTATTTCAATGATAACACTCCAGCACTTCAAGCAACCAAGCACTATGTAGTGCATCTACAATTCATTATTTACTTGATTCTGTCAACAGGAGAATAAATAAAGGATGTAATAGATACTTATGGAAAGTACCACCTACTGCTGCGCAAGTGACATTCTCAATAGAATAAAGTGAATAACACTTATTATCACTTGCCAATTTGACACGCTTTCATCTATATATATATATATATATATATATATATATATATATATATATATATATATATATATATATATATTGCGTAAATTTATACTCCTTCCGTTAATGTATGACGTATTTTTATTTTTGCCAATTTTTTTCCGGAATTTTCCTTATAGATGTTCTCTGGACAATAATATAGTCAAGTAAGAGAGACAAAAAGCAACTTAAGGAATAGGATACATATGTTTTAGAAAACACATTACATATTAACTAATTACTACATTTAATTTAAACATAGATAAATAAATCCAAAATTTATGACTTGGGAAGAGGGGGTATATGATTTATAATTCTGTGATTAATGCGGTTTATCATTACTTTTATGTTATATTAACGTATATTTATTAAATAATACTCGTATCATATCAGGTAAAACATTTCAAACAAAAAAGTACAATTACATTTAATAGGTGAAAGCAAGAAAACGAAAACAAGTTTTATTGATTGAGCGTATTCAAAATTTTCAGTGATTTAATTTCAAATTTTGATTCATGGATTAAAAATTTGAAATTAAAAAATACTTCCTCTTATGCTAAATATAAAATATATTTACATAATATAATTAATTAAATTCATTATATCAATTAGATTAATTAAAATATCACAATATATACTAACAATCCAAACTTCCATCTACTTGTTCTAGAACAAGTAGAAAGATTTTATATATATTCAGGATAGAGTTACTGCAAAATAGGCTATATATTTAAGATCGGAGGGAGTAATTTACATAATCTAACAAAAATTATGGAGTTTTCTAAAGGCCATTCAACTGACATGATATCGTCTTGCATCCTTCAAATAGTGGGTGAATGCAAATATTTTCAATTATAAATCCCATGCATATTTTTACGTAATTCTTACTTACAACTGGGCGAAGTTAGTTAATCACAATCAAATTTTAAAAAGTCATTAAATTATATTAATAAAAACCTGCGTGAAATTAAATGAAATGTTAGAAGTAGGCGTGTTCATAATGCTCAACAGCCTTAGATGGCGCTCGCCCTTGCCCAGTGAAAAATGGCCCGCCGAGAAAAAAGAGGCCAAAGAAAAAAAATGACATTTTTGGGCAAGACATGTTTGAGGGTAGGGCGAGTATCGAGCAGAGTATGTTGTCCTACCCATTTGGCTCTGTTATAAATGATACTTCCTCTAGTCCTAAATATAAGACCTAATTTACTTTTTCTAGAAAATCCTTAAAAAAATAAAATAAATTAATTATAAATTGATTTACCTAATTTTTCCCTTAAACTAGTTTATTTTACCTTTAAACTAATGGATAATCTAAAAATATATCAAATATGTCATCATTTAATAACCTTATTCGCAACTTTAATCTCTCCAAAAAAAAGTCAATTATGTTCTATATTTACGACAGGAGGTAGTATTTTAAATATATATATATATATATATATATATATATATATATATATATATATATATATATATATATATATATATATATATATAACGGACAGCCTGCTATCAATACTTAAGAAGATCATCCAGGGATGACCAGAAATGATCCGGGTTATAGAAGATCAATCCTTGTCCTCTTTCATACAAGGAATAACAAGACTTCTCACAAAGGAAGCCATCAATAGATCTTCTCCCTTCAGACCACCCCAGCACAGTCTTCCTTCGTTTCCTACTGGAGACGTAACTGGATGGTTTTCTTAAGTATTCATAGCAGTATGTTTCATGAAATCATATTCCCAGGTTAAATAATACTACTACCCTTAATCCTTGATAAGAGTTTAGTTACTCATACCTTAATTGTAGACGATTTCCAAAATTGTTTCCGAACTGTAAATGGAGAAGGAATAGCAAAAAGAAATTTTATTTAATGTGAGAGATTACAAGAGAGGTTTGGGATTCGATAGCAGATTTCTTTCTATGCTTTCGATGCCCTTACTTATGCTAGATACATGGTTTATATAGAGAGGCATTCCTCTCAATTTACATCATTCCTTACATCATACTCTATTATTGCTCCTTATCATCTTATCTTTTTCTTTTTTCTTTGTCTGTCACTTTCCTTGTCATCTTCCATGATTGCTTCTTTTCTCTTTCTTCTGTCTGCCACTCTCCTTGTCTTCTTCCATGATTGCTTCTTTTCTTTTTCTTCTCTTTATTTTGTTTTCTTGTCGTATCTTCTTTTTTCAGATTACACTCATGTCCATTATTGGATCTTCAAAGTCTTTCCTTTCTGGACTTCTTTCATCGCAATAATTACATTTATGAGTAGCATACTCAGCTAACAATTGGCATATCCTTTTCTTGGTTTCTATACTATTTTCAAACTTGTTATTTTTTATTTTGTCATAAAACTGGTTAAACTGATTGATATTCCTTGTATTTCTTCCTGAAGAGTAAATTAAAGTTGTTGGCCCTGAGAAATATACCCAAGCAGCTTCATCCTCAGTTGCCAAAATTCTGTTCATTTCCTGGAATATTATATGGTAGTCCTGTGACCTTATTTGAGATATTGTTTCCATAAATTCTTCATCATCATTAATGTCTTCCTTTGGCTCAACAGAGTGCTCAAAGGGTTTCCTTGTTGTTCCCAATCTAATAAGATTAATTGGATGATAAAACTTGTCTGGAGTTATTTCGGCTATTGTTGAATAACATCTAATAAATACCATATGTTGGGTTACAATACCAAAATATGTTTTTACAGCTCTTTTTAATGGTTCTGGTAATTCTGCAATTTCCTCCAAGCTTGCTGAGGGATAAATTGACTGAATTAAACCATGCTGGTACAAGGCTTTTACTACATTAGATGGTGTTCCTTGGTGAATTATTGCTTTGTTAAAGGCATAATGGGATATATATTTGATCTTAGGTGTCTTAAAGGAAAAATGGTTAAGATTATAAATGAGTTTCTTAAAATAAGTGAAATATTCTGCAAGCTTAAACACTGGGTTACTCGGTGGTAATTCTGCCGAGGTTTTCTTGGATTTTGCTGGTTGGTTAGAGGTAGATGGTTGGTCAGATACTGGACTTTTATGGGGTTCTTGGATTTCTTTTCCTCTTTGGTTTTCTTGGGCTTTTTCTTGGGCTTGCTCCTTTATAATTTGAAGTAAAGGGGTTATTTTCTGTGTTAACTCTTTCCCAACTGGATTTGGGTCTTCTGTTTCCTTCATTCCTGTATTTACATATCTGTTTACTTGTTCTTCCAGTTTTCCCACTTTATCAAAAAGTGTATCCAACTGGTTAAAGATCTTTGTAAAATTTGCATTTATTGGACTGAGCATTAGATTCATATTTAGTTCCACTACTTGGAACCTCATATTAATCTGCTCTATTAAATTTCTCATTTCCTCAGAAGTCTCATTACTTGGAGTTACAGGTCTTCCTGATTCCATCTGCTCAAAAAATCAGCAATTAAATTATTCTGTCCTTTAATATATTCAATTTCATAATCATAATATGCCATATCACTTTGCCATTTAATTAACATTTTATTACTCAATTTATTAGTTTTAATTCCTTTATCTAACCAATGTTTTACTTGGGTATTATCAGTTTTTATAACAAACCTAGTATTTACTACAAATAATTCAAATTTTTCTACTGCTTTAACAATTGCTAAAAATTCTTTCCAATTTGAATGATATTTAGCTTGACAATCATTAAATTTTCCACTTGAGTATTTAGTAATTTTTTCTTTTCCTTCATTATTCTCATGATATAAAGCTGCTCCCCAATAATTATCTGATGCATCTGTATAAATGATCCATTTTACATTATTATCTGTAGGAATAGTTAATTTTGGTAAGTTTTGACATAATTTCTTAATCTGTTCTATAATTTTCTTTGTCTGGTCATTCCATATCCATATACTCTTTTCCCCTGCTAACCTAGATATTTTAGCAGTTAACTTTGATAAATTAGGTATATAATTTCTAGCTTGATTTACTAATCCTAAAAATGACTGTAATTCTTTCTTATTCCTTATTTCTGAAAACTCTAATACTTTCTTACTTATATGTTCTTGTAATTCTATTCCTTCAGGTGAAATATATTGTCCTAAAAATCCTATTCTATTTTTCCTTAACTCTGCTTTATGTGGTGATATATTTAATCCTTTGTTTTCTATTAGTTCAATAAATTTTTCTAAATGTTCTTCATGTATTTCTTCATTTTCTGAAAATATTAAAATATCATCAATATAAATAACAGCAAAATTTCTTATTGGTAATAATAACTTAGTTACATATTCTTGAAATATACTTGGACTATTATGGAATCCCATAGGTAGTACATTCCATTCATATAGTCCTTCTGATGTACTAAATGCAGTATATTTTTTACTCTCTTCTTCTAACTTTATCTGGAAAAATCCTGATTTACAATCAAACTTGCTAAAAACTCTTTTTCCTCTTATTAAGTTAAACAATAATTCTATTTTAGGTATAGGATATCTATTCCTTATGGCTAAGTCATTTAATTTTTTATAATTTATTACCATTCTTGATTTTCCTCTTTTTTCTTCACTATGTTTTATTACAATCATTGCAGGTGAAGAATATTCAGATTTACTTTCTCTAATTAAATCATATTTCTTCATTTCATTTATATGCATTTCAAATTCTTTTTATCTTGTTCTGTCCATGGGTAGGGTTTACAATTAATTTCTCTACTATAATCTTTTAATTCTATCTTAGCTAATGGTTTTGATTTTTCCCAATGTATTAAAGGATTTTCACTATAATTTTCTATTAATCTTTGTTCTATTCCTTTTTTCATTTTTCCTTCTATTATATTAAGTCTTATAATTTCTTCAGACTCTACTTCCCTTATTACCAATGTTGATAACATATTATTTATTTCGATAGGTTTATTATTTTCTAAAAACTGTACTTCATTTTCATTATATTCTTCTGAAATTTTTCATCCTTTCTTCTATATGGGTTAGTTATTCTTATTCCTCATGCTTCATGTTTACATGGTGTAGTTAGTATAATAGCTTTTTCTATTAAATGTAGAGGATAATATTGACTTAAAAAGTCTAATCCTAATATTACATCACAAGAAGGTTCATTATATTGATTTAATTCTTGTATAACTAATTCATATTCTCCTATTTGTATACTAACATTTCTTGATTCTAATTCTATCATATGTATTTCTTTTCCTGCACTTTCCATTCTTAACAATTTTTGTTTTCTTTTCCATAGTTCTGGTGGTAAGACATTATATTTTGCTACTGTTAAATTTGCTCCTGTGTCTACTAGTGCATGATATTTCCTAGATCTATATTTTTGATAATTGAATTTTACTAATATGAAAAATAACCTTCTATTATTCATTTATGCTTTACTTAACATGTCTAATCTTTCTTTTGTTCTTACTAACATTCTTTGTTTTGCTATATAATTCCACATTACTGGAACTACCATATACCATGTTCTTCCTGCTACATAATTTAATGTTGTTGTTGGTTTTTTCATTTGTTTTCTTATCCATCTTAAGTTACTTTTAGACATCAAATTTATATTATAAGTTTTATTATTTATTCCTACTAACATTTCGGTATGATTAAAGTTTGGTGATTTATATTTATCATTATTCTGTCTTGTTGTATTCTATATGGTTTTACTGCTCTTAAAAAATCTGATCCTAACGTAACTTTATGTTCATTTTCAGTATTTTCTTCTACCCAAATCTTCATACTCATTATGTCTCTTTTATTAAATCTTATATTTATATTTGTCTTAGTTCCTTCTTCATCTATTTCCAAATTATTTTCTGTATATTGTTCTTCAATAAAACTTCTATTAATTTCTTGATCAACTAATGCTTTTACTTCTTCCCATATAGCTTCTTTCTTTATTTCTAATTTTATATAGTATTTTTGTTCTGTTAAATTTATTTGTCTACTTCTAGGTCTTATTTGTGCTAAACTAGTTGTTATTGGAATTTCTGCTAACATATTTGCTTCTATATCATCATCTTCAAATACATTATTTTCTGTTCTAACTATGTTTCCTCTTCTGGATTCAGGTCTTATTGGAATATCTATACTTCTTCTTGGCATTTCTAATCTTCTTGGGATTTCTAGACTTCTTCTTGCTGAAGTATTTATATTTATATTTAAATCTGGTGTATTTATTCTTAGCATTCTTTGTCCTAATGTATTATTAGTTTGTATTCTTCTAGGATTTTCTATTTGGTTTATATTAGCAGTTCTATCTAATTCTATTTGTAATTGTTCAGGGATTGTTATATTTGTTGGGTCTAATGGTATTTCTTGTAATATTGGCATAAAATTTTTATCTATAGTTATTCTTCCTTGTGATCTATTATATATCTTATGTTCATTTGTAAATACTAATCCTATCATAGCAGTTATACTTATTGTTTTTGCTCCTCTTAACATTTGTATTCCTCCTAGTTTATGGTAAACATTATTGATTGATCTATATGTTCATCTGCTTTTGATATTGTAAAATTTGTATTTACTGTAAATTTCAATTTTTGGTATATCAGATTTCCTGTTAATATTCCTAGTACACTATCCTGCACATTACTTATTATTCTTCCATCTGTTATTAATAATTCTATTGGTGAGTTTATTCCTTCTCTAAAGTATGCTTTTACTAATAATTGCACTCCTGCTATATAAATTTCTGTCACCTCATCTTTAAATGATAATCTTGAAATTTCATTTTCAATTAGTGCTTTACTTACTAATGGTATTCTAAGTATTCCTTCTGTTAATGTTGATTCTATGGGATGTTTTTTCTCTAAAACTACACATGCTTTCTTTTCATTTTTATTCTTTTTTATTATTTTACTTACTCTATTTATAAATCCCTTTTCACCATTAAATTCTTCTGGTCTTAAATCTAATTTTATATCTTTTATCTTATTATATTGTTTTTCATTAAATGTGATTCTTCGTTCACATATTCCTTCTTTACTACTTATTTGTTCATTATATTCTTCATATTCTATTTCATTATTACTACTTTGTCCTTCTTCACTAACATTCATCATGTATAACATAACATCTTCTTCTTCTTCTGATATTTCAGAAATTTCTGATTCTGATTCTGTTTCTTCTTCTACTTCTTTTAACTTATATATTTCTATATCAGACTGTTCCAATTCACTATAAATTGGTTCATCAATTTCTAAGGGTTCTAATTCCCAATTTACAGCTTGTTCTAATATTTTCATAAATTTCTTTTCTTTAGGTTCTGGACAATTAGTACTTATATGTCCTATCTTTCCGCAATTATAACATTTACATTTTTTAGGTTTCTTACTATAATCAATCTTTCTTTTCCCTTTCTTAAAATATTTTCTTCTTGGTTTGAATTTTTTGTAAAATTTTTCTTTTGGATATTTCTTAAATTCATACTTAGTCTTTTTTCTTCCTTTTTTATATTTTCTTCTCCTTATTCTTTTTTCTTCGCATCCCCATTTATGAGGTTTTTCAAATTCTCCACATTTTAATAATAACTTATTAGCTTTATAATATTTTTTATTTCTCCACGCTCTTTTACATGCATCTGATAAATATTCTCTTAAATATTCTTCTCTTCTTCCCATTGTATCTACAAATGGAAATAAGTCTACATTTCCTATGTGCTTATAATAATCTTCCATTATGGTTTCTGAGATTAATCTAGGTAATTTCCTGTAAAATAATTCCAGATAGAATTTTTGTGTATTATAGTCTTCCATTCTAGCCTCATAATAATATTTCTTAAATTCACAAATATACTGTTCTAAATATTTTGGATTTAGTGAACATATTTCTATTTGGTACAATTTTTCTATTGCTCTTGTTTTTGTTGTAGTTTCATTTAATGCTACACTTCTTCCTAGAAATTCATTTCTAATTAGGGTTTCATATTTTCTAATTAACATTGCTATGTATTCCTTTCTATCATTATATGTACCTTGTTCTATATGTCTTGCATTATTTCTGAATATATCTGTTTTACTCTTCCACCAATTATGGACATTTCCTAGAAAACTTGCTTCTATTACTATTGGTATAAATTGTGGATTTAAACTTTTTCCTATTAAAGCTACTAAATGCGATTTACTCCATTCCTCTAATCTTTTTTCATTATCTAAATTACAATCTAAATCTAACCATATTCCCATACTTGGTATTACTCTTGTTTCATATTGTTCTAAAGGTGTTGGTGTAAATCTAGATTTAGTTGGTGTTTCAAATGAAAATTCAAAACTCTTTTGATTTATTGGTTGTTTATGATATAATACATTATCTTGTTCTTCTTCTTCTCTTCTTTGTCTCATTTCTTGATCTAGTTGTTGTTGTGATGTTCCTTCATTTTTTGGTTCTACTTGTCTTTCCATATTAATCTGAAAATTGCCATCTTCCTTTATATCTATTTTTGTAGCATATTGAAATTCTTTCCTTATTTGTTCTATCTTTTCCTCTTCTTGTCCCATTATCTCTTCTATTTCATCATCATCTATATTTTCTAAAACATTCATCATGTTTATACTGATTCCTTTATTTTTCTTATCTTCTTGTTTTTCTTGTTTCTTTGGTTTCATTATTTCCATTAAATAATCTAATTCTGAACCTGTTTGGTATAATATTTCTGCTACCTTATTCGACTCTTTTATTTCTAGTTCTTCGTTACTTATTTCTTTATTTTTTCCTTTATTTATTATACCATGTTTTTCTTGATATTTTTCCATATCAAATTTTTCTATTTCTTTATATATTTCCCATATATTTCTATTTATGACTTCTTGTCCTTTCTTTATTTCTTCTGATAATATTCTAGTTTGTTTTATATTTTCATCCATAGATTGTTTTAATATGTTATTCCTACTTACTTCTTTTATCTCTATTTCTTCTAAAGCTTTTAACATTTCTTCCATATTCATCATATTTATCTGGGGTTTTTCAATTATAGGTTCAATCTTTTTTTCTATTCCTAAAGCTTTCATTATTTGTCTTATATTTGCTTTTATATATGCTAACTCAGTAGTATTATTGACTACTTCTTTTCTTAAATCATCTAATTTTTGTTCTAATGGTTTGGATAACTCTATTAACCTGTCAACTTTATATTTCTGTTGTTCTTGGTCTATGATATTCCTAGTTTCTATTGGTAATTTTTCTAACAAATCATTTAGATTATAAACTTGTAATAAATCTTCTATATTTGGATTAACATAACATCCTAATTGCTTCATTATGAACATATTAGTCCAATTTACTTGGTTAAAGGTATAATCTCCATCTCCTCCTATTATAAATGGTGTAAAAATACAATCACTTGCTTCTTCCTTATTATCATAATTCATAAAAGAGCTTTCTGGTAATTTATCTGCCTCTATTCCATACATTCTAGGTTCTATTATTTTTATAGAATTCATTTCAACAATAACAATAAAATACTGAAAGTATGTGATAAAATATGAGAAACAATCAAGGATTAAGGTTTCATATATATATATATATATATATATATATATATATATATATATTATTTTAATATAGAGTTAAAGATCAAATTTACCTTGAAAGTGTTTTTATCAAATTTACTCATAAAATATACAAAATGGATCAATTTTACTCTCATGTCCTATATATATGTATTGCCACATCATCCGTCAAACTAATGCGGCATCACCATCTTTTCCAACCCTCCACCTCTTTCCCTTCCCTCCCTTCAATCCACTTTGTGGTCCAAAGTCACAACATCCAAGAAGGTGACACAATAATTTTCGGACACCCAGACCAAAAGAAAAAAAAGGTTCTGAAATCTGAATTCCCGGAAGGCTATCAATAGCCTAGTCCCACAAGAGAGAACGGCTATCATAAAGTAAATCACCTGCGATTATTTGGGCCTTAACTTAAATGGGCCGGTCCAAGGCCCGAACAGTAGATGCGGCCCATAGTATGGGCGGTGGGAAATTGAACGTACGTACGTACGCGACTCCGCGTGAATGTGAGTTGCGTAATTTTGCGGACTAATTTCTTCGCTCATTCTTATGGGTTGGTCCTTCCTTCCAATTCAAAAAGAATATGCCGTTGTTGTTGTTCTGATCCCCACACACATTCCCAGATACATACCAAGTCGGTTTTGTTTTCTTCCTTCTTATACATATATATTTATTTATTTCACTTCCCTCCACATGCCCGCCTTTTCTTTTTCCTTTCGTCCTTCATCTCACTCTTCTATTCTATCAGGTATCTACCTTCTCTCTTAATTATCCGCCTGTATTTCTTTCTTTCTTTTTTCAACATCGAAAACATCGCTCACGAATTTCATTCACTCCTGTTCCTGTTTCACATCCATATTTTCTCTTGATTGAGCTTCTACGTCCTGTTTTTTTTAACGTATCTTCAAGACTTTATTTATCTACACAGTGCGTTGTATGATTTCTTTTATGTAGATGAAGGCAGAGAAATTAGGGCTTCGTTTATGACTGAATCGGTTGTTTCAACTGTGTGATTATTTATAGAAATGCAATTACTAAATATTTTTGCATGAATTTGTAGTTTTCTTGATTCTGTCTTGCTTAATTTAACGTGATTCTTTAAAAGCTACTATCACTATTCTTTGTTAATTATGTGAATAATTTGTTAATGCTTGTGCACTATCGGTTTGTTACTAGTTTGGCTTGTTAGGTGTTTGTTACTAGTCAATGTTAGAATGAAGTTATCAGCTCATGCATTAAGGGACTGCCATTGTAGTTGTTGATATGAATATTGAGTTTTAAGCTTCATGTGCACAAGAATGTCTGGACTCTGGATATAGAATTATGAACTATGAATGCATCTTAGTTGAAGGGCAAAGAAAGGCTAGTGAAGAAAATCAAAGCTGATGTTGTATAATTTTTCTGGATAATGTTTAATTTGCAAAGGTAATCTATGGATTAATGTCGGCTCCTTGGGCTTAGGACACAATCAATGCTCCTCCTTTCTCCTGTTCCTGTTGTTAACCTGTCATCACTGTTGCTAGTCCTGTAATTGATTATATATTTTAGTGGACAATTATTCCTGACTTGACTTGTCTTATTGGTAGTTTTTATCTTGGCATTGGTGGTGGAGCTCTTATTGTTAACCCTATTTTTCTTATTATTTTTATTTGGTTCATTTACAGGATTGCGGTGCCATTCTCTATGGTATTTTTAGTCCTGAACTACTCTTCACTTTAAGAATTGTAAAATACTAAGTATACTTCTAGTACTCAGAATGAGTTCGGAGAAACAGTCTGCCGGTCTTCTCGACACACTCAAAATGGAGAGGGTTAGAACTATTCTAACCCACACTTACCCTTATCCTCACGAGCATTCCCGCCATGCCGTAATTGCAGTTGCTGTGGGCTGTCTTTTTTTCATCTCATCTGACAATATTCACACTCTTGTAGAAAAATTAGATAATAATGTTAAGTGGTGGTCTATGTATGCTTGCCTGTTTGGGTTTTTTTATTTTTTCTCATCACCATTTATAGGGAAGACCATCAAGCCAAGCTATTCAAATTTCAGTAGATGGTGAGTTTCTTTATTCTGAGCTATGCTTTGTTTGATTTGCATCTCTTCTTTAATGCGTAGCTGTGTGTATGCTTATGTTTCATCTCATATCACTAGAACAAAGGATGAAACTGATCATAATCAACTGGTATAAACATTTCAGGTACATAGTCTGGATTTTAGTGGCAGCTGTGTATCATCTTCCTAGCTTTCAGTCAATGGGGGTGGATTTGAGAATGAATCTGTCTCTGTTTCTAACAATTTATCTCTCTTCTATCTTGTTTCTACTTGTCTTCCATATTATATTCCTTGGCCTTTGGTATATTGGCCTTGTTTCACGTGTGGCTGGAAAAAGACCAGAGATTCTGACCATTCTTCAAAACTGCGCTGTAAGTTTGGAAGATGCTGTTATTGTCTTTCTGTGACTTGATAATCTCCTAATGCCCTTTTCCATATTAGGTGCTCAGCGTGGCCTGCTGTGTGTTTTATAGTCATTGTGGCAATCGTGCTTTCCTGAAAGGAAGGCCCCATGATCGAAGAAATTCTAATTGGTTTACTTTTTGGAAGAAAGAAGAGAGAAATACATGGCTTGCAAAGTTCATACGGATGAATGAATTGAAGGATGAGATCTGCTCATCTTGGTTTGCTCCCGTTGGGTCTGCAAGTGACTATCCTATTTTGTCCAAGTGGGTCATTTATGGAGAGGTACTCATTATCATGATTTACGTTTTATAGTCTGATAAAATTATGGCTTGTATCTGATTTCGCGTCTATCCTATGAATTTTATCAATCTTATGCGGTTGTAACTCAATTCTTTTGGCATTGTAGTTGGCTTGCAATGGATCCTGCCCTGATTCATCTGATGAAATTTCTCCCATATACTCACTTTGGGCGACCTTTATTGGCCTTTACATTGCAAATTATGTAGTTGAACGATCAACAGGGTGAGTAGTTGTTTATATCCATTTTCTGTTGTCATAAATATTATCTGCTTGTAACCAAAAAAAAAAATAAAATTATCTGCTCGTGCATTTTTCTCTGGTTGAAGTTTAATAAAGATTAGTGAAATTATCGTTGATCTAGGTCGATGCTCTTTAAGAGAAATTTGTTTACACAGATTATGTTGTCCAGAAATCATGCTTTCATATTTTATAGAATGGGCATTCTTTTGGTGTCTCACGTCAGATTCATGTTTTCATGTAATAAATATACACAGGTGGGCTCTGTCTCACCCTTTATCAGTTAAAGAATACGAGAAACTGAAGAAAAAGCAGATGAAGCCTCACTTTTTAGACATGGTTCCTTGGTATTCTGGGTATGTATCAACTCCTGTTGTTGCTAATCTAGTATTTTCTGTTTCTTTTTACCTCTATCAGTTTAGATGACCCTGAACTAGTTGCTTACACTAACCTCTTGATATCATGGTGCAGAACATCGGCTGATTTGTTTAAAACTGTCTTTGACCTTCTTGTATCAGTGACTGTCTTTGTTGGACGTTTTGACATGCGTATGATGCAGGTAGCATCGTTATTTATTTATATGTTCATTATTATGCTGCTATAATTTACATCTTGAGGTGCTTAAGCTACAGTTCATGGTGTTGTATGGAATACAACTGTTTTCCCTCGTGCATTGTTCATAGTTTAATGCTTATGAGTCTGGAATTTATAGCTTCTGTCATTCTCAATTTAAAATTGTTTGGATCTGCGAGCGATTGGGCCCTGAGGTTTGAGGTCGTGGTTCAGATCAGTCTCTCTGCATGAACAAATCAGTCTCTCTACAGGAACAAATTTTTTAAGGTTAATAACTTTTGTGTTAATAATTTATAGCTTGGCTCAACGGTAGGTTGTGGGTTCAAATCAGTCTCTTTGCATGAAGCAGAGCTTCCTAGTTTATTCCCTTCCCTAACACCCTCATCGAGTGGGAACTAGAACTTGGTTGACCCTTTTCTTGTGTGCTGGTCTCCTTATTTAGGTTCAAAGTCTCCATATACATTATATTTTGAATAGTGGCAGCAGCATTACACCTTATTGTATTATGGGGGTTAAGTTTATGTATGGTGTTGACTCATTATGTTAAAAGACCCATTTGTCTTCCAATTGAAGACCTTTTGTTCTCAGATCTGTATGTAGCTTTACTTTGAATTTATCCTTAGCTTTGTCATTTTGAGCTAGTCTTGTTTTTATCAACAGGCAGCAATGAGCAAGGTGAATGACGGAGATGGACAAGGTGATCTTTTATATGATCATTTTTCAGAAAAGGATGATTTTTGGTTTGACTTTATGGCTGATACTGGTGATGGTGGGAACTCATCTTATGCCATTGCTCGGCTGCTTGCTCAGCCGTCTATTCGTCTCAGGGAAGGTGGTTCTGTGCGTACCCTACCACGTGGAGACTTGCTACTTATCGGAGGAGATCTTGCGTAAGCTCACTTTTTTTTTTGTTGATGGTCATGTGATTTAATTTGTTATTACTATTGAACTTCCTGGCCACATGGATGGAACTCTGTTATACTCGTGGATTAATAAATACATAGCTATGGAGAAGAATGATGGAAAATCGGTGAGAATTCGGTTTGAAGGTAGTAAATAAGGATAGTCTTGTGATGGCTATGGGTGAATAATAGTGGAGTTCAATTATCTGTGCTTACCCAGATCGCTTTAATCTATAGTGGTCTTCAGAGTTTAGCTGTCTGATTTAGGGAAAGGAGTAATTTGTGATTTTTTGTTTGCCTAAGATCACAACTAGAATTTACAGAAGGAAAATGTTTTGTTAGCTTAGCTGCTCGTATACTTATTTTTTGTAGTAACTTTCCGTTCTTCTTTTATAGGTATCCTAATCCATCAGCATTCACATATGAAAGGCGTCTTTTTGTTCCCTTTGAGTATGCTCTCCAACCCCCTCCATGGTATAAAGCAGAGCAGATAGCTGTAAACAAGCCTGAGGTACCTAACGGGTCTTCATTGAAGCAGTACCACGGACCTCAGTGTTTTGTTATTCCTGGAAACCACGGTCAGTTTTAGCTCACAGTTCAAACCCTACTAGATTTTATATTTGCCAAGTAATATATGCAATAAATTAGATTTTCTTTTTATGTAGTTGCTGCTGTTATTTATTGAATGTTGTGTATCTTTATCTCTTAATATTTTTCGTTCTGAGAGATCCTAAATTTTGTTCTTATCATTCAGCTATTAATAATTCACTAACATTCCTATGCTGGTTCACAGATTGGTTTGATGGACTTCAAACCTTTATGAGGTATATATGTCATAGAAGTTGGTTAGGTGGGTGGTTCATGCCTCAGAAAAAGAGTTACTTTGCGTTGCAACTTCCTAAAGGATGGTGGATTTTTGGCCTTGATTTAGCTCTCCATAGTGATATTGATGTTTATCAATTCAAATTCTTTTCAGAACTGGTGAAGGAAAAGGTATATTCTTCTGTCTTTGGGGAGATTTAGATTTATTGGCGGAATACTAGAATACTTGTTAAAATGTTATCATGTGCAAAGTTTGACTTCAATAACAGGAATTTTATATTTTTTTCTGTTTTGACTGCCTGTTTTAGACAATTAATGTTAAAGATTTTATTCTATTTAATGGATTCAAGATGTCTCATGAAACCTTGACAATTAACGTAAAACCTTGTTGAATCGCATGAACCCATCAAGACAATGGATTTGTATGATTTTAAATGTCTGCATTTCTAGACTTAAGACTTAAGATTCAGTTGGTTAGGCGATATTTTTTTTACCTGTTGTTTAGGACTTTAGGTGGTGATTTGATTGTAAAATATTGATGTGAAAGAGGAGTATTTCTTATTTTGGCGCTTTTTGCACTGGTTTCTTATTTCTTTCTAGTTTCTATGATTTTCCCATTTAGTTGTTTTATTCCACTTAACCTTGTTGCTTTCCAATCCCTGATCAGATTTATGGTTATAGCTGTGATTAGCAAATTTTTATATACTTTTCCTCTATTTTTATTATGTGACTGGCCTCAATCTGGATTACACTTTCTTTGTGCCTCATTTTTGGTATCGCCTACTGATTGAGTGTAAACCTCATGTGACCATTTTTAACCAAGGTTCAAGAGGATGACTCTGTGATCATTATAACGCATGAACCCAATTGGATTCTTGATTGGTATTGGGATGCTGTGTCCGGAAAGAATGTTTCACTCCTGATTTCTGACTATTTAAGAGGAAGATGTAAACTCCGAATGGCTGGGGACTTGCATCATTATATGCGTCATTCCCATGTAAAATCAGATGGGCCAGTTCTTGTTCATCATCTACTCATAAACGGTTGTGGAGGAGCATTTCTGCACCCAACCCATGTTTTCAGTAAATTTGAAAAATGTCATGGAGCTTCCTATGAATGCAAGGCAGCATATCCATCCTTTGAAGATTCAAGCAGGGTATGTGAAACCTTGATAGTTTCTTATTTCCTGATTGATTGTGGATCTTCTTTTTGACTCCTAATATTTCCTTTTTTATGGTTTGATGCAGATTGCATTGGGAAATATTCTTAAATTCCGAAAGAAGAACTGGCAATTCGATTTCATTGGTGGCATTGTATATTTTGTGCTGGTATTTTCAATGTTTCCTCAAGTGAGTTTCTCCAATTCTTTATTATTTCCAGACTTATTCTACTTACCTTCAAACTGTGATTACTATTTAAGTTGGGTGTAATAGCTGGTAAAGAAAGATGTAATTTTCTGTTGTACCTGTTTTATAGTGTAAGCTGAATCACATCCTGCAAGATGATTCATTCTCTGGTCAGTTGTGGAATTTCTTTGGCACAGCATGGAATGGATTTGTGTACATTTTGGAGCATTCTTATGTGTCATTAGCAGGAGTTTTACTGCTTCTAATCACAGCATGCTCTTTTGTTCCTTCCAAGCTATCACGGAAGAAACGGATAGTAGTTGGGGTTCTTCATGTTTCCGCTCACCTCACAGCAGCAATGATTCTTATGCTGCTTCTGGAACTAGGTATTGAGACGTGTATTCGGCATAATCTACTGGCAACTTCAGGTTAGCTTTCAGGTTCTCTTGTTGGATGACTTGCATTGGTGGAACCTTTTATGCTGCCTAAATCTTATGATAATATATTGATATGTTGATGTAAGTTCCCCCCCCCCCCCCCAAAATATATGAATATGTGAGTGTGTTTTCAATACTAGATGATCAATAAGTTGACTTCAATTATGTGTGTGTGTATTATGAAAATGGGGGTAATAAATGGTTTTGTGAGGTAGGATTATGGCTTTGCCAAAAAATCAGGGGTATATCACATGATTAGGTTTTTGTGTGAACCAGGTTATCACACTTTATATCAGTGGTATAGATCAGCCGAAAGTGAGCACTTTCCTGATCCTACTGGTCTTCGTGCTCGAATTGAACAATGGACGTTTGGACTTTATCCAGCATGCATCAAATATTTAATGTCTGCATTTGATGTTCCAGAGGTAAAAAGTTTCTGTCTTCCACAAGTTGCACCCTTCCTTTCTTCCCGTGTAATTTTAATTAAAGGAAAAAATTTTGTCAGGTCATGGCTGTTACAAGAAACAATATTTGCAAGAACGGAATGAACTCTCTTTCTCGTGGGGGTGCTGTAATATATTATGCATCTGTCTTTCTTTATTTTTGGGTCTTTTCAACTCCTGTTGTTTCCCTTGTGGTTGGAAGCTATCTGTATATCTGCATCAACTGGCTTCACTTACACTTTGATGAAGCCTTCTCTTCTCTTCGAATAGCTAATTACAAATCATTCACACGATTTCACATTAAATCTGATGGTGATCTCGAAATTTTCACTCTGGCTGTTGATAAGGTAAAAATTATTATCCATCTAATAACTGATTTACATAAGCCACAAGGTGAATGTTAAGTTGCTTCCTTTCGGTGGGACTTCCATTCAATAATGGATTGCCATTCCTATATTTTGAGACGAAGCTCCATTATCTTGAAATTGTGCAATAATTTGAAGAAATCAATGTTTGATTATAATTATCTAGTATCTTTGTTGGGGTTGAATTGCTTTAGTTATTTTGGGGTCATATCTTAGTACTAACCCATAAAGCATGCAGGTACCAAAGGAGTGGAAGGTTGACCCTGACTGGGAGGGAGAGCAGAAAAGTCCTCAACAGATGAGCCATATGAGGAGTTTTCCCAGCAAATGGATGGCAGCTACAGCCCTCCAAGATCCAATACATACAATTAGAATTGTCGATCATTTTGTTATTGAACGAACTGTTAAGAATGATGAAACATCGCCAAACAGAGCAGTTCAATGATATATGGTGTCCTTACATGTAAGTCTGTAACATTATGTAGGAAGCAAAA
This sequence comes from Mimosa pudica, assembly GCA_029929735.1. Taxonomy (NCBI): domain Eukaryota; kingdom Viridiplantae; phylum Streptophyta; class Magnoliopsida; order Fabales; family Fabaceae; genus Mimosa; species Mimosa pudica. Next base: position 1,559,073 of record JAKELP010000007.1, read on the forward strand.
AAAAAAAGTGAGTGCAATTTTGTTGTTCAAATTCGGTTGCCCGTTTAATTTCGACGATGGCAGAATGATACATAAACGATATCGAAGGCCGGAAAGTCTGCCCCGCGGGATGGGACTGATCTGAATGTATATGTGTGCGTTTATGTGTATATATTAGTTATTAGTATAAGCCTTTTTTGGTCCGAGCATAAGCCTTGAAACTTTACTGATGGACTGGATTTGGGCTCTCTCTTCAGGCTCGACTTGAATCTTCTTCTCTTGTTCAAATCGAGCCTTAATGTGTGGGTAAAATATCGGCTCAACATACAAAGTACGGAGTAATTATTTGTAGGACTTAGCTTCTCTCATCTACCCTTTAGTTTCACTCATGTCCACCATCCTGAATTACATGGCTTTGGGGTCAAGTTTCTTGTTTTTAGTTTTATTATTGGATTCTATATACATTTAATGATATTTTGATATGTTATGGTTGGAAGTAGTCTAGTCTTATGATTTATTAAAGATATAATGCTTTAAAATTCTGTATTTTTTCCAAGTTGAGGCATTAATTTTTTAAGAAAATCATGTAAAGGGATCTCTTGGAAACAAAGTTGTACTACAACTTGTTTGAAACAACAAAAAATTTCAAAACTGCTACTTACTTATAGAACAAGCAAGTATGCAACATGGCTAAGAAACGAGTGATGATATGAAATGGAACGTGGCTCATAAAAAACAAGAAGTAGGAGGACGTGGCCCAACAATTGGAAGGACATAAACTAAACAATCTATGTGGACTGATGTGACCGTGAAATTTGGAAGTAACAAGTGAAGTTGACTTTATTGTAGTAGGAGACAATAGGACATGGATCCCATTAAAGAGGTAACGCGTAGTGAATAGTTTTCCTTGAATCAAGAGCTGAGCTTCATCATTCATTAATGAAAGAAGCTAGGCGTTTAATTAAGTTCTTGGCCTTGTCACAATCCGGGTTAAAAATATGGAACACATGATCCTCACCTTCAGTCTCATAGAGCTCCACCCTACCCTTCCACCCACAATTGGACAACTTCCTATAATAAAGCCTCCCTCTTTCCCCCAATATGTCATTCTCAGCCACTGTGACCAAAACCTTATTGCAACCCAACCCCTCCAAATCCTGAGCTTCCTCCACAAAAGGATTAATCATTGGATCATCATTCCCTTTCTCTGATGGACACACAAAATCCCACCACTTGTCCACCATCTCCTTCCTAACCTTATCTACAATCTCCACCCCTATAGGCTCCTTCCCCCAAAAATAAGGATTCACCATGATGAGACCACAAACCTTGAAATAATCTGAAGAAGCAACAAGGTCCAAGTCATGCAACCTCAAGGCCATGAAGTGTGTAATATTAGCACCAGCACTATCACCTCCTATGAACACCCTTTTAAAATCAACGATATCCTTGAGCCACCTTTCATGATCTTCACGCTCTTCCCTGGCATGTGACACCACCCACTTAAGCGCATCCCATGAGTCTTCATATGCTGTGGGAAGAGGATGCTCTGGAACTAATCTATAGTTGACAGACACAGCAACTATGTTAGCCTCAGCCACTAGGTTGTTGAGGGAGTTATGATAAACAGGATCTGCAGTTGAGGAAATGCAAAAGGCGCCACCATGAAAGTAGACAAGTAAAGGAAGCTTGTGATGATTATGAGAAGTATTGTTGGCGGCGGAGTTGGGAAGATAAACTCTGGCTGTGACACGTGTTTGGGGTATGATGAGGATGTCTTTGGATATAACATTGGTGGGAGTATGTAAGCCTGGAGGCACAACTTGAGTGCCAGCGATTCTCTCTAAGGTTCCGTCTTTATATATTCGAAGGTAAGGAGGGACATCTATGGATATTTCTGGCTTGTCAGAATCCATTTGGGAGTGTATGTGGAATCTAGATTATAGAAAGAGAGAGAGACAAAGGAACAATGGCAAGAAGGACACAATAGGAAAGCACTTTTCTTTGTGTCTTGGATTTATTTCACTCTTTAAAAAGACTTCAAGGCCTTTTTATATATTGATGCCTTAAGATTGGGTGCACCTTCTTGCGGTTGAGGTGTGCATTTATGACTGGCAATAGTAGTTCTATTTTTCCATGTCTATTTTATTCTGAAGTTACTGTCTAGAACGCTGATTTTCTGTAGCCTTTAATAAAAATATGGCGGCAAAACTTGAGGTCATGATTTGTGAACTATCTATTTCATTCAGGTCAAACACAAAAAGAAAAGCTATCCATTATTACATCCTTGTCTACCCACCCAATAAATACTCGTATTAATTGATTTTCTATTATGTTACGCTGATACGGGTGGCTTTAATGAATTTAATAAGACATCGCGTGAAATAAAGTAGCTAGGTTAATTTTTTTTTCATCTTCAAATAATATAAAAATACAGTTTTTACAAACAAGCAAGAACGGCATTTTCCAGGTTATACTTCGTGAATTATTCAAGGTTAACCGTTTGTGTAGGGTACTTAGTTGTGGTTCTAATCAGAAGCAGACAATCAACCTAGAACTTAGCAGCTCGTTTTTTTGCAGTTTGTTCTATTTTTATTATTCTTGTGATCTCGTTTATATAATTTTTTTTTTTAAAAACCTCGAACGTAACAGAAGAATTTGGAGTTTCCTTGTATAGTTGTATTTATAATTTTAGTAATGGGTGGCAAACAGAAAGCAACAGAAACAATTGAGTAAACAGAGACGACTATGTGGACAGAGACATGAAGTTGGAAAACAACATATACTAAATAAAAACCGAGCGTGGAAGCAAAGTGATGAAGTGGGGTTGGGGTTGAATGATTAGGCACGACGCAAAATGAACCTATTCTAATGATCATGCATGGAAACCACATCTGCTTAATTACTTGTTTAACAAATGGAAATGGCACCGCCTGTACCACGTGCTTTTCGTCTGATCCAAGCAAGCTGTACATTTGGACTGAGTTGGTTGACGACACAAGCAAGCTGCAAGCATCGTGAATGGATGGTCGTTTGACTAAAATAATAAATTTCCAGCTACCTCCAATTTCAAGAGATCGAGTATAATACCAAAAGGGCAAGGGTGTCAATAAAATTAGTGTTAGTAAACCACGGTGTCAATAAAATTAGTGTTAGTAAACCACGACTTGGTCAGGTCTGGTCTGGCTTGTTCCACAGAGGGGCTCTCCATTAAGCATTCTCTATATTTTCCCTCAATTTAGATCTAACAATACTTACTCACATCCATATTTTGATCTAACAAATTTCTAAAAAGATAGGATATAATATTAAATAGTACATATTTTTATGACACCTTTGGATTAAAATGGAGGATAAATAATTACAGTTAGCCGTTAGATCTAAATGAACAAGATCTAAATGATTGATGCATAAGTTATTTTAAAAAATATAAAAACATTACATAAGTTAATTAAAAAAATAATTTGATGCATCATTAATATTTAAAAAATATGCTTAAAAAAATTCAATAGCCAATATAGAATATTAAATGATTTTATAAAAAATATTATATTAAAAACATGTATAATTTCACTAATTATTTTTTTAAGGTACAAAATGGATAGTTGAATAATATAATATATTGAATTCTATTACTCTCAATTAAATTATACTACTATTTTAATATATCACATAGTCACACCATATTCATTAATATTCGCTGCATTACATTTCATCCGAACGAGCTCTGAAGTGCACTTTTGGTTTGCAACATCATCATCTCAAACATGTTGCCTAGGCAAATACCTAGAATCATCTTAGCGGATAGTGAAAATTAGTCAGGTTAGTGCCTATATAAGATGCGGAGAACGCATGAAATATGAATATATACACATCCATCCAACACTAGATTCCTACTATTAACAAAGGACACTAATAGTTGATTACAATTTACAACCCCCCAGAGGCAAGCTCACTGCTCTCCTGCAACAAACACAAGAAAGTTGGGGTGAAGAATGAAAAAATGTACTAGTTAGGCAAAGTGAAAGTAACATGAGTCAAGTACATTTTGTTTCACTCCCATTTTTGGAGGACAGTATCGTCGCACATCGGTATCTCGTATCTGACTTGTTTAACATGTAGAAAATATATCAAGTTGAACGCCTAGGATGCATGCGGTATCGCTGTCATGTGGGAAATAAGATCCATGTCTGAACTCCTAGCTTCTGTACAGGGATACATACATTATTCTCACAATCTAGCAGAATCGCCTCAACTACGAGCTGTTAGTTTACGTATGAACTCTAATGTCTCCTTATAGGAAGGGTCTGATCGGCTCAATGGTTTGCAAGAATTTATATGATCAGTAGAATCCAATACCTGTTTCAAGAATTCAAGACAAAATTAAGGAAATAAATTACTACCTCTGGTCTTAAATATAAGACCTAGATGACTTTTTTTGGGAGGGATTAAGGTTGTGAAATAGGTTATTAAATTATGACATATTTGATATATTTTTAGATTATCCATTAGTTTATAAGTAAAATATATCAGTCTAAGGGAAAAATAAGGTAAATCATCAATTTATAACTAACTTATTTTACTTTTTTAGAATTTTTCAAAAATGTCAATTAGGTCTTATATTTAGGACCGGAGGGAGTATTTAACAACCATATCAGAACGGAACTTGACGCAAATTGAATCATTTATTGCAGCCAAGTAACAGAAGTACACGATAACATAAGAGATGCAAAAGAACATAGAGTTGCAGCATAACTTGCTACAATTATGGAACACATAAACTTTGCATAACTTGCTACAGTTATGGAACACAAAAACTTTGCCAACACCATTCAGATAGCTTTCTTATCCTTTGTGCCATTCTTTTTTTCTCAATTACAAGAGAAGGGTTTTGAACCTTGGTCACTATTAACATTCCACTTTACTCGTACCTCCACATGAAATAGGCCCAGATGGTCCTCAATTTTGACCCTCTAATACAAGAGTTAGGAACCAAATTGAATACTACTCGTATTATTTTCTTCTTCCAGACACTAACAGATAGATACTAACAGATAGATAGGTAACCATGGAGAACCCCATTGGAAAACAGCTTGAACAGAGGTAAGGGGAGGACCAGGCCACTTTTACCAAAAGAATTACTTAAACCTCCTCAATGTGGCACAGGGATCTGCGCCTCAAGTGCATACACTCTCATTGTCAATATAAGGCTGCATCTTTTAAATGTTCTTTAGAGATTCATCCATTTTTATACCAATTGATAGGGATTCAAATAACATTTGAAACCTACCCCAAAAAAACAATTTGTAAAGAACAAAAATCATGTCATTTTAGGACAGTATAATTACTAGTGGCTATAAACAACTCTGTCAGTCTTTCCAGCAGGTTAAGAAGAGAAAATACACTATCTTGGCAAAACCATCAATGTCACACGAATAAGATTTGTTAACTCAAGACATGCCAATATTATTTCATGCACTTTTTTTTCCATAATGGAAAAAATGGAACTTTTAGACATACTATTTAATTTCCCTTTTTCAGTCTCTGTATATGGTCCACTGTAAAGTGAGAATATACGCACCACAAGTTCGCCAAACCCAGGATATGCAGATTCTATTGATACAATTTCCATTCTTAAGGCCCATCCACCATAACCTTCAACTATTGGAGTTACTGTGGTCTGCAAAAAAACAATCAGTGACTAAATAATCACAAATAAATCGCAAAGACACTGATTGAACTTAACAGCAGATCACCTCACAAAAGCTGAGAACATCAAGCGACCCTTTCTTGTGAAGGTGACGAATATAATCATTTAACTCTACTAGTTTCGAAGACCCACTTCTTAGCTCCCCTATCTATTAAACATTATAAAACAATAAGAAAACTGTTTTCCATACACAGATATTACTTCGATAAAAAATAGTTTAATTTAATTCATACAGTACTATATATGAGGGCTATACTAACCGATGGAGCAGGACGAAGCACAAGGCCCATTCTCCAAGGCATATCTGCAAGTCTGCTACCAAAATGTGGGCAGCTATAGAAAACCTATAACATTAAGAACCACATTAAGATCGTCTGAAAATATTGAGAACATAAACATACTTTTTAATGCAGAAGTTGAAACATACCATTCCTATAGAATTATTTACAAGGTTATCAAAACCTTCTTCCTTAGCTTTATGAAGAATCTGCTTTACAACCAGTCCCCCCATACTGCAAACAATGGAGAACCAATGATTATTAAACCCCAAAGCATGCAGGCAAAATATACAAAATAGGCGATCTTTGATTAAACAAACAACTGGTCTAGGTGCCTTACACTAACAGTAAAATCTTTGAAATACCAATCTGTATAAAAATAGTTAAAAGAATATTTTCTTTCCCAGAAAGAACCTAGGGGGGAAGTGTAATCTATATAAGCAAGACCTATATGCAACAGTATAAACTTAAATAGCATCACACAGCCTTTCAACAGTATTAATTTGCAGGATGATATCCCATGAAAAATGAAATCATGCATAGAAATCCTAGCTCCAGCAACCATGCTAACCTGTGAGTTACAAAAACAACGGGTCGATCCCCAATTCCTGCTGCAACAAGCTTCTCCAACAGCATAGAACTAACTTCCTGCAAATTTTGGGGGACATACAAGTGAAATCAGATGCTAACTATAGAATGAGCCCCATGTACTGCACAGAGTCTAATGTACTTCACAGTTCAATGTTTATAAATAGTGTGGCTTCTTATATTATTATAAATATTAATAGTAACCAAAGCAACAAGCAAAGGTTTAAGAGCAGCCAATGCAGGGTGCCAGACTACAGTACAATACTGTATGGGATAGTGAGGCTTGGCTTTGACTTTGAGAGATGGGGAGTTATGTAATACACAGAAAGGTTTGCCAAAGCGATTGTTTCTAGATGCACAGAATTTTATGGGTGAACTAAAAGCCACAATTTTTACCCCAAAAAAAAAAAAAAAAATTAACATGACACAACTTTCAGTTTCAGCTTCCAAAGAGTCTATAACTTGTCCAACAAGCTTAAAGCTGTGACATTAAAGGCATGCATTGCTGGAAGACAGAATCATATATTAACTAATATGACTTCCATACACATAGAGACCATTGCTGTGGCAGCAAGTCAAAGTGCTTGATATTGCAAATCATAACTAACAGCCTATCAAGATCAAGAAATACTAGAAAATGAGAACCCTAATATTAGATCGTTCATAGCCAAATAAAAATATGACCATGAAGAAGAAATCTAACCTGAAGTGGCAGGCTAGCTCCAGACCACTGTGTGAGATTAGTCTGCATAGATAATTTTATTTGAATGTTAAGAAGTGGTGGTAATCCCACCACAAGAAATGCTCTACAAAAGCTAAGAGAGTGAAAAGAAAAATAATATCTAAAATTTATTAAGGCGAAAATTTGATACTTAAAATAAATCACACCTTGTACTTTAGCGTAAACATGCGAGCCTCAGGAAATTCACCAGAAAGCCATTCACCAGGCCAGAAGGTTCCAAGCTTTCCTGCCTCCTGATCAATTTTCTCCACCAAGGCAGACTGAGTTGAGGATTTGTCCTCAGCAATGCGCCAACTTTTGAAAGGCCCACCACGGAGGCCATGGACAAAAACAATATCTATTGAAGGCAACTTTCCAGCTACGCTACTTTTGGATGAATTAATAGGATTAATGCAGCTACCATCATTTGGTTGTTCAATTCCAGTCCCATTATCAGATATAGTGGCAAGTATGTCCTTTAAGACTGAATGTTCTTGATCTGTTTCTTTTGGGCATTTCCACATAGGAAGATGAGGGTTTATTAAAAATATGTAATCATCAAAACGGGGGCACAACTTCTTATTAGTTAGTGCACCAGTGTCAGGTGAGGTTCCTCTTCCAGTATTCTCATCATACTGGTAATTGCAAAATACATTTAAGAGTGCTGCCCTCGCATAACTTTGTATCTTAAGGTCCTGACAACCAGGAACTCTACCATTAGCGCATTCGTCAAGCCATTTACACCAATTTTCATCAGCAATGATGATCTTCTGGACTTTGGGAAGGTTTGAGAGGATGGTCAATAGCCGAGCTGCATGCCTGCGAATATGAGCTGTAGGTGGAACTCGAACACTAGATGAATTATTTACATCTGATACAGATGGTTCATCATCAATATTTGAATTCCGCTCATGCCCCTCATGAGTTCTAGATGCATTATATGCTTCATTGGCAGCTAGCTTCTCATAATCATCGCTTAACAAAAAACGCCTTAGTAAACACAAAACACCCAAATCAACTATCATCTCTTGATGTTGAATGTCTTCAGTACAAACTTCAGTTAAAGCTTTAAGTCCCTTTAGAGTTGCCAAGGCAGAATTTGCAGCATCTAATTTTGGCACACTATCTTTCTTTAATTTTTTAAATAGTCCTGAGAATGGATCGAGAGAAAGAAAATCTGCCAGCGGGAGTGGTTCCATAGAATCAGAAGCAGTTGATTCCATTTGTTTAGCTGCTAAATTAACAACTGCTGTAGCTAACTGATTAACTACTTGTGCAGCAGAAGCAGCATTTGAGTTATAGATCAACGACTGCAAAATTTGGTTGCATCAAATTTGTCAATATAACTAGAAAGTGTATAATCGCTGACATGAGTTACAATGTTGGAAGACTGTATCAAATGAAAACTGTAATTTTTACCTATTCACTAATCAGATGAAAGAGGAAGAAAAAGATGGTGCATACCTTGGCATTATCACTTTTGGGACTAGTGCCATTATCCTGTGATTTCTTGACAGAACTTTGGACTTCGATTAGCAACAATGCTAACCATCCTTGAGAAACTGGTACAGACAGTGGTCCATAATCTTCAAGAATCCGAGAGAGAATCTTTACAGCTGAAGATCGCATTGCATCAGAAGAAAATTTTCCAAAAACCCATGGAAGAAGAATTCCTGACCACTTTTGACCCTCTGGAAGGGGAAAATGCAGTTCTTCTATGCAGAGAAGTTCTAATGCCTTTGCCATTGCTTCTTGCACCTGTTTATGCTCAGTTGTCTGCTTGGTAATGCTTCTCAGCGTGTCAACACCCTTTTCCATCACTACATTCCGCGCTCCACGACTCCTCTTGATAGATAACAGAAAAGCAGACAAAGAAACCTGAGCCAATGAGATGTCTTCATGCTTACATGCCTCAGAAATAGTAGAAAGAAGCCTGGAACTCAAATCAGAAACAAAATCATTCAAAGGCAATTCACAATCTTCCAATAGTGCTTGTGCCATCAAACTCGCATGCCATCTCACAGATCTCTCAGGGACCACCAAAGCAGACATGATAGCACATCCATCTTCATCCAATTCTTGTATGCAAGATCTATTTACCTGCGATGCCCTTGCCCAATTCGCCAATGCCCATGTGGCAAAAGGAACAGCAACATGTTCCGAGAGCAAATCATCCCAAAGACCAGGAACAAGAGTAGAAGGCATATTCACATGTCCAAGCAAATCATCGCCTTTATTTTGTAACATGGAAATTTCAGGAGCATAATGCTTTATTGGCTCTGCCTGACTATAATTAGTGTCATCCAATTCTGTTAGCCCGCTGGTTCTTGAAAGCCCTAAAACCGTAGTACCTTCCAGTATTTTGATTCCAACACCTCTCCAACCTCTTCCACCATCTTCATCATCCTCACTTCTGCTCGACTCATCTAAGTGCAAACAACCTTCCTGAACTACCTGTAAGGCAGCTAGAATATCCCTAGCATCGGCATCTTCCGGCAAAGGTGGCTTAAAAGATACATCTCCTACATTGTCACAGCTGGCAGTAACGATATCCATAATCGCCGTCACAAGCATGCTCCTACCTTTCAATGAATCCGAAGCCTCAAAAGAACTCCGCCTCGAAAGCTACCGCCACATAAAATCACATCATAAGATAAATCTCCGCAACATCAAGACTAGAATTTGCATCAATGCAATGATCAAAAGCTATGCATTTCAAAAAAAAAAAAAAAACAACCAAGCATCCTTACTCTAACCGAGGGACATTGCAACATAACAGTTAAAATAAAAGCCATTATCATAGCTCACTTAGCCTATGCCAATCATAAACTACCTGTCGATCTTGAAAATGGGAACTAAGCTTACAATTCAAAAATACTCCCTCCGTTCCTAAATATAAGATCAGTTTCACATTTCAATTTTTTCTAAATATAAACAACTTCCTAATTCTTCTCAACATTTGTCCAAATAAACTCTAACAATGTTTATCTATAATAAACAAGCAAGAGCGCAAGAGTGATAATAAAGGTAAATAGTTAGGGTAGATTAGTAATATCATGTGCTAATAACTATCTTAACTAGCATCTTCAATCTAATCAAATTAGGAAAGTAATTTTATATTTAGGAAACGAAGGGAGCATATACATAAGGAAGAAATAGAGGTAAGACCTTCTTTAATTGGCGAGGATGACAAGAAAAAATAAACTTGAGAAGATTAGGAATAGCATGAGGCCGTCCAAGCACAATAGAAGAAACATTAGGATCAGCAATCAAGTAAGCGAGCGCTCTAGCAGATTCCGCCTGAGTTTCACCGCCGTCCTTCGCGACGGCCACCGACTCCAGCAGCCAATCCACGACGGCGCCTCCGCCAGCTCCGACGATCGCCGCCCTCCGACTAGAATTCGCGGCAGCGATATCCGCAAGCAAAGCAGCCACGCGGATCTCAAATCCAGAACGAACCTCATGATTCGCCGACGACAGCACGGACGTTAACGACTTCCACAGAACAGACGCCGCCACGCACGTGCGATTCACGTGGCGGAAAATCTGATCAAACGACTCACCGTACTTCTGTGCGGCTTGCTGTAGAGGATTATTATGGGAGGAAATATCGTCGTGGTGGCGTTGATTATCGTAAGAGAGATAGGCGACGGAGGCGAATAAAACGGAAATTACAGAGGCAGAGATTGCGATTAGGGGACTGCGAGAGAATTGTGAAGTTGGAGAAGGGGCGAGATTGTAATTTGGTGAAATTTGCGGGGGGGAAAGTGAAAGATTTGGAAAATTGTGAGGTGGATTGAGTGGTTTTTTAGAGGAGGAGGAAGAGATGTGGCGTTGAAAATGATAGAAGCGGAGATAGTAGCGTCGGATTGTGAAGCTAAAATGATACATTATTAGAGTGTGGGGGGTGATTATGATTGTGTTTGTTAATCCTCATTATTTTTGGTAATGATGATTATGTTATGAGTCATAGAGGAGAGGAGAGGAAAGGAGAGGAAAGTGAAGAGAAAGGAGGAAGAGGGAATTGGCGGATAATGTTGCAGAAGTATTAGGCGATGATGGCGGGAGGGAGGGGGAGGAGTTTTATTGAATTTTGGCGTAAGAATATGCGGAGAACAATACTTATACGTTTTCATTTTTTGGTGTTTCAGACTTGCCGTGACCGTACGTAAGACTATGCCACGAAAAAACATTACTCCCTCCTCCCTAGTTTGTTGATTATGATAGTACTATATTATTTGATATGTTGTTAGATTGTATGTTAATATTGTAATAAAAAAAGATTGTATATTAAGATATAAGTTTGGCTAAAAAATATCAATTTATCAATCAAATAGGTTAGTTTAGAAAAAAAATTCAACTAATTCAATATTTAAGTATGTTTTACCAAAATTTGTAGCAAAAAGTGTGCATAAGAACTACATCTACCCCTCAAAGATCATAATACCTCGAAAGTATGTATGAATAGTTATATTTGTCCTTGAAGTACGTATGAAATATATTTGAATGTTAATGTTTCAATGGTAATAGGCATATATGATACACTTTGTATACTCTGAGGGCAAATTTGTGCCGAAAAATACTTTATGAGCTAGTATGATCATTTATGCATACTTTAGGAGTAAATAAAACCAACCATAAACTCTTTTTATGTTTTTCTCTAAATTATTCTATATGACTTGTAAAATTATATATAATCTAATTATATACATTATGATTCACATGTATTCTTGTAGATTCCTTATAACCTCTAAAAGATAAGCTAATTACCGGAGAGAATGATGATGGGCAATTAGGAACAGGATTTCTTCTAAAGAAAAGAGCTAATCCATTGAATTATTGTTTATTGGTATTTGTACTCAACAATAAAAATAAGGGTGACTTGTATGGACTTATATTTGGGCCTCAGTGGCCTTTACAATGGATTGAACTTATATGTAACATGCTGGTTATTAGAAGCAACAAAATCAATGGGCTAATATGGCTGCCCAGTAGTCTACGCATATGTTCCGTGTTCAGTTGAAAGTGAGGCCCAATCCAATGTGATCATTGTCCATTTATTTCAGATCATGCTCCAACAAGCATGCATAGTACTTCATAGTTTAATTAGTTTGACCAATTATTATGAGAGGTTAAGCGTGTTAACTAAATTACTTATCAATTATATAACATTACGTAACCTATTTGAAATATCCCTACGTAAAAGTATACTATCTCCGGTCCTAAATATATGACCTAATTGACTTTTTTTTGGAGATATTAAGGTTGCGAAATAAGTTATTAAATAATGACATATTTGATATGTTTTTAGATTGTCCATTAGTTTATAGGTAAAATAAACTAGTTTAAGGGAAAAAATTAGGTAAATCAATTTATAATTAACTTATTTTGTTGTTTTAGGATTTTCCAAAAAAAAAGTCAATTAGGTCTTATATTTAGGACCGGAGGGAGTATTATACATCATTCAAAAAAGTTATACAAATTACTTTAGTTAAAAATATAAATATGAAATGAAATGAAATAGCTTCTATTTTTTTAATAAATTATCATAATTAATTTTAAATCAACAATTATATTTAGGACCACTTTAGCATGCCTAAATTTTAAACCCTTGGAGGGCCAGGACTTTGAGTTTGGAGACTTCAAAGGGGATAGGGTTTACAGCTAATCAATAATGATGAGATGAGATGAGATAATAAAAAAGAATACGTAAAGTCTGATCCCTGAAATGAAATATATTTGGTCACTTTGAATATTTTTACTTACATGATAGTTACTTAACCTCCGATGAATGGTGAGGTCATATAATAAAAGATTATTTGACGTTGATTATGAACCAAAACAAAACAAATAAAATAGTTGGATGTATCCTATTTTAATTTTACGGGTTGAACTATATCTCACGCTCAGCACCGCTCTATGAATCAACACACACACACACATCCAAGCTACTTTTGTGGGTGTGGGGATTGGGGAATCGAACGAAATCACCCTCGTAGGATTGTTTAGAGCACCGCTTTTGCTATAGTAGTGACTTTCTATTTATTAAAAAAATGGATTTATCCATTTTATAAAAAATTGCCTTAAATTTGTCAGAACATTTAATATATTCTTTTCTATTAACATTATCTGTCATCATTTCACATTTATTTCTATCATTAGTATCATTTTTCATCCTCACACTCCTCATCATAAAAGAGGTTAAACTTGAAAAATAAATTTTTTTTGTGAACATATTTATCATGTCTAATTATTTTTCTTAACATGTGCGAAAATGTTTTTAGATTCTTATATAAAAGCCGAGGAAATAATATCCAATATTCTCTCCTATTATCAATATAAGGCATATAAGATCTAACTGGTGTTTTTTGGAGAGATTAAGGAAAGATAATAAATTAGTTAATCATAACATGTGTTCTATATGTTATTTGATTATATTTTTATTATCAGTACATAAAAAACTAAATTAAAGAAAAACATTTAGTAAATCAATTTACAGGTGATTTGTTTAAACCTTTTAAGGTTTTTTTTAAAAGTAGTCAACTATAAATCTTATATTTAAGATCAAATGAAGTAATTGTGAGTGAAATTAGACTTTTAGAGTCTTTTTTAAATTACTAGTACTGTGTTTAGTCAGATATTCTAGCCATGGGTAAAAGAGTTAATTAATTGGCAATTGCAGGAAGGCACATCAAGGTTGAAATCATAGAAGCCAGATTTCTTTCTGAACCGAAAAGAAGAATTCAATCAATATGCAGATGTCTCTAACTATTGATTGTAAAAAAATTGATAGTTAGAGTATTGAAAAATAACTATAAATCCACTTCTTCCGTAATCTCTTATTTGATACCATGGCAGTAATATGATGAGTGAATTTTATCAAAAAAAAAAGTAATAAGAGCAAATTGAAAGGAGCTTTTGTTTTTGGTTTTAGCTTTTATGTATACATTGGGATTTTCATATTTTCTCACCCTCACCGGAAAGTTGACTATAAGAAGGAAACCCGATACTTCTTCTCGTTCACAAATTTAAACCTTATCTAATAGGGAGGTAGATTTACTTCTAGATATTGGATTTCTTTTTATTTTTTGAAAACTTTTTCCCAAAATATTTTCAGTATAAACAAGTAAAGGAGGGAGTATGAGAATAAAATAATTAAATATGATTTAAGATGTCTTAATAATATCATGTGATCGTGACTAATTCAATTAGCTACCTTATTCTAATTGAATTAGATAGTTATATCTTATACTTCGAAATAGATGAAGTATGCCTTGTAAGAGAAGCTCATGCTCTACGGTGGGGATAAAAAGTTGCAGTAGTGCCAAGTCGTATAATATCAAACTTAGTTTATGAATATAGAATTGACAAAATTTGGCAAATCTAAGTCAATTTTGGCGTTTATTGCTTAATTAATTGACCACATTTTAGCTCACGCTAAATATATTAAGACCAATTCGATAAATTCCACGAACTAGATCGAGTACATACGTGTCCTCATTTGATCGGAGGTCTATTTTTATATATATGACATTCCATCAGTTATAATAACAAAAATTTTACAACACGTGCATGTTAAATATAATACACACACACACAATCAATGTTAATATAGCACTCTTAATGGTTATTATCGTACAAGAGAAAAGTTCAAGTAAAGGGGAGCGAAGCGTTAAACGTGAGATTAAATTATGTCGTAGGCTCGTGTCCCACTAATATATAGTATGAAGGAGGAAAAAGATTAAATCACAGCATTCAAATAAAGTTGCCCAACATAATATAGCTACCTCCGGTCCTAAATATCTGATCTAATTGACTTTTTTTTTTTAGAGATTAAGGTAGTGAAATAGGTTATTAAATGATGACATACTTGATATATTTTTATATTATCCATTAGTTTATAGGTAAAATAAATTAGTTTGAGGGAAAAAATTAGGTAAATCAATTTATAATTAACTTATTTTGCTTTTTTAAGGATTTTTCAGAAAAAATCAATTAGGTCTTATATTTAGGACCGGAGGAAGTAGTAGATAATATACTTGCCTCAGAACCAGTTCTAAGCAATAAACATGAGATGATATTCACAATATAAAACCTTTAATGTTATTAGTTGAATCACACACTTAAATAATCGAAAGTTTGTTTTCCATAAAGCATGAGATCACTGATGATGGTTTTCAGCAGAATAAAAGTTATTAACTTCACGAAGAAAATTTGCAAACACGTCTAATAAACCGTTTCATTAAATTCTGTGAGAAAATACGATTTGATATAGAGTGAAAGTTTCCAATAGCCAGACTAATCTAATCCAATACTCCCTCCATTTTTATTTCATGAGACAATTTTTTGATTTTTTTTGTTTTTTCATTGTTAATTGATAGATGCTTACACACTACATTATGTCATACCTGATGTTACGTTTTTTTCAAAGAAATATAGCTAAGCACAACAATACGCCGGGTCTGGTCTAATAATATTGAAACGCTTCCTTAAGAAATGTGCTTTCGCGTCTAAACTCTTATATTTCATATAGGGGGAGTAATAAAGATGAAAGATAGTGTACAAGGAAAAGATGAAGGATGGTAAAATTGAAAAAAGCAATAATTATTCCTGAGAAGCTAAGCCAAGAAGCGTATTGTTGTGTTAAATCAAGATGTTAAGTTTGTCCTGGATTTCAGCCCCTCCGATGTTACGTTTTTTTCAAAGAAATATAGCTAAGCGCTTCCCATGATTCAAACATGTTTTCTCATCCTTATGGGGTTGTAGCTCACTTATCAGCTCAACCAATTATCCAATGGTTTTGTTCTGCACATCTAGTTATAAACTATTACATGTGATATATGTTAATGATATTACTATTTGCTTTGTTAACTTTCACTGAAAATAAAGAGGTCTTATACTTTCAAAAACACGGGTCTTGAATTTAGGATTCGGGGAGTATATATTTTCATTCTTTATATGTGTATAAATTTATCTCCTTATATATAATCTAACTATGAACATAAATTTTTCATGTCATGTAATATGTGTTTAGAGTCATTTATATATCTCAGTTTAAGAAATAAGTAATTTATTTAGTTTTTATACTCCTAGCAAGGTTAATTCAACTTTATAATAAGGAGTATGACTAGTATTCTCTATTTTGATATAAAGTTTAATTATTTTTTAGATTGAAAAATCGACCAAATTTATTTATAGATAACTAATTTTCTTAGTCATTTCTAAAAGAAATCAACTAAATTTTATAGGGAAAATGACAAAAAAATGACACTTAAATTTGAGTTGGACAAAATGGGGTCTCCAATTCTAACTTGGACAAATGAGGGATAGACTTCAATTCGTCCTAGATAAAGTTTGTGACTTTATGTCAAAAGAGTAGTTAACAGCGACACAAGGGTAGTTAATTGCGATACATGCAGTTAACTACTCTTGTATCGTTATTAACTATCATTATCAGTAACTATTAATTATTCATTATTTACTCTTAAAATGAGAAGATGTAAAAGGTGGAAAGAATTGCAAAAACAAGTGGAAAGAATTACATATGAATAGTTTAAATCAAATGAGTTTATAGATATATTTTTATATCAAAATATAATATAAATTGTGGAAGATAAAAATTGGAGTATTAATTATTCACTTAAAAGGCTAAACTGGAATGGTATGTATGAGTTGTTGAAACTTCTTCCATATATTTGAAACAAAAAAGATATAATATTAATTCAACTTCATTAAGATTTTAGGATAAAATCATTCAAAATGAGAGGAAAGAAGAGAGTAAAAATATGAAATAAATCATCATAAAAATATAATGAGTAGTTAAACCTAATATGTGTAAAAATAATTCAAATCTAACATCTCTGCTATTTTAAAATAAAAAATTATTAAACTCCCCAAAATGAAAAACTGTAACTACTACTTCTAATATATTTACACTTAAATTTGATATTACTAGCTGATTATAAATTCATTTAACTATGTTATAAAATAATGATAAATTCGTTTAACTATGGTATCAAAGTTTTAATATATTAAACGTATTCATTTAACTATGGTATCAAAGTTCTAGTATATTAAACGTATTCTAGTATCAAAGTGAATTTTCACTACACATTTGATATCGTCACAATGTTTCCTAATCTTTTGTTTGACCGGCTCTTGTGACGGTAACGAGTGTTGCACACCATTTTTCGTCTCTTTTCCATGCTAAGACTTTGGAGGGATAGAGCAATTGTAAAAAGGTATGTAGTTACTTTAAATTTAAATTATGTTTAATTTTTCATTAAGCGTATTCAATATTATCTTAACTAATTGTATAATTGTTTTTTCCCTAATTCAATTAGATGAGAGCTGCGATGGAATATAGATTATATCGATATACAAATGTTCAAGCTCGCATTGGTAAGTAATTGTTTAATATTTATTTCATGTCAAATTTAATTTTTGAATGATTTCAAATTTGCTTTTCTAAATTAGCTTTTTGAAAAATATTTTGAATGAATTTGCTTTTCTAAATTAGCTTTTTAAAAAATATTTTAAATGGATTGAGTGTGAAGAAAATTAATACGAGGTATCTCACAAAAAAAAAAAAACTAGAAAAGTCTCATAAACTCCTATATTAATATAGGATCCTAGAACCTTACTCTAATATGCTCCAACTACCTAAAAACCATTTTGCTTAGTTACTTTTTTATGCATTTAATTTATCACATGATACCCTCAGTCACAATATTTGTGAGCTGTCCGCACCAAGGAGACAATCGTGGGAGGCTAATGTATATGCCCAGCTCCCTTGAGGAGCTTATTGACATGGGAGGGGAGGAGTATGGCTTCTAGGCCAGCAAAATTACCACCATTGGAGGGGCTGAAATCCAGGACATTAGTTTGTTATCATTGCTTGCCTAATTTATGTAGAAGCTAAGCCGTGGCCAGCTCATTTAATTTTCACTCTTGAAATTAGGCAAGCAATAAAGGGATCGGTGACAATGCATGGGTGCGGTGAGAATACCGCTTACTAGCATTGAAAGAAGAGTGGATGACCGTGATGTAGCCTCACGTTGGTCCCATTTGAGGATGTGAACAACGACAAGAGGGTTTACAAGGGTAGGATATAAAAGATGGCTTATTGGTCTATATACCCAGAAACATATTTTAAAACTGTGAAGTGTTTGGAGGCTACAAATCAGACAATTTCATGAACTAGCTAGATTCGAGGATGGTACATATAAAATAAGGTATAATTAAGTTGCTTGTTTAATTTTTTTAAAATTAAAAAAAATCATATGTATCTCACACTGAGGAATGGTAAATTATTTTTTTCTACTATCACCAATCCCCCAAATCTATATAGCCCAGCGATATTGTGATCCATTATTAGGAGATAACTGCAAATATACTAGATTTGATTCTATTAAAATATTTTGATAGATTATGTTCTTAAATCAAATTTAAACCATCTAAATGAGATATAGACACGGTAGATATATACCTAGCTCTCTCTTTACAAATCTTGTTTGGTGAGTAGAAAAGTGTCTTCTAAATACTCCCTCCCGTTCTTATTATAAGTCATCAACTACCTCTAATTTTTTGTCCTTAATATAAGTACTAACTGCCACATTAAATGTTTTTTCCCCACTTTACCCCGTCATTAATGAAAATTCAAAATTGAAAATGTGAAACACATCATTTAATGAAGGGTGAAGTTGGAAAAAGTGGAAAAGGAAACATGAATTTTAAGACCCAACTACCATTCATTGGTATGTGAGAAATGAGTAGTTGGTAACTTATAATTAGGACCGGAGGGAGTACTGTTTAAGGCCAAACCAAGACTATTATTGGCGCACGGCTCATCATCATGTTCGAGAATATTCAATATTTGCGACTTTGTAGATGTAAAGTATATATGCATCTCACTATTCTCATAATGCACTGCGTATTTGACACATTCCATACGTTTACCATTCCGATTCTTCCCACCCCCATGATCGAAAAGTATTTACCTGACCATTTCCTCCTCTTTATTTTATTTCAACTCTACATGATACACTCGCATGCCATCGTCTATAAATAGGTCTTTGAGCTCATCAGGAAACCAAACAACAGAACCCGAATAATCTTCATTCCCTTTTGCAAAATTTAACACCTTCCGAGACTTGACCAGAATCTTAATTAATTAGCCGCAGCCTAACATTTGCTTGCATTAATTGCTACTGCATTTATTTTAGTTTAAGCCCACACTTGCTTAAATTTACATTTTCCACGTACCGATCGCGATCCATAACTATGGAGAGAACAAAGTCATCCCTTCTTCAAATTCAAGCCCCAACCTTTGGTGACCTAATCACCATTCTCAGCATCGATGGTGGTGGCATCAGGGGAATCATCCCTGCCACAATTCTTGAATTCCTCGAATCTCAACTACAGGTATATATAGTTATCTATATCTATGCATGCATGCATGTGTGTGTATAGAAAGATAGCCGCTTATTGTAACTAACTCATCACCAGTTAATGAATTTGCTGTGGTGTATCTTGCATGCATGTGTGATCTTCAGGCAAGAATATCACCGCATGCACAGATACTGCATGTTGACAGCAAATATATGAATTTTCTACAAATATTGATGCTATTATATGGATTTGAAAGTCGTTGATGGATAAATGAAACCTATTACTTATAATAACAATATTTTGACGTGCATGTAGGAGCTGGACGGTGAAGAGGCAAGGCTGGCAGACTACTTTGATGTAATTGCAGGAACCAGCACGGGGGGTCTCGTGACCGCCATGCTTACCGCTCCGAATGAAAAGAAGCGACCACTTTTTGCTGCCAAGGATATCAAGTCATTTTACCTAGACCACTGTCCCAAGATATTCCCACAAAAGTATGGAAACAATAATGTCTTCTTTTTGTTTAAATTTGAACTTTAAATTAAAACTTTCTTGATGGTCCTTACGAATGATTATCAATTACGTGTAGGTTCTATTTTGGAGCAATGGGAAAGTTGGTCAGAGCAATGGCTGGACCCAAGTACGATGGGGAATACCTTCATCAAGTAGTGAGAGAGA
Organism: Mimosa pudica; assembly: GCA_029929735.1. Lineage (NCBI taxonomy): Eukaryota > Viridiplantae > Streptophyta > Magnoliopsida > Fabales > Fabaceae > Mimosa > Mimosa pudica. The sequence continues at coordinate 1,579,417 of JAKELP010000007.1, forward strand.
AGTTGGGAGAGACAAGGTTGCACGAGACACTCACTAACATTGTCGTCCCAACCTTTGACATAAAGGCGATGCAGCCAATCATATTCTCATCTTATCAGATTAAGAGTTCACCTTGTTTGGATGCTCGACTCTCTGACATATGCATAAGCACTTCTGCTGCACCTACTTATCTTCCAGGTCACCACTTCAAAAACCAAGATTCTGATGGCAACGTCCGCGAATTCAATCTCATTGACGGCGGTGTCTCAGCAAATAACCCCGTATGTTGTATTAACTTGTTTTTAATTGTATGTGTTAGTACATTTTTGTATGCATAACGGTGATTGAATTTCATTTTTGTGTGATGATGCAGACTTTAGTTGCCTTGAACCAAGTGACAAAGCAGGTGATCAATGAGGATCCTGATTTCTTTCCCATAAAGCCCATGGATTATGGTCGCTTCCTCATAATCTCAATAGGCACGGGCACAGCTAAGAATGAGCAAAAGTTCAACGCAAAGATGGCTTCCAAATGGGGACTGTTGGACTGGTTGACTCACGGTGGTTCTACTCCTTTGATCGACGTGTTTTCCCAATCCAGTACTGATCTTGTTGATTTCCATTTAGCCACAGTCACCCAAGCCCTTCATTCCCAGGATAATTACCTTAGGATACAGGTATGAATATTAATTTTTTTTGCCACATATATATTTAATTTCTATATATTAGTAATTATTGCGTGAATTAAATTTTTAAAAATACTCGTTTATTTATACTTCTATGTGAATATTGACTTATCTATTGTTGATGGGGGTAAAATGCAGGATGACTCGTTGACCGGTACAGTTTCTTCGGTTGATATTTCTACAAAAGAGAATCTGGACAAACTGGGCCAAACAGGACAAGAGCTATTGAAGAAACCGGTTTCTAGAGTTAACTTAGATACTGGTCTGTTTGAACCCCTTGAAAATGAAGGCACCAATGAGGATGCTCTCAAAAAGTACGTACGAGATATGACTTAGACTCTTCATGATATTATTCATTACTGCAGGACAAAAAATTATATTACATCAAATAATTTAATATCTTTATTATTTATCACTCAAACGTCCTTGCAGGTTTGCAAAAATACTTTCTCAAGAAAGGAGACTGCGGGAAATGAGATCCCCCCATGCCAATGCCATCAAGTCAACGAGGCCTGATATTTCGTCCATCTAGTTTCCGCTCACGCTTTAATTAGTTACAATATTCTTCTGTAATAAAATTAGTTTATTTCATTCAATTCCTTTGTTTATTTTACCAGACGGCTCGACCAATGTGACTCTGAACAAATAAAAAGGTGTAAAATATGTAGTTGCTCCTAGTTTTACGTGCGTCCTTAGCTTGTACTACTTAATAGTGATTGTCATCATTCAATAAAAGTGTAAAGAAGTTTGCTTAAAGATTTCAATACATGTCATAGATGTACTGATTCAATACATGTACTGAATCAATAAAGAAGTTTGCTCAAATATTTCAATAAAACATCAGCAATTCTATAATTTGATTGAAAAAAAAAAACAAAGGGTGAAGGTTCACCCCTAATAATAAAGTGTTTTTTAGGTGTCATAAACTCCCTTACGTATTTAAGGGCGCAATTAACATCCTAATGTAGTAAAAAAGATAAAATTGACTCTAAACATACTTAACATGCGCTTCTCTTATTCAAACAAAGAATATAGTTATTAATATAGTAATGATGAAATTAATTAGTTTGCTTGTGGTATTAAAAATTTGATGAGTAACAGAAACCACAAGTGAAGTACGTATCCCATGTGACTATGTGAGTCCATTCTGTTTTATACTTGCATTGTGATGAAATTAGATATTTTCCACTTCATTGGAAGCTTATGTTGCATTGTGGCCAGGAATTATGTTATTGTATATGATAGCCTACAAGCAATATGATGACCATCACATTCAATTATAACGTCACTACCTGATCCTGTGCGGAAATTCCCTCTGTTATTAAACCCCCGTGTATTCTACTAATAGTAAACAAATTGGAGTATTACCAAATCACGCGCCTATTGCAACAGCTGGGTGAGGCTGAGCTTACGTTCGTGCCCACCATTTTGTTAGACGTTGTTCATGCTTGTTGTTACGTGGCCTTTAAGATAGATATGTCGCATTCTCTTATGTACACACATTAATAATAATTAGGTGAACGATGGAGAATTAATGAAGGCACATGCAAGGGCATGTAATGTCCACTCCATGTCTATTTATTTAATTAATTTCTTCACGTACGTTAGCATAGACCCTTTCAGAAATGGAGTACCATAGTCTAACAAATTATTGAAATGTCAGAGTATATCATAAGCTATTTCTTGTTGACTATACCAGACGTACGTTTACGTTTAATTAAAAATACCCATGCATTATATTGACTTAGATTAGTCGTATTGATGCGTCATCGAGATAAATATATGACTGAAATAATTATTTCAGGAAAAAATCAGAAACATTTAGCAAGCATCATACTAATTTATAGAGGTAGGTGCATCGTGTGCGAACCTTTTATTTCTTTTTAATTGATAAGTGTTTTGGCCGAAAGCTTCTAGTTTATTTGCATGGCATAACTTACGTTCTTTTCGTAGCTAGAGGAGATTGTGAGTTTCTGCGACGTTGTCAAAGTATGGGCGCAAGTACATGTCATAGTTGTGTGGTCCCATCCCTTTTGGTAAAGGAGATTAAATTGTCCAAATAAAAAAAAGTGTTTCGATAAACTTATTCCATAATGAAATTTGAAACTAAAGGGGCAATCATTTTAATGATATCGCAATGATATTAAAATTTAGAGGAAAAATGAACAGTCGTGCAACTGATCATTTTAGAAAGTGTGAAGAGATCGACAATTTCAGGGTCAACGCAATTCATTTGCCTTCTCGATTTCTTTTGTCTCAATTTCGGTGGTTTTTAAGGTAATTTTATTTTGAATAATATCATTATTATTAGAATCAACTTGTTGATAGAGCAGAGTAACCTCACGTCATCTGCGCGCTATAATACTAGTTGTTAATTTATTTGTTATTAGCATTTACCCGCAATATACAACACCGCCCGCTTCCTATTTCAAGTTATGGAAAAAAAAAATAGAAAAGAGAATCCGAGATGAGAGTAAGGTATAATCCTCTGTCGAATCAATTGTAGCTATTTTTTCTTTTCACTCAGGGCTCCTTTATTGTAGGAAAAGAAAGTTGAAAAATAGAAAGTGAAAGAATGAAAACAGAAAATAAAGAAAATGATGAAAATAAAGTTTGTAAGGCTAAAAAAAATGTGAGATGAAGAGATAAATTAAGGATGTGGGTCTTGGTATATACCCCAACTTTCATCACTTTTCCTTTCCTTCTTACTTTCTTTGGGCAACCAGAGGGGCCCTTCACTGGTGGGCATACATATAAATGCCAACTAAGTAATTGACTGACCGGGCCAGGAGAAGCCCAAACTGTTACACCGGGGTTATTAATTGTTCATGGCGACCAGTTCGTAGGCCACACCCGCCCGCTCCACCCCCGCTCCGCCTGTTATCTTTTGAAATTGCAAAATATACGCCTACAATGAGGATGTCAAATTTCAGTTCAAAAACAAAATGAGGATGTGTCCAATTAATAGCGATCGAAGTCATATTTTAATAAATTAATATATATCATTTGATTTATTATAGAAACATATTATGTATATGATATATTCATAATAAAATGGTAGATACGAGTTTTATTTGCAAACATATATACCCTTATATACAATAACATAAGTGTGTGTGAGAGAGAGAGAGTAAACGAGACAAGATGTAAGAGATAATATAATGAGTGGAAAAATGTATATTAAAGACATGTGTAATTTATTGAGGATAAATTTATAAAGTATATATTAGTTTTCAGAATAAAAATAAACTGTTGTTTATATAACATAACTCTGAGAAATAATAGTGCTCAATTATAAAAAATAGAGTAATAACATTGAAAAAGTACAAAAATACGCCAACATGTATTTTTGGAAATACTGTACTCTTTTTTTGGGTTAATTATTTCTCGATTTAATCCGGATTCAAGAGGTGAAATGTTGCCCACATAGGAAAGATTGTCCCCTCTACTAATGAGAGCGCTTTCTAAGATCTGAATGCGCATTTTCATCCTTGTAAGGGTTGTTGCCCACTTACCAGCTCAACCAACTACTCATTGGTTGGAAATATTGTACTCTATACAACAGTTCATATGACTTTGTACATTTTTTAATAAACAAGCACGCTGTAGCTATTCAATTTTTTTGGAAAAAAAATGAACAAGCCAAGTAGTTGCGACCCTCTTGTTTTAACAGATATAAAAGGATGATTGTTGGCAGGAGAATTTGTTCAAAGTTCATAGAAATATCTACATTCCCATATGGCGAGCGTATCCAACAAAAAGGAATCGTTAAATGATTATGGGGCCAATATAATTAGAGAATTGTGCAAATAAATAAATAAACAAACCACTTGGAACGTTATTAGTTATTACACTTGCACGCAAGCATCTGAAACGATCAAGTCAGAGCTAGAATTGTTGAAAGATGTAGGAAATACACGCAAAATAGTGATATTAATAAAGGTTGAACATTTTTTATGAGAAAGGTTGAACTTTATTCATTAACTTAATCATATATTGATACAATATGAAAGAAAAGTTTAGACTAATTACCAAAAAGTAATATCTCAACTAGTATCATAATTTCTCATAGGGTTAAACCAACTTTTGGTCCGTATAGTTTGAAGTGATTTGGGTTTTAGTCCCTGGAGTTTAAAAGTGAAGGTTTTGGTTCTTATAGTTTACATTCATTTTGGTTTTAGTCCCTATACTTTGAAAGAAGAGGTTTTGGTCCTTCAAATTTCATTTTGTTCAAACAAATGGTCCCTGTAGGTGACATGTCAGCCCTAATTGAGATGATGTGGTTAGATGAGCAAGCTTACATAGAAAAAAATTATAAATATAAAATCTTCTAATTAATCCTGTTTTTAAAATAAATAAACTACTTTTATTTCTCTCTCAACTCCCTATTTTACCCTTCCTCCCAAATCAATTCTTCCCCTCTACAGACCCATCACCATCGTCTTCCTCACCTCTCATCCATCTGCAGCATCCCCTCTCATTTCATTCTTCTAACTCTTTTCAAGCAAACATAGCCAACTAACCACTTTGAAGTTGAGCTACTAAAATGAATATAAGTTTCAGGATAAAAAAGTTGTGTAGCTCGTAATAATATGACACTGCTTGTGTTTGTGCTAATGTGATTCCTGGTTTGGTGAAACTTAGAGTGACAGAAGGCAATGGCAAACGGTGAGATCATTGTCATCATCATCAAGCCGTCGTTCATCTCCAACATTCCCTTTTTTCTCTCCACAGTTTCCTCACTCACTCCACACACCAAGAAGACATTGACGACCCTCCCTTCACTCCCATAATCCCTAAATCCCCTAAGCTAAACAAACCCACCACCAAAACCTCCATCACCAAAAAAGACTCTAACTTTCCTCTCAAATCACACCTTGCATTCGATTTCAAGCACTCTTACTCCGAGATTGACCACTCCCTTAAGCCCCTAAGTTTCGAGAGTCCCCCAAGTTCTCTCCCTTCGGCCCTGGCCGCCTCGACCGCCCATGGACCGGCACCTTTGCTCTGGTTCAAGGCCAATCGGACCTGCTGATGTTAAGAGGTGAGGAAGACTGTAGAGGGGTAGAATTGATTTGGGAGGAAGGGTAAAATAGGGACTTCAGACAGAAATAAAAGAAGTTTATTTATTTTAAAAAGAGGATTAATTAGAAGATTTTATATTTATAATTTTTTTTCCATCTAAGCTTGCTCATCTAACCACATCATCACAATTAGGTTGACATGTCACATACATGGACCATTTGTTTGAACAAAATGAAACTTGAAGGACCAAAACCTCTTCTTTTTAAAGTATAGGGACTAAAAACAAAATGTATGTAAACTACAAGGACTAAAACCTTCACTTTTAAACTTCAAGGACTAAAACCCAAATCTCTTCAAACTATAGGAACCAAAAGTTGGTTTAACCCTTTCTCATATAATAATAACCCCAATTGATGATAGGTATCCTAATTTGACTAAAAATGAAATGTGAACATTTTAATCATGACCATTACCTATAATATCAGGTAAGACCGTAAGAGAGAATAGGTAATAATTTTCTCATACAAATAAAAATTATTATTCCCTTGCAAAGATTCCTAATGCCCATAGAACTCAATATATAATTATGACTAATTGAATCGAATGTAGTCGTATACTGCCTTAAGGATATAGATATAGCGATGGAATATATGAGCCGTATGCAAGAATCCCTGTTTAATTTAAATTATCCTATCAAAATAAATGCAAAATGCAAGAATGATTTAGGTAAAAGATATTTTTAGTTGATTTTCAATTGAAAAAATTGAAATTATGCAAAGTAAATACATATTTTTAGTATTTTTAATTCAAGAATGGAAAGGGAGGGAGAATGAGGAGATGGTATGAAATACTCTGAAAAATAGTTTCTAATGGTTATTATAATGGATTCATGGGGTTTGGTATATATTTTTGAAAACTAGTAATTTACTAATTCTAATTCGTTGGTGAATTCTAACTAATGACTTGGAACAAATTAATAAGTTGAAGTTCAATGTTACTCAAGGAATGAATAGATTTATTTTCCAATTTTAATGACTAACTAATTGTGAAGACTTTAAATCCACAATTTAGGTCACCCGCAATTGCTCTTAATTTCTCTTAAAGCTTTGGTTTATTAATGACGGCCAAAATAATAAATCAAAGCTAATAAAAGTTAATGTCCAATGTTCCAACACAATTAATTAATCTAAGTTATTTCATCCATGCAAACACTAAACACTAACAATCCTCTCTAACCAAGCAACTTTGAATTAGCTCAAGATATTCACAAAGAGGATAACTAACTCATGAATCCATAATTTTAATTGAATTTAAAACTAAAATATCACAATGTCAAGTGTCAAACATGAGGGAAAATAACACAAACAACATAAACCCATGTTTGTACTACCTCTCTCACACGAAATATAAATTAACTACTCGACCAATTATATAAATCAATCCATACAATCCTGGATAAATTGAAATACACGAAAGGAAGAGACAATGGTAAAATAAAGAACCCTCCTTTCAAGAACTCAGAGCTCATCTTCCACTCCCAAAAGCAGTGGAGAAACTTATTTACTATTGGAGGAAATAGAGGAAAGGAGATGAGAAATGGAAATGGATTGGAGTCAAGGAAAAATGGAAGAGATGGAGGTAGATGAAGGTATAAGTAAGAGAAGATGATGAGTGGGTTGGTGATGGTTAGGGTTTTTTTTTGAGTATGTCACTCTTTTTTATGTTTGACCTTCTATTTTCTTGCCTTTTGCCTTTTGTCCCCACTTTTGATTTTTTACTTTTTGCTTTAGTCCTTACTTCACATGAGATGCTTCGAATCTAATTTCAATCCATCAAATAACTATTCAATTGTCCCACAAGTAAAAATACCATATAAAAGGATCAAATGCTTTAGAAATTAATTAATTTATAACTAACTACCTAATTAATCCCAATATTTTTATGCTAATTTCACTTAGCTTAAAGACCTAAGACATTATTTAATCAAAATTGAAGAAAAATTGCATCTTATCATATTAATTGTCACAAAAATAGCATTTAAAAGCGCAAAAAAACCCTGTGATTTATCACTATAATATAATAGAGTAGCCTCCTAATAAAAATCAAATAGGCATTATTATTATTACTCTTTACATGATTGCCACAAAAGAAGACTTGTCAACTCGCTCGACCATGTACGGAGCGCGTGACTAGACAATTGATAATTCCTGGGACGAGGTCAGCATCAATCGCTTGTATTCAACTAGAAGAAGTCAGACCTTTATAGAAGACTAGTCTATATACATCCTCAATCATTAATCTTAGTTTGCCTTGTCATCAAGTTACGATTCTATACGTATCGATCGTGGTCATAGTCTCCAGGATATGGGGAATGACTTGGAATATTAATAATTACACTGTTTGAGGTGAGAATTTTCAAAGCCCTTGTTGCCAGGATGTGGATGTGAGTTCCATGTCTGATATTTCTCACTGAGCTACAATTAAGATTTATCACTAATCTATAATTTAGACTCAGTCCTTACCTTTACCATTCCATTCTTACCATCGTCGCAATTTCTATGAGCATTCCTCTTCTTGTTCATTTGAATATCACACAAAACACTATAAATATATAATACTACAAGCAAAAAGCTTTCATCAATCAATCAAGATCTAAATCTTGCCTTAGCTTTAGCAACCTGATTTGCGCCCTTGCCCAAAAATTTATATAGCTACCTTCTATATAGAGTACTATATATCTCCTAGCCTTCACATTTTCTTTTAGCATTCATTCCCATATATTTAACATACGCTTAGAGGGTCGTTACCATTTAAAAGTATGGAGAGAACAAAGTCATCCCTCCTTCAAATTCAAGCCCCAACCTATGGAAACCTAATCACCATTCTCAGCATCGATGGAGGTGGTGTCAGGGGCATCATTCCTGCCACCATCCTCGAATTCCTTGAATCTCAACTCCAGGTGTGTGCATAATATCATGTACAAATTACACACTTGTTGGATTGTCTCCTAGATGCATGCGATATTATTATTATTGTTGTTGTTGTTATTATTTAGAGAGGTAGCTAGCTAGGTAGATGATGTGCATGCATGTGAATTATAAGGAATATCATATAGTATTTGGTGGATAGCAACATAATTTTTGTATTCGTGACATGTGAATTTTATGTCACGTGTGTCCTTGCTGTTTATATCAACTATCTACTACTATTCCTGACCAAAAAATATATCAACTATTTATTAATAATTATATAAACCATATAATTAAATTACGAATAAATGAATTATTGATGGTGTAGAGGTTTATTATATTTTAACAAAATTTTGAACGTAATTCAGGAACTGGATGGTGAAGAAGCTAGGCTGGCGGACTACTTTGACGTGATTGCAGGCACCAGCACGGGGGGTCTAGTAACCTCCATGCTTACTGCTCCTAACGAACAGAAGCGACCTCTTTTTGCTGCCAAGGACATCAAGCCCTTTTACTTCGATCACTGTCCCAATATTTTCCCACAAAAGTATATTATTTCTCTTTTCATTTAAATTAATAAATAACCCTAAACCTAAACGATCTGATTCTGGTTTCTAACCCATAGTAATACGTATGAATTTCCAGATTCCCATTTGGAGCAATAGGAAAATTGGTCAGGTCAATGACTGGTCCCAAATACGATGGGCAATACCTTCACCAAGTAGTGAGAGAAAAGTTGGGAGAGACAAGGTTGCACGAGGCACTCACCAACATTGTCATCCCAACCTTTGACATAAAAACGATGCAACCAACCATATTCTCATCTTATCAGATCAATAAGTCACCTTGTTTGGACGCTCGACTCTCTGACATATGCATAAGCACTTCTGCTGCACCTACTTATCTTCCTGGCTACCACTTCAAGAACCAAGATTCCGAAGGCAACGTCCGTGAATTCAATCTTATTGATGGCGGTGTTTGTGCAAATAATCCCGTATGTTCTATAATTTAATCTTCAATAGCAATGTTAAATTAATAAATATTATTTTTAAGGATAATGAGTCCCTAATTAACTTTTGATCATTGAATGATGCAGACTTTGGTGGCGTTGAACCAAGTAACGCAGCAGGTCATCGATGAGAATCCCGACTTCTTCTCAATCAGGCCCATGGATTATGGTCGATTCCTCATAATCTCAATAGGTACAGGCACAGCTAAGAATGAGCAAAAGTTCAATGCGAAAATGGCTTCCCAATGGGGAGTGTTGGATTGGTTAACTCACGGTGGTTCTACTCCTTTGATAGATGTGTTTTCCCAATCTAGCGGTGATCTCGTCGATTTCCATTTAGCCACCGTTACCCAAGCCCTTCATTCACAGGACAACTACCTCCGGATACAGGTATATATATTTTTATATATATTAGACAAAACATCACTATCCCTTGTATATATAAATATATATTAATGTGTATATTGCCTATCTAGGCATTAGAGCTAGCAGTGTGTGGGGTTGGCCCAAAAAAACTAGCAATGTGGGGATATAAAATTTAATGATTCCGTGCTTGTGACGGTAAAATGCAGGATGATACATTAACTGGCACAGTTTCTTCGGTTGACGTTTCAACGAAAGAGAATTTGGAAAAGCTGAGCCAAATTGGTGAAGGGCTATTGAAGAAACCAGTGTCTAGAGTCAACTTAGATACGGGTGTGTGTGAACCCGTTGAAAATGGAGGGACCAATGAGGATGCCCTTAAAAAGTAAGATTAGTAGTACTCCAAGAATCATTTTCACGCTTATGATAAAAAAAAAAAGAATCATTTTCACGCTAGATAAGCGATTAGATTTACTTAAGATTGAATAATTATAAATATAATCCTCATTAATTAATTGTTTGAATGTCCCTTGCAGATTCGCCAAAATGCTTTCTCAAGAAAGAAGATTGCGAGAAATGAAATCTCCACACATCAACATGGCAGCAAGACCTAATAGCTCGTCTATATAGTTTTTCGCTTTAATTCAGTCACCGGTCACGAGATTATTTTTTATTATATATCGATTTATTCTGTAATAAAACTAGTCAATTATATTGAATTTATTTGATGTCCTTGTCCACTGTAAGTTTGCCGAAGAAGGTTTATATATAAGCCTGTCATAATTTTTTTCCTTCCTTGTTGTACGCAAATGATTGTCTCTCAATAAACGTATAAATTTTATACATGTTTAGTATAAATGTTAAAGGTTAATTTTTTTCCAAAAGAATATAATTTATATAGATTATGCTGCTTTTGACATTACTATTGTCACCTTTTTACTGAATTTTTTTAACTGAATTTGATTGTCAGTTTCGACGACTAATTTATTCACAAGCGTTTGAGTTACCTCAATTTTTTTCAGACTTGACCAATTAAGGGCAATTTTATCATTCTCAAATTAAGTTTCTCATACTAATCAAGTGATGATAATTTCTTCAGAACCGACAACTTGTAAATGGAAAGGTCAAAAGGCATTAACTGCAGAAGTGTTTAATTGGCCCAATCAAAACCATATTGGGCCTTCAGTCCAAAAAAGACGATACAGGGCTGAGTCAAGAAATAGTTTTATTACTCAATATAATTAGACAATGTGTAACTCCATCGATCCGACCGGTTTAATTACCCACTCATAATAGAAAAAAATGAGTATGAAAAGTTTTATTTTTTGGCCAAAGTATGGAAAGTTGAATATATCTAAATTTTCTAAATTACCATATAACTAATAACGGTGTAGATTTAATTTTTTTTCTCGGGTAAGGAGGAAACCAGATCCGTATATTCACATGTATCAACTCAATAGAAAATGTAATAGAAAATGTGGGTCCCATGGGGCAAGTTTTTGTTTTTTGACCATCGTCCCATGGGGCAAGTTGGAAAGGCAATAATTGTCTTCTTTTTGGCCCGCGCGTATCATCCTTCGGCCCTCTCACTTTTGTGAATCAGCAAGGCGGAGCGTGAGTTATACAAAAGCGAAAGCGCGTGGAATTGGCATCCCGTGACTAAAATGCTAGACTTTTACTTAGCTAAGCTAAGGGGTATCAATTAATTATTGTGATCACTGGTAACAATTAACTACTCCATTGACGAAGTTCCAGGTAATTAGGAAAACTATGCCGCCATTGACTCCGTCACTTCTTAATACTTTCCTCTGTAATAAGAGCTCAAAATTTGAATGATTTTTGTTCAAAATATAAGAGTTTATCTCATATTTTCGCTTCATTTAATGTATTTTTTCTGCTTTGTCTCTCTAAGACATAACTCTCTTTTATATTTATTAATGTCTATATATTTTTCTCTCTTAAAAGTATCATGATAAATATGGGTAATATTAAAAAAAACATTAAGTTCAGACACTCAATTACTTTTCACATATTTTTTTAAAAAACGTGTTTTAGCGGCTAGACTCTTATATTACGAAGTAAAAAGAGAGTAGTTGCACTAACATAATTGAGATTCCAATCAAATTGATACCTATATTCCAGCTTGCATGGACCGGCCTGGATCTACATAAATACCACGTTATTGGTCTATGGTTTGTTCAAGAATCGTAAATACCAAAAGCAGCAACCGGAGATAGATAGTCTGTGTGTAGCACATCAATAATATAATGCGAAGAGCAAAGTCATTGGTTGAACCAATCCAGCCTCCAACTTATGGGAACTTGGTAACCATTCTGAGCATCGATGGCGGTGGCATTAGGGGTATAATCCCCGCAACCATTCTTGATTTCCTCGAATCCAAACTTCAGGTAAGCATGAATCCTCTCAATTATTTACTTAACTTTTTTTATCAACCACTATTCTCTTCAATGATTAACATGCACATCCAAACACACACACGACTTTTCTGCCTAATTAAAGGAATTAGAATCTTAGCTAGCTAGTACTCGCCTCCCACCTTTGTACTGATATAATGTAATGATAAAATGGGGATATTTTAAAAAACGTTACATACCAGGTAACTCAAAAAATATCAAGTTAAATTTATCGTAGTCAAGTAATTTGTTTGTTAGGTTGATCTACCCATGCATATAAGTAGTTTTTTATTAGAATCAGAGATGCACACATGTATGTAGTCAATTTCCATATTAACACACAGGAGCAAGACGGAGAGGAAGCAAGACTTGTGGACTATTTCGATGTGATCGCAGGAACAAGCACGGGCGGTCTTGTAACAGCCATGTTAGCTGCTCCGGATGAAAACAACCGCCCAGTTTTCGCTGCAAAAGATATCAAACCCTTTTATCTAGAGCACTGTCCAAAAATATTCCCTCAACGCGGGTATAATGAACTACTACTTCACTATAAAGTATTTTTGGCCCATTAAATCATTGCGATTGAAATTTGAATTATTTTGGCAGAGGGGTGTGTTCGACGGTGGTAGCAAAATTTATCAGATCAATGGGAGGACCAAAATACGATGGAAAATATCTTCACTGGATCGTTGGAGAGAAGCTGGGAGAAACTCGTTTGCACCAGACACTTACCAACGTTGTCATTCCCACCTTCGATATCAAAAACTTGCAGCCAACCATTTTTTCTTCTTATCAGGTCTGCTTGTCCAACTATCATATCCTATTTAATTTGACAAGAAACTTGACTTTTCCGCCTTCGACATACGTAGAGGGGAAACTTGATAATTTAATACTCCCTCCAGTCCCTAATGTAAGAGCCCAAAATTTGAATGTTTTTGGTCCCTAATGTAAGAGCTCACCCCATATTCTCTCCTCATTTAATGCATTTTTCCTATTTTACCCCTAACTCTCTTTCATATTTATTAATGCTTATGTATTTCTCTCTTTTAAAAGTACCATAATAAATATGGGCAATTTTGGAAAAGAAGCATTAACTCCAGACACCCAACTAACATTCACATGTTTTCTTAAGAAGCTTTTTTTTTACTGTTAGCTCTTACATTGGGGACCGGAGGGAGTAATTAATTTGGGCAACACGGGGATGTTCTTTTTTCCTTTTCTTTTAATAATAGAAATTCAAAAGGTTGTTGAGCTCAATTAAATCTCCAAGGATGACTTCAATGATACTTGTTTGTTGGATATGGCTAGTATAATAAACAAATCATTTTTTATCATACAAATGATTTTTGGGTTCAGGCTTTGACGGATCGACCAGAGTTTTATCCACCGTTTTTTTAAAAAAACAATGACATTTAATAAATAAAAACTTTATAAAACTAATTAATTACACCTACACTTTAAACTTCTCAAACTCAAATAAAAAAGCTGGTCTTTCGTTCTATGCTATAACATAAGTTATGATATAGGATCATAAATTAGTTGGTCTTTCTACACTTTAACCTACACTTTAAGTTGGTCTCTCTACACTTTAAATAAGTTATGCTACACTTTAAACTTCTCAAACATTTACATGATATTGAGTTGGACTTTAAGTGTTTTTAGTTTTCTAGTGCTTAACTGAACGCATTTATTTTAGTTTAGTGAGTGAGTTGTTAAATTAGTAACTACATTCATATTTATTTTTTAATCATAGGATCATATTTATGTTTTTTATCATAGCAACACGGGCTCAAAACTGGATGAAAAACAAGCCCGAGACGCCTCTAGCTAGGGCCGGGTATCATAAAAAGCTTTTTGGGTGACATGCCTAAACAGGCTTGTCCGAAGCGGTGGGCTGACCCAACCCACCTTCCGAGATATACATTTTGCCCAATTATTTCACTTAGTTGTTGAAACACATTAAATAATAATACTACTTTTGATCCGAATTATAAGAGCTAATAAGCTTTTTTTGGAAGATTAATGAAGCAAATTATGCCCATAAACTTAATATATGGGACATGTAATAACTACATTATATAATAGTTTATAAGTAAAATAATTCAATTTTGAGGGAAAAAATTATAAACAATTTATAGGGTTGTATTTTACATCTTTAGTGTTTATAAAAGTTTCAATTGATGAGTCTTATAAAGATGAGAGGGAGTACTTCGTGAGGATCATACACACGCAAAAATGATAAAATGTGCAAGCCTTTTCGGTTGCGGTTGGTTTTTCAAAAACACTAATACTTGGGAATGCTCAATCCATCCATATATGTGTTCATTTGTAAATTCTAGCTGGATCAAAATTAAACATATAGCTATGATTAACGGCCTTTTCTGGCAGCTAAAAATCCTTTCCACGTCCAAAAGTCATAAGATTCAACTGCAATCTACTTGAAAATAGGATTAAGAGAGATATTAATAATCAACTGATTAGTTGATCTTCAACGTGTCAGAATGAGGGAATCCATAAAGTTGATACACTAGCTAGTGCATTAGGCCAGGGATGCCTCCCGATCTTCATTTTAGTTCTTCAAATGATTTTTGTTAATTTGTTTCTTACTATGGTAGACTAGTTTTTACCGAAATCTCTTGCTATAAAGAATAAAGAGAAATTAATAATCAAGAGAGCTAAACAGATTTGAAATGGCCTGGGGATATTATACAGATCAAGAAGTCTCCTTGCTTGAACGCAAGACTGGCTGACATATGCATCAGCACATCAGCAGCGCCTACGTATCTTCCGGCTCACCACTTCAAAAACAAAGACTCCAACACTGGCAAAGAACTTGAATTCAACCTCATTGATGGTGGAGTTGCTGCAAACAATCCGGTACAGCACATTATTATTAATCAAATTAAAATCCAAATCAGAATGCAAACAAATTGGTATATATAATTCAGTTCTCTGCGTGTGGATTATTCATCATATATTTAATATGGTGACTAACTGGTCTTAAATATATATTGTTCCTTGCTTTTGGATGCAGACACTAGTGGCTATGAACCAAATAACGAAGCAGATAATGAACGAGAATCCTGACTTCTACCCAATGAAACCTTTGGAAATACGGCGCTTCCTAATAATCTCTTTAGGGACTGGCACACCCAAGAATGAGCAAAGATTCACTGCAAAACTAGCAGCCAAGTGGGGCCTGCTGGATTGGCTTTCCAATGGGGGCTCCACCCCATTGGTGGATGTGTTCACTCAGTCAAGTGCTGATATGGTTGATTACCATGTAGCTACTGTCACTCAAGCACTCCATTGTGAAGATCACTACCTCCGAATACAGGTCATTTCAGTTCTAATTTTAGAAGAATTTAAATTATATACTTTTACACACCAAAATTAACCGTGCGTATATATATATATATATATGCAGGATGATACACTGATGGGTACAGATTCTTCAGTTGATATTGCCACGGAAGAAAACTTGCATAAGCTAGAACAAATAGGGGAGACGCTTTTGAAGAAGCCAGTCTCAAGGGTGAACTTAGAAACTGGTCAGTTTGAGCCGGTAGATAAGAACGGGGAGACCAATGAGGAGGCTCTTGTTAGGTAGGCAGATTATTATATTATAAATTTTGTACGTACATGTGTACAGGAGGATTATAAGATAATTAATCATTCTAACTCAGAGGTGACTAGCTAGCTTATTAATTTCTGATTTTAATTAATCCCACAGGTTTGCAAAGTTACTTTCCCGTGAGAGGAGACTGCGAGAAATGCAATCTCCACACACCAACAAGGCCTTGCGCAGCGGCGCCAACGCTTAAATTGACGTGTTAGTCTCCGCTAGCAGTTTGTGCTCAAATTCTTATTAATTATGGATGATCATCAGTAAAATTAGGGAATGCTGATTATGTCTTTATTTTTATCCTTAAATTTTTAATAAAGGGAATTTCATCTCAAGCAGTTTGTGTACTAGTACTATTTTGTTTGTAATTAGCTAACTTGCACAAACAAGTTGGTGCATACAATTAATGAGTTTACATTCCCTGCTAATCCCATATTTTCTCATCTCTCACTCATCCTCAAATACACACATAAATAAGTGGCCCCCACAACCTCTCTCCTCTCTTCTTCTTCTTCCCCACCTCCTCACTTTATCTCCTCTTCAACCTCCATCCCCACCGCCACCTCCTCCCACCTCAACCGCCACCGCCACCAACGTCTCCACCGCCTAACAATCCCAACCGTCGGCCTCTTGCCTTCACCTCCTCCACTCCTTTCACCTCTCCTTCAACCTCAAATCTCCAGGTCCCGGCGTCGAAGAGAGGAGCTGGAGAGTTTGGTTGGAGAGGACGTCGGTGGACGTGAGGACGTTGGAGACGTCGGCGGATGTGAGGAAGGTGGTCGGAAAGGCAGAGACGTCGTCGGACGTGAGGTTGATGACGTGGAGGTCGGAGGAAAGAAGGGAGGCCGACGTTTGGAGAGGTTGGGCTGGAGACGTTGGTGGCGGTGGCGGTTGAGGTGGGAGGAGGTGGCGGTGGGGATGGAGGTTGGAGAGGAGATAAAGTGAGAAGGTGGGGAAGAAGAAGAGAGGAGAGAGGTTGTGGGGCCATTTATTTATGTGTATATTTGAGGATGAGTGAGGGATGAGAAAATATGGGATTAGCATGAATGTAAACCCACAATTAATAGGTTCAACAACTCTTTCTGTGGTGCGTTCTCTAATATATATCTGCACGGAGACGGTCAATTACATGTGGGGTTTTAAAATAACGCATGCATAACTCACTTCTATTATGAAGCTTCAGCTTAACGAATACCTCTGTTTCCAATGTTGTTTCTGAATTGGTTGTTAATTATTTAATTTAATTATGGCCTTGAGCTCACATAATTTTTTCCTTACTTTTTTAGCTCTCTCATAGCTTCCACTTCACAAATTAGTTAATTCACTTTAAAAATCTGTTCTTTTTCACTATTTTTCGTCTGTATTTACAACTTGTCAAGGCCCTGTTTAATTAATTTCAAAACAGAATGGGCATATGGAGGAGGAAATGAATTGCAAGTTATGACATCAGTTATGTTTTTTGGACTGAAATGGATAAGTAGTGTCTTTGGCCAAAAAAAAAGATAAAGAAATGGATAAGTAATGTAAGTAGCGTCGTTCATGATATACGCCATGCGTATACGTACATCTAGCATAAAAGTGGTTTATGTGCCAAATATTATATGATGAAAAACGAATTAATCACGTTTTTATGTGTCAACAAAACAACTATTCGCGTTTTAATAATCTTTATATGATTGTATAGCGCGTAGAAGTAAATAGGTTTGAATGTTCAACATTGCATATCACTAATAATGTACTCCTATAACCAATGGGTAGTTGGTTGAGCTGGTAAGTGGGCTACAACCTCCGTAAGGATGAGAACGCGTGTTCGAATCCCAGGAAGCGCTCTCATTGGGAGAGGGGACAACCTTGTCTATGTGGGCAACACTCCTACCCCTCGAGTCCGGATTGAACCGGGTGGTGATTAACAAAAAAAAAATAATGTATTTCTATATTTCTATTTATATGGTAGAGAGAAGGTGTTTTTTTGTCTATACAAATATATACTCCTCCGATTTGTGATATAAGAGTTCAGTCACCAAAATCCGCTTATTAAGAAAATGTATAAAATTTAAAAGTAGGGAAAATCACATTGAATGAATAAAAAATGTAAGATGATCTGTTATATTTTGGTCTACAACCATTCAAATTTTGTGCTCTTATATTACAAAATGGAGGGAGTATTTCATTATGAACGTACAAGTTTACCTTTCATTTATTATATGTTGACTTTATTTTCAAGGGGTGTAATAGATATTAAATATGCTCTGATAAGGAATTTGTTGAATTATATATGTTGGAAATTAATACTCCCTCCGGTCATAAATATAAGACCTAGTTAACTTTTTTTGGAGATGTTAAGGTTACAAAATATGTTATTAAATTTTGACATATTTAATATGTTTATAGATTAGTCATTAGTTTATAGGTCAAATAAACTAGTTTAAGAGAATAAATTAGGTAAATCAATTTATAATTGACTTATTTTATTTTTTTAGGATTTTCCAAAAATTTCAACTAGGTCTTATATTTAGGACCGGGGGAATATAATGCTTAAGGTTTTTCTAGGTTTGTGTAAAATATAATCATATCATAGGATTAAAATGCAAATGATGAGTGGATGGTTGGACACCATTCCCACAATAGTTTCTTTCAATATCATAAATGCAGTCTGGGACCCACAGACATCCAATAATGTAGTCATGAAATCATGTTTTGCGTTCTCAAAATCTATATATTCACGTTTTTATAATTTTTATAATTGTACTAAGCGCATCATTAATAAGACGTATGAAAAAAGTGAACGCTAATGAGTTACTCCCCATGTTCTAAGTATATAAGATATATTTATTTAATTTAATTAGATTAAAGATGTTAGCGAAAATAATATGATAATACTAATATATACCCTAACTTTCTATCTTTACCTCCATTTATCTTCTTTTATTTGTCTATTATTGGAGAACATTAATAAGGATAATTTAGGGAAAAGTTCGTTGAATTAAAATTTAGTAGAATTAAAAATAAGTCTAATTAGATTAGTAGAATTTATGAAACTGTCACATGAACATGAACAAGGGGAAATAATCATATATATGAAAACATTCTTTACATACACCATTAGTGAAGCATGTGTGAGAGAGAGTGTGTGTCAAAAACTATGATACACCATTAGTGAAGTATGTGTGAGAGAGAGTGTGTCAAAAGCTATGTGAAGCAAAACACAAACAATGAGTGTCAGGGGCCATATGGTCAATGTGATATTTTAGAATATTTTTGTACTACTTTTAAATCAATTGGCTGCATGGGTCCGGTATGCAATCCTAAGAAAAACAAGGCGCCTTCGCATTTCGCTGTTAACTAACTCTTGAAAACGATCATTCTTTTCTAGTTATTAATGCTACAATAAGTGCTATTCTGCGAGAAGTGCCAATAAATAAGGCATCCCTCTAGGAACTGGATCATAGCAAACAGAACTGAAATCATTAGTTTGAAACCCTTCCTGGTCTTGGGGAGTTGCTTTGTGCATATTAACTTCTATAGGATATTAGGATTGTGGATTCGTTCGGGATTTCCTTAAATTATATAGGTTCATCGTGGATCTGCACATATTTGAAGTACATAATATGGAATTAGAAAAGAACAGATCTTTACAGCACCAGAAGTTTGGAAAGCTAATTACGGTACTTAGCATCGACGGAGGCGGTGTAAGGGGGATCATTCCTGGAGTTATACTTGCTTTCCTTGAATCCGAGCTCCAGGTAGCTTCTTTACTATCATCTCATTTTGCTTCATATAAAAAACAGTTGGAATATAATTGACTTTTCGTCTTAAAAATAATACTACCATTTTTCATTTTCATCACTCGTAAGTTGGTAACTATTATTTTTTATTAATTCGTATGAACTACAAACTTATATATTGTTTAATGAAACACATATATATTACTCCATCCGGTCCTAAATATAAGACCTAATTGACTTTTTTAGAAAATCCTGAAAAAACAAAATAAGTTAATTATAAATTGATGATTTACCTAATTTTTCCCTTGACTAATATATTTTGCCTATAAACTAATGAATAAACTAAAAATATATCAAATATGTCATAATTTAATAACCTATTTCGCAATCTTAATCTCTTCAAAAAAAGTCATTTAGGTCTTATATTTACCGGAGGTAGTATTAGAAATATCGTGTCTCATATACTATAATAATTACAATATTTATTCATCTTATTGATTCTAGCTCAAACCAGTCAACCAAACCTTATATGAACGGACAATATAATACTTCCTCCGGTCTTAGCTAGTTATAAGATTGCATTGACTACTTTGAAGAAATTAATAATATTAAATTAATCACTTTGAAATGTCTATAATTTCCTTTTTTCCTCGAACTAATTTATTTTACTTTAACTCATAATTTAATTACATGTGTCATGTATGTTATAGTTTGATAACATAATTTGCTTCCTTAACTTAAAAAAAGGTAAAAAAAATTATATTTAGGACCGAAAGGAGTATACGATTACCTAGCATTCACCTCTTCCTAAGGGGAGAGGTCATGGTTTGGAACCTGTTTTGTTTGTATGGTTATTGTGTTCACTAATATTTGTGTGTCTACCTTTATTCATTAGATCATGGGTTAAGAGTTATATTTACCTCTAAAATATGAATGGACGATTATATTGAAGTTTATTTGCTTATATATGTCTCTAAAGTATGTATGAGGGATCATATTTGCCTTTTATAATTAAAAATATTAATGGTCAAATTTGAACTTTCTTGCATACTTTGAGGGCAAATATAACTCTTATTGCATACTTCCGGGCACATATGCTTTTCATGCATATTTCAGGGGTAGATATGATCTTTTGTGCACAATTTCATAGAAAATTTTGACCAAAAAATAATTCAGGAGCAAATGAAACCTCTGTGCATACTTTAGAAGTATATAAAACACTTAATCCTAGGATCAAGTGTTTTATATAAAAAAACGACATGGAAAAAACTAATTGTATTTCTAGTTGCTCTTCGACTACAACAAATATACCCACTTCTTTTCAGTTAAAAAGGTGCCTTCTTTTCTGTTTTAACTGAAAAGAAGAGTATTCTTTTCAGTTCCTTGAACTGAAAAGAAAACAGGTGTAAAGAAGTGGTTCTTTTCGGTTATTTAAAACTAAAAAGAGTGCCCCAAAAACTGAAAAAAAACATGCAGATACTCTTTTCAGTTATAGATTAACAGCAAAAAAAATTTTTCCTAGAAAAATGTGAGAGAATTTTTTCGGTTCAAATTAACTGAAAAATTTTCGGTTTATATATATTTTTAATAAAAAATGTTTTCAGCTTGTGTTTTTCATTTACAGAGTTGTATTCATTATTGTTTTTAATTTTTATTCCTCATCTATCAATCTCTTGTCTCCAACCTTCTTCATTTTCTGAATGTTCGCTCCGCAAGTGCACGGGCCGCGCCAAGTAATAAAGTAGTAAGTAAAGATCGTTCCCACAAGGATTGAGATACAAATCCGGTCAAACAAGAGGCTTTGTCATTTAATTAAGTTGAGCTAATCAAATATTGGTTGAGAAATTAACAACTAAAACTATTGATTGAAAGTAGAAAATAAATGCTAAAAGTGATTCTTGACTTTGAAGTTGAAATGAAACCTAGGATTATTTCTCCCCCTTGTATTTTGTAACCTTTAATCAACTCCTACCCTAATTGCTTTAATGTTTATATATGTGTTAACCTAGGGTTCTAACATACTTGTAAACGCTCCGTCGAGTCAAGAACAAGTGTTTAATTCTATTAATCATGCAATGTCTTGTCACAATTAATAAAACCCAATTTCTTAGTTTCGACCCTAATGTGGCTATGTGAGGTTAATAAGTATATGTCTATCTTATTAACAAAACCATTCATTTGTCATGCAAACTTCAAGTTCTCACACTATTTTACTCAAGTTCTACATTTAACCTAGCTTCCTCAAGTCATAAGTCAAATGAACTTATCAACTAAATGGTGATCAATCACTTAGAGGCATTAGGGCTAGAGTAAAATAAACACATATATATACATTAATCACAAAAGGATAGGAGTTTTAAAGAGTTACTCCATACAAGGGTTCAAAATAATCCTAGGTAATTGAGTTTAGCTACTCATAGTCAATATAAAAGCACAAATACACAATGAGAGTATAGCCATAAATGACATGAGAAAGGAAAGGAAGATGAAGAGGAAATAAACCAAATGGTTGGAGCCCCAAATCTCTTCCAAAGCTCCAATCTTTGCTTCAATCTCTCCAAAATCCTAAACTCTAGCACACCCACAAGCTTGCAAGCCTCCAAAAGTCAGAACTCTTTTGCCATCCTTCTTTCTTTCCTTTTAAACATTCATTTTCGAGTGAAAAATGATGAGGTGGCAATTTTTTACGCGATCATGCCGCGGCTGAGTTCAGTGAACCAAAATCATGCCGCGACATGCTTATTTTCTGTAACTCAGGTTCAATTTGGGCCGCGGCACAGAAGTTCCACATAGAATCATGCCGTGGCTCAGTTCTGTTTTTGCTGAAAATTGATTTCTTCCCAAGCAAATGAGTTACTCCAATGTGTTTTGGCCTCCTTTCATTCATCTTGACTTCTCACCTGACCTGGCTTTAATTTCCTAAACACATTTGACTTGCAAAACACTTAACTTATATGATTAACTTACCAAAATATTCAAAACCACTAAAAACATGTACTACCAAAAATCATGAATCAATTAGCCTTTAAAGTGTGTATAATTACTCCAAAAGTGTATGCAAAAGAATATGAATCATGCTAAAAAGCATGAATTCCATGGTATCAACACACCCCCAAACTTAGACTTTTACTCGTCCTCGAGTAAATCAATATAAAATGGAACAAGATTGATCAATTATCAACTTAACATAAATGCAAGATGTTATCCTCACCGATTGCTCAAGAGATATGCTTAAAGGGAAAGAAGAGAGATAGAGATGAATGCATGGTTCACAATTCAAGAACAAGTTGCCAACAATTTTGTGTGTGTGTGAAGCTTAAAGATGATGTCCATGCACTAGTTAGAATCCAAAGTAACAACTCAATATGTGTGGAACATCCTCAATATCAAGACTTTACTTCCTAACCTTTTCCTCTCTCTCCACTAGGGAACAACACAATTTCAAAATCAAAGGGACTTTTGAGGCTTGTAATGGGGCCAGGGGTTTAAGTTTGTAGCTATTTGAAAGAATGGGGGAAAAGGAGTTCAAATACCTTGAGATAAATTACATTTCACTATATTCACTCATGCACAAAAGGTTTCTTCAAAGAAATACATTCCCCCAAACTTATCTCATATTGATTCTTTGTACTCCAAATCTTGGTGAAAGAAATTTTTTTTTTTTTTAACATCTTCATTTCATTCATCACCATTTTTTTTCTTTTTGGAACTTGGGAGTACAAATTTCCCTTTTTTTTTTTTTTTTCACAACCACTATTTCCCTTTCCACATTGTATTTACAATATACATTCACCTTTGATAACCACACCAATCCTTACTATAATGAAATGTCAATTATCTCAAGATCAAGGTAGTTCATGGTTTTTCGGGCTAAAAGGGTTAAGTCCAATGTGGGGTTCAAAAGAAAATTATCATGCTTTTTCATTATAAGGCTCAAAGAGGGTGCAAGTGGAAATGATTTCATGGGTTAGCTTTAAAAGGCTCAAACGCATTTAAAAAATTGCCCTAATCATTTTTTAAAATTGTGTGAATCATTCCCTAATTTCAAGAGATTCCAAGGAAGGTTATAAAGTCTATCTATCAAAAAATGCCCACACATACCAATTTGTTATAATTGTCATCTAAAAAGAGAATTTCTATCATCCCAGCTTAAGTGCAAAAAGGGTAAATTGCCAGAAACGAGACTTGCATTGTTCCTCAAGCATTCAAAAATATCCCAAAATTTCCAATTAAGCATATAGTCTAAGCAACACCTATCACTGGATCATGCATGAACTTCAGCAGATAGTTGATCAATCTAAAACATATTTTTCAAAAAATTTGAACATACAAGTCTAAGTTTCAAAGATCTAACAATGGAATCCATGATAATTAAGCATGTTCATTTATTCAATTCAAAAATGCCCTTACCCCCAAACTTGAAATGGACAGTGTCCGCACTGTCATCAGGGAAAGATTAAAGGCCTTCTCTCACGGAGCAGTATAGTCACAAAAGGAAAAAGTTTGTGCTTCATGAGAGGTACAAAAATTGCTGGAACTCACTGTAAGAAGGCACAAGGAAAAGCAAGAGCATAGAAAATGCATAGATGTAACCAAATAATTCATTGCAGTGAAATATGTGCATAAGTCAGTTAACACATTTTCTTTACAAAAAAAAACATCTACCAAGAACCAGCACAATCCAAAGATGAAACTTTCAGCTATCAAACAGAACTACAAAGCATGCAACCAAAAGAAGGGAATGCAAGATTACACTTTCAATCAAAAGACCAGTGTTAGCTTAAGTTAAGCTACATCCAAAAAAGAGAAACACACATATCAAACATGACACAAATTAACCCTCCTCCCCATCATTGTTCAACTCATCCTCTGAAGATGGAAATCTGGCATTTACAGCCTTAGCAATAGCAAGCACCCACTTCTCAATCCTGTCAACTCGAGCAGTCAAATTGTTAATGGCCTTAGTGGGCTTGGAGTTTTTGGATTTGGAGGAGTTTTTGGATTTGGAGGAGTTTTTGGATTTGGAGGAGTTTTTGGATTTGTGAGGAGCCATGTTCCTGGAAAAAGCAATCAAACATTCCAACCACACAATGAACATGTATTTACTAACAAAAGAAACACTCTTATCCAATGCATCAAAAATTTCTAACTACCTAAGTGCTATCCTAAACTAATGATATGCAATGCCTACATGGACCATTAAATGAGGCCTTTCCCAAAAGATTCAGTTGGTAACCAAAAGAAACTACCTCACTTCCCTTGCCCACTGCTCACAAAACTTCACCATAATCCTCTATGTTAATATAAAACAGCACATGGAACACTCAACTATCTCAGAAAGTTCATTTGTGCAACTTAATGCCTAAACACTCATCAATTAACCTCAGCCACAACAGGATATCAAAGTATCATCACTAGTTTTCAACTATTACACTAGTGAACCTCAATCATTACCTACTCACTGCACTTGGCCATAACAAAATAACAAACTCACCTTAACCATTTATGCCAAAACAGATCAAAGGCACAGTGTAAGCTAAGAACTCAAGCACTTTCAACAATCAGAAATTTGCCCTGAAATCTCACACTTGTTTCACTTACATTCACACTACAAGGTTAAGAGGCACAAAGTTCAGCCTAACATTCTGCAGAGTTTATGCATTAACCTATTATTCCTCTTCCCTGAATTTACAGACCCCATAATCTCTAGCAAATGAGTCAGAATTCATGCTTGATTAACCTATAATAGAACCAGGACTTATTCAGGCCATTGCAGCAATAACATTCAGGCATAGACATTGAGCAATGCTATCTAAAGTAAACAACTTAGTACCAGCTCATTCAGTATTCAGAAAATGCCTATTACCTAAGCAGACATGCACTATCCAAAACCACTCTCATTCTCAGGTCTTACCAAAAACAAAACTGACCTTACATCATCTACATGACCCTAAATCTAAAACTAAACTGAAACTAAACAGAGACATAGGCATGAAGTGCTTACCACCTTCAATGAAGTGAGAAAATCTGAAATGGAAGTGATAATCCACCAAAAACCAAGAATGTGCAGCTTGAACTGAGGAGGGAGTAATGGTTGGAGCAGCTGGCCGTGAGCAGGGATGGCGGTACACGGTGGCCGGAGCTGGTGGTTTTGAGATGAAAGGAAAGGAGATGAGAACGGAGTAGAGATCGGAGGTGAAGATGCAGAGGAACAGAGGGGCGAAGTGACGGCGGTGAAGGCGGCGCGAAACGGGGCGGAGGTCTTGTGGTGGTGGAGATGGCCGGCAGAGGTTTAGGGGTTTTGAAAAAGGTTTGTGAGTTAGGGTTTAGATTGGCGAGATCAAAGGAGATGAAGGAGAGCGGAGCTCATGTCGCCGGACGCAGTGGGGAATGGAGGAGATGGCGGCCGGTGGTCATGAGATGAATGACGGTGATGGTTGATGAGAAGGGTTGGGGAAGAAGAGAAGAGAAGAGGGGGGTCGAGGTCGAAGGATCCGGTGTTCGTGGCCGACGGTGGCGACGGCCGACGGTGGAGGGTGGAAGCCGACGGTGGAGGGTGGAAGGATTTTGAAGATGGTGAGGAGGGAGGTAATGTTGGCAATGTGATGTGGAGGAGTTTTTATTAAAATTAACTTTTTTTTTTATGTGTGTGTGTCGCGGCATGATCATTGAGCCGTGGCACAATTGTGCATCTTCATTGGCAGAGAATTAGCATGCCGCGGCCAGATGTTTGAGCTGCGGCATGCTTTTTTCTCTGCCAATTCATTTGGCCAAAGAACGTGACTGCGCCGCGGCATGGAAACTTTGCGCCGCGGCATACTGACAGAACTCATATCAGCATAAAACATAACAAAAATATGCTGATATACTCTACATGAAACGCAACAAAATCACATTTTCACCATAATTTGAGTCAATTAAGCCCCCCAACACATGTCTTACAGCTCATTCCAATTTATTGAAGATCAATTCATTCAAAAGCATCTTCATAACAAAAATTCATGCACATCCATCAAAAATCACTCACCCTTACCAAAATCACTTCACTCCCATGCCAAAACATCCATACTTCTCACACACACTATCAACAACAGTTCACACCCAAAATCAAGTTCAACCATGCAATAAATCACCCATAATCCCATCTCATCACTTCATACCAAGTTAGTACCAAATAATTACTCCAAGATCCAACCATATGAACTCATTGTCAAAATATGCTTCAATCAGAACATATATCAAGCTTCATTCAAATACACATTCCTTTATGACAAATTAGCCCAAATCCACACAATCCACACAGAACTTTTCTCATTATCAATCAAGGCTCATCAACAGCAAAAATCATCATATGCACCTTCCATATTAAAGACAAGGAAATCACTCATACAAACACCATGAGGACCATTTCAGCACAATTAGGCATAAGTCATATCAAAATTCACCTCCTGAGACTAAAATTGATCAAGTGACATAGCTACACCACAATATCAGTCCATTAAAGCAATTTCATGTGATCCTCTACAATAATGATTAAAACTGAAACCAAGATGAGGTTTAAGATTTACTCCCCTTTGTAGACCTCTTCTTGCAATCCACAACCGTAAGCTCCAGCGGTCACCACCAAAAGCAAGTCAAGCACCAAGAAAAATTTTCTTCCTACAAAAAAAAAACAAAAACAAGTGCAAATCTACCAAAAAAAACTAAAATAACACAAAAATCACAAATAAAAGAGAAAAGTTGAGAACTTGGGTTGCCTCCCAAGAAGCGCTTAATTTATAGTCTTTAGCTAGACTCTTCTTTGCTTCAAGAGGGATCAGGGAGGGACAGTGAGACAGATGCACGATCTATCTCACCACTCAAATAATGCTTCAATTGTTGTCCATTGGCCTTGAATTTTTGTCCTTCATTATTTTCAAGCTCCACTACACCACGATCAAGAACTTGGACCACAGTGAACGGTCCTGACCAACGAGACTTAAGCTTTCCCGGAAACAATCTAAGTTCAGAGTTGAACAAGAGAACTTGTTGCCCGACCACAAATTCCTTAGCAATTATCTTCTTGTTATGCCACCTCTTAGTATTTTTCTTGTACAACCTTGCACTCTCACTAGCTTTGAGACCACATTTTTCCAGTTTATCACATTGATGAGAAAATGATTTCAATTCCAAGATTGAAGGATCTTTACTAGATGAAATCAAAGAAGTGTCTATTGTATTGAGCACATCAAATGGATCAAAAGGCTTGAATCTTGCATGACCATAAGTATCCATAGCACACACTCTCATTAATTCTTTACCATGAACATCTTCAATACCTTTTTCTTCCTTCAACAATGCTTCAGAGGGATTTTTAACCGATGAAGAATAAGACTTTTCTTGATGAGTAGAATCAAGCACATCTACAAAGGCACATTGAGGAGAATCATATGAGAACTTCAATTGGTTCATGTTGAAACTCACTTTCTCATCATTGACCCTTAAAGTGATTTCACCTTTTTCCACATCTATAAGGGTTCTAGCAGTAGCAAGGAATGACCTTCCAAGTATGATTGGAATGTTCCAATCCACTTCGCAATCAACAACAATAAAGTCAGCCGGAAATATGAACTCATCTACTTTCACCAAGACATTTTCAATGACCCCTCTAGGATGAGATACACTCCTGTCAGCAAGAAGTAGTGTCACAGTAGTAGGCCTTGCCTCTCCTAAGCCTAATCTAAAAACAGCAGAGGGCATCAAGTTGACACTTGCCCCCAAATCACAAAGAGCTTTTCCTTTGAAGTTATTCCCAATGTTACATGGAATGTTGAAACTCTCAGGATCTTTCAACTTAGGAGGAAGCTTTCTTTGTAAAATAGCACTACAATCTTCAGTCAAAGCAACAGTTTCAAATTCACTAAACCTCCTCTTCTTGGACAACACATCTTTCAAGAACTTTGCATATTTAGGCATCTGCTCAAGTGCTTCGGCAAACGGAATGTTGATATGCAATTGTTTGAACATTTCTAAGAATTTCTTGAATTGTCCATCATCCTGGTACTTTTTGAGTCTTTGAGGAAAAGGAGGAGGAGGCACATATTTTGGCTTTGCCTCATATGGTTTCGCCTTGTCATCACCACCATCCTTATGTTGCACTTTGTCTTTGCTCTCAACAACATTTTTCTTCGCATAAACATTTTCATCAACTAGAATATTTTCATCAACTTTGGCTTTTTCATAAAAAACAATATCACTTTGAGATTCCTTGTTAACTCCTTGAGGCTTAGGCTCATTATCAACTCGTTTCCCACTCCTTAGAGTGATCACCTTGCATTCTTCTTGGCCCTTGTTCCTTGGATTAGGAATTGTGTCACTAGGGAGACTTCCTTTGGATATGTGAGTTGCCATAACGTTCAATTGAGATGCGAGTTGCCCCATTTGTATCTCAAGATTCTTAATAGAGGCATCATGACCCGCGAGCCTATCATCATTCTGAATTCTCGCAGCTTCTTGCCCTGCCAAGATTTGTGACAACATTTTCTCCATCCTATCCATTTTAGGGTCTTCTTCTTTTTGAGGTATCTGTCTGGTTTGACTTTGAAAACCTGGTGGATGAGAAGGGTTTACACCTGAAGAAGAGGAAGGATTCACAGCTTGCCCTTGACTCCATTTAAAGTTTGGGTGATTCATCCACCCTGGGTTATAAGTGTTGGAGTAAGGGTTGTTGTTAGGATTCTGAAACTTCCCCATATAGTTCACAGACGCAGAAGCCATGTAAAGAGGGCAGTGGTCTGGGAGATGAACATCTTCACATTGATCGCACACAATTGGGGTCATATGCACAGAATGAACACCCTGAGATTTACTTCTCTGCACCTGCGATTCAAGCACATCAAAACGTTTGTTTATGGCAGATAGAATAGTAGCCATTTGTGAGGAAGAAGTGACATCTTCCTTTGGAGTAGTAAGAGGCTGTGAACGTCTGTCTGTACCGTGAGAATTATTAGCAGCCAACTGATCAAGCAATCGGAACATGTCATTAACAGGGACATGTCTGTATCCTCCATTTGTCATTGAGTCAAGCATAGCTTTGGATTGAGGATTAATGCGGTTACAGAAGATCTGAAGGATGACCCACTTGTCTACCCCATGATTAGGGCATTGTTTCATTAGCATTCTGTACCTTTCCCAAGCAGCATAGAGATGCTCATCAGGATATTGCTTGAAACTCAGAAACTCATCTCTAGCTTCAACAGACTTATCATCAGAAAAGAATCTTGCTCTGAACTTATTCTCAAGAGCATTCCAAGAATCGATGGACCCCTCTGGCAAATTATCAAACCATTCTCTAGCTTTCCCTTGCAGAGAGAAAGGAAACAGCCGGAGTCGAAGAACATCATCAGGAACTCCATTTTGCTTGAAAGAATTGCAAACTTCTAAGAAGTACATCAAGTGTTTGTTTGCATCTTCATTGTAAAGTCCATGGAACATTCCATGCAACTGGAGCATAGTGATCATAACCGGCTTAATCTCAAAGTTGTGAGCTCGCATCTCTGGCATCCTGATACAAGACTGAACACCAGCCATGTTTCTGGTAGCAAAGTCATTCACAGTAGCCCGATCATACTCATCATCAGCCATGGTCTCAGATTCAGTGTCGGTCGCGTCAAAGAAATTAAGTTGAGCTAATCAAATATTGGTTGAGAAATTAACAACTAAAACTATTGATTGAAAGTAGAAAATAAATGCTAAAAGTGATTCTTGACTTTGAAGTTGAAATGAAACCTAGGATTATTTCTCCCCCTTGTATTTTGTAACCTTTAATCAACTCCTACCCTAATTGCTTTAATGTTTATATATGTGTTAACCTAGGGTTCTAACATACTTGTAAACGCTCCGTCGAGTCAAGAACAAGTGTTTAATTCTATTAATCATGCAATGTCTTGTCACAATTAATAAAACCCAATTTCTTAGTTTCGACCCTAATGTGGCTATGTGAGGTTAATAAGTATATGTCTATCTTATTAACAAAACCATTCATTTGTCATGCAAACTTCAAGTTCTCACACTATTTTACTCAAGTTCTACATTTAACCTAGCTTCCTCAAGTCATAAGTCAAATGAACTTATCAACTAAATGGTGATCAATCACTTAGAGGCATTAGGGCTAGAGTAAAATAAACACATATATATACATTAATCACAAAAGGATAGGAGTTTTAAAGAGTTACTCCATACAAGGGTTCAAAATAATCCTAGATAATTGAGTTTAGCTACTCATAGTCAATATAAAAGCACAAATACACAATGAGAGTATAGCCATAAATGACATGAGAAAGGAAAGGAAGATGAAGAGGAAATAAACCAAATGGTTGGAGCCCCAAATCTCTTCCAAAGCTCCAATCTTTGCTTCAATCTCTCCAAAATCCTAAACCCTAGCACACCCACAAGCTTGCAAGCCTCCAAAAGTCAGAACTCTTTTGCCATCCTTCTTTCTTTCCTTTTAAACATTCATTTTCGAGTGAAAAATGATGAGGTGACAATTTTTTACGCGATCATGTCGCGGCTCAGTTCAGTGAACCAAAATCATGCCGCGGCATGCTTATTTTCTGTAACTCAGGTTCAATTTGGGCCGCGGCACAGAAGTTCCACATAGAATCATGCCGTGGCTCAGTTCTGTTTTTGCTGAAAATTGATTTCTTCCCAAGCAAATGAGTTACTCCAATGTGTTTTGGCCTCCTTTCATTCATCTTGACTTCTCACCTGACCTGGCTTTAATTTCCTAAACACATTTGACTTGCAAAACACTTAACTTATATGATTAACTTACCAAAATATTCAAAACCACTAAAAACATGTACTACCAAAAATCATGAATCAATTAGCCTTTAAAGTGTGTATAATTACTCCAAAAGTGTATGCAAAAGAATATGAATCATGCTAAAAAGCATGAATTCCATGGTATCAACACTGAACTTTCTTCATTTACTGAACTTTCTAATTCCATCATTTGCTCTCCCCCAACCATGACTTATTCCACTCTTTCGCCTTCTCAGCTTCTTTACTAATAAGCTTTCAACCTATAATAATCCTTGTTATTTATAGTCTTATGTCATCGTATTTTTCCTCCCAAGTACCAGTTATGAGAGCATCCGATAACACCTATAACACAACAATAAATTTTCGGTGAAATGTGAAGAGAAAAAAGAATATTATGTAGAAAGTATAAAAGAATAATTAATAAAGATACAATAAGATAAAAAATACCTCTTCAAACTAATAATCTTCCAAGCTTTCATAGAACCGAGAGAAGAAATGAGCAAAGTGATAATTGATACATATGGTGGTAACATGATTTTGGATGTTGGATTGATGGAATGGCAGGATAATACAAGAGGCAAAGGTATTTAGAAGATTTGTTTTGGGTTGGAAGGAGAGAGATGTGAGAACGTAGATTGAGTGATAATGCCTCTGGTTATTTTTTTAAATCGTCTGTTTTGTATATATGGTAGGAGTGGAGACAGTTTTTTGGAGAGAGATTATAGGGGAGAGATCATGGAGTGAGTCATGGAGAGAGTGACAAGCAGTTGGGTTGTTGAGTAATTTGAGGGGTAGTGGTTAGGCCCACCATTTTCTGATTTTTCTATTTATTTTTAATTATTTTAAGAAGGAAAATCAGTTTTTTACCAAAATATGCCACAAAGCCACGGTTGAGAATAATTTTTTATAAAAAAAAATAGATAATGGTATTTTTAAAAAAACTAATTGTATTTCTAGTTGCTCTTCCTAAATAATTTTGTTCATATCTTTCAATTTTTCATCAATAATCAGCCAAATATGATCTTATGACAGATTAGAGAACGTACGGTGGGGAAAAATTATGAAAAGCAAATTTGAGTATCAAAAAAATCAAAATCATTGAGATATTTATTAGCTCATATCTAATAGGATATTTTTCGTAAAATTTTGGGGAAAAATTAGGACATCTTATGTTAGGGATTTGATTTGCTGAATGATGCGTAAAGATCCACCAGTAAGTTTGATTTCTAAACACTTAAAACAAACATACAGCGAAAAATAATATATGAATTCATTCCGGTGGAATTTTTTCCAAGCCTATTAAAAGAAAAATATAGTCTAGCTGCATACTTGAATTGAAAATTTATAAGATATTGGGATATGAATTTCCCATAACCTATCGATTTATTTTGAACCTAATCTTCACATATTTCGAATTGTCAACTTTCACGCGGCATTCATCCATTCTCTATCCTCTTCTTCTCTTATCTCACTACGAATTGATTTTTGCAATATACATGGTCATTTCATTGCTTATATATTTACGGTGCAGAAATTGGATGGCAAAGATGCAAGACTGGCAGACTACTTTGATGTGATTGCAGGAACAAGCACGGGCGGCTTGGTGACTGCCATGTTAACTGCCCCAGATGACAAGAACCGGCCATTATTTGCAGCCAGCGAGATAAAGAACTTTTACCTTGAAAATAGCCCTAAGATCTTCCCGCAAAGCAAGTGAGTTCAATATATGAGACACAAATTCACCACTAATCGCTTCCTTTTGTCCGTTCAAATACTATTCATGATTCATGAATGTGATAATAAAACAAAGAATAACATTATTGATTTATGACGTGGCAAACAGGCATAAGTTATTTTATGGTGCTAAAAAGGCCTTGAAGGCTCTATTAGGACCACAGTATGATGGTGAGTATTTACACCGCCTAGTTAAGGAGTATTTGGGCGAAACGAAACTGAGCCAGACACTAACAAATGTTGTCATCCCAACATTTGACATCAAGAACCTTCAGCCAACCATCTTTTCTAGTTTTCGAGTAAGCATCTTAACTTTACTATATCCGTCTTGTTTCTGTACCTTTTCCATCTGAAAATATTAATGATCTTGTGTGTTTAAATCTAGGTGAAACAAAACCCAAGTTTAAACGCCTTGCTCTCGGATATATGCATTGCAACTTCGGCAGCTCCGTCTTATCTCCCAGCCCATTATTTTAAAACAAAGGACGCTCAAGGAAAAGTGATGAGAGAGTTCAACCTCATTGACGGAGGAGTAGCTGCAAACAATCCAGTACGCATAATTAATGGGAAAAAATAATTTGGAAAATCACACTAATATCTCTCTCTCTTTTTTTGCCAATCACACTAATATCTCACATACATTAGACAAATAATAACCAACAAGTCCTATAGATTTTCAATGGATTTTTCTATTTATTTATTAACGACGTCTCTTTCACTTGCTATTGACAAGTTATAGAAAGTAGTTGGATATTGATTGTCTTTAAGTGGAACCTTAATGTGATTTTCCCAACTTAATTTCTTTTACTTTTGGTAATGCAAACATTTTGACAAAAGGTTAGTTGAGTCTAAGGACCTACAAAAGTCGGGACATGTATATGTTCAAAATTTTTGTTTACACATGAGTATTACAAATTACCACCAAGCTAGAAGTTGATCTCACCCAATTGTGAGCTATATAATTCAATTCTCTTTTCCAATCGGACTCACCTTTGCGCAAGCAACTTAAACTTTAATTAATCGCAGGCACTACTTGCTATTGGGGAAGTAACAAAGAAAATCACGGAAAGCGGCCCTGACTTCGTTCCCATAAGACCTTTGGAATATGACAGATTTTTGGTGATATCTTTGGGAACCGGGTACCACAACACGCACATGTACAGTGCGGACGAAGCAGCTCAGTGGGGTATCATGGGATGGTTGACCAGTGATGGTTCCACCCCTTTGCTTGACATCTTCAATCAAGCTGGTGCTGATATGGTTAACATGTATCTCGCCATTGTTTTTAAAGCCCTCTCTTGCCAGAAAACTTATCTACGAATTCAGGTCCTCCCATATTTATACACACACATGCAATTTTCTGTTCTCATTATCATACACACACACACACGCGCGTGGGTAATGACCGAATTCACTTGAACGATCTATTATTGTTTGATTGCAGGATGACACGTTGGACGGACGAATATGTTCCGTCGATGTGGCCTCGCTGGAAAATTTGAATGATCTAGTTGAAATTGGCGAGAAATTATTAGGAAAACCCGTCTCTCAGGTTAACTTTGATACCGGGGTTTATGAACCTTGCAGCCATGAGACCAACGCGGAGGCTCTGAAGAGGTACTTACTTGAAATGAAAATCAATTATAAAAAGAATGTTCAAGTTTGAGATTGCACGAAATCTTGACACGGCCTAGCTAATAGTCAACTAATACTTTTGCGTAGGTATGCAAAGTTACTATCTCAGGAGAAGCGATTCAGGGAATCTAATTCTAAGGTGCCCAATGGACATATTGCCGATGATAAGGCCTAAGGTCGTCGGTTTGAGAAAATTAATTCCAATGCGCATCATATATCTTTATTTTCCCGTTCTTAATTTGTACTTTTGTGTCTTGGAGCCGAGATCCATGAAGATTCACTATTAGTCAAGCATGTCAACCCTGCTTCATTTAATCTTCCACCCTTTTTAATTTGTTTTCAAGCCAGACAACTTTGAATAATAGTTTGTTGCATGCGCATAGCGCTTTCCATTACTCGTTTTCTTTATTTCTCTATACTTACTATATACTACCTCCGGTCCTAAATATAGGACCTAGATGACTTTTTTTGGAGAGGTTAAGGTTACAAAATAATAGCCTATTAAATCATGATATATTTGATATATTTTTAGATTATCCATTAGTTTATAAGTAAAATAAACTAGTTTAAGGGAAAAAATTAGGTAAATCAATTTATAATTAACTTATTTTGCTTTTTTTTAGGATTTTTCAAAAAAGTCAATTAGGTCTTATATTTAGGACCGGAGGGAGTATATATATATTGGTGATAACTGAACAGAATTCGACCAGACATAGATTAAAATTCAATACAGATAATAATATATTATATATATACTTGTAAGTTGTGACCAATAATTTTAAGAAAAAAATACGATAGTTCATAAATACTGTAATAAGTATGAAATTTAATTTTATTAGCTAGTGATGGTTGTAAGTCAATATCAACCAAATATGTTGGCAAAAATATTAGTTATATATGCTAATCAAATATAGATAGTGATAATAAATCTTGACTACATATACATGTATAACAAAAAATTGTTGACAGCCATCACTAGCTAGTGCAAAATGTTAATTCTACTTCTCAAATTTTATTTGAAGAAGAGGTGTGGTAAATGCTTTTTCATATTTTTGCTTTCTATTCGATGTATAAAAGACATCGTAAGTAGCTTAGGGCTTGTGGTATTTAATTTGATGATTTCTAAATGACGCCATAATAAGTAAGTTACTTATGATAGACAGCGTAAGTAACTGATGTCATTTGTTGATCTAACAGGTGCCGGAAAAAAAAATTGTGGTGTTTGTTATAACAGGCACTATAAGTAACTAATGTTGTCTATTGTAACAGCTGCCGTAAGTGTTTTATGGCGGTTGTTTCCTTATAACATACACTGTCAATTTTTTTTATTTCAATACATATACACTATTAATAACTTATGATGAATTTTTCAAAATAATATATATTTTTAATTTATTTTAATAAAAAATTTATAAATAAATTATGTGAATAAAAAATATGATACAAATATTAAGAAAAAAATTAACACATACACATAAATCTCTTACAAATTTAATTTTAAAAATTTGAACAAACAATTCTGTATTAATAAATGATAGTATGGAAAATGGAAAGAAAATACTCTTTAACAATATATATATATATATATATATATATATATATATATATATATATATATATATATATATATATATATATATATATTAAAATAGGAATTAAAAATTTTAATGTAAAAGTAATTAAAAAATAATTCTTAGAAATATAAAGTTCAAATTAATACTGATCAATATAAGGTAAAGTGTATGAATATAAAAATCATTTTGTATAAAAATAAATGTAATTATTTTTAGCATGACCAGACGATGTATTAAGGTGATCATTTTGAACAAAAATAAATGTATTAAGGTAAAGTGTCTCCTCGTATCAATTTAGCATGACCAGACGGCGTATATATCTATCGTGTTCTTTTTAGTAAACAAAGATACTACTTTCTTTGTTGCATAGAACTGGATATCAAGATCTATAGATCATAGTAAGGTACAAACCAAGAGTATTCAAAGTCTAAGTTTTAGAAACATCCCACCATTCAATGAAAGAGGGGGTTGATAGAACATACAAAAAGGATCTACTAAACTATGAGAAAACTTTCAGTCAAAAAGAAAAAACTATGAGAAAACTTAGCTAGTCTATCAGCAGTCTCTATGCGTTCTCTATATACATGACATAGTTGTATTCTCCAATCTCGATGGTAGCAAGTCCGGCCATCATCAATGATTTCCTTGAAGGGGTATTGCTCCTCACATCCCCTAAGGAGGTAGTTGATAGACTCAATTGAAAATTAGTGAGGCGAGTGATCTCAGTAAAGACTCTTTCCCAGCACCACCAGTTAAGCCCCAGCATTACTCCAAGCAACTCTGAGTTTGCAGCTAAAGCCCCCCAACCATGAGCTATTTTGTGTCATTTAATTCTACTTATTCACCTCTAGACGCCAAATGAGCTATTTTGCACTTGTGCATATTCCTTAACCCATGATTAAACGATACCCTCTCCTTTTTTATTCAACGAACAGGCAAGTGAGAGAAATAGTCTGAACAAAATTCAAAAATTAACCTAAAAACGAAAATCACCCCATAGAATGTGAAATTCAACCCGGAAGGAGAACTACAATAACGATTAAGATAATTAAGGTTCGCAAAAAAAATATTTTACTGCTGTAGTTCAATATTATTCCATATAAATCAAATATCCAGCCGCACAAGTCACAACCACAACGTACAGTACTCTTGCAAAATGAGCATGAAAACAAAGCCTTGATCAAAATATTAAACGTATTCAAAATAATACAATTGGAAAGCATAAGACTCCCAATAAAAATAGAGATATAGCCTTGAGATCAATAGAGATGTACTAGCTAGAGAACAGAGATTCAGTAAAAAACAATAAATTAGCCACGAAATTTAGCGATGGAAGTCCATATATCAATCAATAGAGGCAAATATCCATTGTTAAATGGAGCTTCCTCGCTAACTTTTTAGCAACCCAGCTGACATATTTTTTGAGTGATTTGAGGTGCTTCCATAATTCTCTCCTCTCTCGAACAAGTATTACGAAGAAAATGGCGGCAACAACAGCGATTGTCATATTAACTCGGTATTCGGAGGGTGAAATGGCAGAGACACATATAACATATGTGACGGAGATAGCAGCAATGGCCAAATTCAATTCCAATTTGCGAGTGAAGAAGCAAGTGTGATCCTCTATAGTGGCCATAGAGAACAAAAATCCTAGAGTGTTTCCCAATACAAAAAAGATAAAGAAATACTTATGTTTGGTGGCCAAGATAGATACTCCAGCTTCCTGCTTGATTTGGGTAGTATTAAGGCCGGTGGGACCGTCTTCTTGTTGCCAGACACCACCGGGGGGATTATAGGCAGCCTGGTACGTAACACTTGCCAATAAGACGGCGACAGTGAGTATGGTGGTAGCATTCCGTACACCAATAGGTATGTTGTCTGCTGCTGCTGCTTCACATGGTGCTGTGTTCACTTGTGCTTGATCTGTACTTTGAGGATTTTGATTATGGTCATCATCTTCAGGGGTCATTTGATTCTGATTGTTTGGCTCATTTGAAGGGTTAGCATGCACTGATCCATCTTGTGCAGCACTTGGAGGATTTAGAGGAGCATGCATGGTGGCGGTGTCGTCTTGCTCATTTGCCTCACTTGAAGAGTGCATTTTTTGGAGATAGATGAAGGACTATGAGGAAGGAATGAGATAATTAAGGGCTGAGGTAAAGAGAGGTGGTTTTGGTCTTGATCCCATTCTGATAGTCAAGCTAGGGAAGGAAACTTGAATTTATAGAATAGCTAAGTGAGAGGGGTTCGTTGGTATACTTTAATTTGCGGACAATGATTATTATATTGTAGGTGTTGGGTGATTTAACTAGCGAGGGCCAACATTGGACTAAGCATTGCCTATTTTTACGATCTGTATTTTTTACTTGATTTTTTAATTTAACGTTTTTTCTCGTAAAATTTACTTTATGAATAATGTGTTTTTCCCCTCACACCACTTTAACTTTTTGGCCATATTTGCGGTCTTGTTTGGTTACAAATTACAACTCAGCATGCATGGACGTATGCATAGGGGGAGAAATAAATGCTATGATCAAACATATCACTTAAATTTTTTAGGGGGCAAGAATTATTTTTTGTCTTCATCATTGGAAGATTTTTTTTAAAAAAAAAATCAGCGCAAATAGAATTACTGGTCAACAAATATTAGTATCATTTAATATTTATGATTTAGACCCTGCGAACTGGTCATATATACATACATATATCTCAATATCAAGTGGAAAAATTGGGAAGAAAAACGCGCATTGTTGTTATCATCACTACTACAGTCGCATTATCCTTGGAACTAAGATGAGTTTGAATATTCAACATAACTAATGTACGTACGTTGTACACTGCGAAGAATTAAGGGGATACTACACGTCGTCTTTCAAGCTCTGAATACTAGTACAATGATGCAATTGCAATCTGAGGTATCTCATGTACATATATACCTTGTTTTCATGAAAAAATGCAATGTTTTGTTTTGTTTGCATGCATTTCGGCTTTTTACTTTTTATTTCCTTCATTCTCAAACCCAGAATTCTTTCCATTGAGATAAAAGTCATCCCTTGTAAGCTAATGAGGTTCCCAAAAAGCTAATTACGGTGCTTTAATTAGCATCGACGACGGAGACGTGTATAAGGGAAGTCGTTCCTAGGATTGTGTGTGTTTGTTGAATTGGAGGAGTGGAAAGCATGAAGAAGAAGAACATGAAAGTAAAAACAATAATCTGTGCGGACTCAGTCTCAGGAGGCGTTACGACAGGGGTCCCAACGGAGAGATAGCCACCAAAGCGATTGGGATTTGGTGATCTTCACAAGACATAGATAATCACCAAAGTGTATATACCTGGAGAGTTATCAGAACGTAAAATACGTATAGAAAGCCACATTCTTGGAGGAGTTTTATGATGGTTTGTCGGGTTAAAATACACAAAGTACGTCACTAAATAGAGGAGAAAGAATTCTTTGGAGAGGAAATCATGATTTTATGAAGAGAAAATAGTGACACTATATATATAACTCCATCTAGTCCTAATTGTAAGATTGATCACTTTCACTTTTTTTAAGAAATTAAAAAAATCAGTTTAATTTGTTAATATATCTGATTTTTCAAAAATACCCTACTTAAAAGTGAAAAGACTCACAATACTCTCTCCAACTTCGAAGTATACATACGTAGGGATATTTAAG
The DNA here is from genome assembly GCA_029929735.1 of Mimosa pudica. Classification (NCBI taxonomy): domain Eukaryota; kingdom Viridiplantae; phylum Streptophyta; class Magnoliopsida; order Fabales; family Fabaceae; genus Mimosa; species Mimosa pudica. Next base: position 1,619,633 of record JAKELP010000007.1, read on the forward strand.
AAAATTAAAAGAAAGACAAATATAAGATAAAATGAATAATGATCTTATAATTATGACCAAATTGAATCTCAAAAGTAATATTATATTTTGAATAATGGAACGGAATACTAATAGTCTACAGGTATTCATGTCACACACCAAATGGTAAGATTTATTATATTACAATTTGGTAGACCATGATATATAGCACTCTTGGTTCATACAAAAATTTCTGGAAAACTCATGATCAAATAGTATTTAATTAGACCCTCTTCAACCGTTCAACTTATAAAGATAAAGGTTGATCCTTTTCAACTTTTGGCATGCAAAAAAGTAGGAAGGTAATTACTCCATTGAAGTCAACACAAGAGAGGCATATCCCTGTTGAAGAAGTCAGCCAAGGATTGGATCAAATCTTGGGCCTGGTTACGGCCCGGATCCTCCAAATGGAAGCAATGGTCCTCATCATGGGTCTCATAAATCTCCACAACCCCAAGCCAACCACTCCTACTCAACGAGTTATAGTAAAGCCACCCCCTCTCCCTCAATATATCTTTCCCCGCCACGCACACCAACACCCTCCCACAGCCCAACCACGCCAAACTAGGAGCTCCCTCCGCAACCGGGTTAACCCGCGGATCATCCAGATCCGGCCCAAAAGGACAAATATTGGCCCATAATTGATCTACATGGGCCTTTCTTTCCGGCTCCTCCGACCCGATTGGATGTGGGCCCAAGAAGAATGGATGGACCAATGCAGCGCCTAGAATCTGAAGGCCCAGCTCATTGTCGGGGATTCCAGCTGCCATAGTGAGATTATGAACAATGTTGGCGCCAAAACTGTCACCAGCGAGAAAGACTCTGGTGAAATCTGCGTGGTCATTCAACCAAGGCTCGGGGCCTGGGCTTTTTAGGTGGGCCGAGGCCCAGTGGAGGGCGGCCCATGAGTCTTCGTAGGCGGTGGGGAGGGGGTGGTCTGGGGAGAGACGGTAGTTGAGGGCGAGGGCGAGGACGTTGGCCTTGGCGGTGACGGAGGAGAGGAAGGAGTGGAAAGAGGAAGTGAAGGAGGGAGAGGAGGAGGGGGGGAGGAGGAGGGAGGAGCTGTGGAAATAGAGGAGGAGGGGGAGCTTGCGGTGGCGGTGGGGAGTGTTGTGGGGGAGGAAGAGACGGGCGGAGATGGTGGATTGAGGGAGGAGGGTGATGTCTTTGGAGGAAATGGCGCCGTTTGTGGTGGTGGTGGTGGATGATTCCATGATGATGGGAGTGTTAAGATAAGGTTGGAGTGATAAGGGATGATGTTAGCTAGTGTGCAAGACTTGGACTGCTTGGAGGATGTGAATGAGGGTAAGACAATAGGCGATATATAGATGATGATTGAGTGGAGGTTTGGAAGGGCATGGCATGCCAATCTTTTTGGCTATATATATACATGCAACTTATTAGACTCTGGTTTGCTGACAATACAAAAACCACATGGATAGGAGAAGAACACGCAACAATACTCAGACAACAATTTGTTTTTTTATAAATTAAGAATTCAGAACTAATTGCTTTAAATCAAATAGTCTATATTTATCTTTTTTTCCCTTAAAAAATAACATATAATATGTAATTACATGTGTTATATATTGCAATTTATGGTTTAATTTGTTTTTTAATTTAAAAAGTCAAAATGGTCTTATATTTACTAAATAGGCCTAGATTTGAAATAAATAAATGAAAATTGGGTTTGGCCTAAATCTTAATGTATGTTTTTTTTCAGCCTTAATTCTGACGGTTCAAAAGGCCTATCAATGTATAAAGTCTTTTTAAAAGCCTACTTACAATATTGGCCTTTTGAAAGGTTTCACATTTCAATAGTTTACTCCAAATGTAAGTTTTTAATAGGTCTCAAAGTTTACATATTTACACCCAAACTTTTTTATGGTCCTAAAAAACTTATTAAACAATATAATATATAATATAATATATATGTTAGACCCCGTTTGAGCTTATTGGGCCTGAGACCCTTTTGGCGGCCAAAATAGGGAAGTAGGCGAGTTTAAGCCCAATGCCTACACCACCAACGACCATAGCTCAAGTAGAGTCGAGTCAATCAGACGCCCACACTATAAAAGGAATGACCACTCACAGGGGTAGCCAGAAGAAATCCACTACTACAACTCCTCCATCTTCCATCTCTCTGACTTGAATCACTTCCAATCTTCTATTTCTGTTCTCATAAGCTCTTAGTCTCTAGGATCTATTTATTGTAATCATGCCAACATCGCTTATCTTGTATCATCGTTGTCGGTGACCTCAATCTTTGTACTCAATCATATATTAATAAAATATCTTCTTTATTCCATTATTTTCTATAGTTTTCATATTCGAGCACCAACAATATACATACTATATCTAATAAAATTATTTATAATACTTTTAATACTAAGACATAACCGGTTTGAAGGCTTACATAGGTCAGACTTTCTTGAAATATGTTTCACCCATTTACATTATATGACTTGTAAATAAGTTTTGACTTGATTTTTTTAATAAATAGGTTAGGCCAAGCTTAAACAGATTTGTGTTAGGCTTCGGCAGCCAACGTAAAAATCTGTCTAATCCTAAAGCATGGACACACAAAACCATTTTTGCAATATGTCATCGTCTAACATTTTACAGAAGAATGGATATATAAAGAAGCAAGTGAATGAGTGTAGGATTAGATTTAGTACGTGGAATATTGAAACCTTAAAAGGCAAAGCTTGAGAGATAATAAGTGTGATGAGGGATAGAAAGATAAACATTATATGTCTACAAGAGACTAAATGGGTAGGTGAAAAGGCTAAGGATATTGATGGTTATAAACTTTGGTACACTGATAAAGTGAGTCGTAGGAATGGTGTAGGTATAATTTTGGATGAAGTATGGAAGAAGAATGTGGTTGAAAGTTTATAGAAGTGGTGACAGATTATTATCGATAAAAATGGTAATTAAGGAGGAAACAATTAATGTAAAACTTGAATGATAGACAATTAAAAAAAACAACAAGAGAACATAAGATGAATGTGATTGAGATGAAAATGTTGAGAGAGATGAGTGGGTATACACTAAAAGATAGGATTCGTAATGATCACATTGGTGAAAGAGTTGGGGTGGCACCAATTTCAGAGAAAATGAGAGATTATCATTTAAGGTGGTATGAATATGTTCAAGAATTAGATGAGCTAGTAAGAATAGCAGAGCAGATGGTAAAGGAGACGAGAGACCAAAGTGAACTCTTGGTGAAGTTATTCAAAGAGATATGTTAGTGAAAAATTTATTCTCCAGGAATGATTAGGGACATAGTAAAATGACATCGTGTGATCTATGTAGTCGACCCAACCTAAGTAAGATAAGGTTTACGATGTTATTATTAAACTTAAAGAGGCCAACAGAAAACCTCCCACTTAAATAAAAAATAACTATGGTCTAATTTAATTTAAGGAGGGCGAGAGGAATCATGGTACTCATAGAGAATAGAAAAAGCGCTCGAAAGGCCTGGGTTCGCTGATTACTGTGGTGGCGGAAAGAAATAGTGATCAAATATGGGGAAAGCGTCGGCTCTGAGATCAATTTTGCGATCATTATCTTCCACATCCTCTCGTTCATCTCCCAACAATAATCACAATCACCATTTCCTTCCTTCTCTCTTTAACCTATCCCCATCTCACGCCCATCCTCTCCCTTCAGGTATTCTCTTCACCCTTCACTTTTCTTATTTTTACGCACTTTTCCCCCTCACTCCTTTCTCTAAAAGTAATTATTGAAGATGAGATTTGTCTATGAATTTACACTTCCCATCGTAGTAGGGGTTTAAAAATTTATACACCCCCTTGATTGATTGGATTTCTTATGAGGTCGAAATGATTTTCTCTCCCTTTACACTGTACGATATGATACCTGATTGGTTAGTTTATATCCCAATGCGGTGCTTTTAACCAAATTATAAGAGCCAGTTGACTTTCTGTGGGGAGATTAAGGAACCAAATTAGACCCTAAATCTTAATATAAGTGACAAGTAATTAGGTTCTATGATGGTAGTTTATAAGTAAAATAACTTACTTTTGAAAAATGACAATTATAAATAATTTAAAGTGTTGTATTTTACATCCTAATTTTTGAAAAAAAGTCAACTAGCTCTTGTAATTAGGATTAGAGAGGGTGTATTTATGATTTGATTTTTTTGTACATTCATGGCATGCAATTTTGCTTCTCGCCATGAGCTGGTTAGCTTCTTTTTTTCTTTTACATGACCTTTTCTTATGACTCCACAATTGAAGCTTGTGCTATAAGATTGCCTGGGTCTAGATTGCTTTTGATGAAAGAGAAGTGGGAGGGAGTTCAAATTTCTTTTAGTCAGAAAGAAGTTTGTATTCTTCCACTTGCTAATGAAGCGATATGTCAACAGTTTTATTTTATGGACTTTTTCAGGGCATTGTCCCTAGTAGGCTGTAACCCCTAAATTTGTAGCTAGTTGTTTGAAGTGGGAAATTAAATCCACTCTTTCAGCTAATGAGCCACTATCATATTTTTGTTATTGATCATGATTCGTTAAAGAGTAACACGGTAATATGTGGCTGGAAATTGAAGTTTAAACTTCTTTCGCTTAAGAAACAAGTTAGGGAGAGAAGTTATGGCTACAAAACCTGGCATCTGCACGCGTGTGACTAGTAGTTAAACTTAGAGGTGACAACTATATTCTGAATTGGATATCTGTGAAAACATCTGCAGAATTCAGGTCTCCTCTTTCAGCAGGCTTAGGAAGTGTGCGATTTTATAGCGAGCATGTAATTCGCATGCCTGAAATTAAAGACCTTAAGCTACAACATGCCTTCAAGGATTTGATGGCAGAAAATTGGGATGAGCTCCCCCATTCTGTCATTCATGACGTGAAGACTGCACTATCTGGAAACACTGATGACACAGCTGGCAAGGAAATAGTTGAAAATGTATTCCGTGCTGCCGAAGCCATTGAAGAGTTTAGTGGAATTCTAGTGACCTTGAAAATGGAAATTGACGACAGCATTGGGTTAAGTGGTGAGGTAAGTAAATGTTCATTTCCTGCAATGTTATCCATAATTGCCTTAATTTTACCTTTTCCCATGGTGATAGTCCGAAATTGTAATTCTTTTAGGATGCAAAGCCTGCGCCTGATTATATAAAGAATGCACTTAAAACTGTTTTTGATCGTTACACCACTTATTTGAATTCGTTTGGGCCGGATGAAAGCTACCTGAGGAAGAAGGTGGAGAATGAACTGGGGTCAAAGATGATACACTTGAAAATGAGGTGCAGCGGCCTTGGTTCAGAGTGGGGAAAGGTATCTTCTTTTCTTCCCCACTGCAGCTACACGATTGTCACTTGTGATTTTGTTCCAAATTTAGTGGAGGCTACATGATTGATATTTTTCTGCCCTAAAATGTATTTAGGCAATTTAGCCGAGCCTTATGGCATGTTAAGTAGTAAATCATTGCTTGTATATCATCATCTCTGTGGTCCTCCTTGATTTAATTTTTAGTTGATGACTCGATATATACAATCAGTTTTCTGTATTATGAACTCTTGGAGATTCCAATCCTCTGTCTAATGCTGGGTTTTTTGTGCAGGTTACTGTTCTTGGAACTTCTGGACTTGCAGGTTCATATGTTGAACAAAGAGCATAGAAACAGCCCATGTAATTGTCTGTTTTAAGTTGAGCTTTTTGCATTTATGCAGACAGTGCAATGTGTCTTCTCCTGAACATTATTGAGTTTAATAAGGGCGCATTTGTGTTGATTTTGACGAATGATGCCAAAGCAAACATGCCATTTTGTTTGACAAAATTATTTGCATAGATGTCCATTCATCTATAAGCAGAGATGCTATGGAAGGTAGCCCGTGGTGTTAGTATTTGAATTGTAAAGACGTGTGTCTGAGACAATTTGATGAAATCCTCTCCAAGCTTATGAAAATATGTGCTTGATTTTTATGCCTCCTCATAGATTTTGAAAGGCAACTCATGTTAGTTATGAAATGACTAATGAATATTATCTGAGAATTTTTATGTTGGACTATCTTTGGTGTGGGCTCAGCTCATTTTGCCGGGTTTGAGAGATAAGTCGCAATATTATAAAATTGGATTGTCATTTCTTCTCAAAATTGGATTAACGCAGTCATGTGGTGCATAATTTTCTTGTTGATACATAATAAAAAATTTCTACCCATGATCAATTTAGTCAAAACTAAAACTTATTTTTCTTTTTTGTTTGAATAGCTAATTAATTAAAGATTATGAGGAATGAGAGGATCATATCATATTTAAGATGAGATAGTATGTTATTTAGAGAAGTTTAGACTCATAAAATTAGAATGCAATTTGCTGGCTCTGCTAGTATTATTGACTAAGCAATGAAGAAAATTAATTGTCTTTTCCTAGATATGCATTCCAGACAATTCATTTTATTTCCATTTTACCGGTCCATTAACTTTACTCACTTATTATTTTCTAATTTATTTTATTAGTGCTCTCCCTTACTCGATCACTGATAAAGGCATTTTAAAACGAGAAAGGTCCGTCCTACACCATTGGTTACTTTTGACCAACTTTAATTAGTTGTTGAGCAACTATTATTTTCTTTGTTCATCTCATCCTACTCCCTTGGCACTAATGTCGAGTTGTCAAGCCAACCCATTTCTCACAATATAAAATCATAAATCATTACACAAAGTTAAACTGATTAAAGCAGTGGGGAGGTGACATAATCATAAACCATTACACAAAGTTGAACACTGATTAAAGCACTCAGGTTATTTATTCAAGTGTGAATAGATACTAGCTAGTGGGTCTCTAGAGTCTATCCAGTACTCCTAAGGATTGGACAACTTGAAGCAACATCTTCATCAGAGAGAGAGCTCTTCGACAGAGGTCCAAGCAGTTCTGCAGGATCGTAAAAGAATTCCACCTTCTCTACTTTCTCATCCTTGTCCAACTGCAACCACTAAGACATGTTACTAAGACACAACAAACATATATATAATTACACACTTTGGTTTTCCAGCTTGTGGTAAAGCTAATAATTACCGTGAAAATGCCAATTCCAAATAGTTCAACCTTTTCTCCAGTTGGGGCATGTCCTTTGAAAGGACCCTCCATGTAACCCCAGTGCCTGAACTTGAAAACAATCACAGGTGGTCCACTGTACACCTGCAAAATCTCCAGAGCAAACCCTCTTGGGAAAGTTGTAGTAAAAGCCTTGTGAGATGACTCTGCTGTCTCTACATTAGGATTGTACAACCTGAATTTTTCTGGCAAAGAGGTCTGCAATAACGAATTATACCCTCCACCAAGCTTTCTTTTCTCTTCTAAAGTTAAAAGCTTTCTTCCTATGAATGGTGACTAGTTAGTAGTATAAAAAAAATAAAAAATAAAGCAGTTATAATTAAAATACTGCTGAGTGCTGCTGATTGTTAGTTAAGTATGCCACGTTACCATTTAGGCTGAAAGTATAGTTCTCTGGGTCCAATGATCTGTACTGACTAGGATCTGCCTTGTGGAAAAGTTCCATTTCCCAATTCTTTAGAAGGGTCTGCACTTTCTCCTCCATTGAACCCGGAGGCCATACCTTAAATTTCAGAAAAAGCATAAGTACATGAGATTGATTTATCAGCAGTCTCATTTTAAATCCTAATACCCGATATATTTGCTCTAACTTAACACATAAACAAGAGAAGAGAGAAACACCTTGGTTCTTCCTTCTTCAAAGAGCGTGTTGACAACATCATAATTAGGAGGGGCACCAAATTTCCATTTGGTGTTCTTCTCTGTATCTCCGTGCAAGAAAGTTCGGTATTTGTCCCCCATATATAGCTTCACTCACACTAGTGTGAGTTATGTGCCACTTATAATTAGGAGGGGCACCAAATTTCCATTTGGTTTCATAATGACATCTTCTCCCTCCGTGGAATTTTCTTAGTGCAGGAATGCAAATTGAATTTGCCCGACTAGTCCTTATCAAAGTTTTAAAAGTAAAAAAACAATTTTTGACTTGTGAATGGAGAAGAGTTTTAGTTTAAGTGGTTCTCTGAACTTGATCAAATGAGTGATAGAGTAAGAACTTATTTTATCACATATATTAACAAACCTTGTGGTCACAATGAACATCTTTTTATATCCATACAAATGTGTGTAGTTTATAAAAAAACATTATTAGCTCAGTTCCTAATTATAAGATCATTTACTCTAATTTGATTAGATTAAATATGTTAATTAAGTTAGTTATTAATAGTTGATACTACTAATTTATCCTAACTATATAACTTTATCACCACACTCCCTCTCTTACTTTATTACAGATAAACAGTATTATGGTTAATTTGGGAAAAATTAGACAGTGATCTTATATTTAGGAGCAAATTGAAATTTGAAAGTGATCTTACATGTAAAGAGGGAGTACCATTTACAGCTTGCACAGACTCATTATAGATATTTGATTACTGAAAAAATGAGATAATGAAAATATATGTGAGAATAAAGATAGATCTCTGAAATGATGGGATGGGATAGCAGCACGTTATGCTTTCGAGAGGTTGAGACATGGCAAGAAAACAGAACGGCAAGACAACACGGTGGGCCTACTGACAAAGAGATTATTTACCAAAAAAAAAAAGAGAGATAATGACTTGCAAGCAAAGACAGAAGAGTGCAACTTGGGAGCCAATGTATAGTGTTAAGCTTTAGTCTTGATAATGTGATTGTTGTTTACGTTGCTGTTTTCTCATTTGGTCCCAAGATTACGCTCCAAAATTTGTGGCAATGTTTAGTTTGAAAGGGCATTCAAAATTTTATTGTTTTTCTGTCACGTCTAAATCATATCAAGTAAAGTTTAAGATGGGACAAACTAGTTGGGTTTCATGGAAGGTGCATAGGAATTAAAAAAAGGAAAAAACTCTTGACTTCTTCATTAGCGAAATTATAATTCATTTGACCAGTCCTGCTCAAATGGTTGGAATTAAACTTGATGGCCTCATCGTGGTGCATAGTCATCAGCGTCAAAGGAAAAGTTTCCGTGAAGATGAAAAATGGAACTGAGTGGCTAACAAGGTTTATTTGGTTGAAAAGGTCAAGGGTGTTCGTAATCCCTCTGCTGAAAACTACAACGAAGGATTATATAAAATCAGATTCCCAAGATGATTTCATTTATCTTTTAGTTGATAACTTGATGTATGCAATCGGTCTTCTGCATTATTAACGCTTGCAGGTTCATATGTAGAACAAAGAGCATAGAAACAGCTCATTTATGTTAATTTTAACGGATGATGCCAAAGCAACATACCATCGCAATGGTAAAGTATTCCTTCAGAGATGTCTGGTTTCAGTGTGGTCTGTTATTTTCCTTCCTCAAGGATATTATAGTGCTTGACAGAGTTATTTGATAGATGTCCATTCGTCTGTAAGCATAGATGCCATGTAAGCCTATAATCTATATATCTATGTGGTGTCAAATATTTGAATTATAAAGACGTGTGCATGAGACAATTCAAGGAAAGCCTCTTCCAGCATATGAAAATCTATAATCTATGTGCTTGCCTCTTCCAGCACATGGAAATCTATAAATATGTGCTTGATTTATATGCGTCCCCACATAAACTATGCGAGGGCTTGTGAATAGAAATAAATCAAATTCTCTTATTTGTGAAATGGATGACTTTTTTATAATTACCCTTCTGGCCTAGATATAAGATTCTTTGACTTTTTATTGAAATTATGAGAGTAAATTATACTATTATATTATAACATATTTTGCATATAATTAGATTATAGGTTAGTTTATAAGTAAAATAAACTAATTATGAGGGAAAACATAATTATAAATATTTTCAAATGATTAATTTTGCATCCTCAATTTCTTAAAAAAAATTTAAAGAGATCTTATAATTAGGAACAGAGAAAGTACACAGATTTTTTTTTTAAAAAAGTCATCTTAATTATAAAACGACTTATGAATAGTATTTGAGGATTTCTATGTCGAGATTAACTTTGATATGGGCACAACAAATTTTGCTGATTTGATCCGTGATGTTGTGTTAGTAAATGTAAGTGTTAATATAATCTTCCGCTACACCTAACAAGTTAGATTTTCATTTCTCCTCATAAAATTGGGTTAATAACTCCCTGTCAGTGGTGCATTATTTCTTTCCATGAGCCATTTAGTCAAAATTATAACTGATTTTTATTTTTGATTTGAACACACTTTAGTTAATTGAACAAAGGTTATGAAGATGATATAACTCAAAAATTATATGTTTTTGAAGAATTTTAAATCCGTGGTCTAACGCAAAAATTATAAAGAAATTTGCTGGCTTTGCTTGTACTATTGTCTACGCAATAAAAAAAGTTAATGGTCCCTTTCATGGGTGCTTACGATGATTAGCTAGCCATTATCCAATATTCCTCTCGTATTACTTACTACATAGATATGCATTCTCAACATTTTCACTTTAATATAGAAACTGGAAATCAGAAGCTCATATGAGCTTTACACGGTTAGTTATCACTATTACATATATATTATGCAAACCTCCATAGATGGAGGTTGTTTGAAGAAACAAAAGTTGCCCATAATTGTGGACATCTTGGGCAACTGGTCCGCTACTATGTTCATCTCTATGAACATATTTAGGCGCGATCTATATGTCATTTCTCAGTTATCCATGGTTTGACATCATTAATTATATCCTGGAAGGCGTGTGGTTCATCTCATATCCTCTCATTATATAACTTAGGCGCTCGATACAATCTATATGGGTGTTTAACCTTTATGTGACCAATGTTCAAACACAATTGATGAATACCCTGAATTATTGCAATTAATTCAGCAATGGTTGCTGGAACACTTGATAGTTTACTATCAAAATTTCCTCATACACCACTAAATTCGCTAGTTGTGTTATGCAAAACCTAACTTTTAATTCCCAATGTCTGTTTTTATACTAGAAAATAAAGGGTTTTTCTTACTTATATAATGCCATGTTTTCTTTTATAAAATCCATTTTCATTAATAAAATTAGTTTTGTTTATTTTACTGGTTCAATAATTTCTCTCCTGCATTTTCTTTATAATTTTTTGGCTATTATTCTCCTCATTCTTCTGTAAATAAGTATTATTTAAATAAAGAGATAGGTGCTACATTTTTTCTTCAAGTAATTGTTGAGTGAGTAATATTTTCTTTATACTCATCTCATTCTACTTCCTTGGCATGAAATGTTAAGTAGTCAAGCAAATGTAAATGTCACAATTTATTATGTATTATATGGTGGGCGGTGTGGGGGGGGGGGTTGTGACATAATCATAATCATAATACAAAGTTGAACTGACAAAAGAACCCAGATCATTTATTCAAGTTTGAGTAGAAACCAGTGTGTTTCTACTCTCTACCCAGTACTCCTCATGATTGGACAGCTTGAAGCAGCATCTTCATCAGAGACAGCACCCTTCGAGAGAGGTCCAAGAAGTTCTGCAGGATCGTAAAAGAGCTCCACCTTCTCTACTTTCTCATCCTTGTCCAACTGCATGCAACCACAAAGACATGTTACTAAAACACAACAAACAAACATAATATAATAGTCACTTTGGTTTTCTAGCTTGTGGCAAAGGTAATTACCGTGAAAATGCCAATTCCAAATAGCTCAATCTTTTCTCCAGTTGGTGCATGTCCTTTGAAAGGACCCTCCATGTAACCCCAGTGCCTAAACTTGAAAACAATCACAGGCGGTCCACTATACGCCTGCAAAATCTCGATAGCAAACCCCCTTGGGAAAGTAGTAGTAAAAGCCTTGTGAGATGTCTCTGCTGTTTCTACATCTGGATTGTACAACTTGAATTTGTCTGGCAAAGAGGTCTGCAATAGTGGATTATACCCTCCACCAAGCTTGATTAACTCTTCAAAAGTTACAGGCTTCCTTCCTGTGAATGGTGATCAGTTAGTAAAATATAAACTATTATAGAATCCTTGAAATTTGTTAGTTATGAGATGTTACCATTTAGGCTGAAAGTATATTTGTCTAGGTCCATTGATCTGTACTGGCTAGGATCTGCCTTGTGGAAAACTTCCATTTCCCAATTCTTAAGGAGGGTCTGCACTTTCTCCTCCATCGAACCCGGAGGCCATACCTTTCAAAAAAATATTATAATACATAAGAATGATATCAACAGATTCATTATTTATGCTAACTGATATATCTGCTCTAACTAAACAATTAAACACAGAGAAGAGAGAAATACATTGGTTCTGCCTTCTTCAAAGAGCTTGTTGACAACATCATAATTAGGAGGGACACCAAATCTCCATTTGGTGTTCTTCTCTGCATCTCCTTGCAAGAAAGTGCGGTAAGTGTCCCCCATGTATTTACTCCAGAGTGAGTTATGTGGGAACTTATGGTTCGGGTTTTATAATGTCCCCTCCTCCCTCCTTAGAACTTTTTTAATGCAGGAATGCAAATTGAATATGTCTGAACAAATCCTTATTCAAAACTTCAAAAGTAAAATATGTTAGTTTGAATTGTAAACGGAGAAGAGTTTTAGTTTAATATGGTTCTCTGACTTGATCAAATAAATGATAGAGTAAGGACTTGTTTTATCACAAATGGTAAGAAACCTTATAGTCAATGATGACTCCCATATTTAGTGCTTTTTAGGAAATATTTTGTTGTATTTGGAGAGTCATTAATTAAGTAATTAAGAGATTTTGATGTGAATTAGAAATATATTATTTGTGAATTGAAATAGGAAACTTGAAATAATAAAAGAAATATTTTAATGGGAAGTTTCCTATTAATGAGATTATATGATTGAGCTATTGTGATTATTTCCTATTTCCTTCTCTTCATGAATGCAGATTTAACGAAAAAGGAAATAAATAGAAGGAGATGATTTGATCATGTGCAAGAAAAGGAAAGAAAAGAAACTTAACATGCAAGACAAAGTCAATACGGTGTTGGACTATTTTATTATATGTGTACACATGCAACTCATGAGGAGGGGAGACTGATCATAGTTCTTCCTATCTACTAAAGCCTACATATTCACGAGAGCTGAGAGAAGAAAGGAAAGCAAGTTGGAGTTTTGGGATTGTACAAGCACGCACGCAGTGGGAAGGTTCTTCAATTGATTATATATCAAAGCACAAAAGACGAAGGAGGGAGCATACCTGTTCGTAGTCTTGAAGTTTCTTCAACTATGAGGAATAGTGTTGTCAGTTCTTATTTCCACTTCATTTATGATTTTGGATATTGAATCTGATTGTAGGATGAGTTTGAGACACGTGTGTGAGTAGTTTTCTTTTACAACTTAGAGTATTATGAACTTGTTTGTAACTTGGTATTTTATTTCCCACTATTTAGTTAAGGTTAATTTGATCTAGTTTATTTAATCTTGCTATTATTGATTAACTTGTTAGTGCTTATCACCATTAGACATGTTTAGGGAATTTAGAATTGGACTCGGAAGAGGGAATTTTAAATAGACCATGAGATTAAATAGTGTAGGATTGGATTTTAATCTGATTTGCGACTAGAATAGGAATATACCTAGAAGCCCTACATAGTCACATTAGAGCGGTATCGGTATAAATTGGCTTAGTAAATTAGTGCAAGACATTGTGTAATTAAGGTAGGCAAGGATATAGGTGGAAACCGAAAGGAATTTATAGACACTAGTACTCTAGATTAGCTAGTTGAATTAATTCATAATTAATTTAGTGAGAATAAAATCTAAGAAACAGATAAGGGATTAGTGACTCTAGGCTGTTCTTTTGACTCGTGAATTTCATCTGTGTGAATATTTGTTTTATTTTATTTTCTTAGATGTTAGGTAATTAAAATCAATTTTTTTTTAAATTTATTCAACTTGAATGAAAATAGGAGATCTAATGTCTAGTTATTAATTGTCTGAGTCTCTGTGGGATCGACCTTGATTTACCACTTTACTAACATATGATCCATACACTTGCGGAATTTTTATCAAAATTTCGGTAGCATCAAGTTTTTGGACAATAACATTATTTTTTCTCCCTTCCAATGCTAGTAGTTTATGAACAAACTTACCCTTCACATGTGTGTGTGTATTTTCTTTAAATCTCTGGTATCGTGGGATGGGATAGCAACATGTTATGCTGAAAGACATGTTGGCTGAAAGACAGAGCTGAAAGACAAAAAGATAGAGTGACTGATCAACAGAAAAGGACTTTGCTACAAAACAGAACCAAAAGAGTGCAACTTGACAGCTAGGTCGAACTCATACTCCTACATTACTAATCAAAAAGAAAATGCATTTTACTACTTCATTCGTGAAATTTTAATTCATTTTGACCAGTCCAGATTTCAAATAATTTGGCGTGAAACTTGACCTCATCCTGGTAGTAGACTACGGATGAGGAGACAGAGAATGATAGTGGATATGGACTTCAGGTCACAGTTTGAGGTGGCAAAACCAATAACAGCATACAAATACCATATATAGTTATGCTTTGTTTGGCTATTAGAAATCGCAGAAATAGAAAGGCTCTTGTGTTCCTCTGTGGAGAAATACAACTTACATAAACTAGAAGTAGCTAAATTTTCCATGGAATTTAATAGCGAAATATATATCATTAGTAAAGACAACTTTTCTGTATTTAATTAACTTTTTAGTAATGAGTTTATTTTAAGGCAAGTTACATGACTAATCTTGTAACTAATTTACTTTCTGTAGTTGGCTTTCTAAAGACTACAAAAGGATCTACTCATACAATTTAGAGCTAGGAATGGAGGGCTAACTAAAAAGTGAAACATTGGGTTCTTCGAATAGATAGTTAGATAATGGCTAATCCAAATTTTGGGTCTTTTTTTGGCCTTGTGAGGGCAGTAATTAAAGCAAGCCATGCTTTGAAATCTGTACTGTTTTTGTAGTTATGTTCAGACTTCTTTCTCAATCATTTTCCGGATGCTTTTGTGATTACTGCAATATAAATGGGCATTGAGGTAGAGAATCTAGTAACTAATATGCAGTGACTTATAACCTTGCTGTTGTGATTAATTACAGGAGAGGCCTAAATTAAGCATTTAGCTAGCAGGAGCATGGCTACATCGTTAATTAGTTGAATAGTTGATTAGTTATTTCTGTTCGACTGTCAGCACTTGGAATATGAGTAGTTTAAGTATGCTTTTTATGTGAAATAAATTCTAGCTGGGGTCTCTATGTGATCCAAGTATAGAATCACATCAATAGTATGCATCATTAATTATTGTTAACCTTACTGTGAGCCCTAATAGTTATTAGCTAATAGTTATTAGTGATAATTTAATGGAGTCCAAACCGCCATCCGAAGAAGAGTAGCCCGGTGATAATGTCAACATTACTAGTCATCAGTAGAGCCTCATTTCTCAAACCCAATGGTACGAGACTGAGAGCCGAGACCGCCAGACAACAGGGGGTCAATCACTTAGAGACAGACGGCTCTGTTCTCCAATCTGGCAGTAGTGGTTGTGGTGGGATCATAAGGGACTCAGAGGGAGATTGGAAAGGGGGTTATGCCCTTAAGCTGACCAATGTTCCTCCCACCATTGCCGAGCTCATCGCCATCACCCGAGGCCTTCAGATATGCTGGACAAGACGCTATAGGAAGGTGCAGATATGGACTGACTCTATTGCGGTGGTCAACATCCTTATGAGAGGTTGTTTGGCGAATTACCCGTTCAAGGAGGTAATTGACGAAGCTAGGATGTTGTTTGCTCGTGACTGGCAGGTGTGGGTGACACATAGGCAACGTGATTTGAATACACAAGCAGACTGGTTGGCTAAATCAACTCATGACATGCAGGAGAATTTTCGCTATTTTGACCGGCCTCCTCCATCCCTTCAAGGGGGCCGACTCCGGGGACACCACCTTCCCCATGTTAACTCTTAGTCTTGTAGTTAGGCTCTCTTGAGCTTGTATCCGGTTTTATTAAAAAAAAAAAGTCATCAGTGCTCATGTATCGTTTAGCATGGAAATATCATGGAAATTAACCCAGACCTTTAGATCTGAATTATGTGAGTCCATGCGTGTATAATCTCTTGAAAGTCTAGCTATATATTTTTCTTTCTGTTTAAAAAGGTATATTTTTCTAAGGATAAATATCATTTTAGTTAATAAACTATTTCAAAAGTATCAATTTGGTCAACAAATGACAAAATGTCTCATTCTGACCAATGAAAAAAAAAATGACCTATTTTAGTCAATAAACTACTTAAAAATACTAACATACATTTCTCCTCACTTGAGAATGTCACACAGACACACACAACCACAATGAGTATTTTTGCACCCGTTGTATGCATTATCCTTCAAAGTTTTCATAACACACACCTATATGAACCCACGATCTGGTTAACAAAAATCATGACAACCATAGAAGTTACACACTTAGACAAAGGGAACAATGATCTAACAGCATTTATTTTTAAAGTTCAATTACTAACGTTTCTTTTTGATACAAAAATAAGAAAGGCAAGCAAGTATACAAATCGAAGTTGTGTACATCTAGGTGAGTTCAGAGCAAGTTTTAGACTTGTAGTAATAATGTTCTAAATTATAATATTGTTATAAAGAAAATGATACTAAATGAAATGAATGTTATTTTTATTTTTTTTCATTTGAAACAAAAAAAGGTGGCATTGTTGAAGAAGAGGGGAGAAAGTGCACATGCCATAGTTGTCATTCCCTGAATGCATCGCCTCAAAAATTTCCACCAAACATATGGTTTCTGAATTTTCATTCCGGTAATCGTGCTCCTTTATACCATCAAACAGATCCACCATGTGATCCAATACAAATTAAAGATCTGATTTTCACTCCTTTGATCTGAAAAAAGATCGAGAAATATTCTAAGTGGACAACAAAGCCGACCATGAATTTTAAAAATGCTAGGGGATTGTTCACAATAGTTTTTTTTTTTTTTAGTCAGAGTTCACAAGAGGTTGCTGTTAGCATTCTAATTCTATTATTAATTTCGTCTCCAAGAGTAGCCAACTAAATACATTGCCACCCTAACTAAACGAATCTTCTTGATAATTGTTTAGTGGATTAGGTAGGTGGTCTGGAGCTCTATCTCCCAAATTAGGTGCTTATTACATAACTAGCTTATAATGATAATCACGTAACCAATTATCATTGTTCAATTATTAATTATCATGGACAACAGCAGGACAAGTCCCTTTGACTAAAAACTACCGACGCTAAAGTCCGCATTTCGTGTCATAAAAATCATTCTTAATACACTGTATATAACTTTGTGAACATGATTTAACATATAACAATAAATAGTTCAAATTATTAGAAAAAAAATCAATAATCCAATAATCGGAAAATACTTTTTATCTTACTAATGGAAATTTGATTTTTATTCCAAAAATATATACACGAGAAAACAAAAAATACACAGATCGATTTGGGTAGGGCCTACCAATGATTTTTAAAATAAGACTTCGGACCATGTTTGATTAAAAGTGATCTTATATGAATATAATGGAAGAATTTACTATGATTGGTAATTTTTTTCTATTAGAATTAGGCCCCACAATAGGTGTAGTTTTTTGAGAATTAGTTTTGCATTTGCTGAACCTAATCCAATAGCCCTATCTGAATTAAATTTAGAAGAGGAAGTAAATGACTAAATTTAATCTATCTTGAGAATATAGAAAAGTACTCCCTCCGGTCCCTAATGTAAGAGCCCAAAATTTGAATGATTTTGGTCCCTAATGTAAGGGCTCACCCCATATTCTCTCCTCATTTAATGCATTTTTTCCTACTTTACCCCTAACTCTCTTTCATATTTATTAATGCTTATGTATTTCTCTCTCTTAAAAGTACAATAATAAATATGGGCAATTTTGGAAAAGAAACATAAACTCCAGACCAGACACCCAACTAACATTCACATATATTTTCTTAAGAAGTCTTTTTTGGACGGCTACTTACATTACATTAGGACCGGAGGGAGTATAATTCAACGGGAGTCCATACGATAATATCTTAATTAAATTAATAAATTAAATAGCGACAGGCGGCTCAGGCGAACATCATCATCATGTAATGTAATTAAACATGTCTGACCGTTTTCTCAATTCTAACCATTCTCGTTGATCAAACTTTAGGGTTCTTACTATGAAATCAGTCTTCACATTTCAAGCTCATTTTGTTGCCTTCTGAACATGCTTTGACTTCACCGCTCTTCTCTGCTGATATTTATGTAAATCACAACTCAAACTGTTGAAATCTCTTGTAGTTAATTTGAGGTGAATTTTAATTGTGCATTGCATTCTATTGTGTTGAAACAGAGATGAGAGGATCTTCACCAAATAGCGTCGAGCCTCGTCACCGGCCTTCAGCTTCAACCAAGTTAGTTTAATTTATCTTTCTCCATTCTGCTTCTTCTTTTTCTCTCTCGATGCATTTAATTTCTGAGGTTTTAAGTCCTAATTTGCGTTTCAGTTCATGAGTCTATGGTTCTGGTTATACTTTCTGCGGACCCACCTAGTTGACTTTTTTGGAAAATCTTATAGTATAACAAGTCACTTATAAATTGATTTATAAGTACAATTTATAAGTGAGCGATGAACTAATAGTTCATCTAAAAATATATCAAATATTTCATAATTAAATATTACATATTTAATCTGTCCAAAAAAAGTCAACTAGGTGTTATATGTTTCGGATATTTGGCTGGCTTCTAATTCGGATTGACTTTGTGTGGGGATCTGTTTTTGAATTTTTTTGTCTTAGCTTCCCAATGTTATGGCTTAAATTCTTCTGGCATAAAATTGTAGGTCTATGCATTTATTTAGGGAGTAGAGTTCTTTTGCAGTAATGCACTTCTGTTGAATTATGTGACACGGAGGATAATTTGTACCGTGATGTAGAATAAGTTCTTTCCCGCAGACATTGCACAGTTAAATCAGACCATTGTTGAACTTTTGTTTGCTTCCCGGGATGTGTTTCTCTCATTCTCTTCTGCATACTTAAAAATGTTGATTTGTTTTTAAATTGGTGCAGTGAAGATGCTAACAAGCGAAGATCTCAAAGGAGTAAATACTTGAAAGATGTGGAGAAGGCATTACATGCCCCATTTCAGGATAGGAGTATAAATTGCAAGCCCACCTGGAAAGTGGTTATGGTTGTCATTATATTAGGAACTCTAGTCACAATTTTCCATCCTCCAGCAATTTATAACACCGATCCTCTGTCAAACTCCCTGGCAAGGCATGTGTATATATTTTTCCCAGCTGCGGTTCCACATTTGATTGCATTGTCACATTTTAAGCTCTAGTTGTTCCCTGCAATAATTGAAGTTTACTCACTGGGAGTGGGCTCACGCCCTCACCCAAAACTTTGATATTCAATTATTGCATCTATCAACAGATCATTAATTTATAATGTATTATTTGCTTTACCTGAGTATTTGAAGTTAAGGACTCTGAGTCCTCTCCTTTTTTATATTCTATGCAGTTTACAATGACAATAGCTGCCTTTCAATCAGGAACAAAAAATTTCATACGCACACTCATGTACTTGTTTTGTTATGTTGCTGAGGAAAATTTTGATGCTGCAGGCCATCTTATGTTAACAAATGGAGAAGGGAATTTGATACTACCGATCAGCGTTATGCTTCTCTTCTAAATGTTGAGTGGGGCCACATATCAAAAGTTCTTGCAAATCTGAAAGATTTGAGCACATATCAGGGAGTTGGTTTGCTAAACTTTAATGAAAGTGAGATTGACCACTGGAAACAGCTAATACCTGATGCTGAGCACATCGTTCTGCATCTGAACTATGCTTCAAGTAACATGACATGGGATGTCCTGTACCCTGAATGGATAGATGAAGAAGAAGAATTCGAAGTTCCTGTCTGTCCTACATTGCCAAAAATTCAAGTTCCTGGAAAACCAAGGCTTGATCTCGTTGCTGTCAAGCTTCCCTGCAACAAGTCGGGCGGATGGTCAAGAGATGTGGCTCGCTTGCACCTGCAGCTTGAGGCTGCAAGGCTTGCAGCCTCTTCCAAAGGGCAACATCCAGTGCGCGTGCTTTTTGTCACTGACTGCTTCCCTACCCCAAATCTCTTTACATGCAAGGAACTCATTCAACGAGTAGGTGATGCATGGCTTTATGAACCTAAGCTGCATACGCTGAGAGCTAAGCTACAGCTGCCAGTTGGATCATGTGAACTATCAGTTCCTCTTACTGCTAAAGGTCTGTTTTTATTTTTTAATCAGTTTCTTGTGCTTCTATATTTGCTTTTGTATTCTTACTCCCCCTCCTTCCTCTGCCTCTCAAACAAAGATTATTGAATCTTGTTTTTTTTTTTTGAGTAATGACTGTTAAATTTGTGGTGAAAGTGTATACTATATTATTTTATACAAGTAAATATAAATTAAAATCAGGACCGTGATGGATTCATAATTGAACTTAGGTGATGTGTTCCAAGTGCTAGTTAATCTCGAAAGTTTCCAAGGTCATGTTATACTTTCTGAACAAATTTAATGCTTGAAGTACTAGAAAGCTATGAATTTCTGTTTATAGAATCTGATCATCTGCCATATGATCCATCCATTGTTTATCTTTAATTTCATGTAGTGTGTTGATGAAGTAAAATCTTGATGTGCCATTTGGAAGAAAACTCGACCAGGACAGTTTTTGAAAGCACATTATTAAGTAGAATTTTAAAGTTTACAGGGTTATATTGATATTTGGATGAGAAACTAATTGTGTGCTTTTAATTTCTATAGAAAATTTTTACTCGGAAACAGCACGTCGGGAGGCTTATGCAACCATCTTGCATTCTGCACATGTATATGTTTGTGGGGCCATTGTTGCTGCTCAGAGTATTCGCATGGCTGGTTCAACGAGGGATCTGGTGATTTTAGTAGATGACTCAATTAGTGACTATCACAGGGGTGGTCTGGAGGCTGCTGGATGGAAGATTCATACGATCAAAAGAATCAGGAACCCAAAAGCTGAGCCAGAAGCATATAATGAGTGGAATTATAGCAAATTCCGCCTTTGGCAGCTAACTGAATATGACAAAATTATTTTCATCGATGCCGATATGCTTATACTGAGAAACATAGATTTCCTCTTTGAGATGCCTGAGATATCAGCCATAGGAAATAATGCCACCCTTTTCAACTCAGGAGTAATGGTAATTGAACCATCGCATTGTACATTTCAATTGCTAATGGATCATATTAATGAGATCGTTTCCTACAATGGTGGGGACCAGGGGTATCTGAATGAAATATTCACTTGGTGGCATCGGATTCCAAAACACATGAACTTTTTGAAGCACTTCTGGGAAGGTGATGAGGAGGAGAAAAAAGTGATGAAAACTCGCCTCTTTGGAGCTGACCCTCCAATTCTATATGTCCTTCATTATCTGGGTAATAAACCCTGGCTTTGCTTCCGAGATTATGATTGCAACTGGAATGTGGACATTCTGCAGGAGTTTGCCAGTGACGTGGCTCATGCAAGATGGTGGAAGATACATGATGCCATGCCAGAGAATTTAAAGAAGTTCTGTTTGCTTAGGTCCAAGCAGAAGGCACAAATAGAATGGGACCGCAGACAAGCAGAGAAAGGGAACTATACTGATGGTCACTGGAAAATTAAGATAAAAGACAAGCGTTTGAAAAAATGTTTTGAGGATTTCTGCTTCTGGGAGAGCATGTTATGGCATTGGGGAGAAAAGAATTGGACAGATAATTCTACAGCTACAAATTCACCACCTGCCATCACTACCAAATCTCTCTCTTCCTTATAAATTTATTATTTTTCGTGCTTCAGCAGCCCTCATAACGTATACGTAAATGCAACCTCCAAAATTTGCCCTCATATGCTACTTTGTAACTAAATTAAATTAAAATTTTCCATAAATTTCATTTACTCAACAAAGTTTTCTCATTTCTTTTAAACTGAGTTACATCATTTTTATGGGTGTTTCTTTATTGTGCGGGCTATGTGGCTTTGAACAATAATTTCTTTTGTTTATTCCCTTGGGGGTTTAATTTATACCATATCCGACATTTCTTTTGCATCCATCCTTTCTTGTACTTGCATGTACATCGTTATCCGCAAGCAAAGAGGAGCTATGCCCTGAAGCATGTTAAAGGAATATCGTTGCCATATGATTATTAATTATTTGCATAAATGATTTACTGCCCATTGGAATATTAGAATAAGTGAAGTTTTAACGCAAACAAAACCTTAGAGAAAGCCTCACCTCAATTTTATTGTTAGAATTGAGTAACCTAGGCTTTCGATCCCTCTATCAACACCCCTCACCTCAAACTCGAATTTTATATTTGTCCTTAAACCTCCTAGAATGATTGATGCCGATAATGTTATGACACTTGCAATTGTCCTCGCATATTCAAGGGCTGAAGTAGATTAATAACACCTCCCCCCATTTTTGTGTTTTTGTTGGTTTCCGAAATTCAAATAATGTGCTAGTTGCCTTGTTCCATACTCCCATGAGTAAAAAGTGGAATGTTTTGCCCACTCCATTATGACTATAGTCCGCAGGTAACATAGGGATGCATCATGAAATCATGGACAAACATGATCTGGTCCAATGGAAACGCCCGCGTGATATCAAGATTCTCTAGTGCCATGCCCCTACTTTTGGGCTTCCTCCTTTGTTTTTAGTGACAAGTGACAACCAAAGCATTTTGGGACCTGTGGGCTCCACCAAGTTACACTCCGAAAGCGAAATGTCCCCAACGGATAATCCCTTTTTCATTCATCTTTCAAAACCAACATCATTCCCATTTGCATTTAGCTCATATATATCCTTTTGCGGTAAAATATGAAACCCACTTCCGTTTTCATTTATTATATATTAATTGCTGACAAAACGGAATCATGGGCGGCCTTGTTGACTAATTCCACAATCCCATTATCCCAAACACTGGTCAATAATTACTATATTAATGTTACTCCTTAGTTCTTGTATACACAACATCGTTTTTTCCGACGGAAAAAGAAGTGAGGTGTTCTATTTTGTGGAAGCTGCTTGCTCCCCTAGGTAAAACCGCAACAGCAACATTGATACTGCCCCAAGTAAAGCCAACAATTACTTTACTTGGCTGAATAAAATCCATCTCTAACTATGCCAACCTCCTAGTTTCTAGCGTCATTTCTTTGAGGCATATTCTATTCTATCCTATGTGTACTACTTGTTCAGATCTCAAGTCAAGAATGTACCTTTTAGTTAAAAGGAATCCAGGATTCACGTGCCCCGTGTAACAGAATCTGTATATTTAAAGATATAATATAGTGTCATAATCTCCTCCAATTATATTTTCTCCTTAATAAAAAAAGTTTCCTTTTTTGTAGGCGTTTTGGGTTGTTACTGGTATATTAAGCCATACTGAGGGTAGCAAAGGGATATGGATAAGGGGCAGGTGAAAAGTTTTGGAATTGTCGAAATGGGTAGGTGTTGGTTTGTTGGGATTTTGATTGTTTTGGTGAATGTTTGGTCCTTAGTAGAAGGGTACCCCTTGGAAGATCTGGTGGTGGCTCTTCCTGGTCAGCCCAAAGTTGGGTTTAGGCAATATGCTGGGTATGTTGATGTGGATGTTAGCCATGGAAGAAGCTTGTTCTACTACTTTGTGGAGGCTGAAAAAGACCCCGACTTGATGCCCCTTACTCTCTGGCTTAACGGAGGTTTGTTGTTATATACTCTCATACTCAGTCTTAATGTCTTGTTTAGCCTTTAAAGTTGCCTTTTTTACTGTTCTTTTTGTTCTTTTTAGGTGTACCATTGTTTGTTTGTCTCTCTGTTTAGTTCATGCCAATTTTTTGTCCTCTTGTTATTACCTATGTTACTTGATGGAAAATCCTGGTTTTCGAAAGAACACTTTTTTTCGAAAACTTTTTTTCGAAATGTCCATTTGTTGAGATTTTTTTTTTCTTTCCCTGGTTTTTGAAACATGATTTCTGGATTATAAAATAAACAACCATGGGATGGATTGGATGGGGTCTCCTTGTTTTTCTTATGGCGAATTATAATATAAAATATCCTTATCTGTTCATATGTTTTGTGTAATAGTAAAATATTGCAATCCATATGGTCTTCAATATTGCTCAAGAGTTGATTTTTCAAGTATGTGTATTTGGCTCACTTTCTTTGCTTTCTACAATATCTTGTTTCAGGTCCTGGATGTTCTTCCATAGGAGGTGGCGCTTTCACTGAATTCGGCCCCTTCTATCCTCAAGGTGATGGCCGTGGACTCCGAAGAAATAGAATGTCTTGGAATAGAGGTACTCTCTCCTTGACAAAACCACCTTCACTTGAATTTTCCTTTTTTGATTTTCTCATGTTTGGCTCCAAATTTTGATCCCTAATACACGCTGTCTTGTCTTCCACAGCATCGAACCTCTTGTTTGTGGAGTCCCCTGCCGGAGTTGGATGGTCATACTCAAATACAACCTCAGATTATACCTGTGGAGATGCTTCCTCCGGTAACCAATATGCTATTGCTTACTGGCCTAATTTGCTTCCTTAAAAGAAAATTCAAAGTGATCTTATATTTAAGGCTGGAGAGAGAGAGTAGTTGATTTAGAATATTGGTCACCCAAAATAGAGGTCTGTAAGAATTTCATTTTAAATACTTCTGTCTGTGAATTTACTTGATGTTTGGACTCCCCCTGCAGCCAGTGATTTGCATTTATTCATGTTGAAATGGTACGACAAGTTTCCTTCATTCAGAACAAGGGACTTGTTCCTTACTGGTGAAAGCTATGCAGGTCCAATAACAATTTCATACCAAGTCCCACTTTTTTTACATTATATCTAAACTTTTTAATTATTTTCCATTAACTTTCATGGCTGCTTCTGTAATTTTGTTTGTCATTCAGGACATTACATACCACAGTTGGCTGACGTTCTGCTGAACCATAACAAAGCCTCGAGTGACTTCAAATTTAATATTAAAGGAGTTGCAGTAAGATTTCTTTGCTAATTTTTATATTTCATTCATTTGAGATGATCCTTGACTTTGGAAATTTGTCTTATATTTTCCCCTTGCCTTTCCTTTGCATAGATTGGGAACCCGCTGCTGAGACTGGATCGGGACATTCCATCGACATACGAATTCTTCTGGTCGCATGGAATGATATCTGATGAAATAGGCCTTACTATTATGAATGAGTGTGATTTTGATGACTATACCTTCCCAAGTCCTCACAATGTGTCCAATTCTTGCAACTCTGCCATATCAGAGGCAAACCGCATAGTTGGAGATTACATCAACAATTATGATGTGATTCTAGATGTTTGCTATCCATCCATAGTTGAACAAGAACTCAGATTAAAAAAGATGGTAACTTTTGCTGTCCTGTTTTCTCATTTTATATTAGCTTAATTTCCAGCTTATCCATGTGTCCTCTTTTATGCAGGCCACCAAAATGAGTTTAGGTGTAGATGTTTGTATGACCTATGAAAGACGTTTTTACTTTAATCTTCCTGAGGTTCAAAAGGCTCTCCATGCTAATAGAACCAATCTACCATATCCATGGTCTATGTGTAGCAGGCAAGTATTGTGTAACAACGTTCTTGAAACTACCTGAAAAAATGTTTGTATGCTGATTTCACTGTGTCCCAATTGGCAGCCAGTTGAATTATAACGAGACTGATGGGAACATCGATATCCTACCTATTCTCAAGAGGATCGTTGGGACTAAAATCCCAGTTTGGGTTTTCAGGTAAATATGCAAAACGTGTACAGTATTGAGTAGTCCCTTGTATTATTATTTGCAAGTAACTGATTGGATATAAAATGACAACAGTGGAGACCAAGATTCAGTGGTACCATTACTAGGTTCTAGAACACTGGTTCGTGAACTAGCTCATGACTTGAAGTTCGATGTGACAGTCCCATATGGAGCATGGTTCCACAAAGGGCAGGTACATAGGATACTACTCGTTTATTAACTTTTTACTCCCTCCCTTTCCAAACATAAGGTCACTTATTTGTTTTTGTGAAAGTTACTAAATTATAATATATGTCACATGCAGTTAGAATATATGTTGATTTATAAGTAGAATAAATCAATTTTGAGGAACAAAATAATTTTAGTCAAATAAAAGTGATGAATTTTTTGAACTTTCATTTTTTTTTTCTTTCAAAAAGTTAAAGTGGTCTTATATTTACTACGAGACATGTTACTTTAACAAATGAGATTAATGGTTGTGGGTAATGTAGGTAGGAGGTTGGGTAACAGAGTATGGAAACTTGTTGACTTTTGCAACTGTGAGAGGGGCAGCTCACATGGTACCTTATGCTCAGCCTTCAAGATCTCTTCATCTTTTCAGTTCATTTGTGCGTGGCCGCCGATTACCCAACACCACTCGTACTTCCATTGACTAGCTAACTACTAACACATTACACAATTATTTCCGGGGAATAAGTAAAATGTCCATTTATTCTTAACCAACTCCATCTTCTTTCTATATTCTTTATTGCGTAAGCAAAATCCAATTCATTGCTTTCAAGTTTATATTGAGATCGCGCAAATTATTAAATCGTGTATGATATATGTTTTGAGTCTCTTTATAATTTGTTTTCAAATGTTACGTAGATTGTCTTTTCCAGTTTGAATAAGCTGAATTAAGAATTCGTCGGATTTTTATTTTTTTCGTTTCTTTCATCTAATTCTTTGTTCATTCCCGAATGCACTAGCTTTTATAATGAAACGAACAAAGATGCCACTCTTGTCGTATTACATGATATTGGGCTACGTTAGGTTTGCTATTTAGTGGTATGAATGGTCAAGTGTGTGTTTAAAACACCCCAAAAGTCTTCTCTGAGTGGGGCGGTGTGCAACGGCAACTCTTCTCTGACTCCGGTTTGGGGGATGCCGGTGACCAAGCCGGCGGAGACAATGGCCAGGCACCAAAGTCGGTCTCCTTTAGAGACAAGTTAATGGGTGGGCCCGCCCATTCCCCAGAAGCTGACCCTGTTGATGACGATATTATATTGGAGGACGACGACTTCTCAGTGGCCATGGATGGTCTCATCCCTTCGATTACTTTTTCCCAGCGCGTCAAGGACATCATGGCGGAGAGCATGCGCTACGCTGTGGTGGTTAAACTCTTGGGGCGCTTTATGAGGCAGGACACCCTCTACAACCGGATTGAAAGCCTCTGGAAGCCCGCCTCCGGCTTCAAGCTCACCGAGTTGGAAGGTGGCTGTTATTTAGTTCGGCTACACTGCAATGAGGACTACCAAAAAGCTCTTCTAAGCGGCCCTTGGGTGGTTCTGGGTCACTACCTCACGGTACACCCCTGGTCCCCCGACCTTTCGCCACTACACTTTGAGATCAAACAAGTTTATGGATGGGTTAGGCTTCCTGGGTTGGCTTTCCACTACTACCACAAAAGTATCCTTCGTACTATCGGCGAGCGCATCGGTGAGGTACAGAAGATCGACTATAACACAGCCGGGGGGGTTAAGGCACGATTTGCCAGACTCGCGGTCAAAATAGACCTCCGGAAACCACTTGTCTCCAGGGTTAAGCTCGACGGTTCCACCCAATTTGTCGAATATGAGGGACTTCCAACTATTTGCTATTCCTGTGGTTGTTATGGACACCTTGAAGCCATCTGTCCCATCAAAACCAGAGGTTCCCCGTCAGGGCCCCAAGCGGCACCTCGCCCCCATGTCGCGACGCCGACGATGCCGGCCACCGACCCCTCTGGTGGGGCGCCAACTCCGACGTCACGTGAGGATCATATGTTTGGAGACTGGATGAAGGTGCCTGCGAAAGTTTGGCGGGGTACCAGACAGCAGAGAGAGGGTCAGGTGTCAGGTGACACCAGTAAGGCAAAAAGTATCAACAGGTTTGAGGCGCTGGCTACCTCGGATGACGCGCACATCACCAATCCGGAAAGTCAAACAAGGGAGGACACTGGATTGGCCACTGAGGGCCCCACCACCACAGCAAGCAAAAGGAATCGAGCCAAAAAAGCAGCGCATAAGGCTGCCAGCCTTCGGGTCAAACGGAGTGACAAACCCCTGAGTCAAAAGGAGAAAAAAAAGAGGAACCCATCCGTAACCAACCCAAGCCCAGACTCCATATTCCAAACACCTGCCTACCAAGCTTCCCTCCAGCCCACCACGTTAGACAAGGCCCACCATACAGTTGTCACCATGACTCCCTCAGACCCAAACTCTCCACCCACGATGCTGCAGCCCACCACTGCCAAGCCTCATCCACCTGGTAAGGAGAATATCCTGCCCCTCCCACCAGACTCTAGCCCAAGTAAGCTGGGTTTTCGACTCCAACCTGGGGTCAAAATCAAGAACCTCAAAACGCGGCATAAAGAGTCGGATGGAGGGCCCTCGGAGACTCTGAGCACCCTCATAGCTGAGGCCTTGGGAGCCCCACCTAACTCTGATGATGAGCTACCGTTTGTTGAAGCTGTGGAGGGCGTGCTCGATGAGGAGGTGGATCCTTCCCCCTCTGGTATGGAGCATTAACCCCTCATTTCTGCTGCTTTGTACATATTTTATGGATCTCTCTTTTTTTGTTTGGAACTGCCAAGGGGCAGCCTCCCCTTGTTTTCACAGGACTTTAAAGTCTCTTCTCCAAGGCTATAAGCCGGACATCCTTGTCTTAGTTGAACCGCGGATTGCTAGCATTCAAGCAGATAAAGCCATACGGAGAACAGGCTACCCCTATTCCCATCGAGTTGAGGCCCGAGGCTTCTCTGGAGGTATCTGGCTCCTCTGGAAGGCCACCGTGACTATTGATGTGCTGGTGAATCACCGGCAATTTATCCATGTCAGAGTTAGCTCCTCCCCTGCTGGTGGAGATTGTCTCTTCACTGCGATATATGGAAGCCCTACTCCTTCCCTCCGTGTGAAACTCTGGGAGGACCTCCTCCAGCTCCCCTCCCCTCCTACCATGGCCTGGCTCCTAGCTGGCGACTTTAATGCCACAGTCAACGCTGAGGAGCGCAGTGGGCGGTTGACGAGGCTTAGTGCTGGTGACAGGGGATTTAAAAGCTTCTTGCAGAGTAGCGGCTTGATTGACTTAGGCTTTGTTGGCCCTCGGTTCACTTGGCATCGAGGCCCACTTCATGTCCGGCTCGATCGAGCTTTGAGTAATGCTACCTGGGTTGACTCCTTCCCGAACACTCGAGTCCTCCACTTGCCTAAACTCCACAGTGATCACAGGCCCCTATTAATACAAACAGGTAGCGTGCGATGCAAACCGGACCCGCCCTTCAAATTCCTTGCCTCATGGTTGCTTCACCCTGATTTTGCTGGCATGGTTAGAGATGTTTGGGATAGTAGGCTAAGCCTCGCTGCCAATATCGGAAACTTCACTAACCGTGCTACGGCTTGGAATCGAACCACCTTTGGGCATATTGGTCGGCAGAAACGCAAGCTGCTTGCTCGGATAGGAGGTATTCAAAAAGCTCTTGAGCAACCGCAGCCTTCTGACTCGCTGTACCTGCTTGAGAACGAATTGATAGCAGAATACGAAGCCATCTGCCTCCGAGAAGAGGTACTCTGGATGCAAAAAGCACGATCTGACTGGATCAATGACGGCGATCGCAATACAAAGTACTACCATACTAAAGCCCTTTTGCGTCGGCGCCGCAACAAAGTTTCTATGCTTATGGATGACCACGGCAGGTGGGAGTCCTACCAACTTATATTGCAAACAATGGTGACTCAATTCTTCCGAGACATCTATCGCCTTGATGCTAGTGACTCACACGCCTATCATGTGCGGGGCAGCTTCCCCCTCATCCCAAGCCACATCACTCTCCATCTTGAGCGTGAATTAACCATGGAGGAGGTTAAGACTGCCCTTTTCCAAATGCACCCGTTAAAATCCCCTGGGCCTGATGGCCTCCATGCATTGTTCTTTCAGTCCCAATGGGAGGTGGTTGGTGACTCCATCTTCCAAGAGATGTTTAAAATTTTTCGGGGTAGTGACATTGATGCAAGTTTCAACCGCACCCTAATTGCTCTTGTTCCAAAAGTGGAACACCCCCAAACCATTCGTGAGTTTCGGCCGATAAGTTTGTGTACCACCACATACAAGTTGATCACCAAAATCCTCGCTTGTCGCCTGCAGGAAGCAGTGCCGACTCTAGCCCTCCCACAACAATCTAGCTTTATTAAAGGGCGTTGCATCACAGACAACATCATCATCGCCCAGGAGATAATCCACTCCATGCGACTTAAGCAGGGGCGGAAAGGTCTCATGGCTATTAAAGTGGACCTAGAGAAGGCTTTTGACCGGCTTCGTTGGGATTTTATTGAGGACACACTCCGAGATGCTCGCCTCCCAGTGAACTTGGTCGCCTTAATTATGCGATGCATCACCACCCCATCACTCCAAGTCCTCTGGAATGGGCAACCTAGCCCCCCCTTCACGCCCGGCCGGGGGATTAGACAAGGCGACCCACTCTCGCCTTACATTTTCGTCCTTTGTATGGAGCGCCTATCGCAAGCTATCCACCGAAAGGTCCTTAATGGTCAATGGCAGCCGGTTAAGCTTGGTGCGACGGGCCCTCCACTCTCTCATCTATTCTTTGCGGATGACCTACTACTTTTTAGCACCACTGAGCCTCGGCAGATTCAACTCATGAGCCAGACCCTTCAGGAGTTCTGTGCGGCCTCG
Source organism: Mimosa pudica (assembly GCA_029929735.1). Lineage (NCBI taxonomy): Eukaryota > Viridiplantae > Streptophyta > Magnoliopsida > Fabales > Fabaceae > Mimosa > Mimosa pudica. Next base: position 1,650,325 of record JAKELP010000007.1, read on the forward strand.
GGGCATAAAGTGAGTCCCTCGAAAACCAGAATTCTTTTCTCCCAAAATGTGAATTCCCAAACTGCCAGCAGCATCTGTACCACACTCGGGTTTCAGCAAACTGACAATTTGGGGCGATACCTTGGAGTGCCGCTGATTCATGGCCGTGTTGTCAAAGACACTTACGGATACTTGTTGGATAAGATCAAAGCTAAGCTCACTGGTTGGGTTGCGAGCTCTATTTCCCTGGCTGGCCGGATCACGCTTGCCCAAGCTGTCCTCTCGGCCATTCCTTATTACACAATGCAAACAACCAAGCTTCCCTCCTATATCGCCTCTGAGCTACGGCGGCACGTGACTTCCTTTATTTGGAATAGCTCGGCCTCTAAACATAGTCCACACCTAGTTAAGTGGGAGGTTTGCTGCAGACCCAAGAGTTGCGGTGGCTGTGGACTTAAGGACTTTGCCGCACAAAACTCGGCCTTCCTTCTGAAACTCGCTTATCAGATCAAGACCGAGCCTAACCAATTATGGGTCCAGGTCCTCCGGAACAAGTACAAATGGGATAATGTCACACATGAAGCCCCGACAGCAAAGGGTCGCCACTCTTACTTGTGGCGGAGTCTAGCTGGCTTATGGGATGAGCTCAATGTAGGCATCCAATGGGGGTGGGGAATGGCACCGAGACCAGGTTTTGGGCTGACTTTTGGCTTGATGATCGTGGACCCCTATGGCTTCTAGTTGATCGTCCTGTGCCGGTTCAGGATTTGCACCTGCCTCTAAGCCATTTTGTTACTAGCTTGGGTGAGTGGAATGTGTCCTCGTTTGCAAGTGCTCTCCCTGCTGAAATTGTTGAGGAAGTCCTGCGGATTAAGGCTCCCAACGCTGCGGACCCACCTGCGTCAAATTCCTGGGCGCTGGATAAGGCGGGTTTCACAGTTAAAGCAGCTTACCGCCTCCTCCAGGAGGACTACTGGCCTGATCCTAGTACCCGCTGGCAGCACGCTTGGACTTGGAAAGGCCCGCAACGGATCCGTGTCTTCCTCTGGCTTACCTTAAGCAACAAGTTGCTCACAAACAAGGAGCGGCATCGTCGTCACCTGACAGCGACCCCCGCTTGCGATATTTGTCAAGATAGTGTAGAGGACCTTGAGCACATCCTGCGTTCCTGCACTCTGGCCCATGAATGTTGGCGGCTAATCATTCCTGGTAACCGCCTGCAATCCTTCTTTACTATGGACTTTGATCGCTGGCTCATTGTGAACCTCAAACAAACTCACAGTCGGCCAGGGTGGAGCACTCTCTTTGGCATTCTTTGTTGGAAATTTTGGAACGCTAGGAATGGCCGAATTTTTGCCCATGATTTTATGCAGCCTTATCAGCTTGTGATGGAGGCTGTTTTTTTGTATGAAAGCACCATCAAAACTGTGGCAGCAACTACTTTTCTAGGACCCCACTAGTTTACTCTGACCAATCTTTTGTACATATCTCCTTGCACGCAAGGATGATACCATGTAACCATTTTTTTGACTGATTAATACATTCCACTTTCACTCAAAAAAAAAAAACACCCCAAAAGTCCAGTGAGAAAGCGGAAAGCAACTGTCGGTTTTTTTTCTTTCTTATTTTTATGTTTGGGTAGCACCTAGTGGAAAAGGCTAATGTCTTGTAAGTTTTGAGCAAAATATATAGTGTTTGAACTTGAAGGGTTTACATAAGTGGTGAGTAATTTCGTCTTTTGGGTTTGATCCTCATCCCTTGTTAATAAATCAAATTTATAGGAGAAATTAGTCTCATTTGGCATATAAAAAGTAGAGGATGAGAAGGAAAACTTGGGAAGAGGGAGGGAAAGGAAAAATATAAAAAGTAGAGGATGAGATGGAAAAAAGGAATATATACACACACACAAAGAAAAATGAACTAACAGGCCCTAAAATATTAAATAAGGTTATTTTTTGTCAAATTTTTTTTTCACTCTCAAATATTCACCCACAATATACTTTACTTATTTTCTCTTATTATAACATCTTTTTAACCAAAATATAATTTCTTTAAACTTATAATTCTTAAAATAAGGGAGAAACTCAACCTTTAAAATTGTCAAAAATAACATTTTCAATGTTTGAACTTATCATCCATTAAATTTTTGCTTTCGATTTTTCTTAATTTTAAGTTCACATTTTTCTTTCTAAACTGTAGCAATATATGCAACTTTTATATGTGTAATATTTATTAAGAATCATGTCCTTTTAAGTAATTTTTTTAACTTTTGAAAAATTGTCCAGATATTTAATGAATTTTTTTTTTTTTGAAAACATTAAGGATACAAAATAAATCACTTGAGTTTTTTTATATTTTCCCACAAAATTAATTATTTTTACTTTTAAATTAAACTATAACCTAATCACATATAGCATGTATTGTCATTTAATAGTTTCACTTTCATGCTTAACTTAAAAAAAAAGTCAATTTGATCATATAATTAGGACATGAGAGAGTATAAAGAGGGAAAAGAAAGTTGATGTATATCTAATACTTCCTCCAGTACATAATAAGAGCTCAAAATTTGAATGATTTTGTTTTAAAATATAAGAGATTGTCTTACATTTTCTTATCATTTAATGCAAAATTTTTGGAACAGAACTACCCATTAAATTTTAAAACTGGGGTAAAAGTGTCCATCACTGTTAATTTTTTACTTTTTTACTCATCATTCTCTATCGCGTCATCACTCATCAAAATACGTGGCAAATTTATGTATTTATTTGTTCTTATGTGATAATGAAACAACAGAGGATGATGAGTGAAAAAGTAAAAAAAAAAACTAATAGTGATGTGCACTTTTCCCCAATTTTGAAATTTGATGGTTAATTTTGCTCCAAAAAATTTTAAATGTGTATTTTTACAAGTTCGTGATACTTATATAGACATTGTTGTAGTTTACCCCTCTATTAAAAGATTGTTGTTGAAGTGTTTTTTCTTCATTCACCCGATGGAAAGGGTCTTAAACACTGATAACACTTGCAAATTATAGGTTCCATATTTAATATTGAAGAAAACATAAAATTCAGTATTTGTAAGCGTATGGATATTTGTTTATGAATATAGATATTCGGGTGTCTTTAATTATCATTAACATTTTCCTACCATGTGGGATTTTCTTTTTTATTGTTTATTTACCTAAGATGCATTTTGATTTATTAATGTCAAATTGTTAGAAAACGAGTTGTAGCATTAACTCTTTCGCAATCAAGAACCTTTGCTTAAGAAAAAATCAAAAAAAAATATCCGAAGACAGCTAAAGAATGGTAAAAAAATGAGCCCTTGTTTAAAATCCACAGGAATTGCATTTCCCAATTGTATCCTCCATTTCTTCTCAAAACAACTGCACCCCTTGTTTTCTCTAAACCCACCAAATCACAACTCCTCTAAATCCACCACTTGTAACATCTTTCCTCATCTGCACTTACCAAAATACCCTTTCCTCAAAACACCATCCCACCCAAACAAATGGGCAAACATGACCCAATTAACTCCTAAAACGCCCCCATTCTTCAAATCTTCAGCCAACTAACCCCACAAGCTTAAGTAATGGCATTCCCGTAATTACCCCACAATCCAAGGCCCATTCAATTTCATCCCCATATAAAATCACACCTCTACTACTCACAGTGACAATAATCACCACTTTCCTCAAACGCCACGAATCAAAGCATTAGCCAGCCATGCAGAGTTGTCACTACCTTGCCACCCGCCCATTTTCCAGCCACGTCACCAGACTCCGATCACCACCGCCAATCTCCGCCGTGGCAGCCCCTATCAAAAACCGAAAGGCCCACTCAATGCCACCAGAGAAGGCTGAAGTGTTCAAGTCACTAGAATCTTGGGCCTCTAGTGGGCTTCTTCCACTGCTGAAGCCCGTGGAGGAGAGCTGGCAGCCGCAGGATTTTCTGCCCGACTCATCCCTGCCGTTCGATGAGTTTAAGGATCAAGTGAAGGCTTTGAGGGACCGTACGGCTGAGCTGCCTGACGAGTACTTTGTTGTACTTGTTGGTGATATGATAACGGAGGACGCATTGCCTACTTATCAGAGTATGATTAATAATCTTGATGCTGTTGGAGATGAGTCCGGGGCGAGTCCTGACCCGTGGGCCGTTTGGACCCGCTCTTGGACTGCTGAAGAGAATAGGCACGGTGATTTGCTTAGAACTTACCTCTATTTGTCTGGTCGGGTTGATATGCACAAGGTGGAAAAAACTGTTCAATATCTCATCGGCGCCGGAATGGTACGTAAGAGACAACATATTATGTTCCTTGATTCTTCTCTATATATACCCACTTAATTTTAATATAATTAGATATTACAAGTGTAGTTTGTTTATAAGTTAGATTTCTAACTCTTTTACTTATACTCCCACCAATATAATAAGAAGAGCCTACGATTTAAATAATTTTGTTGCAAAATCTTATATTCATGCATTTTTCCTGCTTTGCATATAGCTTTCTTTTATATATTATTATTGGTTATGTATTTTTCTCAATTTAATAATATCATAATTTTATTATGAGCAATATTAGAAAGAAAACATTAACTCTAACTCTAGACATTCAACTAATGTGTTTTATTATCAAGAAATATGTTTTAATGGCTGAGCTCTTATATTCTGAAGGAATAATGTACTTTTAGTTTTATATAAGTAAGTTATATTAATTTTGGAAGTTGTTAATTTTATGCTCTTAATTTATATGAAGACAACTTTATCTCTCACTTTAAGTACATTAGTTTGTTTGGCAAAAAAAAGGAGTGAGTACATTGGTCTTTCGGTCACAAAATGTTATTGTTTAAACCCAATTTGGCAAGACTCAGTTTAATATCATACTATCCTCAGTTCATTTTCTTTTTCAATGTTGGACTTTGTTTTTAGAAATTTGCATAAATTGCGTGTGATAAGTATGTTAGGTTTGTCATGACAAAATCGGTGGCAATGTGATGTTATTCAATTCCACGTTATATAACCTTAATTCATATTTCATTTTTTTTAAGTTACTTTCTTAATATATAGGAGCATTACATGAACACGTTGGTGTGTGATTTGTGAATAGATTAACAAAGAATAATGGTAATTGAAAAAATGGCAGGATCCAGGAACAGAGAACAATCCATATTTGGGGTTTGTGTACACGTCATTTCAAGAGAGAGCAACATTTGTGTCACATGGAAACACGGCGAGGTTAGCAAAGGAAGGTGGAGATCCAGTGCTGGCCAAAATATGTGGGACCGTAGCGGCGGACGAGAAACGGCACGAGAATGCTTACGCTAGAATAGTCGAGAAGCTTCTGGAAGTGGACCCCACAGGTGCCATGGTGGCCATAGCTGACATGATGCACAAGAAGATCACCATGCCAGCTCATCTTATGTACGATGGGAGGGACCCACGCCTGTTTGAGCATTTCTCTGCTGTGGCGCAGCGTATGGGGGTGTATACGGCCAATGATTATGCTGATATATTGGAGTTCTTGATCGGACGGTGGAGATTGGAGAAGCTTGAGGGGTTAACGGCTGACGGGAGGCGTGCACGGGATTTTGTGTGTGGCTTAGCGCCCAGGATTAGGAAGTTGCAGGAAAGAGCTGATGAGAGAGCGAGAAAGATGGGGGCTCATGGTGTCAAATTTAGCTGGATCTTCAATAAAGAGGTGGCGTTGACCATTTGACCATTACGTGTAGTTAACTAGTTATGGTTTGTTTTGGTCACTGCCGCCAAGAAAAACTGATTTGTGTGTTATATAGAATATGTCATTTTCTTTAGTTTTTTCTACGGAATGAATACTAGATAGTTGAGACTTTAATTTGGTGCTTTCGTTCGTCCCTTTCTTTAATTTTCCTCTCCACTCCAATTAATTTGCCGCTTTTAGTTTCTCAACGAATTTGGATCCAGCTTTTTTAGAAATGAAGGATGAAGTTGGAGAAATAAGTGTGAAGTGGGGTATAACTTCTTTTTAAAAAAGAGTGAAACTTCATGTGTATGGCACAATTGCACATGTGTTCTGGGTCTGGCTCTATTTTTAGCTTTTACTTTCTTTGAGCTTGCACAGTTAAAGCATCATAAAACATCAATTACACGCAGAGCATCCTCCAGAGATTTTGAAATAGCTTTTACGTGATATATTTGAAAATGCTAAAAGAGAATAGCTCAACTAATTAATTTAAGACAAATTTTTGATGTTTAGGAAAAGAATTTTTGTTGTCCCACATTCAACTTGGCTCTTGTTCAGTTCTAGTGCCCATCACAGTGAGATTTTAGTCTTTTTCATAGTAACAAAGGGCTAAAAGCTAAAGGCCCGACCAATCAATATGTTGTGAAAACAAGAATGTCGGTCCATGAAAAAGCAAAACAGGGGATGGTTAAACAAGAAGATTCACAAGCTTGAAAGGTACTGTTTTCTATTTCTAGAAAAGGCACGTAATGTAAGGAAACGGGCAGCCCTTAATTCTCCAATAAATCGTTCTTCATCAATCGGTGGGTGTGGGTAGTTAGCATGGTACGAAGCCACGTGAGCGCCCAGCTCACGCAATAAGGTCGCCACTCGCCAGCATTCCCAAACTAACGTGTCAGTCTCGGCTACTTTTATTGGCGGGAAACATTGGTTTTGATAGGATTGGTACGACCACAAGTATATATAAAATTGCGTTTGCGTACCATTTTTTTTAAGTTTTCGGTCATTGATCGATAATGATTAGGTTAATACGTGAGATTCGGTTTTTTGAGCTTGATTGAGGTTTTAACCCTGATCTATTACTAATGTATTTTTGAACTAATAACGAAGTAGATCCTGATCTACTATGTTAAAATAATCGCACCGAAGATCACTCCTATAGACAAAATTAATTAATAGATAAACTTTCGTGCACTAGAGATGGATGATATTTAAACTTTTATGATCTATGGTGAGTAAACAACAATCTGTCTCCCATAGTCAAGGTGGAAAATAAATCATCGATCTTTTCCAATTTGTTTTTCCTTTGGAAAGCATACACGTTTACTCAACTTTATTTTGGACATGGTTATTCCGTCCTCTATAACCATATGCATTTTTTTTATAAGTAGACATTGACCAACAAAGTGAAGAAGAGGGATGTATGACCTGAAAGCTCCTAAAATGTTATAGTTGAGGGAATTACTTGTAATACACTGGGTGCAGTATATATTTTTCTTCATTGAACACACTGTTATACAAGATTTTTGTACTACTATTTATAAATACCCTATCCATTCTTAAATGATTTTTTAAAAAAATACTAATAAATCCAAATAAGTTATCTATAAATTAATTTCTTCAAATTTTTATTAAAACTAAGTGTGTGTTTGGGAACATAAAAAAAACACTCTTCGGCAAGCCTAGACAAAACTCTTCTCACATATAGTTAAACTAGTTAGGACCATATATTCTAAAAATACCATTAAATTATAACCATTCTTTGTAAGATCGCTTTTAAGCAATATTTTGGTCATAAATATTCTTTGTAAGATCGCTTTTAAGAAATATTTTGGTCATAAATACAAGATCTTCATCCATTTTATCTCAAATTTATTTATAATTCCCAAATCACTCCTTTACTTTCTTTAGAAACAAATTTTGTCCAATGTACAATCACTTTTAAAAGTACAATCATTTTTAGAAAGATAATCTAAACAAACATGAATAAGTCCTTATATTAAACATCCTTATTCTCACCAAAAATGGTCCAACTAAATCAAAGAGAGCGTTAATTAGTTTTATGGGTGTGTGTAGACCTATTGGAGTTGAACATTCAAATTTTGGGCAACTCTAACCTCAACAGTAGAATTAAACAAGGTAAAAGTAGCGTTTTATTTCGACTATGGGTACATGACACCAAAGGTAGAATCAGAGAAACAAATTATCACCTATAAACTCTCCCATTCACACTGCACATAATATTCCCACAATCTCATAAGAAAACTATATGAAGCCACTCTCTCAAATTTTATTCTCACTCTTCCCCACAGACACAAAATGGAGTCTCCCTGAGTTCATGAACTCACTCTTCCATCCGGATGATGCACCTGATTGACTCCCCTTTCAGCATCAAGTCAAATGCTTTGTTGATCTCTGAGAAGGTCACCGTGTGTGTGATGAACTTCTCCAATTCCAGCTCCTGCAATTACATAAGTATAATGTCACAATCTTGTGGCATTTCTAGATGAAGACCACAACACACTTTTATGTTTAAACTTACCCCTTTCATGTACTTCTCCACAACATTGGGAAGATCAGTGCGGGGCTTATAATTACCATAAAAAGTTCCCTTCAGAGTCCTCTCATTTAAGAAATTCATAGGATGAGTTTTGAATGCATCATCTTTGCTTGGAACACCCACAAGTACAGCCACACCCCACCCCTGCCAAGAAGCATTACAAAGTTCCCAAATTAATAAACTCTTGAATATAGTGCTATGGCAACCGTAAAAGATCAATCCTGGTAATTCTGAGTGATTACATCGTGAACACATTCAAATGCTGAAATCATGGCTTGTATGCTTCCCGTACATTCAATAGCACGGTCCACTCCTCCATTGGTCATTTCAGCTATTACCTGTTTTGCCATTAAATTTACAGTCTCAATCCTTCTCAATCCTTGTTTTAAGCATAACAAGAAACACAAAAAACAGTTAAAGTCACATCAAACTAACCTCTTGAACAGGTTTGTCTTGTTCTTTTGGGTTCAAGAAGTGAGTGACCCCAAACTTTTTGGCTGACAACAAGATACGGATGTTACCATCAGTAATTGATGGATACCAATCAGAATTCTGTAAACATTTAATATATGAAAAACAGTACCTTCTTCGAATCGGCTGTTAACTAAATCCACCCCAATAATCTTTGAAGCACCAGAAATTCTTGCTCCTTCACAAGCCTAGAATCCAAAATACAAATAAGAGCAGGAATCACCAGCAAAACCACGATTATTAGCTGGAAAACTGCAATATAGTGAGAAAGAGATTGAGAAAATAATAACATACAGCAAGGCCAACAGCTCCCAGTCCAAAGACTGCAACAGTAGAGCCAGGCTTTGGTTTTGCAACGTTAATAGTAGCGCCAAGGCCTACAGGAATCAATGAAAAACACCATTAAAGAACAGAAAACACATCCAGTTTGCTAATTTATACAACATCATGGGGTATTCCAAACCTGTGCATATTCCACAACTGAGAATACAAACTTTGTCAAGTGGAGCAGCAGGGTTAATCTTTGCAACACATCCGGCATGAACAACAGTGTACTCGCTAAATGTGGAGGTTCCAATAAAGTGGTAAATGGGCTGTCCATTTTTGGAGAACCTGGTCTTGCCATCACTGAGCATGACACCCCTGTCGGTGTTAATCCTAAGAAGATCACACATGTTGCTCTCCTCTGACTTACAGTGTGGACATTCCCCACATTCTCCTGTAAACACAGGCAGGGCATGGTCTCCTGGTTTCAGATGAGTCACACCCTCACCAACACTCTCTACAATTCTGTTCAACATTACCACAATTTTATTATTAGCAGTCTATAATGACACGTGTCCATCAAATGCTTCACTTGTTCTTTCTTTAACTCTTTTTATGGTTCTCTAACATGAAAGAATCTGAAGAACTAGATACTCGTAAAATGACACATTCTAGAACTAGATAATCTATATCATAAACTGAGATCAAGATCAAACCAATGATCATATTAAGATAAATGAGCGGTTAAAGAGCAAAAGGAAAATAAGTGTGCATTGTATTTTCCAAACAAAAAATGAGCATTGGACAATATCTATGAAAGGAAAACGTACCCTCCTGCTTCATGACCAAATATACGAGGAAATACTGGAGTCTGGCCCTGAAATGAGACAAAACCAAACGCACCTTAGATTAGGTTGAGAAAAATAATGACCGAGGATGATTGTGGCCCACAGAATCCAAAGACTTACACCAGATATTTTCCTGGGTTTATAATATGATGCAAAAGTAGGAAGGCAAGGCAAGGTATGAAATGTGGGAAATTGAAAAGGAAATATGAGTGCTGAGGTCCAATAGCCCACTAATGTGAGATGTCCAGAAAATGAAAGTAAGTGAGAGAGAGAAAGTACCTTGGCCTCCCAGAAGTAAACATCAGTGTGGCAGAGAGAGGTGAAGAGGATCTTCAAACGCACTTCACCAGCCTGTGGTGGGGCCACCTCTACTTCTTCGATGGACAGAGGCTTGCCAGCCTCCCACGCCACAGCGGCTACATGTTACGAATATTAACCCCATACATAAGTTACAAAAGCAAAAGCAGAATCGATAGAGAGAGAGGTGAGAGAAAGGGAGTTGAAGTGAGAGAAAGGGAGTTGAAGTGAGAGCATACATATATATACCTTTGCACTTGATAATCTGACCAGCAGTGCTCGACATGGCTACAATACAGTACACTATAGTACAGAAGACAATGGAGAGAAAGAAGGAGAAGGAAAAGGAAGAGGGTTGGGGAAGAGAGAGAGGGGGAAGGGATTGTATTTATAGGAAGGGAAGGAAAAAAGGCGTCGGCATTGGAATGCATATGAATATGAATATGAATATGAATAGGTAGGCTGCTGGAGGCGACAAAGTTAAATCCAGGGGCGCCGTGGATTCACCACCCACTGCCACGCACTTCTCTCTACTGTCCACCTCCCTCTCTTTTCTCCATTTTTCTATTCTCACTTTCCCTTTTCTAGAGAACTGGAAAAAGATAAATTAATTAATCACAGATCCTGCCACGTCATCAATTATGTTCATGTGTGTCTGTGTCTATCACACACAACCGGTTATATTGGCAACTCATTATCATTAATATATCGGGGGGATGTCTGCCCGTAAAAGTAGAACTGGGAATTCCCAATCCAGTTCGCCTTAAAAAAAGCGGGTCGGGCCAAAGAAAATGGATCCCACTTATATTGGGTTGAATTGCGTTAGTAGGTCGCTTATATCGGGTTGCTTCAGGCTAGCCCACCGGGTTGGCGGGCTAGCCCGCTTACTTTTTTTAGAAAAGAAAATTTGTCTTTTCCTGGGTAATGAAAATTATCTGCCTTTTTTTCATAAACTCATCTTCCTTTTCTCCATTCTTTCGCCTCTTGTTTGTTTTCATCTTCAATTTGAATTTTTTTAGGCTTTATTTTGTTGTGTGTGAGGTTTCAGATTTTGTTTTGGAGTGTGTAACGTGAATATGTGAATTTAAATATATATTAAACATATGAGGAAGAAAATATAGCCAAGGTCATGGATATATATTTTTACGTATGAGGTTTCCCACATGGGATTGAAAAAGGGGTGCAAAAAAATCTTTTGACATTGTAATATGTTATAAATATTTTATCTTTGTTGTTGGGTAACAATAAAAAAAGGTTGAAGATTAAAGAATATATATATATATATATATATATATATATATTAGAAATTAGATAACATATGTTAAGGATCTTTGAAAATCATAAACTATTTTGAATTTATTCACATTATAGTTTTGAAATTTAGACAGATAAATCAAAACTATAATGTGAACAAATTCAAAATAGTTTATGACTTTCAAGACAAATAACATATAAATTTGATTGGGTGGATCTTGATTGAGCGACTTGATATTTGTAGCTTTTATATCTTGTAATATATAGTGGTATCCAATTTTATTCAAAAAAAATAGACAGATAAATTTATTCATTTGCCTTGTTAGTAAATGATGCTGTCACAAATTTTTTGTGTTTACTTTACTATTTTAATGTTCAACTTTAAATTTTTAAAAAATAATTTAGCTTGTAATTCGGGTCGGGTCGGGCTGGCCAGCCTATTAATAAATACGGGTCGGGTTATGATATTCCAGCCCGCATTAGAATCAGGCCGGGTCGGACTATCCCACTTCTAAGGTGGGCCGGGTGGGGGTTGACCCGTTTAAAGCGGGCTAGCCCTTTTCCCGGCTCTATGTAAAAGCCCCAATTTATTTTCTCAAAATAAGATATATAATAAATGAAATATTCTAATGATATTAATATTGATTCTCATAGTTCAGTACAACAAGCCAATATAGTTTTTTTTATAAGGACAAGCGAATTATAGTTTTAGGGAGAATTTCAATTAAGGACCAAATTTGGGAATTAATTTCTGTCAAGGACCAAAACATTCTGAAAATTCTGTGGAGGACCTAGGTCCTTGAGGGAAGTAAAATGGATGTATGAAAAGACTGAAAAAGCCCTCTTTGGTCCCAAACAAAAATTAAAAGCATAGGCATTGAGATCATAATTATAAACCCCCCAAACACCACGTTCTTCTTCACTCTTCCCTTTTATGTAGGGAACCCATTGCCCATTCTTCTTCTTCTTCTTCTTCTTCTTATGTAAGGTAAACCCATGAAGGAAAAACAATGAATCTTTGATAACCAAACACACAAACAACTTCTTCATTCTTCTTCCTTTTCATGCAAGTCATTTCTCATTTTCTTCTTTTTCTTCTCAGACGAAGTTGAGATGAAATTTTTTGTTTTTGTTCTTTTTTTCCCTTTCTCTTCACTGCCTCTTCCCAGCTCCAAAATAAAGAGGATGAACCGAGAAATGTGTTTGGTGTGTGCCTCCCCATGAACCGTGAACCCTCCTCATTCTCTTGCCTTTTTTTTTATTTGCTCTCCATTTTCTTCTTTTTGTTTTTCTGTGTGAGGTCTCCAAAGGAGTGTGACTTTGTCTTTTTTTCCTTTTGCTTGAAAACACGTGGCACAAACTAATATGTTTGAACATTCAAAATGAGATTCGTTTCATTCAAAAAAGGGTTTTCGAAAGCAATAAGATTATTTAGGAGGCAGAATGCAAATACACAAATCCTAATTTTCACATAAACACAATGCAAAGGAAAAAAGCTAAGTCATTTTTGGAAATAAAGCAAAGAGGGAAGAAGTATAATGAATAGGAGTGAGGGAAACTTCAAGTTCCTTAGACTTGGGACTTCAAGTTGCAAAGACAGAGCCACAATTGAGGAGAGGAGAGAGAGAATATCTTAGACAGACCTCAGACTTCAAGTTCCCCTGAGAAGAAACGGAACAATCCGACGGAGAGGGAAGCTGCGAGTGAGTGAGGGGAGTGGCCGACTGCGTTGGTGAGGAGTGAAGGAGGGAACGACGATGGTGAGGAGGGAGCGACGAAGGAGGAGTATCGTGAGGAGAGTGACTGAGGAAAGCAAGATTAGAGCTGATGGTGTTAGTGGTGTGGTGATGTTTGAGAATGATGCAAAATTAGGAAGATTTACCTTACAAATAAATAAGGGCATTTTAGTCTTTAGACTTACTGATTTAATTTCAATTTGCCCCAAGGTCCTCAACTGATGTTTCAATTTAGTTTGGTCCTGCTTTTTAATTAATTCTCTATTTTGGTCCTTATTTGAAATTCTCCCATAGTTTTATCATGGACATAAAGGTTCAAAATAGTTTCAAAACGATAAAAATAGTACTCCCTCCGGTCCTAAATATAAGACCTTTATGGAGAGTTCATTTTGGTCCTAAATATAAGACCTAATTAGAATTTTAATCAATTTTTCCCAAATTGCCCTTATTACTTATTAATTGTAACTTTCTCCGCGTAACCTTCGGCCAACGTTCGCCATCATCCCTCAACTGATACAACTCATAGTACAGTACAATATGCTTCTTCATGAAATTCTCGTCTTGCGCGTAAGTACGAAATCCTTTAGCCACAACAATCCTATCTCTCCTATGAAACAAAAGTTCGCCGATCCAACGCGATTAATGATCGTCCACCGCCGGCATGTTGCAACAGAATAACATCTGAACTAAGCCGATTCCACCACCGTGGTGGTTGGAGGCGACGAAGTAAGAAGATTTCTGATCGAACGAAGTGTTGAGGAGGACTAACAATGGAGAATTTGAAATTGAAGAATCAACTATGGAGACAAGGTTTTTGTGATTTAAATCAAGTTCAGATTGAAGGAAGTTTTTGTCGTGTGCTTGGCTTCATTGTGCGTCTTTTCCACTGTGTGTCAGGAGTTGCAGGTGAGAGAGTTGTAATGCGGAGGATACTATGTGTCTTTTTTAGTTTTGATGTAAGGGTATTTTTGGAATACCATGTAAAGTTAACTAACTTAGCTGCATTCCTTAATCTCCCCAAATTTAGTAATTAGGTCTTATATTTAGGACCGGAGGGAATACAACATAACTTTTATTCCATGGAAAGAAACTTAAGGTAAAGAGATCTCTCCTTGTTTGCTAATGTTGGTCAATATATTGGCTTAGGAAAAGTAGAGAAAATAAGAACACTGTAATTTGATAGTTTATAAGAAATTGGGTATATCACTTGATAAGAAATTCTTATATTCAATAGTTTAGGAACACAGTAATTTAGATAAGAAAATATCACTCAGAAGATTCTTACTTTTATTTGAGTTGTATCGAACATTTTGAAAAAAAAAATTGGAGATGTGCATAGGTTATATATTCTAAGGCATTTCTGTGCTTATAGCAACTCAAAACATTCTATTTTACAATTATTGTGCCTAAAAATATTAAGTTTTTCAAAGAAATATTGCCCATAAATTTTTTTTACAAGATGTAAAATCTTTTTGCATAAACGGCAAACAAAAACCACTCCCTTTGAATATAAATATAAGACTTATTAGTAAATGTGTTTGGTCCGAAAATGTGTTCAAAAACCACTCCCTTCGCACTTCAACTTGCCAACCACGTTAATTGGTTTTGCTGTTGTGTTTGGTCTGAAAATGTGTTCAAAAACAAAATGGCATGTGCCTTGCGTATGTTGGTGTGGGTGGCGCTTGCGCCGTACTGGGGGATCCCTATGGGATATCTTAGTCCCACATCGACCAGGAATGTGTGTATGTATGAGTATATAAGTAGGACATTCGCACTTCAGCTTGTCAACCGCGTTAGTTGGTTTTGCTGTTGTGTTTGGTCCGAAAATGTGTCAAAAAAAATATAAGACTTATTAAACTACTATTTCTAAGCCAAATTATAAGAACATTATGACTTTTTTAGATAAATTAGTGATGCAAAATTAATCAATCTTAAATTATCAATAATTATGTTTTTTTTCTCAAAACTAATTTATTATACCTATAAATTAATTATAGGTGGCATTTGTTATAATTAAGTAGTCAAATTTGCCTCTTAACTAGTGCAAAAAATTCAAAGTGTCTTATATTTAGAACCAAATGGACTATTGTTGTTGGATGAGCACCACTGGTAGAAATAACTTGGTAAGAAATCAACAAAAATTAGAATTCTATTATATTTGAGACTAAAATCAAATTCTCTCCTAGAACCCCATATATTTAGGATCAGCAGAAGTAGTATTTTAATTTTTTGAATAAGAAAATAGAAATGTCAAGTGATGTGACGAAGTGAGCATGAGTGAAATTCATCTGGGTGTTATGAACTTCTTTACAAATTGGAAGTTCATCTTGGGCAGAACTTTAAGTGTAGTATGAAGGTAAATAGTTTTCATAATGTAGCATTTAAGGAAGAAAATTTTGTGTTTATAGTATGGGGCCGGGGTAAAAAAGCCGAATATATGGGAGGCCCATAGAAGACTTCACTGAAATCAAATTTTGAAGGCCCAGAATCTCAAGGTTTCGAAAATTGTTTAAAAACCATTGGTATCCGTATCAATATATTAGAACATTACAGTCTCTACACGAATATATAAAAGTCGTTTTCTTCGGCCTTAATAATAAGAAGATGGGTAAGTAATTGGTACAAGGCAAAGGCAAAAAAAAAAATGAGACGTTCTCGGGCTTTATGGACCTAAATAGGATGATCGACCCAAATGAGAATGTCCCTGACCGGCAATGGGAATTACAGAACTACTAGTACAATATCCATTTAGGAATAGAGTGAGTAATATATAAATAGATGATATTGTTGATAAACTGAAAGAATATAATTACTGGAAAGAAAAACGCAACTTGTTTCGGGATTTTATTTGCATCTGTAACGTAAGTTTTAGATTTTGGAATTTTATATCAATGAAATTCCTTTCCACTCAAAGAAAGAAGGCTAGTACAGAAGTTTGGTTCTTGATTTGCATTGGTCAGTCGTGTCATTGCTCTCTTTTGTTTTGTTTTGGTGACATGTGATTTGTAGAGGGGAGAGCAAAGCATAGAGAAGAAAGCAACAAGTATAAAGCATGTACGTGGTTGCATAATAATAATGAATAATGATGATACATTTTGTCTTTCGGCTGCCACTAATATTTGAAAATCTAACAACCCTCATGCGTGCGTCATCTTTTCACATCCTCTTATAGAGCCTACGGTTGGATTCTTCCAAAGTCATCCTTCTCCGCCGGTGGTTATTACCATAATGGAAATCCTCAAAAATCATGGTCCATAATTAAGTGTTGTTGGTCGGTGTGTGGATGTGGCCAGACACAATAATACAAAGAGCAACCTATTAATGCCTTTTTGGGTATTACTTTCCACAACAGCTCCTCGCTAGCTAGGTAATCTCTTGAATTATTCCGCTTTGCTGCTCCTTCTTGGCATCTTCCTCCTTATTCAATCTTCATTCGCCCAAAAAGTAAAAATGTATGATATGATAACCGCCCTTCGAGTTCTAGTTTGTGTCATTTTTCAGTGGATCGTCATAGGCCGAGAAAGATATAATATAACAGCGTTACGGGTAAGGAAACTAACATGCCAAAGATAACCCTGCAGTAAAGAGAGATGAGAGATAGATTAATTATGAGTTGCGTAGTATTACCATGACAAATGAACAGAGTCATACAGCTGTGTAGTTGGTCCATGCATGTTATATAATCTTAACCTTCCATTTTAATTAGAAGAAAATCAACTAGTAGTAAGTACCGTGGCCTGTATATATAGGTTTACAATGATGAACGCAGAAAGGGTTGCAAGCTGTTGTGAAAAGACTGCCTTGAAGTTTTAGTAAAAACTTTTCTATCCTAATCATGATAGATGTAATAGCAAAACAGATAGAGAATTTTAAAATACAGGACATCGAGCACTAGAAATTCACCAACAAAAGGTAACTAATGATGCACAATTTTCATGCTTCAGAGTTCGTGTTAATTATAATGTTTTATATTTGTCATTTGTCAATGATATAATAATAACATGGAAGCTTCATACAGATAATTCCGCATCCAAAAGCCGGATATTAGCAATCATTTTGATTCCGTGGATGTATTAATGAAGGTTTAGTCTCTTTGATAATAAAGCACTCAACTCCAGCAGCATACATACATACATACATACATACATACATACATACATACATACATACATACATACATACATACATACATACATACATACATACATACATATATATATATATATATATATATATATATATATATATATATATTCACGCACGCACCAACCCACCCACCCAAAATTCCAAATATATACCATCATCGACAGTTCCCTTGTGTCTGTGGCTCGTTTTTTTCCATATTAGATAAACAGTAGTCAACAAAGAGTATATGTGAATGCACGATGCGCACCAACACACAAATGTTGACTTTGTTGTGAATCTGATGTAAAATTGTCCTCTAAAAACATGAATGAGATTGGGATGTGTTGATGTCTTCAGAAAAATAACATTAACATGAAAAAGAGGCTAGGAACATATATTGATGTCATGTGAGTACATGTACGTATAGAAACTCACCCAGTGCTCAAGATATCAGGGTGGAGCCCATATTCTCTTGCAAACACAAACGGTACGATACCTTGAGTAGAGCTGGGAATTGGGGCCGGCCCGGCCCTAATGGGCCGGCCCGCATCGGACCGGGCCTAAACGGGTCAGGCCCACTTAGGCCCGGTCCCCCTTTCACTCCTCTATTTGCAAAGCCCGACCCTCATGCCATCGGGCCGGGCCTGGCCCACTTTCTTCTTCTTTTTTTTTTAAAAAAAATCTTTTTACTAAACTCATTTTTCCTCTTTCCACATTGTTCACCCTATAAATTTTATGGTTTTAGCAAAACAAAATCATCTAATAACATCACAAACCCACATTGAACAAAGTTATAAGTCATAACATAGTCTGATAAGCGATAACATTACAACATACACTGTAACACTGATAGTGATACACATAATCCGATAGTCAAAATAAATAACAAAGTCTTCAAATATAAATCTAAATAAACATTAAATAATAACATTCAACGAGTCATCTAAGAGTGCACATCATCACTGTCATCAACGCGACATTTGATTGTGTTTCGCTATGAATTGACTCCTCTCCACTGACAAAATATCAAGTCTTTGCAATTCTTCTTTACCATCATATGCATTATCTCCTCCATCATCTAAGAAAAGAGGAAAAAATTAATTGTCCTTCAAGCATGTATAAAAAAAGAAACAAAAAAATCATAAATTAAATAAAGAATCATATGTAATTTTTTCAAAAAAATAAAACTTGGAAACGGGCCTAAAATACGGGCCGGCCCGCACGGGCCCTAGGCCTTAAAGGGCCGGCCCTAACAGGCCCGCTCCTCTATTTTTCTACCAAAAAGCAGGCCCGGCCCTCCTCGGGTTTGCATGAAAACGGGCCGGCCCGTCGGGCCAGGCCCATATTACCGGCTCTAACCTTGAGGTAGAGCAGCCTGAAGTATATAGTAAATGAAGCCAAAGTAAATAAGACGAGGAAGACAAATAAACATCAAATCCTATATACAGATCAAGTTGACCTTTTATTAGAAAGAGTAAAGGAAATAAATAATCTAGCAGTTGGCGTTAATAAGTTATTACATGTAATTGGTTTATATATATATGTAAGTTTAAAAGTGAGGTAAATTAATTTGGGAAAATGATAAATAATGTATAAACACTTTTAATTAATTCACTTTACTTATATCCTTAAAAAAGACAACTTAATATGATGCAAAACAAACTTCAGATGGAGTATTATAAAGAGGAAAAATAGCACTCAGTGTTTAGAGACAGATATTATCTATTATTGGTGCATGAGATATCTGTATAATAAAAGGTGATGACCTGAATGATAGCGGTATGGAGAAGGGGTCCTCTCAATCCGACAGTAATGGAAGCGGCAGACATGACGAGAGGCCCTCCGACGAAACGGATTGCCAGTGCCATTGCCGCCCGTTTTGGCCCACACGCTATCGCCCTTTCCTGAAGCGCCATGAACAGCCCTGCACCCCACCATTCTCATCAACAACTCTCTTCATGCATACATTTATTAGTGTTTGATTGTTTGTTTATTATTGTTGTTGTTGTTGTTGTTGTTGATTTGGTCTTTGCATATAGTATTACCTAAGCTGAACATAGCCATCCCAAGGCCTGCATCCGAAATTATTTTGATGGACGATTTCATCAAGCTTGGCATTCCCACGTTCCATCTGTAATATGTTTATAACCAAAATGCATGCAGTCGTATTAATTAAATTATGTGACATATATTTATCATACGTTTTATTCTATCGTTAAAATTGTTAGGTGTTGTGTACTTGAAGGAGATGAGAGACCAGAGAAGGCCGAGGGCACTAGAATATGTATTAGGGTTCCGGAACAGTTTCCTCCCAACAACCACCAGTATTAGCTTCATCATCACCACCCTCCCCGGCATTTTCTGCTCTTCTTTTCGCACTCCCTCTTCATCCGCCGCCGCCGTTTCCACTTTAGTGCAGTCTCTAAAGCTTATTTCCTTCTCTGTAAATATAAAATTAAACAATTCTTAATTAAGGATGATTTGGGCAGCATCATTATTCTGACTTACCATGATTCGGTGCTGTGTATGATGGCATGGAAATTCTATGCCATCCACCGCACCTTTATTGGAATAAAATCCCCTGGTCTCATCATATCACACGTGCTCCTTTCAAATCATGACTCCCATCCATTATGCTCCCATATTCCTCACGCCTTAACTATATATATTCCTTGTTTAATTTGTCCACTGGCTAGTGCTCTGTAACACTGCTACTTTAATTATTTAATTAATACAATCCTTTTAGATGCTATTGTACATACCCAGCAGAGTAAAACATATGATGGTACTAACAGTGTAGTAATTTTTAAGAGTTATTTTGTGCCATTATAATTAAAAACAAATGTTCAAGAGAATTATATGGCCTCACAATTAACCTTAAAAATCACAAGGATGACATGTTCAAAATCACTTTGACTTCTCCTTTTAAAAAAAATCAAGTATATAAAATTAATCATATAAAAATAAATTTTTTAAGATATGTTTAAATTAAATCAATTTAAGTGTTCTGTTGGCCTTTCTTAAATCCATAGAAAAGTCAAAGTGTTAGTACGTGAGTATTTTATAATCAGAAAAGACAGCCAACGCACACAAATATTATTGGTCTTCGCATGACTAGAGATAATGACGACGTACGTATGCTCACACAAAAAACGTTACAGCACACTCACGTATACAAACTAGTATATATATTAGCACACACACATACATATATATATACCTGACGTAGATGCAGTTATGTGTTTGCTTCCTTCTCCATCTCCGTCGTGACACCTCCCCGGAGGCCCTTCTGGAACTTCCACAACCGGTGACTGGCGGCATATCCTGCCGCCAGTAACCGGAGACCTTCCCCACACCGTCGTGGCCGCCGCCTCCAGCTCATTAAAGTTTGACCGTCGCGGCGTCGGCTGGAGAGAGTAAACATCCGAAGACGCATACTCGGATAACCGTGGACTACCAGAGAGGTACCCATATCCAATATCGTGACAAACTCCTGCCACCGTTGCCTCAGAAACACCACCCTGAATCTCATGCATGTGAAGTGGCGTGTTGACTGAAAATATGTCAGCATTGGACAAGTTGGAGGGCCTTGGAGTGGGGCCCATCGATGAAGACAACACCGACGTCTCAGGGGCTGATGACGTGGACTTTCGGATCCTGACCCGAATATGACCATGGTTGTCGGTTTCGGACTCGGTTTGGAGCAGCACGTCTCGCCCGTCTAAGGATATGACGTCACCGTCGACCTCGAACTGAGTTATGGAAGCAGCGGTAGGGCCAGGGAAGTGCGTTTTTATCAAAAGTGTGGCAGCTCTGTATTCAAACAAACACAGCAACAAACTGTACCTGCAACACATATATACATGCATAACATCCTATGTAACTTTTTCAGTTCATATATGTTAGTAGGAAAGTCTTTCCATTTTTTTTTACAAGTTATCTCACTCGCGTCTCAAGTGAGACCAATCTCTCGTTGTTCTGAAGGGTCAGGATCTTTAATTTGTCTTTAGCCATTTTGATATTACTCAATTCAATATTATACACTCTTAACTCGTATATATTTGAACCACTCATGGCGTGACTTTCATCAAATCCTGTCTTAATTTGCTTATGTTTTTAATTATGATATCATATCATTAAAATATAATATATGTTATATGAAATTAGATTATACACAAGTTCATAAAAAAATAAATTACTTTTGAGAAAAAATAATTAATATAAACAATCTAACAAAAAAAGTCAGATTAGTCTAATAAGTAGATTATACCATATGATGCATTGGAGGACGAGGAGCTGGACCATGAGGGACTGGGTGAAGGGGCCGTACATGGCTTGAAGGAGAGGGATGCCCATGATGAGAGTGTTGGGAAGGGAGGAGAGGGAGAAGAGGGTGATGAGCCAGTCGAGGGAGCCGCCGGAGGAGAGGAGGGCCCACATGGAGAGGAAGAGGAGGAGGAAGAGCTTGGAGATGGTGTCAGCTATGATGAATTTGAAGTGCATGTGGTAGGGGTTGTTGTCGGAGATGAAGTGGAAGGAGAGCACGGGGACGGCGAACACTGCCACGAAGCGGTTGATGCCGGAGCATTGGGAAGGGGTGAATATCTTGCACAATTTCACTGAAGCGTAGGCTATGAGCATTGCGAAGTACAAGGGAACCATTGCGCACATTACCACCTTGTACAGATCGTCCCCTGTTATCATCTTCTTGGATTCTCTTATGTGCATGCATGTGACTTCTGTTCTGAGGAGGGGAAGGTGGATCAGAGGCTTTCCCTATTTATAAAGGCCTTCCTTAGCTTGCGTGCTTATCTGTATGGGTTTTATGCACATCAATATCACTGGGTTCCTTTTGGAAGAGATAATACAAGGGAGAGGTAAGAGAAAAAATAAACAAAGTTGCCTCCAGTTCATAAGAAGGTGGGGAGATTGATTTTGTCGACAATATATGTAAAAGTTAAGATAATACTCGTATATGTTTTATTTTCAATTTTTATAAAAGTTTTGCTTCTATTTTTACCCTTACATTTACATATTGAATGTAAAGATAGATCGCATACGTGTATAATAAATCATTGAAAAGGGTAAAATTCGGATAATCATATTAATTTTGTCCATAATAAACATCACTATATGTTTACTTAGATTATGGAAAATGGCTCGATCAAAAAAAGGATTATGGAAAATGGTTTGTTACTTTTGATAATATAGATTATAGGGAGTAGATAATGTGTTTAGCGCTATTAATTTAGAAAACACCATCATTTGACACCTCTAGTTTCCTTTTACTTTCACGGCAGTGACATTAGTGGCAACTACGACTTATGTACTAAATTTAGAAGTTCAGGGTTGCTTTTATTAAAAAAACATTTGGTGCCGGGCCAACTTTTCACACGAAATATAACATACGAAGCTTTTGACACTTTTAAGCCAAGTTTGGAAGTTGGAAAGACTAGAATTAGTTCTCAGTTATGGTCTGCTTCCAAAACTGTACTGAAAATTTTAAAATATGTACGTTCTATATATAGTTTGACCACTGCTTTGCTGGTTATTCAGTTGTAACATACGAGAGACACCCACTTGATTCAAGCAAAATCTGAAATGGTTGCAGCCTGCAATTACTGAGTCATTGTTTGTTACAGGGGGGAAAAGGTTAATTTTAGTGTGCGCAAAGTGTGGGAGCAGTTTCCAAGGATGATTGCTTCAAATATAGATACATGCATGAAGATTCATCTCTTTTGGTTGACTTGCATAGTTGGATGCATGTTCCTTTTTAAAACCTGTAAGAGAAACGCTACAACTAGATTAAAAGTGAAATCATAAATCAAGGCAGACATACATACTGCTATATTGCTATACACACACACACACACACATGGATTAAAGCAAGGAGAGAAGCTGATCGATGTTTTTTGGAGTGATATATTGATATGAGCAGAGTATGCAGGGGGGAGTGTCGGGTGAAACGGTGGCAAAACTTGTCGTATTGACAGGGTGATGGTGAAACGACATGACGTGTGAGAATAGAGAGAGAACTGCAAGAGAGAGTGCATGCCTCGTCCCCATCAATGCTCTCTGTTTTGTATTCCTCTGCTTCACATATCTCGCGTACTCTGTCACCACCATCCCTCATCTTCACTTCATCTCACGTACTTCTAGACCTAGTCATGTCGTCCCTTTCTATTTTTGTCAATATTTATCCACTCCCTCCGACATTTTTCACTTTCCTTATTCTCGTCTTTATATGCTAGGCTATGAATGAAATTTTGCTTTGGTTTTAGTAATATAATGTGTGTTTTAAGATGCTTGCACTTCTGAGAACACTATACCTTTCGAGGATGGCATGGATGATTTATTGATATAAAATATGTTTACTTTGGTCTGTTTTACTTGTTAGTCTGTTTGATAAATTTAGTTTTTGAAATTTGGAGTTTCAATCTTCGGTAAGCAAGCTGAGCGAGCCAACGTAATGATCGTTTAAAATCAATGCAATTTTAAAGACCATTTTACCTTAAGAAGACCTATATAAATTTCAGAATTTGAAGACGCTTATGAGTGTATGATTTAGAATCTGCACATAGAAAGGACAACAAATAGAGGCAATTGTATTACTAAACTCAAAATCATTGCTTTTTTGAATATTGTGTGGGACTATAAAATGCATGAAATGGCCCCTCCAACCAAACAACCCTGGCTGAGTTTTTTTTAAAAAAAAAACGGCTTAAAGCTATAATTTCATGCGGGCTTGCCTCTAGTCTAGCAACCAGACCCGGGCTTAAAGAATCTGTATATCTAGGAGGCTAATAGAGTTGGGCTTTAACATGGCTGCCACTCAAGTTTCAGTTTTCTTTCAGATCTTGGACGCGTTACGAAATAATAACTAAAATCAATAAAATCATTTTTTTAAAAAAATAAATATGTATCTGGAAGTAATTTTAGGAGTATATTTGCTGTAAAAGTATCCAGGTCAATACAAATTTACCCAAATATTTACAGTTTTAACTTTCAATATTATCTTAGACCAATTGATGCTGACATGATTCTATTACCATGTACTCCTATATGTTATCGTTTAAAGATCCCTTTTCATCCTGAATGTGACCACCGATGTATATTTTTGTCATGAGAGTAATCATCACAATTTAATAACGGCCAAGACAAATTTTCTATCATTTAGATACTTCTGAGGTAAATATAGTCTTAAAGTTACATTTTGAATACTTGATGTTTCTTTGCAATTATTTACATTTAAAAGTAGACCTTACTCATGTCAACATATGAGAGGTCTCCATCGCGCAAGGTATTCGTCATTTTGCTAAACTGAGTCTAAGTTTTTTCAGAGGATTTGAACTTTTGAAGTGGCTCTTTAATTTTTCTCCAGAGGCTTTCTTGGGGTAGGGACAAACTATGGTCTAGGCTTTCTTTAAGGATTTCTTAGGATGGATGCCCTAACTTTTGTCCTGCTATCTACATGGTGTCGAATCTCTGTACGATATGCAATAATGTTAAGGGGCAGAATATTAATAATGTCACCCCTTTCCGTGCACCTCGCATTGTCTTGCATATAAAATATATTTAGAGAATTGATGATCTTAACTTTAAATTTTGTTAAATATATATGTGATCGAATTATAAATTTTATATTAACTCATTTTCAAATTATCCTTATATTAGTTCTCTTATAACAATAAAAGAAAGCTGAAATGTCTTAAAAAAGCACACTGTACTAACCAACATAACAAATAATATAAATTTACATAAATAATATAAAAAGCTATATGTGCTCTAATGAAGCCGGGCTCATGTTTGGAACTGACATATATGAGTGTTTCAAGTTTCAACCTATTGTAGCTGCCGCCGCGGTCTTAATAGTAGTATATGTTTTCTCCATGATCTTGGTCAATGATGATGGGTTGATGGCAGGCGCTAGCTGAGTTTGTTGGCTAAGGCGGATGAGAGCAGATGAGTATGGTGTAAATGGCGGGAGGGGCATCTCCAATGATTCTCTTCATTTTGAGAAAAATAGCTATTTTAACTTACTTTTGGGTTATTGGCAAAAAATAAAAAACCTTACTTTTGGGGTATCATTTATTTGTTTGACCTTACTACTAGATTTCACGTAAAAAAAATAGTTACATTTTGATTTTTTGTGGACAAAAATAGTTTTACTTTCAATTTTATATGATTTTTAAAGATTTGGTTATTAACTTTAAAATAAATACAGATTTTTATGGAATAAATCTTTGAAAAATCTTCTAAAATTGAAATCAGAACCATTTTTTTATTCCTGATAAAAAACCCATTTTTTATGGATAAGTTATCCAAATGTCACCAATATTCGATAGAATCTAATGGTAAAATAAAAAAAAATGTAACTCCAATATAATATTTTGAGAGATAAATGGGGTGAGAAAAAATGGAGAGCCTCCTGTATGACTAATCATAAGTATACACTTTGTCTTACGTGTTGCCACATATGTAATTCAGAGCTTCCCTGCCCCTGCCGTTTGGGAGTGCAAACTAACAGTTTACCCCCGCACAGACTTATTTTTATATGCTTTTTAATTTATTATCAAAACAAAAGAGATGCATGCAACCTTTAATTTCTCCTCATCTTTCACCTAAACAAACAATTTCTCATCCTATTTGGACACAAGAATTATAAAGCTCCAATCTAATTGGCACATGCATAAAAGCAACAACCCTTTTCTTTTCTTGCAAATGCCCACCAAAAATCCATTTCTTTCTTAAAGCAAAAACTATTCCTTGCCCCACTTCCCCAACATTCTCGTTTATTGTCATTTTCACCTTGTCATTCGGTAATAGAGGCAAAGGCCAACATCGTATTCAAAGTTTCAAACCCTGCCTACTTGAACGAAAACCCCCAGATTCTCCTCACCAAGTCAATGATGAACACGGATGCCTAAAATTCCAATTATAAATGTGCCTGCAATACATACATATCCATTTCCAATTATAAATCACTACATAATGGGTGTTACAGTAACTGAGTTGAAATTCATCACCTGATGTGATGTAGGAACATCACGTCTCCATAGAGCACAGATTATAGAATCCTCGACGAGATGTCATTAACTCACTACTACTATGCCATCTGATTTTTGGCACTTCTGTCTCGATCGAAGCAACAGTAATTCTTTTGTAGTTATTTGTAACCTTTTAAGTTACACATTGCCTTCGAACAGTTATCTGCAGGAAAAGAACCAATCAATTCCAGAAAACGTGAAGAGGGCATTAACATATTCGCGTGAAAGAAGTTAAAAGTACTCTGTTTCTGTTACTTAGTGCGTGGGCCTATTGTTTGGTAGAATATTGCCTTATGTGGCAACTATGTCTGTATAAGGCCCAACCTCCCCCCTACATAGGCTCAAGACTCTGAACTGTAGGAATAACGTCAAAAGCTTAATAATGAGGGCAGATAAATCATGATAAGGTGCTGATAGATGTGTTAGCTTGTGCGAGTCATAGACTCCCAGAAACAACATACATCATTGAACTTGCTTCGACTAGTAGCTTATTCAAAAAATCGAATGGGACAAGACACGTGGGCCAGAATGATGATATGGAACTAAAAATGATGCTTCTTTGATAGTTACTTGTGCATATGAAGCATATTTGAGAGGTTCTATATATTGAGATAACAAAAATACATGGTTAATTAATACGTTTTGGATTATTTGCTCATGTTAAAAAGCCACAAGAGATCGAAACCTGTGGAAAGAAGGACTGTAAATCACTAATTTGTATTCGTAAGTTAAAAGGTCCCTTTCAGTGGAGACGTGAAAGAGCTATAGAGGATGCAAGCAAAGAAAGCATTTTGTTGCAGGATAGGTTGGCAATTTTGTTTTGTTTTTGAGCATCCAATTTGAGTAATCCACAAGTAGCGACCCGTGGAGGCAAAATCACATCTTATGATAGTTTCTTGGTGGGTTTGATTGATTCTTTTAGATAATTAACACCTACGAGACTATATGTTGCTCTAAATTAAATCCAAACTCTAATCATTTAATATTATCTCACCTGCAGCATATATGAAGTAGTTGAAACAGTGTAAATTAAACATGATGATACTATGGGCTATGATATGTTGCGCTTAATTACACGAATAAAAGGATGGATAACCACTTGTAGGGAAATGCTGGCAAAAGGTGGGCAATTCTTTCCATCATTGCTCTTAGTTTAATGATAAGTTGGCATGCTTACTCACTCCAAGCTCTGGGCTTTCTCTGATATGATTATGGCCTAATCCCTCTTTATTAAGCTAATTAGTCAACTCATCTGCGTGCTTCAACCATCCATTATTAAACCACTATTATATTCATGTGGAAATTTTCCGAGAGTAACGCACAACAAGCATTTTCATACCTAACTTTCTTTGTTGAGCAAGTGAGGAAACGGAAGAGTTCCAACTTATATGCTTATCAAAATCATAAGAAAGTACTTCTCATCCTTGAAATAAAATTTGGACTATCCAAAATTTGACATGAATACCGTCCATATTTAGAGTTTTTAAACTATCAATATTTTTCAAAGATATAATTAGTAATTTTAACGAATGATAGTTACTCCCTCCGGTCCTAAATATAAGTCGTCTTTGACTTTTTATGGAGAGATTAAGGTTGCGAAATAGGCTATTAAATCATGACATATTTGATATATTTTTATATTATACATTAGATTATAGGTAAAATAAACTAGTTTAAGGGAAAAAAATTAGGTAAATCAATTTATAATTAACTTATTTTGCTTTTTTAGGATTTTTCAAAAAAGTCAAAGGCGACTTATAAATAGGACCAGAAGGAGTATTAGTTTAGGTTTTTTTATTTAGTGCTCATTAAAATAAAAATTTATTAAAAATATTAAAAATAAATTTAAATGAATATAGACAATTGAAATAAATTTAAATGGTATATATTAAGATGGGAGGCCATTGCTCATCTTTGTGATGAGCATGAAATATAATCACGAAAAAAACGGAACAGACTAGGAAGGCATGTCTGACTTGTCTTGTCAAATGGAAGCTTAAGTAAAGCTTGTTGCTTGTTATATGCCATTTTTCATACTTAAGTGTGGCATATATGTATAAGCCTAGACTGTTTAAAGGCCTAGTATTGTTTTATTAAAAGAAGTTAATAATACTTTTAGTCTTTAAGCTTTTGCTTAATTTATGTTTTCCCATGAAATTTGAAATTTGTGGTTTTAATGCTTAAACTTTCAATCAATTTTGAGCTTGATCCATGAACTTAAAAGTGATAGTTTTAATCCTTAAACTTTGTGCAATTCACTGAAAGTTGAAGCGCCAAAACTTAATTGACTGGATGTTTGAGGGTCAAAAATTAAAACCATCGATTTTAAAGTTCGGATACTAAAACTAAAATTGACCGAAAGTTCAAAAGTCAAAACCTCTTTAATTTCAAAATTCATACACCAAATCAAAAGTAAGCGAAAGATCAAACATTAACAGTTATTTTTACCCTATAAAAATCCTTCGTACTCAAAAACAATATAATGTCCAACAAGAAATGATATTTAAAAAAATCTAGAATAGTAATTCAGTATTAATTAAATATAATATCATATACGGCAGAAAAGGTTATATTATATGATATTAACATTGATATCATAAAAAATCTAATTAAAATTTTACTATGTAAATGTTTAATTAACAAGCTAGCGAGACGGTATAATATAGGCTTTTTAATGAGTTTTTTTTTTGGACAAAGAGGCTTTTTAATGAGTTTAAACCTGACCTTTCTAATATACTTGGCCATTTAAAAATCTTGAACCTGTATCTGACCTAAAATTAAAGTCGAAACTATAGGGGGAAATATATCAAAATGAAATGTCTGTAGACCATCGAAGGAAAAAAGAATTAACATAGTATTCGTCACGAAAAAAAAAATTGATTGCTCAGTATAAACAGAATTCCAATAATTCATAATCTAGTACGTGAGATGTCTCAATGGTACCTATGTATCATTAAAAAAGTCACTGTAATGTTTTTATTTCTCTTCATAACACAAATTTAATCCTTAGAAATACATGTTGCAAAAAAATCAATCTCTTTGGTTCAATAATTTTCACTTTGTTTTAAGTCAT
Source organism: Mimosa pudica (assembly GCA_029929735.1). NCBI lineage: Eukaryota > Viridiplantae > Streptophyta > Magnoliopsida > Fabales > Fabaceae > Mimosa > Mimosa pudica. The sequence continues at coordinate 1,679,694 of JAKELP010000007.1, forward strand.
CTTCTAAAGAATAGATGTTTTGCCCTTATGCTCGAGAAATTAAACCAAATTAGACAAAATAAATTCCAAAGTTTGGGCTGTGATCATAAAATCATAAATCAAAAAGTGAAAGGATAAAATGATTGAGTTTTGTATGTATATTTGGTTGTCCAGTTAGACCATGAATAAATAAGTGGCAACTGTAGAGCGACGGGTTTAATGCATGGCATTGCATTGGGCCAGTGGGTGAAGGCTGAAGTAGTGAAGACTCAGATCCTCTGCGGCCACAAGACGAACCTTTGGGGTAGTCGCGTACATGCGCAAGTAACGTGACGTGCTCTGCAAAATCCCAGCTGTCAAATAAATCCAAAAATACGCATAATGGCCCTTCGATCAATCCAACGCCTCCGTCGTGGCCTTTAGACCTTTAGAATGCTGGTAAAGAGTAGAGACAGGCGTCAGAAGCCAAGGTTGATACAGATCATACAGTCACAGGCTCACAGAGTCACACTTATCACACTTCACTCTTCTCCATTCCTGCTTTCATTTCGTTTTGCGTGATTCTCACCCTCCCATTATCCAATACACACTACTGTACACATACGTTTTTTTTTTGCCATAAGCCCATAACACTTAGACAAACACTATGTTACATTTTATATAAACTATTTTTTCATCTTGTTCTTGATTATATTTATGGCTCTGGACTAATTTGATGTTGTTACAACTTCGATTAACGCATTTTATATTTTTACATTTAAATCATGGGAAAAAAGATCCCTATATATTCACTATGAACTCCCGACAATCCAAGCTAATTAATTTTTTTTATTTATTGAGTACTGTACTATTCAAAAAATTTATATATAAGGCACCACCAAACGTGGCATTAATGTTTTTTTCTTTTTATATGACACTACCCTTATATTTCACATAAAGGAAAAGAAACTATATGAACACCATTATGGCTTAAAATTTGACAAGTTTTTAGTTGTATCCCTGTTTTATACTACTTTCGGTCCTAAATATAGGACCTAATTGACTTTTTTTTGGAGAGATTAAGGTTGCGGAATAGATTATTAAATGATGACATATTTGATATATTTTTAGATTATCCATTAGTTTATAGGTAAAATAAACTAGTTTAGGGGAAAAAATTAGGTAAATCAATTTATAATTAACTTATTATGTTTTTTTAAGGATTTTCTAGAAAAAGTCAATTAGGTCTTATATTTAGGACCGGAGGGAGTACTATTTTTTACTACATATAAAATTAAAGTAAATACATAATAAATGAAGGTTAAAATTGTATATTAGGCAAATTTAACGAGGCTCCTATATATAAATAGGACAAGAAAAAGCATATGAATGGGGAATGATGAACCTTTTGCATAGTGGGAATCTCTGGAATTTAATATTATTAAAATACAAAAAATCATTTTGAGGATAGAAGTTGAATACGTATTACAACTATATATGCTTGTATATATGTACAATATAATATAAAAATGAAACAATCCATGAAGAATTACTAGATAAAGGTTCAAAAGAGAATTTAATTAAAGTATGCGGAGAAATGAGTGTGAAATTAAAAATTAAAAAAGTTATACTCCATAAACAAGCATGGAGAGGTACCCATACCTGAACTTCACCCACCGCCCATGAGAGAAACGGTTGTGGCCATGAAATAGCACGGATAAGATCGATCAATCAATCCCCACTCTAGTAGAATTTACATGTACTATTACATGCACTGTATGTCTGTCTGTGTGCGTCTCGTGATTCTTCCTTTCTTATAAATATATATATATCTTCAATTCCCTCTCATCTCATCTCACTCCATATATATATCCTGCAGGTTCCTATTTCTATAGAAGCAAATAAAACCAAAGAATCCATTTCTTTCTCATCTCCACTCATCATCATGAACATCGCTCACTTCTTGTTCGGCATATTCGGTATACAACCTTTTTCTTCACTACCTTACTCTCTCCTCTCATCATTAATATCATATCACATTCTTCCCTCCCTGACCTCATCTCTTTCTTTCATTCTGTTGCAGGAAATGCTACTGCACTTTTCCTCTTCTTGGCTCCACTGTACATACATACATACATACATACATACATACATACATACATACATACATACATACATACATACATACATACATACATACGCATCCTCTCACCTATACTTTTTATATTTATATATATGTTACTGTCACCATGATGTGAAGTTTTACATGCATACATATAATATATACTGCCATTTGGATGCTGACATATATATGTATATATGTTTGGTTGGCACATTCAAGAGAATCGTGAAGAACAAATCGACGGAGAAATTCTCCGGAGTTCCTTACGTCATGACTCTCTTGAACAACCTCCTTTCCGCCTGGTAATTAAATATTGAATAAAATTAGATTAACAAAATGAGCTGAATATATAGTACTCTAATGTAGGTGAAATTGGTTGTTGAATTAATTATTCATTATATTATATTGATGTTATGTATGTAATGTTAGGTATGGTCTACCGTTTGTGTCGCCGCACAACATACTGGTGACCACCATCAACGGCACCGGCGCCGTCATAGAGACCATATACGTGTTGGTGTTCATCGTCTTCGCTCCCAGGAGAGAGAGGAATAAGATTCTCTCTCTCTTCGCTCTCATCCTCACGGTCTTCGCCGCCGTCGTCTTTATTTCCCTCTTTGCCCTCCATGGTGGGCCCAGGAAAGTCTTCTGTGGCTTCGCTGCCTCCATTTTCTCCATCATCATGTACGGATCTCCCCTCTCCATCATGGTAATAATTAACTAGTATATATCATTCATGTTTTTAATTATCCAATATTTAAAACAAAAAATACTAAGTGTCACAAGAGATTGAGAGAATTTTAGAAAAATGACTAATGAGTGTCACAGACCAAAAAACAAAACTGAGAGGTACTACTATGCTTCTAAAATATAAGACAACACTTTCCATCTTTATCTGTTTTGATTAGAAAATCAATGCTAGTTAAGTTAATAATTAACATATAATATTAATTCACCTTAACTATATGCACCTTTATCTCCGCCCTCCTACCATTGTGACTAAAAAAATCTTGGTCCTCTCTCTCTTATTATTATTATTATTATTATTATCTTGGTCCTCTCTAATAATTATTGAGCATTATTAAAGTTAATTTGATAATGCTAGGAGCAATTAAAATGTGGTCTTATATCTAAATATAAATTGAAATTTAAAAGTGAGCTTTGGAAAAGGAATTTAAGGTATACAATGTTAGGTGAAATTTTGGTAAGGGAAAGGCATACTAATGTATATCTATGCATTTAATTAATTTTTCAACTAAGGAAACTCATGTGACGTTAGCTGAGTGGCATTGAATGAATATAATGCAGAGGCTGGTGATCAAAACGAAAAGCGTGGAGTTCATGCCTTTCTTCTTGTCGTTGTTCGTTTTCCTGTGTGGTACTTCCTGGTTCATCTACGGCCTGCGGGGCCGTGACCCATTTGTTGCAGTAAGTACAAAGGGGGTTGTGTGATGCTGTAACTGTTTATATTGGCTACGAGACAAACCAACTTTAATTTCATATTTAATTTCATAGGGGATTGGGATTGGTATAGTGATAGGGACATGAGGGATACATATTGAGATTGGGAGAGATAGTATATATATTGAATTATTGATTATATTTGGTTGTGCTGCAGGTACCAAACGGTGTGGGTTCAGCGCTGGGGGCCACCCAGCTCATACTGTACATGATATATCGTAACTCCAACAAGGACACTAAGCCCATTGAAACTGATAATCGTGATTCTATGGAGATGGGCACCGCAAAATCCCCTCGTGAAGCAACTATTACTCATCCCTAGCTAATTAATGGCCGCTTACCATCAACACGTGTCCCAGGAGGACGCGTGTTACCTTTGTAGTGTACGCAGCATAAGGCTGAGTTATCCTTTGTTTCCACCTAATATCATTTTTCTCCATCTCCATCTAATGTGGCTGAAGAGCCATCAAAAGATGTTTCTTTGATTCATGAAGGGAAAATATCCCTCAAACTGTGATTAGGATTATCGTCTATAATATACTCGTATGTAATGGTATAATGAACTTATGCAAAAAGGTGTATGGCCGGACACAACGGTGTGATGGGATGATATTTCCAAAATGTTGGACAGAGTGTATGAGGGGGTCCATGATGACCAGTGGGGACAAAATGTTTTGTCCATGGACATCGCATGTCACGTTATTAAGTATATATGGACGTGGATTGTTTAGCTTGGATGGGAAGTACAGCGTATCCGAGTTGTGAAATCATAACAAATTTATGAACACGAAATATCAATTAAGCCCACTTTTCTGCTCTACTATGCTCTTTCCCAAAGATGCTTCCATTTTTATTTGGTGGAGTGCAAAAGGCATCGATCAAGGAACCAGCCAAAAGTGTTTTTTTTTTCCCGATTTCGACATCTAGTTCATTTCCGTCCTAATTACAAAGTCATTTAACCTTTTTATATAATACCTCGTCCCTAATGTAAGAACTAGCCGTAACAAAAATGCTTCTTAAAAAAACATGTGAATGTTAGTTGGGTGTTTGGAGTTAATGCTTCTTTTCCAAAATCGCCCATATTTATTATATATGGTACTTTTAAGAGAGAAAAATACATAAACATTAATAAATATGAAAGAGAGTTAGGGGTAAAGTAGGGAAAAATGCATTAAATGAGGAGAGAATATGAGGTGAGCTCTTACATTAGGGACCAAAACCATTCAAATTTTGAGCTCTTACATTAGGGACCGGAGGGAGTAAGATATAAAATGATCACTTTAAATAATTATATACTCCTTCCGGTCCTAAATATAAGACCTAATTGACTTTTTTAGAAAATCTTATAAAAAAGCAAAATAAATCAAATATGTCATGGTTTAATAGTCTATAATATAAGACCTAATTGACTTTTTTAGAAAATCCTATAAAAAAGCAAAATAAATCAAATATGTCATGGTTTAATAGTCTATTTCGCAACTTAAACATGGTCTTATATTTAAGACTAGAGGTAGTATAGATATAGTTTTTTCTCAAAATTAATTCATTCTGTTAATAAATTAATATGCAATCTAATCTTATAATTTAACTCCTTATTTTTAAAAAATAAAGTGATTTAATATTAAATGATAAAGTATTGATTACACTAAAGGAATCCATTCAGTTTCATTCCTTAAGTAATCATTAGCGCAGCCATGCAACTCTAGTGTGTGTATCTACGGTATGTGTGTTAACACACACACACACACACACATATTTATGCCAAATTCCGGTTTGTAATATTCGTCACGACTATATGATTACTTGATGAGTTATGTCACTTTGGTTTTTTAATTTTTCGTTGCTTTCCTATTCTTTTAATGCACCAAGTATTTGTTTATATTCTGATTAAAAAAAGGTATTGTTTATGGCTATTCTCATCACATTCCCTTTATTTTAACTTGTCGGTTCTTTTAACAGTCTCTCCAGTATGTGGAACAGTTCTTTAATCCCTGCGGACATGGATTATTAGAGTTTTTTAATTAGTTGAAAGGCTAATGTCATGACTTAATCCGTCACATTGTAAAAATTTAAGAAGCATATTAAATCTTTTAATGATAATGTATGTCATATATACTAATATTAATTACAGTACTATAGGTTAAGTTTATAAGTTTGATAAAATTAGTTTTGGAGAAAAAAATATAACCATAAACAACTTAAAGTAGATAATCTTATATCATTAATTTGTTTTAAAAAATCAAACTAATATTAAAATTAGGATTGGATGAAGTAATTACGTGACAGTCACAGCCGTGAGAATGAGATAGATGATTGATCATGTATTATATAGGATGCTGATGTCGCGCGAAGTTTTTTACCCACCTAAACTGGGCTTATTGTTTGTTTTCTTGATCCATTGGTTTATGCATTTTGGGTTGAAGGTTTAAGGGACATAAATATAGCTGAATTTAATCCATTCCATTTGCATATGTATAAAACTAAAAAGTGGGCCAATCCAGGTAAATCCAGTCTGGTCGCTGTTTCATTAGTTTTCATTGCAAAGAAAAAAAAAAGAACAGCCGTTAGTTGCGTTTTTTTTGTCAAGTTGGCGTTACTTTTGTTTGATATTGTTTGTTAAGAAACACAAATAAGAGTGATGGGAAATATTGGAATCATTAGGGAATACATTTCAACGTTTAACCTAATTTTTCAACATTGGCGTGTATTGTTTTACGCAAATATTTATGATTGTAATGTGTATTTTTTCCTAACTGCAAGTTTGTGTTATTTGCGTGGTGCAATGAAATTGAAGGGAAATAAAATAATGAGATTGTTGGTCTATCTATGTTCGTTATTAATCTAAACCTGTAATATTCAAATTTAAAATTTTTAACTTTTTTTAAAAAATTATTTTAATCATGACAAATATTAAATAAATATAATATTTGTTAACTATTTCAAAAAATGTGGTTTCAATTCAAGAATTATCCATTCAAAAATATTAAATATGGACCGTTTCGTAAGAGAATATAAGGGCATCCCTGCTCCTATTGTTTTAACAACATAAAAAGTTGTTCCACTTGTTGGTGATGATGCTATCTTAAAATGACATTAGAAAGATGATCAATGAAAATTTGTAATGGAAGACAAAAGAGGAGGGTTATAGCAATAGAAGGAAAAGAGTTGAAGCGGTTCATTTTGGTTTAGTGTGGGCCTTAGTCATTTCAGCTGCAGCTGCAGCAAGCAGCTTAACTCCATGCTCTGGATCTGCTTTTTCAACCTGTTGCCCTTCTGCTTCGTTATTACCACTATTGTTGGCCTCCTGATGATCTTCCTGTGAAATCATCAAAATTAAAACCCTCCACATTAAATATTAATCTATTCCGTACGTTATATTCTAAATTACGAGAGCATTATATTGTTATTATGCATTACAGACATGTACCATGAAAAGGTGGTTGGTTTTGTCGTCGTTATTGATGTATACTCTTGCAGCCGCAGCCTACAAGCACGATTAATTAAGGTATACATATATTAAAGGAAGCGATATATGGGCGAACAGAGAATCAAATAAAGCTTTCATGCATTAGAATGAATGATCATATGACGTCAAAATACGAACTCTTAATAAGTGGAGCTTCTCGGGGGCGATGGTTGTGGTGGAGGATGACATGGAATGTCTGCTTTCAAACCTTGCGGGTCGCCTGCTTAGTGCCATTATATTTTTGTCTCAACACAACTCAAATTTGTTCTTTTAAAGAGGTGATATATTGCAACCTCAATGGGGTTGATGATAAGGTGAGAGGAGACGGTGGATGTGGCACACGACGTGCACGTGAGTGAGGGCCAGCTTTACAAGCATGCCCCCGTTTTTTACCAACAAATTAAAAGCTTTGTGAGCAAGCTGATAACTATGTTTAGTAAGAAGAGTAATCATATATGAAGTCCAGGTTTTAAAACAGACACTTGTATGCCGAGATGAACCCCAAAACTTATCAGTCCATTGCTCGAATTCCGGTAATACATTTTGATCAAAAAAAAAAAAATTTCCGGTAATACAATCCAAAATATGTGTCAATTGCCAGTTGATATATATATCACAAAATATTAATTTTAATAGTGTTGATTTACACTTAGAAAAAGTCACTCTAGACCTTATTATAGTCCCACCACCTTCAAAATAAATTTTTGTTTTAAGTATAAAAGGCAACTTGTAGGTTATCGATGGTTGTTTTCCTTATTTTGACCTTATTAAATAATAACAACGTAAACCTTATCCCATTCAAATAGGGTCAGATACATGGATCACACGATGCCATTTAGCTCGGTCCCTAGTCATTCCTGAAGATAAATTTTTCACTGACATATCTCTTTGAATAACTTCATCCAGAGTTCTTTTTGGTCTCCCTCTATTTCTTATATACGGCTCCCTTTCCATCTGTTTCACTATTCTTACTGCTCATCTAATTCTCTTCTTTGAACATGCTCATACCACCTTAAACGATATTCTCTCATTTTCTCTGAAATTGGTGCTACCCCAACTTTTTCACGAATGTGATCATTACGAATCCTATCTTTTAGTGTATACCCACTCATCCATCTCAACATTTTCATCTCTGTCACATCCATCTTATGTTCTTGTTGTTTTTTAATTGCCCAGCATTCACTACCATATGACAATGCTGGTCTAATAGCTGTTCGATAGAATTCTCCTTTTACTCTAGTTTGAACCATTCGATCACAAATAACCCCAGAAGCTTTTCTCCATTTGCACCAACCAGCCTGAATTCTATTATTGACATCTCCATCTACCTCACAATCTTCTTGTATAATTGATCCTAAATACTTAAACTTATCCACCTGATGTATAACATGCTCTCCTAATTTAATTTCTATGTCCTCATGAGTTTGTCTATTGCCAAAACTACAACACATATATTCCGTTTTACTCCTACTTATTCTAAAACCTTTCGACTCTAGAGTCGTCCTCCGTATCTCTAATTTCCAATTAATTTCATCTTTTGAATCCCCTAAAATGACTATATCATCCGCAAAAAACATGCACTTAGGAATTTCTTCTTGTATACTTTCAGTTACAGCATCCATAACAAGATTAAACAAATACGGATTCAATGTCGAACCTTGATGTAATCCAATTCTTATTGGAAAATCAATTGTTTCACCTACCGGTGTTCTGACTCTAGTCATTACTCCTTCATACATATCTCGAATAGCTCTAATGTACTCAACTTGTACCTCTTTTTTTTCTAAAATTTTCCAAATTAAATCTCTTGGCACCCTATCATATGCTTTTTCCAGATCAATAAAAATTATATGCAAGTCTTTTCTTATACTTCTATATCTTTCCATTAAGCCTCTAATTAGATATATTGCTTTTGTAGTTGACCTTCCCGGCATAAAATCAAATTGATTTTTCGATATGCTAGTCTCATTTCGTAACCTTCGCTCAATTATTTGTTCCCACAACTTCATTGTATGACTCATAAGTTTTATTCCTCTATAATTTGCACAATTTTGAATATCTCCTTTATTTTTATAAATAGGTACTAATGTACTCTTCCTCCAATCATCTGGCATTTTATTAGACCTTAGAATTTCATTAAATAGTTTAGTAAGCCACCACACTCTATTTTTTCCTAAACATTTCCATACTTCAATAGGAATACCATGCATCTGGTCCAAAAGCTTTTCCCTTAGTCATTTTCTTAAGAGCATCCTCAACTTCACTAATTCTAATCTTAATATTATCTGTAAAACTGTTATTCCTATCACTAATCCCTAAATCATCTATAACATAATTTAAAGTTTTCACTCTATCATTAAATAAATTATAAAAATAATTCTTCCATCTATCCCTAATATTATCATCTTTAACTAATACATTGCCTTCTTCATCCTTAACACACATTACTTGATCTAAATCTCTTGATTTTGCTCTTTTATCTTTGCTATTCTCTACATTTTTTGTTTCCCATCTTTAGTCCCTAATTCTTTATAAAACTCCTCAAAGAAATTAGCTCGAGTTATACTAACAACTTTTTTCGCCTCTTTCTTTGCTAATCTATATTTGACCCAATTTTCCTCACTATCACATATATGCAAATCCTTAAAACATTGTTTTTTAAATTTAATTTTCTCTTGGACATTATTATTCCACCACCAGGTCTCCTTTTTACGCCTAATATAACCCTTTGATTCACCTAAAACTTCTTTTGCTATTTTTCTCATCAACATACTTAAATCTTTCCATAAATCATTAGCACATCCTTGTTTATCCCATATACATTCATTCATCAACCTATTCTTAAAAATTTTCATTTCCCCCCCACCTCAATTGTCACTATCTAATTGTTGGTTGGAGCATTTCTCTCTTCTTCGTTCGATTAAACTTCACACGAACGTCTAAAACTAAAGGCCTATGTTGTGTAGTCACACCATCACCTGAAATCACCTTACAGTCTATACACATTCTTCTATCTGAATTTCTTACTAAAAAGAAATCAATCTGTGATCTATTGACTCCACTCTTATATGTAATCAAATGTTCTTCCTGTTTCTCAAAACAAGTATTAACAATTTGAGATTGTTAGCCATACAAAATTCAATAATAGATTGTCCTTCATTATTCATTGTGCCAAAACCAAAACCACCATGAACTTGTGTGGATTGTCCTGCATCTTTACCAACATGTCCATTAAGATCACCACCAATAAAAATCTTTTCAGTGTTAGGAGTTCTTTTAATCATCTTCTCCAATTCGTCCCAAAATTGTTCCTTTATGAACAATTCTGCCCCTATCTGAGGGGCATATGCACTGATTATATTAATTGTATCATCCTCAACTACCATTTTTATCGATAATACTCTATCTCCACTTCTATAAACTTCAACCACATTATTCTTCCATCCTTCATCCACAATTATACTTACACAATTCTTATGATTCACTTTACCAGTGTACCAAAGTTTATAACCATTAATATCCTTAGCCTTTTCACCTACCCATTTAGTCTCTTGTAGACATAGAATATTTATCATTCTATCCCCCATCACACCTATTACCTCCCAAGCTTTGCCTCTCAAGGTTCCAATATTCCACGTACTAAATCTAATCCTACACTCATTCACTTTTTTCTTTATATATTCCTTCTTCTGTATACTGTCAGGCGATGACATATTGCTAAAATGGTTGTGTGTGTCAATGCTTTAAGATTAGACAAATTTTTACGTTGGCTGCCGAAGCCTAACACAACCTACTCTTTTTATTCGGGCTTAGGACCGGCTAAATAAATAGGCAGAGTATTACTCACAACAATAATAATAACACATAAAAATAGCACAAATAATAAAACTAATACAAATAAATCCTAACACTAATAAGAATGAAACTAGCACAAATAATAACAATAGATAAAGAGATAAAATAAATCACAATACAATAAAATATTGAAACAATATAAGAATAATACAAAAATAAATAAAATAACAATATATAATAAAACAAAAACAACCACAATACTCAACAATAAAATAAAACAATAAATTAATAAATAGCCAAATAACAACAAATGCTCAACAACAATATTCAAAGATTAAGATATGTATTAGAAACAAAAGATTTATAAATTCAAACCAAGGATTTTTAATGATGTTAATCGTGATTATAATACTGTGGTTATGATGATTGACGTAAAGAAATTCAACTAAAGATTTAGAATGAGCATGATTGTAAAAATGAAAGCTTATGGAGGAGGAATAATAACTTAGAAAGATTATAATAACTTAGAAGAATAAGAGAAAACAAAATATTCCTAAGTAAATTAGTGAAAATATTCAAAGGTTAGTAAAAAATTTATAATAATCAAAGGTTACGATTTATATGAAAACAAAATATTTAATATAACTAAGTAATCTAGTTAAATTGACTAAAATAAAATCAAAATTCAAACCAGAAACTCTTAGATGATATAAACCGTGATTACAAGAAAATGGATATGTTGATAAACTTAATGAGATTCTCCGAACAATTTGATAATGAGGAAGAGTATAATAATGCGAAGATTGAGGAGAAAGAGAAGTATTATAAGAATGGGAGGAATAACAGAGAAGAGCAGAATTGTATAAAAGAATAGAGATATTTTAATGGTATATATAAGCACATACCAATAACGGTTAAAAAAATGGTCAAAAAAAATTGCCATTTTCAGAAATTTACGGTCATCAACTGTCATTTTCTAGGGCAACTTTCGTAATTTTCACAATCATATCGAAAAAAAAAGCTACCATTTTCAAAAATTTACAGTCAACAACTGTCATTTTCTGGGGCAACTTTCGTAATATTCGCAATCATATCGCAAAAAAAAAATTAACTAAGCCCTGAAATTCTCTAACTAAGCCCACATGATCACCACCATCATCAAAAATTTAACTAAACTTCCTACAATTTTGCACTAATGCCAATCAACTCTCCTTAAAACTAGGATGTATTTAGACCCCACACTTCTTCACCGTCATCGTCCTCCTCAACCGTCTCACCACTCCGGTGACTTCTCCGGCCGTCCCACTTCCTACAACTCTCATGAAACAACTACACTCTCTACACTCTTTGCTATACTACTACTAAAATTCTACTACTAAACTTATTAAAACTAAAGCACAGAAACATAGGAAAAAAGAAATTCAAACCACATACACAAAATACGTAAACAGGGAGAAAAAGAATAAAAGAAATCGTACCTTAAATGATCAGAAGCCATTCAGATGATTAAATATGATAAAAATTTAAACTGACCTGCATGTTTCTTGACTGGTAAAGAAAGAAACCTGAATAGAAACAGAGGAGGGAAGAAGGGAGTGATACGTTGTCCATAGCTCAGCTATGCTGCTATTTAATCATACCTATTTTGTTATCCTGAGAGAAAAGTGAAATCCTATAAATTGGTCCCACATTTGGAGTCGGACCAATTTATGGAGATTTATGGGCCATCGCAACTATTATATAATACTATCTCCGGTCCCTAATGTAAGAGCCCAAAATTTGAATGGTTTTGGTCCCTAATGTAAGAGCTCACCCCATATTCTCTCCTCATTTAATGCATTTTTTCCTACTTTACCCCTAACTCTCTTTCATATTTATTAATGCTTATATATTTCTCTCTCTTAAAAGTACCATAATAAATATGGGCAATTTTGGAAAAGAAGCATTAACTTCAGACACTCAACTAACATTCACATGTTTTTTTAAGAAGCGTTTTTTTGACGGCTAGCTCTTACATTAGGGACCGGAGGGAGTACTACACATAAAAGATGGTTGATCATTGGGGCTCTTTGAAGTGAGTGGGCTTCTCACCGACAGACATTACCCAAGAATTTATTAGAGTGAGTGAGCTTCTCACCGACAGACATTCATTTACTCCCTCCAATCCTAATTATAAGACCACTTCAATTTCTTTTGGAGAAATCAAGGATGCAAAACCAATCACTCTAAATCCCCTACAATTAACTTGTTTACTTCAAAACTACTTTATATTACTTATAAACTAACCTATCATTTAATTACTTGTGAAATAAATTATAATTTAGTAATCTAAGAAATCAAAAGAGTATTATACATATAGCATAACTAATTAAAAGAAAGTCAGCTACTTACAGTGCCATGAAGAATTACATTTACGTGTCGATTTTCCTTCTCACTCTCATATTCGTCATCGGACCTTTGAGACGAATATGAGTTGCTACCACAGCTACTCATATTCCCAGGTACGAACGAACGTCGCAATACCGTGAAATTTTCGCACGTAGTGTGATGTGGGTTCAGTTCTTCAAAGAGGTCGAAGGTTGTTTTGGTAGAAAAAACATAGAACTGTCAATGTCTTACAAAAGTAAGAAAGCATAAGAGTTAACTTGGTCAAACAAAGAAATTAAAGTATTCCGTAATAACTCTGAATCTATCTATACATAACTAGTATCAACCCCGTGCGATAAGCGAAATATTATATTTTATATGACTTTGATAACACACATACTATATAATAATATACATAACTATGTAACTCTGATACCATTATTATTTTAATAAAAAGTATATCATAAAATATAATAATATTAGTCAAAATTCAATAAATTTCACTAAAATTTATTTTTCATATAAATTAGTTTTGTATGAGAAAAACAATCTATCAAAACCCAATAACTTTAACATCAACAAAGTTAGAAAGATCTACATATACATATGTCTAATCATAACTCAAAAAAATGCCCTAAAACTCTCATACCAGTTAGTGGTGATTTCTCTTATAGCAGTACAAACACTTTCAATACCTATTTCAACTAAAATTTCAATACGAAATAGTTTGTATTACACACACACACACACATATATATGAGAGAATAATAAAAAAAATGAACACAACTAAATTATTGTCATAATATTACCTTGATTAGATTCTCGTGCTTGATTCAAGCTTTGTGCTTTTGACCTTATTAAATTCTTACTGGAAATAGAGAAAAATTAAAAATACGAGTATGATCTGTGACACGAGACAAAAGATGAACTGCCATTAGTGAGAGTTGATGGTGTTAGCCAAATTTTTTGATTTTTAAGACTTCTTTGGCACACAATATATATTGAGTGGGAGAAAATCTTAGGTGAATCCGATAGGCCACATCAATTGTGTTCTCTTTCAATCACAACAAATAAAACAATTTGCACTAACATAAAAATTACGTAATGTTTTTTAGCTCTTCAAGTTAAAAAAAATAAATTTATCTAATACAGTATGTAGTAAATTATTTTAAAGTGCCTACTTAATTTAAATTATAATATATCCATGTCTGATCATATCTTACGTGTTTTGTTGTGATTAGGGGAGATCATAAATGACGTGGCAAAATCATGTTCACTTAATAATTTCTCGCTGGGTGATACTTGATCCATTGGCCAACATATCCTCAATAACCCCTTAAATTTATGGTATTTTTAGTGACGCAAGTATTTATTATCCTTCTTGTTTTTGGTTTGCCAAAAGTATCCACCATTATTAATTCATTGTCAAACCCTTAATTAAAATAGCCCGTAAGGGGGTGGGGGGTGAAAATCCTTCTAAATGTTAAAAGGAGAAACCCTTTAAAAATGTATATTTTTAAAAAACAATTATTTAAACGGACATAAAATCTAGAATAAATATAGTATTTTAAATATAATTTTGTTAGAAAATATTCATTTAAAAATATCTTTTTAAAAGAAAAAACAGATATAAATCACACAAATCATATCATATCTAGAAGATTTGATTTACCTCCTTGTCAAGCAAAGCACTTAGCTGGAACTTGGCGCCAGCAAGGAAGTGATACAGAGGATCGGAGGAGGAAGTAAAAGTGAAATGCAACGGTGTACGTTGGCGGTATTTTGTGCTTGTGAAGATTTCAAGGGCTCACGCAATGCACCGTGCTTGCTCTGATCTCCCTTACCTGTCGCCCTCTAATTCATAATAACGCTTCTTTGAAACAATTTACTTGTAGGCCACATTAACTTTGTCTCTCTATTCTTCTTTCCCAAGTCTCAAACCCAACGTCAAGTTATACTGCTACGTTATAGCTTTACTTTCAACAAACCAGGGATGTAATGTAGTGTCACTAATGTGACTCCATATGGAGTAGTATCATATAAGCCTATTTCTGTGTCACCAATTGAACACTGTGTTATCCCATACACCACAACGCGATAAAATACATTCATATTTTTCATGTCAATTCATTACATCTTCACTTTTTTTTTTTTTTTGATAATAACATCTTCACATTTTTTAAGTTGTCTGCAATGCAAGATAATTATAATTAATTTTGTTATTACGAAGAAATGACGACAAACTAGTCTAAAAATCAGATCTCACAAGTCAACAATGTTGAGTCTAGGCCAGGCCACGTTTAGGCTCTAAGAGTGTCTTTCTCGGAAATGAAAATTATAATTAAGAAAGGGCGAAGACCCAAAAATGATACATAACTATTGGCCAAGGAACAGAAATAGTACATAACTATTTCGAGGTACAACAATGATACCCAACTTTTCCATGTGATCAAAAATGATATTTTCACTAATATGACAATAATATTAGACATGAAATGTCCAAAATGCCCTTATAATTAAATAAACTTTTACCGGCCGGCGATTAATTTAGGGCGAAGGCCCAAAAATGATACATAACTATTGGCCAAGGAACAAAAATGATACATAACTATTGCAAGGTACACTAATGGTACCCAACTTTTAACATGGGATCAAAAATGATATTTTCACTAATAATTAAATAAATTTTCTTCCTCACCGTCTTCTTCCTTAGCTTCTTTCTTCTACCAACACTTCCTTCAATAAATAACTCGTCCACCGGCGGCTTCAACTCTCAGCAACTCGTTAGGGCGATCAGGCTGCAAAAATATGAAAACGGAGAAGTTAAATGAGAGCAAAATAGCGGTGCGTGTAGCAAAATGAAATGAAATGATGTGCTTTAAGATGTGTAAGTGTGGGTGATTAACTTACACATCTTAAAGAACCGCTCTTTTGCTACTCGCACCGCTCTTTTGCTCTCATTTAACTTCTCCGTTTTCATGTTTTTGCAGCCTGATCGCCCTAACGAGTTGCGGAGAGTTGAAGCCGCCAGTGGACGAGTTATTTATTTAAGGAAGTGTTGGTAGAAGAAAGAAGCTAAGGAAGGAGAGGGTGAGAAAGAAAATTTATTTAATTTATAAGCGCATTTTGGACTTTTCATGTGTAATCTAAATGTCATATTAGTGAAAATATCATTTTTGATCCCATATTAAAAGTTGGGTACCATTGGTGTACCTTGCAATAGTTATGTATCATTTTTGTTCCTTGGCCAATAGTTATGTATCATTTTTGGGCCTTCGCCCTAAATTAATCGCTGACCGGTAAAAATTTATTTAATTATAAGGGCATTTTGGACATTTCATATCTAATATTATTGTTATATTAGTGAAAATATCATTTTTGATCACATGGAAAAGTTGGGTATCATTTTTGTACCTCGAAATAGTTATGTACTATTTCTGTTCCTTGGCCAATAGTTATGTATCATTTTTGAGTCTTCGCCCATTAAGAAATTGCCAGTATTTGAAAAAATGTTTTCTAAGTAGCTGCCGCGCCCAGAGTAGCTTCAATATACGCTCATTTATAGTGGTTGAGAAAGTCAAAAAGGTCATCAGGGAAAAGACCGAAGATCAGAACGATGCGTACATTCATTGAAAGAGAACTGTAAAAGAGCAACATTAAAAATAAACAAAGGTTCAGAACAAGAATATTATTGAGCAATTGCGGGACCAAATGACGATAGACTATAACAACTTTCAAATACATGAAGGGGCAAAAAACTGCCTGTCAATAAAAGAAAAAAAAAACCACACAACACAACTATTACTACAGAACAAGCAGCTGACTAAAGATAACCCCTCATGTTGATGCGAGAGAGCAGCCTCAACCATGCAACCCAATTCTAATGTCTAAGACTCATCACCATCCGACGCGACACTTTCCTGTGTTGCTTTCTTGGGGAGTGTAGCTGGCACCAAACCCTGCAACCAACCAACCAAATTATATCATCAGTCAACAAATAATTAAGAGATCAAATATTCTAAGATTTCTTAGACATGTGACTAACGTGAGACTGTGCGTGTGTGAATGTGTCATGTATGAGAATGGCAAGAGCAATATATATAGTAATAATACCGTGAGGAATATTTGGAGGGCTTCCTCTTTGGTGTGATTGTTAATTATTTTTACAGCTGCCTCCTGCGACAAGAAGACACATAGAGACAAAGATATGAGTAAGAGAAGTAGCAAGAGGGGAATTGATGAAAAGGAAAGAAGAGATGAAAGAGAGTGAGTGATGACCCTAGCAAGCTTGATCTCATGGTGGAGTAAGGTTTTGGGTTCGGAATCAATGGAAGGTTTCCTTTCGAGGGAGGAAGGAGGGGCGTCCATGATGAGCACGAGGGAGAGGATTATATTGGAGTATGTGAAGCTAAGCTAAGCTGCTTAGCTAGTTGATGGAGGGAGGGAGGGAGGGAGGGAGGGAGTGAAGGAGGTGTATCATGTATGCGAGGAATTAAATAGAGGGAGGGAGGGTCAGGGGCATTATGAGGGAGTGAAGGGGGGCATCTTTGACTGCTATAATGAGTACTGAGGAGGGAACAGTACAGCTGTGCTCTCTACTCAACACTGAACGTGGCAACCATGGCCGATTACATACAGAACACCTTCTACAAATGGCATTCCAACATATGAATGCACATACGCTCGCCCCCTCCCCTCTCTTCTCTTCTCCCCACCCTTTTCCTTCTTCTGTGGGCCCCTCTATTTCATCCCTTTTTTACATGCATGTTTATAACCATATTAGTGCCTGCCTAATTCATAGAAAGATTTAAAAAGAAAAACTCATTTTAATTCACAAAAAAAAGATACATATCTCTAAGATGATACTCCCTCCGGTCCTAAATATAGGACCTAGATAACTCTTTTTTGGGAGATTAAGGAAGACTTAATTTTAGATGTCTTTCCAATAATACCCCTCCTTAATTAGTTTAGTTACTTAGTAGCCCTTTCTCCCCTATCAAAGGAGTTGTTAAGAAGAAGAAGGGTAATTTAGGAAAAAGGTGACCAAAAATATATCTAAGTCTTATATTTAGGACCAAAATGAAGTCTTTAGGAGGGAGTATTATTTTAGGGTTTATTATAAAACACTAAATGTCACTTCTTACGATGTAAAGTTAATTTTTTTAAATTATCTATAGTTATCTTTTTTGTCAACACTAATTTATTTTACTTTTAAATTAAAATATAATGTAACCATGTACATGTGATATATGTTATAGTTTAGTGGTCTTATTTGTTTTCTTAACTTCAATAAAAAGAGACAAATTAATCTTACAAATACGAGGTAGTTTTGTATGCAAGTAGTTTGACGAATATGATATTAGTGATTATTAATGTTATTATTAATAAAATTATATTATTTTAATATAGTCTATTCGATCTTGAGTTTACTCTCAACCTGACCATTATCTCATGACTTAGTGCTTTGACTAACTCTACACTTGAGTTTACTCTCAACCTGACCATTATCTCATGATTTAGTGTTTTGACTAACTTTACACTGAGCCTGGGTTTGAATTTCGAGAAGGTTCGTTTTAATTTTGGGCTCATATATAATGTGGATGTGAATATTATATTTGAATTTAATGTAGTTAGTATGAGCAACATTAGATATCATTTAAATTTTAAACAAATTTAATGTTTTTAACCAATTTTAATTTTATTATTAATATGTGAGAATTATTTGGTAGTGTTTTATGTTAAGCACAAGTAGTATGGGCCCTTCAATTAAAAAAAGTGAGAAAGACGAAATCAGAAAGAGAAAAAAATGGAGAATTGCATTAAAGTCCGAAGGAACATAATTATAACAACGAACTCTCAAGCATAAATGGATGTGAATTGTGGTTCAGATGATATAGAGCCTTTTTATTCAGACATTAAAAAAAAGTGGATCCTTAAAAGCTGGGCCACGCGTTTGGGTGTCCAAACATGATGCTAGACACAGCCTTAGAATGTTTAAAGTTCTTCTACAAAAGCCCACTAAAACTACAACACCAATAACCCAATACAACCACCCGATGTATACAAGAATAAATAAACGATGCATCATATTTTATTAAACTGAAAACAGTGCATCAGAGTGCTCTTCACCAGTAATTGAGTCAAATGCAACATCTTCAAAAAAAAAAAAAAAAAAAAACGCTCTCTACTGTCATTCAAGTATTCTCCCTAAAGCTACGTCTGAATCACTGGGAGGGTAACAAAATGCTTTTTTTTGCCATAGGTAACAAAATGCTTTTAAGAAGAATAACTCAGTTAAAAAAAAAGAGAGACCAAGAATAACAATATTATGCTAGCTTAAGAAGTCAAGCTTTCATATATATAGCATAAATTTCCACATTAGTTTGAATATTCAACGTCAGTAACTCAAATGTACACCTAGACAACATTCATCAGAATAAAACAGCACCACTACAATCTAGCCATCAGCCCAATGGAAGGATGGATTTGGTCACCTCCATGCGGAAGCAACAATCAAGTTTTTGTCCTCCCACCCAAAATGAAGTCCACCCATCACGTCCTCCATCTTGTACTTGTCACAGTACTGCTCAATAAGTTTCTTAATAGAGTCACTCACATTGGCACTCATTGGAGATGTAGTGAAGCCAGCCATTTTCATCCTTGCCCTCCATTTTCCAGCCACTTCATAGCGTTCAATCCTATCCTCACCTTCACATGCAACAATATTGACAATGTCTCTTGCTAGGCATTGCCTTTCAACATTTATCCTATCCTGACTATCTCTAGGAAGAGTTGCATCCAGCGACTCAAACACCGCTGAATAGTAACCGTAGGCTTCAACGAATCTTGGGAAAAATGGAAGGGTGTTGGTGTTCATATCTTGTTCAACAATGGTGACAATTTTTGGGTTCAGACTTTTTACCATGCGAAGAAGTTGGTCACGTTCATTTACCACTGACACACTCTCATCTAGCATGTGATGAAGCTGGAATGCAAAATTTACCACAAGTGCTTCCCCCGGACGACAATCAAGCATTGATGGAGTGACAAGGGAAGACCTTGATGCCACTGCTTGAAATTCAAACGGCAATCCAAGTATTTCTGCCAGTTTTTCGAGTCTTTGTCCGATGATTTTTAGGCCTCCAACAGACCTCTGGACAGACTCAGGATCATCAACCCCAGTTAATCTCACATGTGGTGGCTTACCTGGCCTTGAAGCAAGTGCTTGTATGAGAGTTATGTATTGATTCCCTTGATTGATATCAAAATCTATTATATGCACCTTCTTTTCACCTTGAACTGCCTCCGTGATTGCACCATTTGCAGCGATGTATCCAAATTTGAAACACGGGCACACCTCAAACAATATTTGCATAGCTGCTAATCGGTCTGATGAAGGAGGTTCCTTGCACTTCAGTGCTTTATAGATACTGCTTCCAGATTCAGCCATTCGAGCTGCGAGCCCTTCCACCATATAGGCTGCAGTTCTCTGAGGAGGATCCCCCTGAATCGATACTGTCTGCCGGAGTTCATTTATCATAGACGATGCTTCCTCTACATTTCCTTCTGAAATCGCATTGGCACACTCTAACAACAACTGCTTTGGGGTTCGAGGAGAGAGACTATTGATGCTACTATGGTTAGAATCTGAGGATGAAGACTCTTTTGGTGAGTCATGCTGCACCGTATTTTGAAAGGGTTCAGCCCACTCAGCATCAATATCCATGCTTTGAAAAGTCCCAAGTATGAGCTCCTCCTCATAATCATCATTGTAATCGCCAAGCAGAGTTCTCTCTAATTCTTGTAGTTTTAATTTCATTTGATCATCAAAGTCAAGAGCATCTGGGCTTTCTTTTTCCAAGAAATCTGACCTGAAGCTCGGTTGACAGACATCACCGTGTCCCATGGACGCAAAAGAAACATCAAATGGGTTGCTAGTAACCACAGAAGCACCTGAATTACCTCTAGCCAGATAGGAAGGGCCATCAGGAAGAGAGTTTCCTGAGATGCTGGAAGTAGAAGTTTCTATCAGTTCCTCAGTTGGTGAATCATGGAAGTATTTCTCATAGCTCTCACTGGAGTAAGATTCTGTCATGTACATGTTCCTGTGCTTATCAGGACTAAAAATTTGAGAGGGAAAGCCAGGACTAGCATCAGTTCCCTTGATTGAGTAGAGCTTGGCATTCCCATAAAGTGTAGCAGGCAGCTCCGCAGATCTAACTAAAGACATGGCTAACCTTTTTGTTCAGTCAGCTCATACAGAATTCCAGCCTGTATCCAAGCAATTACATATATTAGCTAATAAAAATCTACTAGCATTAAATTCTGAAATCCTTTAAAAATATCAAACTTTATCTACCTTATTTTCACCTTAGGAATAAGTAAGCCAGGCCAATCCACTCAAGAACAGAATCTTGTTGAACCTTCAAGAAAACCTACATTCAGATGATAGGGACAGCATTAAGAAAAAAAGAAGAAAAATTCTAATACATTCCATTCAGAACTGAACTATGCACACAAGAAACTACTAGATACACTCCAGTGACTATATCTGTTTCAGCAACAGATGAACACTTTCATAGATCAACTTAAAAATCGTTAAAAGTATAAAAGGTAAGATGTAACATAAAAGTATTAGGGTTTGTCATGCATCAATTGAAAATTATGAGCAAGTTTTATTCAATGACTTTCTCAGTTATTCAAAACATGACAGAATCTTGTCAACTTCATTCTTAGGAGACCAGATATGGATGGACTTAGATCTGTCAATGACATCTCACTTGGCAAGCCAAAAGTATGGATTTAAAACTTCCACTTCCACAAAAATTACATATTATTTCAGCCAAATAAGAATTGAGAGAAAAAATTGTCGTAATTTCAAAGAAAAGAGGTTAATAACATTCCTAGGTCCTAACCAAAAGGCTCCACCATAACTGGCAGGCCGATGTAAAATATTAAAGACAAAGTGTTTCATAATATACACCCTTATCCAAAAGCAGCTTCTACTTACAGATGTATCATTGAATAAAAAGATAACAAATTGCTCTAGAAGCTAAAATTCTCAGTTGAATCTACAAATCTCAAGACATCCAACTTAAATCTTAAATATGAACACAAGCCAATTGTCTAAAGATTTTGAACCATGAGTTGTCAAGTTAAAAAAATAGGGAATCCATGAGGCTAACAAACCATTTGCCCCTCTCATACAATATATCAGCCAAAGGCAAAAATTATGCAAGCATATGCAGTTCCTACTGGAATATCAAATTGGGAAGTTATGAGTTGGGGCTCAAGCAAGAACAGAGGTGATATGAATTGCCTAGAAAAAAAAACAATCAAGAAGAAAATACTTTAAGCGTTTGGATAAGATCAATTGCTTTCTTTGTCCGCCCCGTGCCAACATAAAAAACAAAACTTTCTTGTTTGAAATTCCTGCCCAAATAAAGAGTAGACTCACACAACACAAACACCTTATAGTCTAATACAACAACAGAAAATGCCAAACAAATCCCTTTGGAATAATCACTAGAATCATCGGTGTCTTTGGATGATTAACATCATCAATTATCAATTAATAAGAAACAGGAATATCCAAAATATCATTAACAGAACTTGGGGCATAAAAAGTTTAGAATAAATCAAGTTCTTGAACAAAAACTCAGCTAGAAAGCTATACCTGGCACGATTAGAAAGCAAAAAGACGATACCCCACATGAATCAACATGTTCTGTGAATAAGAAACAAGAGAAAATGAAGATGAAACTCAGAATTGTCTCCAAAGGAAGAAGAAAGCTTAGGCTTTTGACCAAAATATGAGACCCCTTTAGTCCTCTCCTTGTGACTCCTTATATATTTTAATGCATCAATTAGATGAATCCAGGTAGGCTAAGAAGCAACAGATTTAGAGGATTATAAAAAGCCAAAAGAACGAACTCTGAGAACTGACATGGAAGCAAATAAATACATAAAGATTTGAGCTTGCAATAAATAACAGGAGATTAGTTAAGTGGGGTTAAAAATTCAATGATATGTAATATGAACACATTGATATTCCTATGACCATCGGTTAAAAAGGCAATGATGACAAAAATTCCAACTTCTGGAATCCGATAAGTGGTAACAAAGTGGGGGAACTTGAAATTCACCAAACAAAAGAAAAAGATAGTTTATCATTTCTCTATGCATTTATCTTACTTTTTCCTATTTCCCTGTGTTTGATTATTTCATTATTTGGCCTCACCAACTTGTTTGACTAACATGAGGCATTTTCTCATACGCGTCTAGTGTATTATTGGACACACTTTACGCATATATCCTTTTGTAATTATTTATTCCTAGTACTTGCATTGAATGTTATTGGTTTTATCCTAATTTAACTAAAATAAGCAAATATAAATAAAACTATATCGTGGCACTCAATCTATTCTTGGAATGATGATTCGTGCTACTACATTTTTGCTCAGCTGAAAAAAATATAGATGGCGTTATGAAAAATAAAGCATACGTAGTTTATACTCAAGTGGAAATGTGAAATCCTATCATTAATGTAATATTTTGAAATATTATATTGATATGATGGAAATGGGGGCGTCAAAATGTACAGCAAATGCTGACGCATGAATGGCATCATCAAGGGGAATGAAGGGAAATGCTATGGGCGTGAGATAGAGGGACTTTTAAAATTAAAAAAAGATTAATTAATGTTTACTGAGTAAATAAAAGGGAAAGGGTGGATGATCGTTTAGGGGAAAGTCAGAGGTGCAAATAATGGATCAGACCTTACTTGGTACACCAATATTGGTAGACAAATGTGGACGATTTTCTTTAAACGCGTTAGAAAGTCAGAACATAACCTTCAAACATCGTGAAATGACACGCGTGCCCCCGCCCTCCATTATTCTTTCTCCAAAGCCACCTATTTTCATTATCAACGAAGGTGAAAACTGAAAAGTACGTGCTCTCCAACTACTAGCTCCCTCATGTAAATGAGAAAAACGAAGTCGAAACTTTTTAAGAAATAAAAAATAACGGAGTGGAGGGGAAGGACAAGTGTGTCCAATGGCTATGCAATTCCGAGTGTGAAATGAATCTAATATGCCAATGCGTGGTGGAAAATGGAGGCAAGGCCCACAAGAGGTTAAAACCAACACAACTCTTCATGTTTCTTTCACAATCATCATCCATCTCCTTATCCAAACGCTTCAAGTCCATAAGCTTTGGAATATGACACCATCAAACAGTTGACGGTGCTATTGAACGTTGAAACTTTCCACTCATTATTAGTATCCCCCTATTTTTTTAAGCCCATGTTGAACTTAACCCCACACACAGAGAAATGTATTATTCTTTCTCGTTTCGTGCATTTTAGTCCCCTTATCCTATTTTTAATAATGGTGTCGGTTAATTACTTAATTAGTACTAGCCAGAATGACGAAGGAAACACACACCAATAGTGGTGAAGCCATCACAGAATTTCTTAATCTTGGGGCATTGATAGATGATTATTATTAAACAAGACAGCAGGGATAGGAGGCGCCGTATATGTGCAGTAGGGTGGCGGGAAAATGTTGGTGGATGACTCTATTTGATGTGCCCATCTGTTTTCATAAACCATTGAGATGGTTTTTTCATCATGTCTTGAGAAAAATGGTAATGGATGTCAGCTAATTAATAGTGATGTAGATGGATTTGATTAATGGGAGAGAATAATTGGGATACAAAACAATGAATTTAAGAGGATCGGGGGAATTTGGTTTGGAAGGTATATAATACAATATTGAACATAGGGGGCGACCACAGAGAATTTAAAGTAGAGACACGGTTTTGGGAAAAATAAACAAAGCCTGATTTGTAAAGAAACATAAAAGACAAATTAGGGGTCAAATTAAGAAGTGTGGATTATACCCGACAATGCAGAAAATTATCGCTTTTTATGAGATGAGTTGAAAACTACTAGCACGCGCCCCAAATTAAATCATTTTATTACTTTATTTATATGGTAGAGAGAAGTTTTATTTAGTCATATTATAAGGCATGTTATAACTAAGTGGAAGTGGGTGAAAACCTACATGTGTGAACATAAATTTGAGTATGTTTGTCATGTTTTGTTAGAGCTCACAAAGATAGACCTAATGGATCATGAGTTAGGATCCTTACATGAGTGAGCTAAACCTTTTTCTTAAATTTTTTGAATAAAAAAGAAAAGGCATGTTATAGAAAGTGGATGTGAAACTTTTCCCTCTATTAATTATGTGTTAAATTTGTTCCCATGTGATGAATGATATTAAACTTGAATAAAATGAAGTTGTGAACTTTCAATAAATATTAATGAAGTTTAAAGGATTTCCTTAATTTACGTAAAATATGTTGAAAATATCTAATAAATAAATAAAAAAAGAGTAGAAGCCTACCTCTCTTTTACATGGATTCCATTTCATGCTCATCAGTCATCACTTAGACAAGAAATGTGTTCTCATAATCTATTTACATTGTCAAATCAAAATATAAAAACTTAATGGCAATCTTTTATCTTGGCAAAAAACATAGTGATCTATTCTGCTTCATTGATATTTTCAAATAAACCAACATTCATTTTATACTGGAGGTATATTAATTCAAGATAGTAACAATGATACGATTATGATAATTTAAGTAATGAAACCAGTAAGATCTTTTTTCTTTATTTGATGGGCCTAGAGTTTTGATTAAAAACTCGTATGCCACTGGTGAGGCCCTGTACATTTCAATTCAGTTAGGCCTATACCTCGTTAATGTACTTACGAATGCACCCCGTTGTACGAAAAACAACTGAACGACGCAATAACCCATAAAAGAACATCTACATATCACACTATGTTTCGATTATAATCACCATCAAATCAACCAACTACTAGATCATGGTCTGATCATCAATGATATTCCTGCACAAGTATATATGTCATCGTTGGGATGCCAGGAAGGTAGAATGTGATTCCATTCTTATGCAATAAGCTAAGCGTTCCAATTCCTTCTAATAGCATGGGGATTGACAGGTAATAAAACAAACAAAATCAGAAGCACTCATGATTCCAGAAAGGCCTCATTATATAGAACTATGATTACTTAAGTGTCATATATATGCTAATCATAAAATCAATAATTTCCCTGAGCTCAACTACCCAATTAATATGGACAATATAACTACTATATAAGTAACGTTTTTAGGTTGGGGTTTTTGTTGGTGGGCTTCTTAAGTTGTGCTTATAATTACTTAAAGCCCATAATCATGTATGCATAAAAGTATAGAACTATGCTGTTATTTATGAGGGGGTTGAGGGCCCAAATACACCTGCGTTTTAACATTATTTACCTGAAAGGTAAAAGCACGCATGTTTTTTTTGGAACAAAAACACTCCATAAGTTTTCATATATTGAGTTCAAAGATACATATAAACTTTCATATTGAGTTCAAAGATACACATCTTTTATATGTATTATTTGAATATAAAATGAAAGCTTGCGTGCATTTTTTACCCCAAAAAATATTTTGTGCTAGGTGATCATTTGGATAAAATGCATGTATATTTTTTTAACCTTAGCCTTTTATGAGGAGGACAGATTGACATCAACTCTATGAACCACTCCCTCTATATATTCTCCTCTTTGATTTTTTTTTGAAAGTTAAAGAAACAAATTTAAAATTTTCCGCATGTAATTAGAATATATGTTAGTTTATAAGTAGAATAAATTCGTTTTGAGAAAAAATATAATTTAGCAATTTAAAGTGATTAATCATGGATCATTAATTTCTAAAAAAATCCGAGGCTCTTTTAATTAACGCAGAAGAAGTACTACATGATTAGTGGAGAGAATTTAATGGTTAATAATTAAAAGGTGGTGTGGGTAGAGTGTCGTTATCCGGGCGCACTATCTAATAACATTAGGAGGTACTCCCTCCGGTCCTAAATATAAGTCCTAATTGATTTTTTCTAAAAAATCATTAAAAAAGCAAAATAAGTTAATTATAAATTGATCACTACAAAAAAACGGGTCATTCCGGCGCAACCTTACCGGCGTTTTGGTCCAAAACGCCTATATGAGACGCATACCGGCGTTTTTACCCAAAGCGCCTATATGAAAACGCCAATAAATTTGGCGCGCGCTTCCCGCCTTTTTTCCCGCGTTTCCATATCGGCGTTTTGGGTATAACAAACGCCGGTATGGTTTTTAAATTTAAAAAAGAGGGGCTGACAGTTTTTTTTTTATTTTTTATTCAGAAAACCGCATATAGGCGTTTCTTCAAACCGCCTATATGCGATTAAATATTATTTTAATCGCACATAGGCGGTTTGAGAAACGCCTATGTGCATAACGTGCATTTAATATGCACTTTATGCGCATATCGGCGTTTTGAAAAACGCCTATCTGCGCATTAAGTGCATATTAAATGCACTAAATGCATATAGGCGTTTCTCAAAACGCCTATATGCTATTAAAATAACATTTAATCGCATACAGGCGTTTTGAGGAAACGCCTATATGCATTATTTACATTAAAATAATGCATATAGGCGTTTCCCTGAAACGCCTATATGCATTAGAAAGCATATAGGCGTTTCCCTGAAACGCCTATATGCATTATTTTAATGTAAATAATGCATATAGGCGTTTGGCAAAACGCCTATATGCATTATTTAATATTAAAATGCATATGGGCGTTTTCCAAACGCCGGTACGCACCTCCGTTCCCTATAAATAGCACCTCCCTCCTTCCGCAAAGTTGCTCATTTTCTCGTTTTCTTCTATTTTTCTTCTCTTCGTCTCTCATTCAATGTTGCTGTTGCTTTGTTTTTTTTGCTAGTTTTGCTGATGTTTTTTATTTCGTGTTTTTTGGTGGTATTTGATTTTATGAATTACTCTTGTTATTGCTTATGTTTATATATATTATTCTTTATGTGTATGTAACTTTGGGATTAACATATTATTCCTTATGTTTTTGAACATTTTTCTTCCTGGTTCTAAACAATCAGGAAGAAAAATGTTTTTTATTTTTTTTTTGAAAACACATACCGGCGTTTTGCAAAACGCCGGTATGAAATATTATTATTTAATACCGCACATAGGCGTTTTATAAAACGTCTATGTGCATTAATAAAAAAAATATTATTTCCGCATATCGGCGTTTTGCCCCTCGTCTAGGCGTTTTCCAAAACGCCGAGATGCCGCATTTCGACCGCAAATTTATAGGCGTTTTGCCAAAACGCCGTAGCGCTATTTCGCCGGAAAATTCCGCCGATACGAGGCCCTATAAAACGCCGATATGGGCCCCGTTTTTTGTAGTGGATTGACCTAATTTTTTCTCTTAAACTAGTTTATTTTACCTCTAAACTAATGGATAATCTAAAAATATATCAAATATGTCATCATTTAATAACCTATTTCGCAACCTTAATCTCTTCAAAAAAAAAGTCAATTAAGTCCTATATTTAGGACCGGAGGTAGTATATCACAGCGAGAATTAGAACAGGGGACGTGCTTTTGGTTGAGACTGTGAGACAATATAGAGAGCTACTATAATCCCCAACGAACTGTCTTAACGCAATCTGTATGTTCCAAAACATAAATTAATGCCATGTAAAAAATAAAATACAAATGAACATTGTAATTATATATAAACACGATATTTTACTCGGGTTTTGTTGATTTTAGTCCTGAGAGATGACGAAAGAAAAAGAATTTGCAAGTCCAGTTCACTAATATATCCTTCTGGGTTACTTCACCAGTTGTTGGATTTTACACGTTTAGCCTTGCATATTTGAACTTTCAATTTTTCTTCGTTCTTTTTTCCGTCGCAAGGCCGTTGGGAAAATTTGGAATTAAAAAAGGGTATTTATTCGAACAGCGCCAGCAAGAAAGCAAGTGAACAATAGGAAAAAAACACAAGGGGCATTTTCAGAGAAAGTTCCAAACAGCCGCCTACACGCTCGGGTGGCATGTACATGCACTAATTGCTAATAAAGATAAGTTTGTAGGTAATTAAACATCCCTTGTACTGTATTAGTCAAGCTATGCTAAATGTCGATAAACGTTAATTAATAAAGTGAATTGGCTAGCTGGTAACCCGAAGCACTATATGCCGGTTATAAATTTAATTAATCAAGGAGTAACAATAAGCAAGAGTGGTTGAAAATGACGAACAGGGTGATTCTAGGAACGATAATTGATATATGGGGCGAATTTTATAATCTGGAATAAAGTATTTACGTATGCGTATAGAAGGGTCTCTTTTAATAGGCTTTTTTTACCATGACACTCTCCTACCTTTTAAATAACTTTTAACAGTAAAACTATTTTCTTAATTTCTACAATTTTTAATATTTACTCATATGCTATAGGAATTGGAACTTGTTTAGACCTCCTGCACGTATAACTTTTGGTTTCAATGATTTGACATTTTCTTAAGTAAAAAGTATGAAGTCTTTTATACCTCTTGAACTTTCATTTTGTCACCTGATGATGATGCCCTCCTCTAGAATACCCATTATGTGTTTTACTAATTCTTATTTTTTTAATATGAAATTATAAGTTGACTTTTGGCAATAATTAAGAAAACTAAATAAATTATTTTAATGATTATATATTTTGTGTTATAAATCAAATAGTCTATATATTTAGTTGTTATGGTTAAATATCATCTTGACTAATGACTAGTTACCCAAGTAATCAATATGACAACACTATCAGATTTTGCCTAAATCTTACGGCAGTTAGGCATAAAATATGACGGTGTTGGATGACGATCAAAATAATAATTTTTAATTCTCCGTTGGCATAGTACTTAAATACTTTTTATTGTTTATTTGGTCAATTGATATTTAAATTATTTGGTCAAAATGATATTAATCATAATTTTCAATTTGAACTCCGACTGAGTTTCACATCTTTAATTGAGAAGGTAAACAATTTTGAATCATTGAAACCAGAACTTCATTTAGATGTGAATATAACTTCCAACAATTATAGCATGCATGTGAGTAAGTAGTATTAAAATTGTAGTGTATGTTTCAGGGAAATGTTTTACTGTTTAACGTGTTATGCTAAAAAATCCGGTTTTAATATATCGGTATCGTAGAGAGGATGTAGTCAAAATACTTTAATTTGTCTAGGAAATTGAGGGGCTGTTGATGTCAAATTAAATTAATATTATGGTGTGGATTATGATGATGGAAGTGGCAGGTTGCTTAGGTTACGTGGAAAGGTGAGAGAAAAATAAAGGTATATTATGGTTTTCATATTAAGAAAGTTGATGAATGAGAGAAATGTGACATGTTTGCTTATGCAAGTAACTGAATTGGTCTCTCAACTTTGAAAGCAATTCCAAACCCTACTATTTAATCTACGCTTCTTCTTCACAAACTCCTCACACGTACGAAGCAGAGGCAAAACTAACAGGATATATATATTGCTTATTTTTATACAGGAATATATATATATATATATATATATATATATATATATATATATATATATATATATATATATTGCTTTAACCACATATAAAACGACACATTTCGTGACTGATGTCATCATATAACAACGTTACTTATTTAGGCGATTTCCTTAACATCACAACTGAAAATGACTTCTCTATTATACAGATCTAGAATTGCTACTTTGTTTCTTTAATTACCTTTATAGTGAACGATGGAGTTATGGCAAAAATATTGGTCTGCCTTGTATGAGAATTTTACTGCCTCAGATTATAGGACAGAGCATTGATCACACCATGTTGAAGGCGGTAACTATTACTAGCTAGCTAGCAGTCGTATGTGCGTCATATAAAACAAAGTGATATTCTGACGCAATTTGAGGTCAGGTCTATCCATCCTCTAGTTGCTTGAAACATTCCTATGTACAAGGGACCCACTTGATGACAGGGTTTGTTGGTACGTATATAAATTTTTTTTCCACTACACTATTTTATTTGGTTTCAAGCTACCATATGATCTAATAATATACCAAATATGTTATGATTAAATAGTTTATTTTGCTTTTTTAAAATTGTCCAAAAAAGTCATATACTAGTTTTTATATTAAGGAATGGAGGGAGTACATACACATAAAACGTTGGGTCAACACCTAATAAAAACTAATATTGTAGTATTTAATAAAAAAGAAAAAAAGACAAACAAATTAAAATAGACGACTCTTGTAATAAAAACAATAGACGATTCTATTGGAAAAAGATAATCTTTCAATTTAAAAATCTCAATAACTATTTTTGGTAGGCATTAACAACTTCAGTATAAGTTTTAACAACCATTGATTTTTTAAAATGATCTATTTACATTTTTAAAATTTAAAAGGTGTCTTTTATCAATATTTCTTGAGATTCAAAAAAATTCCCTTTTAAAACTAGAGTAAGTCTTCAACAATCTTCCCTGCATGTATGTACTCCTTCCGTTTCTGTATATAAGACAAAATTTGAAATGATTTTAGCTCTTTTTAAAATAGTCTGACTATAATTCAAAAAACATATAATAAGTTTTTTCCACTTTACCGATTATTATTCTCTTTACTCATATTCTCTTTTATACTTATTTATAACATTATTATCACATCTCTCTCTCATAAACTCAATCATAAATAAAATAGGGACAAACTTAAGAAAATAATTTTTCATACATAGTTATCCCTCTCAATCATTACCTTAATGTGTGTGTGTGTGTGATTGCTCTTATAATAATGAGGGCTAGGGGTTTACCATTTATATGGAGTTTGCAGTAGAATTTGTAAGATAATGCCTCAATTTTTCTTTTGTCTTTAGGCCTTCAATATTGTGATTTGAGCCCCCAATGTAATATATATCTCTATTGTAGCCGTATTTTAATAAATATGTATCTATTCATGAATCACATGATGAAATGGTATGCAACAAAGGATTTGGGCGTCATGCTATAATCTGATACTGCCATGTATGACTTCGCTTGATTGTCGTCATATATGTGGGAGATGCTATATTGAAGACCATCTAGGATATACCGTACCCTTTTAAACCCCAACTGAGATTCATATGTATGCCACGTATATGATCACGTCGTTTAATTTTTAGACGGTTCTTATCATCTTTAGTACTGATCCTCTTTATTATTCGCACTTGTAAAACTAGTGGAGGAAAATTATTTTTCAAGTTATTTGTGAAATTTTGTCCCCTTTTAATACCTTTCAAGTACTCCTTTTTGGATGGACTTGTTAATTAAGACTCCATTTCACCCATATCAGAATTGAACTCGAGGGTTTAGTTGGAGTCATTTTCAAATATGAGAGACCACCTCAACTTGACCTATTAGTTTCTCCTTTGGAACTTTTACTTCGTTAAGCAATATTGCTCCCTGCACCACTAATTATTTAGATAGTTCATCTTATTATTTTCACCTATAATCAGTTTGATAATCTCAGCCACCAGAATAGTATCATTAACCTCTAAAAAAAATTTATCATGCATTTCAATTGCATGCATCGAAAGCAATGATTAAGAATCGATAAAGATATGGCAGACTTCAGGTGAGGTATGGTAAAATAATGCTATTGGTTAACAAGGCCAGTACGATGGTCAAACTTCAAAGTGGAAATTTGAGGCCCCTACATGGAAAATCGAGTGTGTGTGTGTAAATTATTATATTACATAAGACTCCAAATAAAAGGGGATTATATTATTTATGGTTACTCAGCTATAACTCTAGCAAATAAGTTTTGCAGTTATGACTGGGCTGAGTCTTCCTGACCGGGCCAGCGTGCTGTTGATCAATTACCAGCTGTTAAATAGTTCTGTATTTCAATTCAGTTAATGAGAAAAGGAAGCCCAAAATTGACTCAGCACGTATTTTAGGCTTAAAGCTCAATCTTATTTTCCCTGGATCGGACAATAATATATGTAATTTCATTTGTAACGAGCCGTCCATTGTTAATGAGAATTTTTGCCGATTTAGAAGGGAAGGCAGTCAAATATACTTGATTTCGTGGTTTGTGAAATCTCAAAAGGTAGAGAAACAAAACATAATAATCGGTCTTCTTCATTGTGTCCGTGTGTTATACTGTTCTATTTTGACTTGCCATCTGCATGGAATTTAAGTATGGAAAAACTAAGGCAGACGGTTAAGAAGTGCTTTTCCTGATTTTGTACTTCCACGGCATTTGAATTGAACCTTAAGATTGAATTGATCATGACACTTCTTTCAGTTCCTTGCCTGTCAAAATAAAACAAATGAAAATTCATATCAAATAGATTGACGAAATACAGCAAAAGTCCTGTTATATTCTCTGCACACATATATATTATGACGGGCAAGCTATATTGATACAGTATAACAAAATTATTAGAAACTTTTCCTCCTAACAATCATATATAAATCACATGATATATGTTTTTAAAATTTAATATTTTCATCCTTATAACATAATGTATATCACTCAATTTACTGCCAGATATTTTTGGTTTGAATGCTTTTAATCAGGTCCAGCCCTGGAGATTCAGGCACTTAAAACTTCGGTCTCTAGGTATTAGTACAGTTCATTTTCTCAACATATTGGCACGAAAGCATTACGTATTGTTGTTGACGATGTTGATATCACTAGCTCGAGCACAACACTGTGCAATTATGGAAAAGGGAATTGGGTATTATAGGTGGCGAGGCCAAAATCAGTTTCAGAATTAATCTCTGTGTCGACATACTCAAATAGAACATGCTTTTGACAGAGTGGGGCTCATTGTTTCATGCATTTATGACGTGGGCAGAACTTCGTAATTAAGCACATTATTCCCATTCCTCTGATCTGAGAGGCCCTGACCATATCACCATATCGAGGAACCCTTTACATATACTTTTTCTTCTGTTCGCTCCTTATTAAAAGTTATCAACTAATTTTTTTACGTACAAATTAAATTGGTTAAATGCATTTAATTTGTCCTAAAATTCAAGTAATTTTCAATACTACTCCCAATAATTATACTTATTTCCAAAAGTATTAATTATTCCTCTCTGCTACTACTCCTATTAAATATGAGTATATATGGAAAAAATATTAATGCACATTGGAATTCATGAAGTGACTTATAAAAATGAATAAGAAAATTGGTAATTAGTGATTTATAGTATTAAAAACTAGAGGGAATACTTAAGTTATAGAGAGAACTACTTCCTAAAAGTTAGCTATTGGGGGTTGGAGAATATATAAAAACCTGTAAAATCATGTATAACAAAAAGACTTATAAAATCACTCTTATAAGAAACCTCCCACGACATATAACAACACATATACACACACATATGGGCTTATTATTAGTTTTATTTTTCGCATTTAAGATAGACCTCACATGGTCGATGTTACTAATAAAAGAAAGAAATAGTTCAACTACATATTATTAATGGGTAATTGATCGTGTCAATGTATAGTATATAGTACTATCTCCATAATCAGAGTCATGTCATCATTTAAGAATTATTGTAAACAATGCTAATTAATTACCAGCTTTACCGCTCATATAGGCAAAAACAGTAAATGAAAGTGATGCACACCATAATTATGAACTTATTTTTAGAAAATATTATGGTTGTAATTGAACACAAAATAAAATTGGCAATTATTCAACAACCACTGCAATGCTTAGGAACCGCATCATTAAATTAAGATCACAATTATGTGTGCCCTAATGTTTGAGGAATTTGGTATATATTAGTGACTTAATTATTAATAAAAGATGTTGGAATTTTGAAATAATTGACGAGTCATGGATGAAGGAGAGATGTCCCTTTAGTAAAAACTATACGGTAACTAAACAAATGAATTTGATATAACGTGGTACCTTGGTCTTAATTAGAATAGTTGAGGGGGTTGAAAACGAAACAGGATAACTGAAGCAAGGAAAATATGATAAGGGAGTTGCAAGGACCAATAATGACATAACAAGAAGGTCACAATTATATAATGTAGCTACAAGTATACACAATGTTATACATGTAGAGGCGATAATAATATATATATCGGGTAAAGCCAACAAAAGTGACTTCCCATCTCACAACCCTAGCCAATTAACCAACCCCATCTCTCCTCTCCTCCACTTTCTTATATATCTTCTTCTCGACTTATCTCCCTGGTGTGCTTGACCCTCAAGAATTGTTGCAGCAAATTGGGGGCCTCCACATACAATATCTAGATAACACTTTCATTTCTGCCATGGAAGACTCTAATTTGGTGGCAACTGCTTCATCCCCAGGCGACCAGGACTCCAAGACTTGTCCTCGCGGCCACTGGAGGCCCGCCGAGGACGAAAAACTCCGGCAACTCGTGGAACAGTATGGTGCTCAGAATTGGAATTCAATCGCCGAGAAGCTCCAAGGAAGATCAGGTTATTAATTATATTGACTATTGAGTTGTATTGAATTTCTCTAACTCGTCCCTCAAAATGAAAAAAAAAAAATTATATTTTCTTACAAGGGTTTTTGTTTGAATATCATTGCTAAGTTGAATATGATACTATATATTGAGAATATATAAACATATAGGTGGCATATGTAGGTGAAAGTTATGCTAATAAGCCATATATATATAATCGTATTATATAATGATTAATGGTTAACAATCTTGTTACTTTTGGGATATTGATTCTCCGATATCAGGAAAAAGTTGCAGATTAAGGTGGTTTAATCAGCTAGATCCGAGGATTAATAGGAGGCCATTTACAGAAGAAGAGGAAGACAGGTTACTGGCAGCTCATCGTATTCATGGGAACAAGTGGGCACTAATAGCTAGGCTTTTTCCTGGTCGCACTGATAACGCTGTGAAGAATCACTGGCATGTTATCATGGCTCGAAAGCAAAGAGAGCAATCCAAGCAGTTAAGTGGTGGCAAGAGAGTCTTCCAAGATGCTTTCAATATTAATGATTATTCTTCCAGCAGTCACAGTTCCTCCTGTAATACAAGATTAAAACCTCATGATATCTTTACACCCCAATCGTTCTTTGACTTCCGAAACGAGGACAACAGTAGAATCTTTTCAAAACAGAATTCTTCCCCCTTCTCTTTGGCCTCTTGGAATTTCTCATCCATGGCGAAACAAGGGAAGGATAGTAGTTTCTTCAACCCCTGCTTTAACATTTACTTCTCAGAATGTTCAAAAGGTACGGATAGATATCTTTATAGAATCTATCAGAATTCTGCAACATCTTACGGCAGCTTTCTACCAAACTACGGGAAGGTTAATGTTCCAATAGGTTGTGATGGTAATGATGAGGAGAAGAATGGGACAAAAAATGAGTTGACGAATCTAAGTGACATCTCATCCACATTTGCAAAGAAGAAGGCTTCCACGGAACAAGAGAAAGGAGATAGTCACGCAGAAGTTCCCTTCATTGATTTCCTGGGCGTGGGTGTGTCATGTCATAACAAGTGAAGTACGTATATATGCTTATTTATTTAACTTCATACTTTAGCTCACGAGCTAGCTTTCGTTTGTATCCATTGTGAGGCGATTAGCCTAATTAAGATTTTTGCAATACACTCACACACATAGGTAACTTATGGGCATGCGGTGTTGTGTTGGCTTTTTTGTTAAGTATATGGCAGGTTGCTCGTTATATATAGTTTTCATTCGGTTTTGTAATTTGAGTGAACAAGAATCTAGCTTTTTTGTCCGTATGAAACACACGAGAGGTATTGATAATTCATTTGTTCATTTTAAGGGACATATTTGAGGATGAATCAAGGACTTTGTAATTTGACTCGATCGATCAGCGGCGTGATCATTAGTTTGAGTGTAGTTTGTAAGTTTGTGCAGAGGAAGAAAAGAAGTGAATATCTGGGGAGTTTGATTGAATTCTTTGATTTCTTGATATCACTACAAAAAAACAAGGCGATTGTCTTGTTTATTTTAAGTCGTGGTTTATATACTAGGTGCTTCTATCTATAATCTGCCACATTAATCTTATATTTTATTTGCCGAAGGTCTCTAACAAAATTACTGTATAGACATATTAATTAAAATCTTCAACTTCTTTTCATTAGTAAATTACACTAATTAAATGGGAGGCTGGCAGTAATATAGCCAGACTGCATAGTTTAGAACCATCAAGAATAGTTAGTAAATTATATATCATGTAAGTGCACTATTATTCTTTCCATGAATCCCTCAAAAGTTTTTACTCGTGCTTCTAATTCATAGCATTTGAATAAATTAATTTTGAAATTTGTCGTCGATATCGCATTTATGTGAATGCGCAAGTGGGAAGTGAAAAAAAAAATAACGAACACATACCATATAAAATAATTCATTAGTTCCTGCAGGAAATTAATGAGAAACAAACCATATATATTTGTATATTGTCATAAATTAAATAATGGGGATGAAATAGGATTTATTGGTATAGTAGTGCGTGGCACCCCACCATTGTTGATCCTGAGCACTGGCAGTGTCCTTCATGGCATAACACATGATAAAGAACATGTACATCCTAATGCAAATGTGGTCCGTGTCTCCTTGGAATCAAACTATGATGTTCTAATTAATAACTTAACGTAAATATAAAATGCCATTGACTGTGAAGAGTAAAAAATTAAACCCTATATATAAGTTATTTTCAACACTAATTCATTGATATTGTAAACTGACATATAATCAAATTATACTTAGGAGTATTCCTAGTAGATTATCAAGCATATATTATAAATAAGTAATTAGTTTAGTTTTAATTTTTTTTAAACTAATAATCAATTGAATATTATAGTAAAGACGGCTATTCATCACATATGTTCACAAGGACTTTCAAATAAATTTAGCAAAATGCGCGAATGTGTAAAAAAGAGAACGGTATTATATATAACCTCTAAAAAAATCTTATGTACTTAGAAGAGATGCAGGGAAAAAAATTATAGTCCTGCATATCGCAACACAAATGAGATGCTTCGTTAGAGGCATGGCGCATGGCCTTTATCACACATAGATTACATTCGTATCACGTAGATAACAAATAGTGGATCATATAACTCATGAGTCATGAATATGAGCGAGAATTGATTCATATAACTTATATTCCATTTGTTACTAAATATAAGATTTTGTTGACCTTTTTCAAAACAATTAAGAAACTTAAGTAATGAGATACAAAATCATAATTTATTTGTGTATTATTAATATATTAGCTTATAGATAAAACAAAATATTTTATTAAATGTATGGAAAACATTTTAACAAATCAATTTATAAATAGATTATTTATTTTGGTTATAATTTTGTATTAAAAAATCAACTTACCTTTATATTTAAGGATGGATGAAGTATCGTTAATGGGAAAAAATGAAGGAGTAATACTGACAGATCGACCTGGGATCAATTGTAGGAATTAATTTGTCTCGTTGATCAAGTCTAGGAGGAGTTCACCTTTATTCTTTTATTTCTGGTTTTGGTTTATAAGTAATTTTCCGCTGAAGTAAAGGATATTTTGGTAAAAATATGTGATTAGAAAGAGTCAAATAATTGTCTATCGGCTACTACATTTTGTTGGTGGGAACAAAAAAGAAAAACGATCCGTTGGACATTTTCAAGACCTCTTTCTAACAATTTTCCTCCTAAATACACACAACATTTATTTAATTTAATATTGCTTCTTTATTTTAGACCAATGTAGCTATTGAATTACTCTTTCGCCTCTTATTATAAAAATTCATAAGGTAAAATCACACATATAAAAAAAAAATAGTTGAGAGAAATGAATTTGTTTAAAATTAATTTTTTCCCTAAGTTTATCCTTATTTATAATGAATATGGTGTATAAAAGAGAGATATAGCGTGTTAATTTCTGAAGTTGACATGAAATATTTGGAAATTAAAAATGAGCGTCAAAATGGGAAAAAACATTAAATATCTTGAAATCAATATGCAAGCTTTTACGAAGATAAATGTATAAAATAATTCAAATTTAGGGTTTTTGCAATGAAGAGCTTGAGAGAATATTTTTTTAATAGAAGCATGGCAACTCAACCGTCATATTTGACGCCCCCAGGGTTCAAAATCAAGTTAGATACCTTTGATTCACTGTATTTGCCTCATCCCACAATTTGGAAATATTATCAAATCCTACACGTGATAAATTAATCCTCCACTCAATCTGCTGTCGGAACCAAACAAATATATATTAAAATATTTATCTGCATGCTTTCTTGGGAGCAAAATACTATTTATACGCGCTGTTATTGATTATGTTCATGTCCTGCGATACATATACGTATTTACTGAGAGTGAAATAGCTATAGTTATGAAAAGTTTTTAGAGGGATTAAACAATACTAAGTAATTCACAGATCCTTTGGAGGATTATCATTGTGCTGGCCCGCCGGCCTGTAATGTGTACGCCACAAGTTAATAAGTGCCTATATATATATTTGTATCATCAGGTGGTGTAAAGTCCCACATCGGCTGAGGAGGAGAACGAAAGGTGCTATATATAGGCCTGGATACCTCCCCCTCTTGACGCGTTTTAAAACCGTGAGGGGTGAGGATTCCCCAAAACGGACAATTTCGAGAGCGAGGCGCTGGGATGTTACAGATGGTATCAGAGCCAGACTCGGGTCGGTGTGCCAGCGAGGGCGCTGGGCTCCAAGGGGGGTGGATTGTAAAGTCCCACATCGGCTGGGGAGGAGAACGAAAGGTGCTATATATAGGCCTGGATACCTCCCCCTCTCGACGCGTTTTAAAACCGTGAGGGGTGAGGATTCCCCAAAGCGGACAATTTCGAGAGCGAGGCGCTGGGATGTTACAGATGGTATCAGAGCCAGGCTCGAGTCGGTGTGCCAGCGAGGGCGCTGGGCCCCAAGAGGGGTGGATTGTAAAGTCCCACATCGGCTGGGGAGGAGAACGAAAGGTGCTATATATAGGCCTGGATACCTCCCCCTCTTGACGCGTTTTAAAACCGTGAGGGGTGAGGATTCCCCAAAGCGGACAATTTCGAGAGCGAGGCGCTGGGATGTTACAGGTGGCATATTCAAGTTGTGGTTGATCTTAATCTATTCCTCGTGTGGTGGTTAAAATGAAGCTATCACTTCAGCAATGTTAAGCGATTTTCCCTTTTAAGTCAATGTAAAATTCTTGCCTTTTGACCCCATAAAAAATGTAATCTTACAAGGGAAAAAATTTCGAAAAGATAACAAAATCATGTGTCTCTCGACCTGCGATGTCCTGTCAGCAGCCTCAGTAGTGGGGACATATATTCGATAACCTTGAAAAAGAATGTAAAATTAGTTAATATATTCTGAGCATGTGTTCGGCAGAAATAAAAATTAATATTCCGCAGTGACATAGTGGATATGTTTTCAAAATGTGTCTGATACATACTTAAGTGTATCGTTGTTCACACTTGACAATATTACTAAATGAAGCTACCTTCCGCTTCAAGTTATTTGGAAAGTAAGCAAATGTAATCCGATCTCCGCGTTCTCGGATTTTTTTTGGTGAACAATGGGATAACCCAAGGAAATTAAACAAGTACATGGCGGGGCATAGAATGCCCTGCTAGATCAGCTTTAAGCAGCTGCAGTGCCTCCGGCGGAGGCTGGATCCAGGTGACCCTGTCTCCAGCTAGATTGATTGATAAGGAAGCAAGACAGCGAGCACAAAGGTTACCCTCTCTGTAAATATGCTTCACAACTATTTGCCAGTCCCGTTTCAGCATCTGCCTGATTTGAGTCACAAGGTGGTGTTCTCGGTTGTACTGTGCTATCAGATTCAGCACCCTGGCTCCTTGCTTGCTCTTGTGCGGAGCAGAAGGTTCATGGATTCTCTGGTTTCTGCAATTCCAGATAGTCCAGCATCCGCGACAGCAAAGATTTGTGGCCAGTGAGGACTGTCATATATATACTCCAGGGAGCCTGCACAGGTTCTGCTCAAGCCAGTCATTCCATGTGAGACTGAAGAAGTGAGCTTGGTGCCGTCTTGGGACAAGCTCAGACCATGTGCTTCGTGCTTGGGGGCAGTCACTCATCCGCGTTCACGGTTCTCACCAGTTAGAACACGCCCATAATGACCCACTAGCATAGCATTTGGATCTACTCTGGTTTGGGCTCTATGCACAGCCCATTCAGCCCACATTTTAAGAGACCTATGTTTGGTCCAGCTTGCATCACTCATGATCTTAGACGCTTGTACTGTTTAGCCCATATCCAGTGGCATGGTTGTTTTTCAATTAGCCCAGAAATCGAAGAGAAGAGACAAGTGGTGTCTAATCGAGTTTCACGGTTGGGCGACCAACTTTATAATATAATATAATTGAGGGTATATGAAGTGAACATGGGTCATTGATGGTGCGGTCACTTTAATCATATCCACGCCCAAATCCCTCAATTACGCTCCTAAATTCATGCTACCCTCCAAAGTTTATTTGATTATCTCTTTTTTTAGTCACTCACACCAACCCTGTGCACCACAACACAAAGCACTAGGCTTCCTCATCTATCAACTTGCTCAATTTTTAAACCAAGCACTGATAATCAACTATAAAGAATGTGGCCACATAATCCTGTTTTCTTTTTGTTTGGTTTATCCATACATATCATGTGGTTTCTACCAGGCTGTGACCCCACAGGTCCTCTTTATAAGCATGCATTTGCGTTGCGATAAATCAAAGCAGCGAGATCAATAGGGAAGAAGGGAAGAGTGAGAGAATGAGAGGGGGAAGAGGCAGTGCAGTTGTAGCTCTGGCGAGCCTACTACTGTGCGTGTTAACGTTAATGATTCAGCTGGAGGCAACAAATGCAGCGACGTACACGGTGGGAGGCCCTAGTGGATGGGGTTTCAACTCTAATACTTGGCCTAAAGGCAAGAAATTCAAAGCCGGAGATGTCCTAGG
The DNA here is from genome assembly GCA_029929735.1 of Mimosa pudica. Taxonomy (NCBI): domain Eukaryota; kingdom Viridiplantae; phylum Streptophyta; class Magnoliopsida; order Fabales; family Fabaceae; genus Mimosa; species Mimosa pudica. Next base: position 1,721,733 of record JAKELP010000007.1, read on the forward strand.
TGTGTTCTTTTTCCATGCCTCCACTGCATATTACTCCCTCATTGATACGTTTTTTTTTTAAAAAAAAAGTTAAAGAAGAGAATTAGTATTTAGAAAAAAATATGTTTAAATTAAATGTTAAGTAATATATTATATTTTGTTAAAACACAAGCCAATTATCTTCCCATAATCTCCCCCCATCTCTTACATATTAATTGTTGGAAGAGTTACGATAAGGATAATTTAAGAAAATATAATATTGACAAAAATTATTAGAAATAGATCATATATTTAAGACCAAGTTCAACTTCTCAAATATATTTTGTAGTGAAGATTAGAGGGATTAAATGCAAATACTATAGAGTGATTATTTGTTAATCTGTCTAAAAATACAACTTATGCTCTTTCTGGTCTTAAATATAAGACCCTTTTGATTTTTTTATGGAAGTTAAAAACACCACCAAATTATAACACATGACACATGTAATTAGATTAAATGTTAGTTTATGAGTAGAATAGATTAGTCTTGAGAAAAAAATAATTATAAATATTTTAAAATGGTTAATTTTTCGTCCTTAATTCCTCTAAAAAAATTAAAGTGGTGTTATAATTATGATTAGAGTATTATATTTAGATTGAGGAAGCTAAGGAAGTAGTATGTAGATTTGATTGTTAATGAATGTTGAGGGTTGATGAATATGAGTGTGTGGTGTCAGTGTTCAACTACGACGCGACGACGCATAATGTGGTGGCAGTGAACGGGAATGGGTACAAGAGTTGCAATGCTCCGGCGGGGGCCAAAGTGTTGAGTTCAGGGAAAGACCAAGTCAGGTTGGCACGAGGCCTCAACTACTTCATTTGTGGCAATTCCGGCCACTGCCAATCTGGCATGAAGCTTGCTGTTAGCGCTGCGTGATTCTATATCGATCATGTTTTTGTTTAGTGTAAGTGTCGTGCGTGTGATAAGTGCTTTAAGCCTCTCTTAACATAATAACGTTCTCCGTTCCCAGTAATTATCACCTGCCTAGCTAGTTATGGAAATTAATGTTTGTTGTTGTTACGTTTGTTTGTGTTTGTCACTTGGTGGAATTGGTGATGTGTTATCGTGCAATGGAGGATTGGTCCATATATAAATACACATATCCTCCAACTCCAGCACTCTCCCTTGGTTAGAATTCTGTATCAATATATATAAATGCGAATGTTAATTTGCTTCCAGTACTTATATCTAAACTCAATCAGTGGTTTGCAATTGGTTTTCTAATTCATTCGACTTCAAAATTAGCATTTGTGAATTCAATTTATTCTTAATAGTTAATACTACCTCTGGTCCTAAATATAGGACCTAATTGACTTTTTTTTGGAGAGATTAAGATTGCGAAATAGGTTATTAAATGATGACATATTTGATATATTTAGACTATCCATTAGTTTATAGGTATAATAAACTAGTCTAAGGGAAAAAATTAGGTAAATCAATTTATAATTAACTTATTTTGCTTTTTTAATTTAAGGATTTTCTAGAAAAGTCAATTAAGTCTCATATTTAGGACCGGATGGAGTACTAATTAATCCCCGTTGAAGCCATTCATAGTCAATTTCTCTATTACTTTTTTTGGGATTAAACTTTTTTTCAACTCAAGCGAGGGCAGTAAAATTTTCTGTTCTTTTATCCACATTAATAATGTATGTGAATGTGATACTGATTATTTGGAGCTCAAGCTAGAGCTTGAAGATTATTCGATACGGCGGGTGGCCAGTGACCTTTTTAATTTCATTTTAGTTATGAATCAGCTATTACCAACCTCAAATGCTGTTGTAACTTGTAACCCCTTCGGGCTTTTTCGAATTCCAATTGCCGAAAAAGACTAATGGACTGGAGCTCAGTTAGTCGAGCTCTTTTAAGGTGATAATATAAGGCACGTCTTTTTTCCGTGAAGATAAAAAGCATGGAGCCTAATTAAGCACAACATACAGACCCTTTTTTGTTAATTTAGGATTGGGCGAAAATATTTAGTGAAAGAACAACATAAACATGAGGGCCGACAAAGTGTGACTCCACTTGATAGCACGCTTTGCACAGGTTAAGATGATAATTATATGTCAAGCAAAGTGGGTTGGGCCATTAAAGGCTGATTCAAATGGAAGATGAGTTATCAAGACTCATAACTATAAGGTTATTTTAAAAGAAATAACCATAATGTCATTATTGGTTCAAACTTCAAACCATAATCATGTGAAGATCCCTGGCCAAAAAAAAAAAAATCATGTGAAGATTCTGATGGCGAGTAATCATATATAGTAAATGCTCTTTGAATATGGAGTTATATCATAAGTCATGACTTTGGAGAATCTTAGGACCAAGCTCATATATAATTTTCATATAAAAAAAGAGGGGTATTGGACCCTATTTATCATTGTCAATAACAAATTGCAATCACAATGACAATGTCATTTTTCCCTCGTTCAAATTACAACATCTATTCATGAGTTGTATTGGATAATTTTTTCGTACAAATTACAATTATTTGTGGTTGATAACATGGCTAATGTTGGTTTTTTCAATTAGAATTCAGGAGAGGATTAAAGTAATTGTCTCTTATTATGATCTTATGGGAGATAAATGAAATCACACCTCCCTAACACATGAGGATTACGTTGGTGTGAATTTTTTTAGTATATATTTATTACTACTTCTTTTGATCTTAAATATATGATTTATTTATCTCATAAGATAAAATTTCATGTGTTCGTTGGTTAATTTATAGTTTCACTTGGTCATTGCAAAAAAAAAAAATAGAAATATTAACTAAATTCTGACATGTGAAAAGAAAAATAGAATATTCTTTTGTTTGAAAATTGAGAACCATACAAGATGTGAATGATGATTGAGCAGAGCACGCGACTGTTGGCCCAAAAAGTGTAACATGAAAGCTATATTGGAAGTCCATTACGGCATTACCCATCTTAACCCAAAATGACATTTATATTTGAAGACTTTATAATCTCAAACCAAAGTAGATTTCTACACATTTTTCTTAAATAAGTACAAGGACCCTACTATGGAGACGATATTGTTTGAGAACCTTTTGGACACAATATATAAACCTCTCTCTAAACAAGAAAATGATCGTGAGAATCTAAATCTATCTCTCCTTCACACTTTTTAATAAAACAGTCGAGGTGATATGTTTATACATTATCATTATCCAAGGAAGTGATGGGGTTTTCTTTGATGGTGTTTGGGCCTTTGGGGCACATTCTTTAAAACATTAACAATAGTATGCTTTTGACATATGCAGCAACTAATACGTCAAACATAAAAACAATATATGAAATTTCGGGGAAGGAACACCAAATAGATATTATAATTTAAGCGTTGACGAGGGTGGGTGAAGGTATGAAAACCCAAGTTTTTTTTAAAAAAATTATAATAAATAAAAAATAATAATATTGGCCTTAGAATAGCGAGAGCCAAAGTTTTTAAATAATCAGAGTGTTCTTTCTACGAACGGCCGAAGCAAGTCTACGCTGACCTTTGATGAAGCCGTCGTCACACATGTTTTTCCACCAAAGCCAACCCCTTCTCTCCTTTATTATGCCTTTGCCAATGCCATTATCTTATCCCATCCACCCCCTGCTCTATTCCAAGTTTTTTTTACACGTTTTTCTTTTAGCACCTACTAAACATTCTAAATTTTAAGGTAATACAGGCTACAAAAAATAAACATTAAAAAAATATGTATGCTTTGTTTGGGAACCCTTTCAGTTTCACAAAATCATATGCATGATGGTCGCTCCTGGCCTTACCTAACAATAGACATAGAAAAGTTAATATACTTAATTTCGACCTTAATATATGATTTGATTGATATTTTTAAAAAATGATATAAAAGTTAGACAAGTCATTTACAAATTTAATTATCTAAATTTTTTTTAAACTAGTTTATTGATCTATAAAACAGTACATATATAATATAATAATATAAGTAGGTGATGAAGATTGTTTGGAGAATAAAACAATTAATGATCCAATATCACAACTTTTAAACTTTGTTCAATATCAATTTTTGCGGTGTCAATAACAATTTAATGAGCAAGTGATTACAACTTCATAGGGCAAAGGGGCAGAAATAGCCACCGTAATTGCCAAAATGGACAACTTTGGCACCCGTAATTTCGAGGGTGCAAAACCGTACATGATAAACCAAAATGGGACAAATCTAGTCACGCCGTTAAGTGCTTTGTAACAAACGTGTTTTTTGACGTGGGGCCCACATTCATTAAACATGTGGCATGACAGTCAGCATCTAAAGTGATTCCACGTTGGAAGCCATGCCACATCACCTCATCATCACCAAATCCCCAATCTGAAATGTAAAACCCTAATCCCAAATCTATACATCCTCACCACACTCATTTGTCGAATTCATCCCTGAAATCCGCAGCCCAACCTCCATTTGTTGTCGCCATACAAACTCCAGACCCCAGACCAGCTACACGAACCAACCCCAGACCCCATACAAACTCGCGATGAGCATGAGGAGGGGGAAGGAGGCGTCATCATCTACGAATTATCCGAAGAACATGGGTTATTTGAAGAGCTGCTCAATGTCCTCCACATCCAACACCAACAACTACAAAAGGAACCCAGGTCCAAGAATAAAAAGACATATTTGCGAGGATGACTATGAGAGCCCCAAGCGATTCTGCCATTGCGGGCTTCCTGCTCCACGTTGGACTTCTTGGACGAATTGGAACCCTGGGAGGAGGTTTTTTGGATGCCGATACTATGACCAAGTAAGTTTTAGTGTTGTGGTTCATGTTGTGGGTCATGGAAGTGAAAGGGATTAACCATATAATTTGGTGTTGGAATGCACTTAAAGGTGTTTGACAAAATGTCCAAAAGGAATTGGCTAAAAGTTAGTGATTTGGTAAGGTGATTGTAGATGTTTGACAAAATGTGTAAAAGGAATTGGCTGAAAATTAGTGATTTGGCAAGGTGATTGTAGGTGTTTGATAAAATGTCTAAGAGAGTGAATGTTTGAAAATTATAGATTTGCTATTAGTATAGGTGTTAGATTAATGTACTTGAGATGGTGGTGGCTGGGCATGGGTGTTGGTGTTTGGATTTAAGTTGTTTGTGTGTCTTTTACAGGAGGAGCATTGTGATTTCTTTGATTGGTACGATGCTAAGTTTGAGCAAAGGCCACTCAAGGTGATAAGGTTGCTTCTTGATGAGACGGAGATGATGCATGGAGATTGTGATGATTATGGTTGTGATGATGGACGAAGCTTCTTGGAAGAGGTTGATGCGATTCACGGTGAAATAAGGAAGCTGAGGAAGAGTCACGAGCTAAATGAAAAAAAAGCAACTCGGTCTGAGTTGAAGTTCAACATTGCTGTGGGAATTTTGTTACTGACATGGGTGTTTGTATTTGTACCGTACCTTGGCAAACCATAGTTGGTTTGCGTTGTTGTAATTAAGTCATTGAGCAGTATGTTAGTGAACTTATTTTGGGAACTTTGTGTTAAACTCTTGTCACACTTTGTAAGCCATGTGGGTCTTTGTGAACTTGATTGTGTGTAAACAATTGGTACTCTTTATGGAATTGGCACTTTTTATACTCCATGAGTCACACGTTTTATACATAAGAGGAATTGATTAGAGATGTTTATTAAACTATGGAATTGATAAGCACATATAAAAGATGGAATTGTTTATTAAACTTCAATTAATTAAATTGTTTATTTAACTACTCTTAATTACATATAACACCTCCCATTTAATTGATAAGCACATATAAAATATGAAATTGGTCTGCCCAAAATATTTGTACATAAGCAAAGGGGGACCAAAACCACCCTAAATTCCCATACATAATCAAAGGTGGAACAAAACCACCCTTAATGGTCATAGTGTTTGATTGGGACAAAATATTTGTACATAAGCAAAGGGGGACCAAAAGCACCCTAAATTCCCATATTGTTTAGTTGGGACAAAATATCATTACACCAAAATAGCCTTACAAAATATCATTACACCAAACTTGGAAGAGCTTCAAATGCCCTCATGATACTTTGTGCCGGATCTTGTCTTGGACACCATGTCATCTCTCTGCGCAAGGAGTTGACGAGTTGTGATGATACGACTTCCAACTTTGGCAAGGTTTGGTGGCTGGAAAGGATTGGAGGGTGCAGTTTGTGATTGCCTTAGCTGAATCTGCCTGCTAACTTGTGAATAAGTGTGATTAGGAGCAGTAGACTTGGCTAATCTTTTGGCCCACTCTGAATGCAGGCTCATTCCCACGGCAGGCTCTGACTTCTCTTGGAGTTTCAACATAGTTGTCCTCATCAACACTGACATTCCCTTCCTCAACCTCTTGTTCATTACTACCCGCAACTTCGGACTCTGTTTTTACGCTTTCATCAGTGTCAGAACTTTCGGTGGCTGCTGAATATGACGCATCATCACTTGAACACTCAACTTCACGGATATCATCTTCAATGGATTCTAACCCTTGTGTCACATCTTCTTGCACCACGTCTGTGAGCTTCTCACTTTGAACCTCGTTAGTGATGTACGAACTTCCACCGGAGTCCATTCTTTTCCTTGCAAACATGTCATTAGCCTCCTGGAGCATTTTGTCAAACGAATCATCGCTGACCTGTGGCTCTTCTTGCGCATCAACCATCTTACCCTTCCCCTTTCGATCCATTGTACCTGAAACAACAATGAACTCATATATGTCAGCTTGAAATAATGCAACTTCACAGTATTTTTGAAACTTTAGACTACACAATCATATATAGAAACTTTAGGCTCAATACCCAGTAAGCCATTGTCAGCTACAACAAGAAAATCAATCAATACCCAGTAAGACATTGTCAGCTACACCTAAACTCGTCGCCTTCTATACACTTAGAAGTTAGGGTTATCCACAAACGTAAGCAAAACGTTAGTCAAACTCTGAAATTGGCCCTCTAGAATACTTAAATGAGGCTAAGCTAAAGTGGGGTGGGCGAAATTAGTGGTACCCATTACATGTTTACAAAAAAAAAATAGGGTTTCACCAAAAATCACTGTGCATGGCACAAACAACAAAGATGTGGTCCCATTTGATACTTACTTGGCAATACTCTTGTTGGCTAGCTATAAGAACGAATCTTTGCACGTGTTTTTTCTTGGTCAAACACGGTGTGGTCTCCAATGGCTCGCGTGGGTCCGATGGTAGAGTGCTTCGCTCGCGTGGTGGCTGGGTTCGCGTGGGGCCTGGGTTCGCGTGGTGGCTGGGTTCGCGTGGCGCCTGGGTTCGCGTGGTGGTTGGGTTTCAATGAGGGTGGCTAGGGTTTGGGTTTGGGTTCGAGCATGTTTGTGTGTTGTGTTTGTGATTTGAGTGTGTTATGTGTTGTTTTTGTTGGGGCAGATGATAGTTGTTTTGTTTTTGGGGCAATGTTGTTTTAGTTTTATTTGCCACGGCATATTCAATGGTTTGACATGTTGTTGTTCATTTTTTTGCCACGTCATCTTCAATGTGCCACATAATCCCTTATTTCGCCATGTCAGCATGCCAAATCACCCTTCCCAGTCAACTAACGGTCAAACATAACACCTCTGTTTGAGAGTGCTAGATTTGCCCCATTTTGGTTTATCATGTACGGTTTTGCACCCTCGAAATTACGGGTGCCAAAGTTGTCCATTTTGGCAATTACGGTGGTTATTTTTGCCCCTTTGCCCCAACTTCATAATACTTTAGATTGATTTGTGATTTTGTAAGACCTCATATCAATTGAGTTCCTTAAATAGAACCTATAATTATCAACCCTTATATTATATATGTTATGAATAATTACTCTATTTAATTTGCTTAATGTCTAAAAAAATTTAGATGTTATATTAGGATTAGAAAAAAATACTCGACATATTGTCTCATTGGCAAATACTAACGCCACCATGAATTGCCCGATTAGGATTATATTATATACCAAGGTTCATATATTTAAATGTATTGAGCCAAAATGACATTTTCGACATTCTCTACATCGACATATGAAGTAAACTGGTGTTTTCGAGAACCATTAGAATCATTCAAGAGAACGACATGCATCATGAAAACTGGTAACATTCGGAATGAAACTTTTAATTTTCCACGATTCAGCCATATTCTACAAACCGATTGATTTCTCACATAAAAGAAACCTACTTAAACGAGCTGAGGGCCGGGAGACCAACAAGGCCATCCAATAATAAATAATGGGAAATAAAATTTCGATTAAGAAAAAAAAATTTGGCCCAACAGTCGTGTATAGTGCATTCAAACGCGCCATTGACTTTAGACTTTTCAAAGTGGAATAGAAACAAAATACTTAAGAAGGGTACAATCTGGGGCATGGCTCGTAGTTAAATATTAGAAAAATACTCCAATAATCCCAGTTGAACTTCCATGTTAGTTCGCAAATCAAATCATTCCTTATAAGCAAACTCATCATCTCACATTCAGATCCTTGGGAAATCCGAAATCCAAAATCTGCAAGCATGGACAGAGAACAGGAAGACATGCAATTCCTAGGCCTGTTTGGAGTATTCACAGAATCCATGAAGATCATAACATCATGGCGAAAGATCATGTCCCAGATCACACTCACCCTCATCCTCCCTCTCTCCTTCATCTACCTCCTCCACATAGAAGTCACCAACCTCATCCTCCACAAAATCTTCTACAACTCTCAACAAATGAGCATCACTCCTTATGGTTCACCTAGCTACAACAAACTCTCCGACCTCATTTCCTCCGAATGGCTCACTTTCTGGCTCCTCAAACTCCTCTACTTCACCCTCCTCCTCATCTTCTCCCTCCTCTCCACCTCTGCCGTCGTCTACACCGTCGCCTCCGCCTACACCTCCCGTGACTTAACTTTCCGGCGAGTCATGTCCGTTGTCCCCAAGGTCTGGAAACGCCTCATAGTCACCTTCCTCTGCGCTTTCGCCACGTTCATTGCCTACCACATCGTAGCATTCTTAATCTTATTCATATGGGCAGTCACTGTTGGAGACAGTAACGGAGGAATATTCATCCTCATCATTATAATCATATTGTTTTTCGCTGGCTTCTTGTATTTGACTATAATATGGCAAATAGCTAGCGTGGTTTCTGTGTTGGAGAATTCATATGGGGTTAAGGCGATGATAAAAAGCAGGGAATTACTGAAGGGAAAGATGGGATTGGGGATATTGATATTTTTGGTGCTTAATGTTATTTTCATAGTGATTCAGATTTTGTTCAAAGTGGAGGTTGTGCAGGGATGGAGGTTGGGGTCTATGGAAAGAACGGCTTTTGGGATTGTGTGTTTCTCGTTGTTGTCTGTGTTTTTCCTGTTTGGATTGGTGATACAAACGGTGCTCTATTTTGTGTGCAAGTCTTATCACCATGAGAATATTGACAAGTCGGCCTTATCGGATCACCTTGAAGCCTTCTTGGGAGAGTATGTTCCATTGAAGGCCAGAGATGTTCAGCTCGAGCAGTACCAAGTTTGATTTGATCCATATACTTGTTATACTTATGTGTGTATATATATGCATGCATATTATCAGGTGCATACGTTTAGTTTCTTTGGTTTGTGCGCTTAAAACTCAGCTGTTGGCCTGGTCTATGCATGTCGTCCTGGCCACCTGACATAAACGGCTTCAGAGTTCAAATAGATTATTGGTTACAGGAAATTAAAGTGCTATGGATTATGGATACATTGTATAACCAAAAAAAAAAAACAAATAGTGCTACGCACACAGTATTTTCTTGGATGACGTTTTTTGAATTCCACATTCATTTAATTTCCTTTCCATCAGTAGAATTGTTGCTCCTAATTAGATGGTGTTATAAATAATACGCCGACTCCTTCTATTTTATTGCATGATATTTCAAACCAAACAGGCATTATAACAAAAGGTCCAATTAGAAAAGTTATTTGACTTGTGGGAAATGAAAAATAAATATGTAACAGACTAACTTATATTTTACGCGGGCCAGTAGACCTATCTATAGCCATAAGAATGACAAGGATTATAGTGCATGCTTTTAAATTAAAATAGGGGAGAGGATGATATTTTAACGTATAGGATAAGAGAAATTTTAATATTTTTATGTTAGTTGGTATAAAAGATGAGGAGAGCAATATAAATTTAATAATGATAAATTTAGTACGTATTATGCACTCACTTGTCACATTTAATCTTTTATTACTTTAATAGAAAGACAAAGTTATGTTACTTTCCCCTGATTAAGAAATGACATCTTATTTAATTTCATTAATTCTCATATTGAACAGGTTGACTTCAATTAAAATTTTTCATATCAATGGCCAATGCTCATACACCAAAGAGAGGAAACAAAATATTATTAGTTGCGTGGGGAAGCAGATGTCATATCAATGGCCAAAATGAATAGGAGAATTAACGCGTATATTTATATATATTTTTAGAAAATTCAAAAGAGGCGATATTGGAAGTACTCAAGCCTTGATTTATTGTGTGCTTCCCTTGACTCTGCCAAACTCCAATTTTGAATAAGAGAAACAAAAGTAAAAAGAACAGGAGAGAAACGTCTCCTCCTTCTCACCTAACTAAAAACGAATAGGAGTAGAGAAAGGCAAACCGTCTTGGCTCGGGGCAAGGTACCCTCAAAAGCAAGTTTCCCGTCTCTTCTCTCATAATCAATATCAAGGGATTAGGGGTTCAGATATTTTTAAAGGGCTCATTACGTGGATTATATCAATGGATAAGATATGATACAAGATATGATACTAAGTCATGTGTCCTATACACATCTTAACTAGTTATTTTGAATTTTTGATTGAAATGTTTACAACAACGGAGCGGCCATACCTTCAATATATCACCCGTCAAAACTTTTTTATTCACAATTTGATTAGTAGAGAATATTTTCTAGGGAAAATCCCAAATAAATCTCTCCCAATACCCAAAAGGACAAGTGAGGAACCTAAACTTCCAAAAGGACCATGAAGGAACCAGCACCTAACTGTTATTTTAAAATTTTGTGAAAAGAAAAAATTGCCCCCATTCTAAAACACAAATTACTTGCCCACCCTAAACCCACCATAAAACTCACCCTCTTCTCGCAATTTATGTTTTAGGATGTGAGCAATTTTGTCTTTTCTCAAAATTTTAAAATGACAAGTAGGTGCTAGTTCCTTCATGGTCCTTTTGGAAGTTTAGGTTCCTCACTTGTCCTTTTGGGTATTGGGAGGGATTTATTTGGGATTTTCCCTATTTTCTACTTCGTTATATTATATTATTTTTTCCTTTCATTAAACATGTGCAGTATTTCCTGACCAAAAACAAAACATGTGCCATATTTTTAATTACAAATTTTCAATAATATTTTAAACTTTTATTTTGGGATGGAGGAATTATCTTATAATGTTTCATGCAACATATAAATTCAAGGGTACAAATTAAAGTAGCTTTCTACTCCCTCCGTTCCTAAATATAAGATCACTTTGGGGAAGTGGATAAGTTTCTAAATATAAGATCACTTCATATTTTATCTCAAGTTTTGCCCAAAATACCCTTATACTCCCTCTTTTCATTGAAACCCCTCCTCCTTTTATAGTTAAGTAATTGAAGGAATTTTGGGAAAATCATGTAATTTTATTGTCTTCTTTAATCTCCCCAAATTAACCAAAATGATCTTATATTTAGGAACGGGGAGAGGCAGTATATTTGTATTGATTGGAAAAGAAAGAAGTCATATTCAAACTGTACGAGACTGAAGGCTAATTCACGTAGGCGGCGTGGTATAATTTCTTAATCTGATAATAAATATTTTCCAATTGGTATCAATAGGGTTCTATGGTGTAGTGGTTAGCACTCTGGACTTTGAATCCAGCGACCTGGGTTCGACTCCCGGTAGGACCTTACTTTCATTTTTCCCAGAGCTTTTTTAAAAAAGGAACCAAATCCCAACATTATCAGCCCAAAAAGTTAAAACAAAAACAAAGGTGCCACAAATATAGTAACAGTTGCCAACCCAGAAAGAGGCCATGCATGTAATGTGACATGATAAAAGAAATTGAAATTGAAATTGAAACCCACTGACAACAATGATAGCCTACACAAATCAAATGGGCCAAGGCCCACTGACAGCTACACAGTGTGTAAAAGTGGCAGTTAAAATAGTGTTTCCTCCCGCGAAAAGCAGTTTGGCGTCATTACAATATTTGAGAGCAACTCTGGAAAGTGAAAAGGCTACGTACTAAATAATAATCTCTCTCACTTTCTTCATATTCTTCCCTTCTCTTCCCACCACATCACTCTCCATCTCTTTCTTTCTGATTGATCCACCATGGTTAAGGACACTGAGTACTATGACATCCTTGGGGTCACTCCCTCTGCTTCCGAGGCCCAAATTCGAAAGGCCTATTACCACAAGGTTTCCATCCCGCCCTCACTCTTTTCCATTTTTATGCATAAGTTTCATTCTTGCAGGATTAGCTCTTTTGTTGAGATTTATGTTTAAGTGCCAGATTTATGGTGTTATTGCTGCAGGCAATGCGAGTTCATCCTGATAAGAATCCGAATGATCCTCAGGCTGCTCAAAAATTTCAGGTAACTTTCATGCATTAACATTCGTGTCAGGTTTTGTTTTCGTACGGCTTCTTATTATGGTTATACCGTTTTGTTTTTGGCAGGTTTTGGGTGAGGCTTATCAAGTTTTAAGTGATCCTGTCCAAAGGAACGCTTACAATCAAAATGGAAAGCATTCTGTGTCTAGGTACACACGATGCTATATTGCTCTGTTGAATTTCTTCTTGATTATAGCTTTAGCTAGGACGGATTACTATAATATTCTGGCTAGTATTATTGGTTGTGGAAGTCACGACCTTTAATACATTGAAAATTTGCCGTTTAATTGAAAGTGGACAACTTTTGCTCTCATTTAATTCTGTTAATTTTAAAGAAGTCTGATGATTATTACAGATCATTATCACTTATTAAGTAGTTTATACGTTTGGTACTCGGAAAAGGAAGAATTAAAGGAACAATATATTTGAAATGAATGAAAGATGTTTTATAAAAAATTTTTACATAAATGGCTTTTCCGGGTGGTTTGAAAGTTAATGGTTTCTTTTACAGGGAAACTATGCTCGATCCAATGGCTGTCTTTGCCCTGCTTTTTGGAAGTGAATTATTTGAGGACTATGTTGGGCATCTAACTGCGGCATCAATCACTTCTTCTGAAATGACTGATGAATGTGAAATAAATGAAAAGTTGAAGGCAAGTATGTTTTCCAATTCTGTGCTTCTGCAACAGTAATACAAGAAAAGTAACAACCTCAACATTTTGTATTGCATCATTTAGTGGAATATTTATCTCATGGCTTATAGTGCATGTATGGTTGGCATCTCTCTGATGCAGGCTATCCAAAGAGAAAGGGAAGAAAAACTAGCAAGTTTTCTGAAAGACTTTCTTGATCAATATGCCCGTGGTGATGAAAAGGGTTTCTTGCAACGAGCAGAATCGGAGGCCAAACGACTTTCTAATGCAGGTTAGGGAAACTTTCAGCTGCCTACTCTTTTTAACTAAAGGCCTAGTGAAAGTGTTCAGCATAACATGTGATTATTAATGAATAGATGACAAATAAAAGTGATGTCATTAGGAGCTTCTTGCTTATGTAAGTATGAAATAGTTTGCTGAGGTAATATAATTGCGGAATTTGCTTCATACCATTTCACACTATGAGCACATTGAATGTTATGACTAAAAAGCTTACATTGATTTTGAATGCAGATTTTGGAGTTGATATGCTTCACACCATCGGCTATGTTTATTCAAGACAGGCATCACTAGAATTAGGGAAGAAAGCTATTTATCTTGGAGTGCCTTTTTTTGCGGAATGGGTTCGACATAAAGGACATTTCTGGAAATCTCAAATCACTGCCGCTAAAGGTACACTTAAATGGTCATTCTGATTTAACTTGTGACTCCTTCCTTGAATGCCAGTTTTGTCTTCTCAAAGTTTTGCAATTGGAGACCTAATTTTGTTGGGCTAAACTATTTAGGTGCATTTCAACTGCTTCAACTTCAAGAAGATTTACACAAGCAATTTAAAATGGACGGTAGTGGCTCAGAAAATGATGTTGAATGTCATGTTCGCTTAAATAAGGATACTCTCATGAATTCTCTTTGGAAGTTGAATGTAGTAGACATAGAAGTGACGCTGGTACATGTCTGTCAAATGGTGAGTTCATGAATTCTCTTTGCTTATGTCAATGAGGAATTGTTAGCTATTTGGGACACTTGTGCTTAGAAGCTATTTCATGAGGTGATGCTTATGGATATGAATATCTGTCCTAAGAGAAGAAATGAAAATGGAAGGGGATTTTAATCTATTGTTCTAAATATTGCTGAAGGTCCTGAGAGAAAATAATGTAAGGAGAGAAGCACTTAGAGCCCGAGCTCACGCTCTCAAGATTCTTGGAAGTTATTTCAGGTAAACAAGTTAGCCACAAATTGTCATATATTACTGCTTAATTAGATACTGCAGTCCCATGTGTGTAAAATTAAGCCATTATTCAGGTTGGTGAGAAACTTGGGTTGGTTTTGGAGTAAAGAAATGATGGGTTTTTGCTTGATCAGGAAACGAGTTCAAAAGGAGGGACATCTAAGAAAAAAACCGTGGAAGATTCGGAGGAAGAAGGAAGCAGTTCAGATTTGTCAGATGATGATGAATCACCGAGAGCAGTCTCCTACCGAACGCCCTTTTTCACTCAGGCAATGTCATAATCATAGAATTACTTAAAGATAAATAGATTAATTACATGCATGCAGTCACATATTTATTATAGTAACTGTGATTGCGCAAGCAGGGGGGTATATTCATTGTCTATGTTGTGTTTGTGCAGGGTATAGGCAGGCTGTTTAAATGCCTGTGTAATCCAGCGTTTGATGTGGACGACGAAGAGATTGTTTACAGAGGCAAATGAATGATGCAGATGACAAGCAAGTGCTTGTGGTTGTGGGGAGAAGAACATGGTTATAATCGAAGGACTTGTCTCTTTGTCCATGTCAAGTGTTAAGAAGTAGCTTGGGAAGACCATGGTGTTGGGGCAGATCATGAATACTCGTGTTTTGTACTACCACTTAATTTCATAGCAAGGCACCACGGCCCACCAACAAATGTTTGACGGTCACACTTCTCATTGTTTGTCCTATTTTCTTCTCTTTTGTTTTTTGGGATGGCATTTGTATTATACGGCAACTTTTCTTTGGGCTCGTTTTAGAAAAGGTCCAGTGGACCAATGCTATAGAAAGAAACTGCTATACAGTGTACACAACATGTGTCAATACTATTTACAAATGTTAATCTCTTGGGACAATTGTAACTAGGTCCTAAGCAAGATATTTAATATCATATAAGCAATTGACAACTTCTTCACTTGTCAATGAAAACTATTTTAGTTGTTAATAATGATCATTAACAACTCCTTGGGATCTCTATTAAATCTTTAGCTAGGGGGCTACAATGCAATTGTCTCTAATCCAATTTTAACTGAATTAAGAGCTACTACTCCCGTTCAAATCCACATTATATTGAACAGGTTAAAAAAACACAGGATATTGTTCTTATCTATCACCAAATCTTACATATGTAATATGTTCGTACCTGTTTAATTCTGCTTCTGTGTTACAGGCTTTCAGCTACAGGTAATGGTTGCATTAATACTTGGGCGTTCCAATGGCATGTTAAGGAAAATCACCAACAACTCAATACAAAGCTCTTGACATATTAATGGCGAGAAAATCTTTCAAGTGCCTCCGCCACCTCACCCAATAAAAAAGGAAACTTTTAACATTTGCACGGTCCAATTTTTTATAAAAACAAAAATGATAAACTGAGCCGAAATAAAATTGATAAAAAAATTTCGGTTCCAATTAATAACCGAAATAATCAAATTTTGATTTTTTTTATTTCAATCAAATTTTTATTTTAATACTATTCTATATAAAATATTACTCCATCTATCCCATAATATAATTCACATTTTTTGAATGACTTTGTCCCAAAATATAAATTCATCTTTAAATTTGTCAATCCAATAAATGAACTTTTTCAAATACTTCCCTTACTGATTTTTTTTTTTGATGATGAGGAATATTTTAAATAAGCGCATTTTTAAAATGAAATTTTGTTTCCTACATAGCCAATTTTTTTTGGAACCCATTCTTAGGTTGACTTGAACTTAAATTTAAGTTTAAGATTTTCTATTTAATTTAACTTATTATAATATGTATTAGTCATAACTCATAAAAACTACTCCTTTCGGGACTCCACAAACTACAAATGTTTTATTCATTTTTATTTTACTTATATTAAATTTATGTCATCTTAGA
Source organism: Mimosa pudica (assembly GCA_029929735.1). Taxonomy (NCBI): domain Eukaryota; kingdom Viridiplantae; phylum Streptophyta; class Magnoliopsida; order Fabales; family Fabaceae; genus Mimosa; species Mimosa pudica. The sequence continues at coordinate 1,738,121 of JAKELP010000007.1, forward strand.
GGAGGACTCATAAAGAGAAATAAACCCAATTTATTAAAAAAGAAAAATAAATTCCGAACATAGCATAAAGAAATCCTCCCACAATAAATTCATTTCAGTTCAATCTTTTTGATAAACAATAACAAAGTAGTTCGATCTTTCGATATGAAGGAAAAAAATATATTACCCTCCCCCAAACAAAAAGAAGAAGAGTTTTTAGAAGTCTACTTTAATCTGTAACTTTGATGCAAAAGTCTGAATCTTCACATACAATCCGGAGACAGAAATTTCGGTATACAACTTAAAGCTATCGTACATGGAAACAAAAAGGGTGCTTACAAGCAAACCAAGTGCCACTACAAAATTCAACACATAGATATGTACATACGTACACAAGCAGAATGTTTGGTTTGAACTTTGTCCTCACCCTTTAGTGAAGTGGATGACCGGCACATGCACAGTGCACAGAAGTGAGGCTAAGACAACCACTCATGATGAGAGAATGCCTGCCGGAACAAGTGTGTAATGCTGGGAATGAATCACACACCGCCTGGACCGCGGACGGTGTAAGGGCTGTGCATTGGCTTATGTTCAGAGTCCTCAGCCCATCTTCCTCCTTCCCTCCTTTCACTTTGCTCTCAGCCAAAGAATGCATGGACTTGTCTGTTATGTTTTGGCAGTAGTACAGCCCCAGAGACCTCAAATGTGGGCATCTGTTTGCCAGTGCAATCACACTTTCATCTGCAAAATAAATAATTAATCAAGTTAGACATATTGAAGGTTTCATAATGCAATAATTCAGCCAATAGAGCGGGTTAGGGTGTCAGCTGCCCCCTCAATTTGAGGCCATTCCCAAATATTTTTTTATATCATTAAATTCTACATTAAAATAGTGGCATTTTGATAGAGTATGGGCAAAAAAGGTTATGTTTCCAGTGTAGTATGATTTCTTAGAGATTAAATATTTCAAATGAAAAAATACTACTCAAATTTGGGTATATAATATCTTTGAAAAATCTTATCAGATTGAAAATGAAACGATTTTATTTTGCTTATAATATGTCAAAATGTCACTTTTTAATGCAAAATTTAATGATAGGGAAAAATACAATAAACTACTACTTCCGTTCATAAATATAAGATCACTTTCTTAATTTGATTAGATTAAGGATGTAAGTTAAAGTAATCATTAATACATGATATTACCATTTTATCCTAACTATATATATTTATCTCCACTACTCTTACTTGTTTATTATATATAAGTATTATTAGGTCAGCTGAGGGTCAGGGGTGCTGCCCCCTCAATAGTGACATTTACCTGTAATACAGATGCAACCACATAGGTCCAGTGTCCTAAGATCAGGGCACCCGTGTGCTAAGCTCATTACTCCAACATCACCTACATCTTCGCACCATCCTAGGTTTAAAGATTGCAGCTCATTGCAATAGCGTCCAATTGCCTGCATTTGGCTCATGGGATTGGTTTACAATTTGTTGTCTTGAATGGTGATGAAAATGCAATTTCGTATTACAAATGAAGGTTTGTACCTGCAATGCTGTGTCAGTTGCAGCTTTCACGCATCCACAGAGATTTAAAACTCTCAATTTTCTGCAGAAACTGGCCAGGTAAGCTAGAGCAGTGTCACTGAATGCTGAACACCCGCTGATGTTAAGTTTTGTGAGATCAGGGCAGCCATGGGCTAAGGCATTCAGTGAACGATCAGTCAGCTTAAAGCTTTTACTCAGGTCCAGGATCTGCAGGCCATGACAGTAATTTGCAATGGTCTCAACAGCAGTATCTTCCAGCTGAGGCTTCTCTTGACGAAGGATAAGAGTTTGCAATTTTGTGAATTTAGGAGCAAGAGATAGGACAAGATTATTCATGTTCTTGTTGCACCTGGTGGCACAAGTTACACAAGTCTGTTAATTCCATGTATGTCATATCATGAACTGGAATAGTTCAGACATGAAGCAAATACCAACTTGTTTTGAAAAATTTAAAATTTGTGTACAACTAACACTTCAGATATGTTACTGAAACGTACATATACTACTTCTAGGAACACACAGCGGACTGACTTCAAAGAATAATTTTGCCGACCTTATAGGCTAGCAAATTTCTTGGATGTGCTCAACGCCTCGCATAAATTTTAGATTTAAAACACACTGAAGCAAGTAGGAACAAGGAACAACACACCTAGTTACTTCACTTAGTAAGATAAACTCGTTCAGCCCCATAATAGTTTGCACCCTCAAAGAAAAATCTTAGCCCCATAAAAGCTTAAGCAATTCCCCAAGTTCACAAAAGAAATCAGGAAAGTAAAAAAGAAATCTCCAAGTATAGTGGAACATCATAGGGAGGATAAGGGAATTCCTCTTTATTTATCCCTGCAATCAAATCAAAGAATATAGGTTTGAACTTTGAAGAGGGGAAAAGAAAGAGTACCATGAGAGTGATAAACGGGAAAGGCCAAAGTAAATAGCACTTCTCCAGCCACGACACACACCAGAAGCTGCGATCACCGTCTGATCATCCAAAAGGCTAAGAATTTGCATCAAAAGTTCCACAGGAATGTCTTCCCATTCTGAATCCATTTTCAATCCTTTACCACCTTTCTCGCTACCAGCAACCATCATGAGCTTCTCAAAGCACAAGTTTAAGTCTTGGGTGCTCAACTTCTCCTTTCCTAACATTTCATTGACAATCTCTTCGGTCACCACCTTATTTCTGTAACCACATAGAGAACATCAGAAGTGTCAGAATTCAGAAAAGAGAAAAAGGGATAAGAATGAAGAGACTTTCAAGCCTTGTTTTCTCAGAAAACTGTTGTAGTAAGCGACAAGACACAACAAAACAAGACAACCATGGAGAGCCAAGCAGAGAACCCAAACAAAAATTACTTCGTCGTTTCAAGAAAAGTATTGTGAGCGTTACATAAGTAACCACTCCATATTTCTGAATTAGATAAATCAGACAAGTGATCACCGAATGACATAATTAAATGACCCATCTTCCCAGAGTGAGAAACCTCCCTCCCGCCAACTTTTGAAACACATAGACAAACAAATAGGAATCATGATGAAGCGAGTAGATACTGGAAAATAGAAGTGCAGAAAAAATAAGAAGAAGAAAACATATAGAAAACCACACATTTGAAAGGAAAGGAAGAAAGTTGCAAAAACATGGAGCTTTACAAGGAGAGTCAGGAGAGAGACAGAAATAGAGGCGATAATAATTACCGAGCAGAGAGAAATAACAAGAAGAGAGCTTTTGCATTGAAGACTGAAGGGTGTGGCTAAATTTACTGAGAAGAGGACAGGTACTGGAACTGGAAGAGAGGGAAAAAGGTACGGTGAAGGAGGAAGCAACGCGTGCAACGCCACGTGTTACCGATGTGACCCCCTGAAGTAGGTCCCACTTTCTATATGTTTTTTTGACCAACATGGAATTCTTCTTAATGATTTAGAATTTACACATTATAATGAGGTAAATAAAAGAAAATACTGGAATAAGTCTATAGTGAGTGACCCTAGGTACAATGTTTTGATTTCATATGATTGCGAAAAAGTTTTTGGAAAAATTAATTTCAATTACATATGGGACAATATTTTAAGCTGAAAGTGTGCGATGGCCGATGATGTAAAAAAAAGGTGGGGGGTGATGAATTATTATTTTTTTGGGCGGCGTTGTAGAAAATGGAAACCGCATCAGAAAAGGTGGGATGGGCTGGCTGATGAAAGATCCCATGTTGCCTAACACACGAATGAATGTATCCAACCTCACCCTATTCAATTCACTCAATCATTCTCTAGTAGCAGTAATTAGTAACCAGCAAAAAGTGTTTCTTAAGAAAACATGTGAATGTTAGTTAGGTGTGGAGTTAATGCTTCTTTTCCAATATTACCCATATTTATTATGATACTTTTAAAAGAGGGAAATACATAAATATTAATAAATATGAGAGAGTTACGGGTAAAGTATGAAAAAATCATTAAATGAGGAGAGAATATTAGATGGGCTCTTACATTAGGGACCAAAATCATTCAAATTTTGGGCTCTTATATTAGGGACTGGAGGGAGTAGTAAATTCTCTCTCCGGTCCTTATTATAAGTCACCGACTAATTTTTCTCATATATCAATAAAATTGGTTAAATGCATTTAATTTGTCCTAAATTCAAATCATTTTCAACACTACCCCAAATGATTACACTTATTTCCGAAACTATTAACTATTGTCTCTTGTACTACCCCTATTAAATATGAGTATATATTGAAAAAAAAACAATTAATACACATTGGAAACCATTGAGTGACTCATAAAGAAAATCAAGAAAAATTGGTAGTTGATAACTTATATTTAGGACCAAAAGAAGTGGAGTACTAACTAGTAAGAAGCTTGCACACAAGTCTCAGTCTTTCACACAATTTTTTTTATAAAAATTTAGATATTATTGTGTTTTCTATTATCTACAAGATACTTTCAGCATATTTCACACGAGTTAACAAAAACCTTAAAAACTATTAATTCTATTTTAAAATTTAATAACTTTTTAACTCACCATAATTGACATCCACCAGCTAATAAAAGAGTAAAGTTGACACTTAAGTTGTTCACCTCAAGAGCGAATTCTGTATTAATCTGAAGTTGTTCACAGCTAAAACAAATTTAAGTGTAGTATTTTATTTTAATAAATATTTTTGTCTTTACACCATATTGGTAATTTCGTTTTTTCAATAGCATATGGATACAAATTCCGGAAAGCTTAGCTAGTGGTTTTTAATTATATTTATGTATTAAAAATAGGAAAAATTGTCACGTCAAAGGAAGGGGTCAGATATGGCTAAATATAGGGAGGGCGAGAGGCAGCCTCAATGCACTCAGCCATACCTTTAAAGGGCTCATTACGTGGATTATATCAATGGATAAGATATGATACAAGATATGATACTAAGTCATGTGTCCTATACACATCTTAACTAGTTATTTTGAATTTTTGATTGAAATGTTTACAACAACGGAGCGGCCATACCTTCAATATATCACCCGTCAAAACTTTTTTATTCACAATTTGATTAGTAGAGAATATTTTCTAGGGAAAATCCCAAATAAATCTCTCCCAATACCCAAAAGGACAAGTGAGGAACCTAAACTTCCAAAAGGACCATGAAGGAACCAGCACCTAACTGTTATTTTAAAATTTTGTGAAAAGAAAAAATTGCCCCCATTCTAAAACACAAATTACTTGCCCACCCTAAACCCACCATAAAACTCACCCTCTTCTCGCAATTTATGTTTTAGGATGTGAGCAATTTTGTCTTTTCTCAAAATTTTAAAATGACAAGTAGGTGCTAGTTCCTTCATGGTCCTTTTGGAAGTTTAGGTTCCTCACTTGTCCTTTTGGGTATTGGGAGGGATTTATTTGGGATTTTCCCTATTTTCTACTTCGTTATATTATATTATTTTTTCCTTTCATTAAACATGTGCAGTATTTCCTGACCAAAAACAAAACATGTGCCATATTTTTAATTACAAATTTTCAATAATATTTTAAACTTTTATTTTGGGATGGAGGAATTATCTTATAATGTTTCATGCAACATATAAATTCAAGGGTACAAATTAAAGTAGCTTTCTACTCCCTCCGTTCCTAAATATAAGATCACTTTGGGGAAGTGGATAAGTTTCTAAATATAAGATCACTTCATATTTTATCTCAAGTTTTGCCCAAAATACCCTTATACTCCCTCTTTTCATTGAAACCCCTCCTCCTTTTATAGTTAAGTAATTGAAGGAATTTTGGGAAAATCATGTAATTTTATTGTCTTCTTTAATCTCCCCAAATTAACCAAAATGATCTTATATTTAGGAACGGGGAGAGGCAGTATATTTGTATTGATTGGAAAAGAAAGAAGTCATATTCAAACTGTACGAGACTGAAGGCTAATTCACGTAGGCGGCGTGGTATAATTTCTTAATCTGATAATAAATATTTTCCAATTGGTATCAATAGGGTTCTATGGTGTAGTGGTTAGCACTCTGGACTTTGAATCCAGCGACCTGGGTTCGACTCCCGGTAGGACCTTACTTTCATTTTTCCCAGAGCTTTTTTAAAAAAGGAACCAAATCCCAACATTATCAGCCCAAAAAGTTAAAACAAAAACAAAGGTGCCACAAATATAGTAACAGTTGCCAACCCAGAAAGAGGCCATGCATGTAATGTGACATGATAAAAGAAATTGAAATTGAAATTGAAACCCACTGACAACAATGATAGCCTACACAAATCAAATGGGCCAAGGCCCACTGACAGCTACACAGTGTGTAAAAGTGGCAGTTAAAATAGTGTTTCCTCCCGCGAAAAGCAGTTTGGCGTCATTACAATATTTGAGAGCAACTCTGGAAAGTGAAAAGGCTACGTACTAAATAATAATCTCTCTCACTTTCTTCATATTCTTCCCTTCTCTTCCCACCACATCACTCTCCATCTCTTTCTTTCTGATTGATCCACCATGGTTAAGGACACTGAGTACTATGACATCCTTGGGGTCACTCCCTCTGCTTCCGAGGCCCAAATTCGAAAGGCCTATTACCACAAGGTTTCCATCCCGCCCTCACTCTTTTCCATTTTTATGCATAAGTTTCATTCTTGCAGGATTAGCTCTTTTGTTGAGATTTATGTTTAAGTGCCAGATTTATGGTGTTATTGCTGCAGGCAATGCGAGTTCATCCTGATAAGAATCCGAATGATCCTCAGGCTGCTCAAAAATTTCAGGTAACTTTCATGCATTAACATTCGTGTCAGGTTTTGTTTTCGTACGGCTTCTTATTATGGTTATACCGTTTTGTTTTTGGCAGGTTTTGGGTGAGGCTTATCAAGTTTTAAGTGATCCTGTCCAAAGGAACGCTTACAATCAAAATGGAAAGCATTCTGTGTCTAGGTACACACGATGCTATATTGCTCTGTTGAATTTCTTCTTGATTATAGCTTTAGCTAGGACGGATTACTATAATATTCTGGCTAGTATTATTGGTTGTGGAAGTCACGACCTTTAATACATTGAAAATTTGCCGTTTAATTGAAAGTGGACAACTTTTGCTCTCATTTAATTCTGTTAATTTTAAAGAAGTCTGATGATTATTACAGATCATTATCACTTATTAAGTAGTTTATACGTTTGGTACTCGGAAAAGGAAGAATTAAAGGAACAATATATTTGAAATGAATGAAAGATGTTTTATAAAAAATTTTTACATAAATGGCTTTTCCGGGTGGTTTGAAAGTTAATGGTTTCTTTTACAGGGAAACTATGCTCGATCCAATGGCTGTCTTTGCCCTGCTTTTTGGAAGTGAATTATTTGAGGACTATGTTGGGCATCTAACTGCGGCATCAATCACTTCTTCTGAAATGACTGATGAATGTGAAATAAATGAAAAGTTGAAGGCAAGTATGTTTTCCAATTCTGTGCTTCTGCAACAGTAATACAAGAAAAGTAACAACCTCAACATTTTGTATTGCATCATTTAGTGGAATATTTATCTCATGGCTTATAGTGCATGTATGGTTGGCATCTCTCTGATGCAGGCTATCCAAAGAGAAAGGGAAGAAAAACTAGCAAGTTTTCTGAAAGACTTTCTTGATCAATATGCCCGTGGTGATGAAAAGGGTTTCTTGCAACGAGCAGAATCGGAGGCCAAACGACTTTCTAATGCAGGTTAGGGAAACTTTCAGCTGCCTACTCTTTTTAACTAAAGGCCTAGTGAAAGTGTTCAGCATAACATGTGATTATTAATGAATAGATGACAAATAAAAGTGATGTCATTAGGAGCTTCTTGCTTATGTAAGTATGAAATAGTTTGCTGAGGTAATATAATTGCGGAATTTGCTTCATACCATTTCACACTATGAGCACATTGAATGTTATGACTAAAAAGCTTACATTGATTTTGAATGCAGATTTTGGAGTTGATATGCTTCACACCATCGGCTATGTTTATTCAAGACAGGCATCACTAGAATTAGGGAAGAAAGCTATTTATCTTGGAGTGCCTTTTTTTGCGGAATGGGTTCGACATAAAGGACATTTCTGGAAATCTCAAATCACTGCCGCTAAAGGTACACTTAAATGGTCATTCTGATTTAACTTGTGACTCCTTCCTTGAATGCCAGTTTTGTCTTCTCAAAGTTTTGCAATTGGAGACCTAATTTTGTTGGGCTAAACTATTTAGGTGCATTTCAACTGCTTCAACTTCAAGAAGATTTACACAAGCAATTTAAAATGGACGGTAGTGGCTCAGAAAATGATGTTGAATGTCATGTTCGCTTAAATAAGGATACTCTCATGAATTCTCTTTGGAAGTTGAATGTAGTAGACATAGAAGTGACGCTGGTACATGTCTGTCAAATGGTGAGTTCATGAATTCTCTTTGCTTATGTCAATGAGGAATTGTTAGCTATTTGGGACACTTGTGCTTAGAAGCTATTTCATGAGGTGATGCTTATGGATATGAATATCTGTCCTAAGAGAAGAAATGAAAATGGAAGGGGATTTTAATCTATTGTTCTAAATATTGCTGAAGGTCCTGAGAGAAAATAATGTAAGGAGAGAAGCACTTAGAGCCCGAGCTCACGCTCTCAAGATTCTTGGGAAGTTATTTCAGGTAAACAAGTTAGCCACAAATTGTCATATATTACTGCTTAATTAGATACTGCAGTCCCATGTGTGTAAAATTAAGCCATTATTCAGGTTGGTGAGAAACTTGGGTTGGTTTTGGAGTAAAGAAATGATGGGTTTTTGCTTGATCAGGAAACGAGTTCAAAAGGAGGGACATCTAAGAAAAAAACCGTGGAAGATTCGGAGGAAGAAGGAAGCAGTTCAGATTTGTCAGATGATGATGAATCACCGAGAGCAGTCTCCTACCGAACGCCCTTTTTCACTCAGGCAATGTCATAATCATAGAATTACTTAAAGATAAATAGATTAATTACATGCATGCAGTCACATATTTATTATAGTAACTGTGATTGCGCAAGCAGGGGGGTATATTCATTGTCTATGTTGTGTTTGTGCAGGGTATAGGCAGGCTGTTTAAATGCCTGTGTAATCCAGCGTTTGATGTGGACGACGAAGAGATTGTTTACAGAGGCAAATGAATGATGCAGATGACAAGCAAGTGCTTGTGGTTGTGGGGAGAAGAACATGGTTATAATCGAAGGACTTGTCTCTTTGTCCATGTCAAGTGTTAAGAAGTAGCTTGGGAAGACCATGGTGTTGGGGCAGATCATGAATACTCGTGTTTTGTACTACCACTTAATTTCATAGCAAGGCACCACGGCCCACCAACAAATGTTTGACGGTCACACTTCTCATTGTTTGTCCTATTTTCTTCTCTTTTGTTTTTTGGGGATGGCATTTGTATTATACGGCAACTTTTCTTTGGGCTCGTTTTAGAAAAGGTCCAGTGGACCAATGCTATAGAAAGAAACTGCTATACAGTGTACACAACATGTGTCAATACTATTTACAAATGTTAATCTCTTGGGACAATTGTAACTAGGTCCTAAGCAAGATATTTAATATCATATAAGCAATTGACAACTTCTTCACTTGTCAATGAAAACTATTTTAGTTGTTAATAATGATCATTAACAACTCCTTGGGATCTCTATTAAATCTTTAGCTAGGGGGCTACAATGCAATTGTCTCTAATCCAATTTTAACTGAATTAAGAGCTACTACTCCCGTTCAAATCCACATTATATTGAACAGGTTAAAAAAACACAGGATATTGTTCTTATCTATCACCAAATCTTACATATGTAATATGTTCGTACCTGTTTAATTCTGCTTCTGTGTTACAGGCTTTCAGCTACAGGTAATGGTTGCATTAATACTTGGGCGTTCCAATGGCATGTTAAGGAAAATCACCAACAACTCAATACAAAGCTCTTGACATATTAATGGCGAGAAAATCTTTCAAGTGCCTCCGCCACCTCACCCAATAAAAAAGGAAACTTTTAACATTTGCACGGTCCAATTTTTTATAAAAACAAAAATGATAAACTGAGCCGAAATAAAATTGATAAAAAAATTTCGGTTCCAATTAATAACCGAAATAATCAAATTTTGATTTTTTTTATTTCAATCAAATTTTTATTTTAATACTATTCTATATAAAATATTACTCCATCTATCCCATAATATAATTCACATTTTTTGAATGACTTTGTCCCAAAATATAAATTCATCTTTAAATTTGTCAATCCAATAAATGAACTTTTTCAAATACTTCCCTTACTGATTTTTTTTTTTGATGATGAGGAATATTTTAAATAAGCGCATTTTTAAAATGAAATTTTGTTTCCTACATAGCCAATTTTTTTTGGAACCCATTCTTAGGTTGACTTGAACTTAAATTTAAGTTTAAGATTTTCTATTTAATTTAACTTATTATAATATGTATTAGTCATAACTCATAAAAACTACTCCTTTCGGGACTCCACAAACTACAAATGTTTTATTCATTTTTATTTTACTTATATTAAATTTATGTCATCTTAGAGGAGGACTCATAAAGAGAAATAAACCCAATTTATTAAAAAAGAAAAATAAATTCCGAACATAGCATAAAGAAATCCTCCCACAATAAATTCATTTCAGTTCAATCTTTTTGATAAACAATAACAAAGTAGTTCGATCTTTCGATATGAAGGAAAAAAATATATTACCCTCCCCCAAACAAAAAGAAGAAGAGTTTTTAGAAGTCTACTTTAATCTGTAACTTTGATGCAAAAGTCTGAATCTTCACATACAATCCGGAGACAGAAATTTCGGTATACAACTTAAAGCTATCGTACATGGAAACAAAAAGGGTGCTTACAAGCAAACCAAGTGCCACTACAAAATTCAACACATAGATATGTACATACGTACACAAGCAGAATGTTTGGTTTGAACTTTGTCCTCACCCTTTAGTGAAGTGGATGACCGGCACATGCACAGTGCACAGAAGTGAGGCTAAGACAACCACTCATGATGAGAGAATGCCTGCCGGAACAAGTGTGTAATGCTGGGAATGAATCACACACCGCCTGGACCGCGGACGGTGTAAGGGCTGTGCATTGGCTTATGTTCAGAGTCCTCAGCCCATCTTCCTCCTTCCCTCCTTTCACTTTGCTCTCAGCCAAAGAATGCATGGACTTGTCTGTTATGTTTTGGCAGTAGTACAGCCCCAGAGACCTCAAATGTGGGCATCTGTTTGCCAGTGCAATCACACTTTCATCTGCAAAATAAATAATTAATCAAGTTAGACATATTGAAGGTTTCATAATGCAATAATTCAGCCAATAGAGCGGGTTAGGGTGTCAGCTGCCCCCTCAATTTGAGGCCATTCCCAAATATTTTTTTATATCATTAAATTCTACATTAAAATAGTGGCATTTTGATAGAGTATGGGCAAAAAAGGTTATGTTTCCAGTGTAGTATGATTTCTTAGAGATTAAATATTTCAAATGAAAAAATACTACTCAAATTTGGGTATATAATATCTTTGAAAAATCTTATCAGATTGAAAATGAAACGATTTTATTTTGCTTATAATATGTCAAAATGTCACTTTTTAATGCAAAATTTAATGATAGGGAAAAATACAATAAACTACTACTTCCGTTCATAAATATAAGATCACTTTCTTAATTTGATTAGATTAAGGATGTAAGTTAAAGTAATCATTAATACATGATATTACCATTTTATCCTAACTATATATATTTATCTCCACTACTCTTACTTGTTTATTATATATAAGTATTATTAGGTCAGCTGAGGGTCAGGGGTGCTGCCCCCTCAATAGTGACATTTACCTGTAATACAGATGCAACCACATAGGTCCAGTGTCCTAAGATCAGGGCACCCGTGTGCTAAGCTCATTACTCCAACATCACCTACATCTTCGCACCATCCTAGGTTTAAAGATTGCAGCTCATTGCAATAGCGTCCAATTGCCTGCATTTGGCTCATGGGATTGGTTTACAATTTGTTGTCTTGAATGGTGATGAAAATGCAATTTCGTATTACAAATGAAGGTTTGTACCTGCAATGCTGTGTCAGTTGCAGCTTTCACGCATCCACAGAGATTTAAAACTCTCAATTTTCTGCAGAAACTGGCCAGGTAAGCTAGAGCAGTGTCACTGAATGCTGAACACCCGCTGATGTTAAGTTTTGTGAGATCAGGGCAGCCATGGGCTAAGGCATTCAGTGAACGATCAGTCAGCTTAAAGCTTTTACTCAGGTCCAGGATCTGCAGGCCATGACAGTAATTTGCAATGGTCTCAACAGCAGTATCTTCCAGCTGAGGCTTCTCTTGACGAAGGATAAGAGTTTGCAATTTTGTGAATTTAGGAGCAAGAGATAGGACAAGATTATTCATGTTCTTGTTGCACCTGGTGGCACAAGTTACACAAGTCTGTTAATTCCATGTATGTCATATCATGAACTGGAATAGTTCAGACATGAAGCAAATACCAACTTGTTTTGAAAAATTTAAAATTTGTGTACAACTAACACTTCAGATATGTTACTGAAACGTACATATACTACTTCTAGGAACACACAGCGGACTGACTTCAAAGAATAATTTTGCCGACCTTATAGGCTAGCAAATTTCTTGGATGTGCTCAACGCCTCGCATAAATTTTAGATTTAAAACACACTGAAGCAAGTAGGAACAAGGAACAACACACCTAGTTACTTCACTTAGTAAGATAAACTCGTTCAGCCCCATAATAGTTTGCACCCTCAAAGAAAAATCTTAGCCCCATAAAAGCTTAAGCAATTCCCCAAGTTCACAAAAGAAATCAGGAAAGTAAAAAAGAAATCTCCAAGTATAGTGGAACATCATAGGGAGGATAAGGGAATTCCTCTTTATTTATCCCTGCAATCAAATCAAAGAATATAGGTTTGAACTTTGAAGAGGGGAAAAGAAAGAGTACCATGAGAGTGATAAACGGGAAAGGCCAAAGTAAATAGCACTTCTCCAGCCACGACACACACCAGAAGCTGCGATCACCGTCTGATCATCCAAAAGGCTAAGAATTTGCATCAAAAGTTCCACAGGAATGTCTTCCCATTCTGAATCCATTTTCAATCCTTTACCACCTTTCTCGCTACCAGCAACCATCATGAGCTTCTCAAAGCACAAGTTTAAGTCTTGGGTGCTCAACTTCTCCTTTCCTAACATTTCATTGACAATCTCTTCGGTCACCACCTTATTTCTGTAACCACATAGAGAACATCAGAAGTGTCAGAATTCAGAAAAGAGAAAAAGGGATAAGAATGAAGAGACTTTCAAGCCTTGTTTTCTCAGAAAACTGTTGTAGTAAGCGACAAGACACAACAAAACAAGACAACCATGGAGAGCCAAGCAGAGAACCCAAACAAAAATTACTTCGTCGTTTCAAGAAAAGTATTGTGAGCGTTACATAAGTAACCACTCCATATTTCTGAATTAGATAAATCAGACAAGTGATCACCGAATGACATAATTAAATGACCCATCTTCCCAGAGTGAGAAACCTCCCTCCCGCCAACTTTTGAAACACATAGACAAACAAATAGGAATCATGATGAAGCGAGTAGATACTGGAAAATAGAAGTGCAGAAAAAATAAGAAGAAGAAAACATATAGAAAACCACACATTTGAAAGGAAAGGAAGAAAGTTGCAAAAACATGGAGCTTTACAAGGAGAGTCAGGAGAGAGACAGAAATAGAGGCGATAATAATTACCGAGCAGAGAGAAATAACAAGAAGAGAGCTTTTGCATTGAAGACTGAAGGGTGTGGCTAAATTTACTGAGAAGAGGACAGGTACTGGAACTGGAAGAGAGGGAAAAAGGTACGGTGAAGGAGGAAGCAACGCGTGCAACGCCACGTGTTACCGATGTGACCCCCTGAAGTAGGTCCCACTTTCTATATGTTTTTTTGACCAACATGGAATTCTTCTTAATGATTTAGAATTTACACATTATAATGAGGTAAATAAAAGAAAATACTGGAATAAGTCTATAGTGAGTGACCCTAGGTACAATGTTTTGATTTCATATGATTGCGAAAAAGTTTTTGGAAAAATTAATTTCAATTACATATGGGACAATATTTTAAGCTGAAAGTGTGCGATGGCCGATGATGTAAAAAAAAGGTGGGGGGTGATGAATTATTATTTTTTTGGGCGGCGTTGTAGAAAATGGAAACCGCATCAGAAAAGGTGGGATGGGCTGGCTGATGAAAGATCCCATGTTGCCTAACACACGAATGAATGTATCCAACCTCACCCTATTCAATTCACTCAATCATTCTCTAGTAGCAGTAATTAGTAACCAGCAAAAAGTGTTTCTTAAGAAAACATGTGAATGTTAGTTAGGTGTGGAGTTAATGCTTCTTTTCCAATATTACCCATATTTATTATGATACTTTTAAAAGAGGGAAATACATAAATATTAATAAATATGAGAGAGTTACGGGTAAAGTATGAAAAAATCATTAAATGAGGAGAGAATATTAGATGGGCTCTTACATTAGGGACCAAAATCATTCAAATTTTGGGCTCTTATATTAGGGACTGGAGGGAGTAGTAAATTCTCTCTCCGGTCCTTATTATAAGTCACCGACTAATTTTTCTCATATATCAATAAAATTGGTTAAATGCATTTAATTTGTCCTAAATTCAAATCATTTTCAACACTACCCCAAATGATTACACTTATTTCCGAAACTATTAACTATTGTCTCTTGTACTACCCCTATTAAATATGAGTATATATTGAAAAAAAAACAATTAATACACATTGGAAACCATTGAGTGACTCATAAAGAAAATCAAGAAAAATTGGTAGTTGATAACTTATATTTAGGACCAAAAGAAGTGGAGTACTAACTAGTAAGAAGCTTGCACACAAGTCTCAGTCTTTCACACAATTTTTTTTATAAAAATTTAGATATTATTGTGTTTTCTATTATCTACAAGATACTTTCAGCATATTTCACACGAGTTAACAAAAACCTTAAAAACTATTAATTCTATTTTAAAATTTAATAACTTTTTAACTCACCATAATTGACATCCACCAGCTAATAAAAGAGTAAAGTTGACACTTAAGTTGTTCACCTCAAGAGCGAATTCTGTATTAATCTGAAGTTGTTCACAGCTAAAACAAATTTAAGTGTAGTATTTTATTTTAATAAATATTTTTGTCTTTACACCATATTGGTAATTTCGTTTTTTCAATAGCATATGGATACAAATTCCGGAAAGCTTAGCTAGTGGTTTTTAATTATATTTATGTATTAAAAATAGGAAAAATTGTCACGTCAAAGGAAGGGGTCAGATATGGCTAAATATAGGGAGGGCGAGAGGCAGCCTCAATGCACTCAGCCGGGTAAAGTCATGGTGGGATAAAAAGATTAGAAGATAAACATGCGGCCTTTATCAAACACGACAGCTTCTTAGCTGGGATTTTGTTTTTTATCCAGACAATTTGCACTATCATTACATCATCAACGTCAATTCCTTCAACATAGCAAAAGAATGATATCCCTCATCATAATCAACTGTACGACAATTACAAACACATTTGTGTCTAGGTGTCTAGGTTTTGAAGTCTCAATCAAAACTTTCGTTCATGAATTTGCTACTCGTGAAAATTTTTTTTAATAAATTTTCGTTCATGATTTTACCGTTTCGTGAAATAGGTTAATAATGCAGAGTATTTGATAAATTTCCTCCCATATATTTATGACAAATCCAAATAAACTTTAAACTCATTTCTGATTAATTAAAAAAATCGGTTTCACCTGTTTTAAGTAATTTCAAGCTAGATGAGATGAATATGTATGCAATATTAATGCAAGTTGTTCTGCAAATTAAATTACACATTTAAGATTGGAAGAATCAGGTGTATGTCAGTGAGTGTGTAAGCGTGCATGGGCGAAGGAAATGAATCAATGATGATGGCATGGCGGCGGCGGCTACATTTGGATGCTATCGTTCTATGTCGTTCATGTAATTCATATTCATTCCATTCAACGTCAGCTTTATTTTGCTGGTGCGGGGCCAATATTAACAAATTGGATCCTTCTGTCCCAACCCATTAATTTCATTTTCCTTCTCCAATTAACATTGATTCACTCTATGATCTTATCTTTATTACCGCATCTATCTCATAGGAGTACGTGTATTACTTAACTACAAATTGCACAATCATTCGACCTCATTCAGTAATCAAATGCTACTTTCATTGTTTTTTTTTATAGGAACTACGAGTATTTTCACTATTTTTATAATACAGTACTTCATTCCATCCACATTATAAAACACCTTTGCAAATTTCTATTAACACTCCCTCCATCCCAATCCCATAGTGCGCGCGCGTGTCTTCGAGAAAACTGTTAAAAATTGTTTAAAACAATCGATAGGTTTGAAACATATTTTGTCCCAACTTTACACATATTTATGCAGATGATAGATGTGATGGTGATTGGATGAGAAAAAATGGATGAGATCGAGCGTATATGGGGAAGATGAAAGAGTGACAAAGGGTAAATGTAGAAAAAATGCAATAAATACTCAGACAAAGAACAACATTAACTTATATCATGAAAGATACATTCTCCCACAACATTAGTTTATATTGCGGGATTGAGGAGTGTTTACCAATTTTGTGCATAGAATTAATATTTGATTAATTGTGATTATTTTCATTTTTATTTCCACATACAATATCTTATTTAACAAGGGTAAAGTTAAAGAAATTAAAATTCAATTTAAAAACGTATATTGAATGAGGTATATACTATATTTATTTTTTTTTTTTTCATAGACTATATATATTTGTTTTGATTATGATCGTCATTCATCAAACTAAAACGACTTATATTATGAGGTTAAAGGGTATATAATAAGGGCAAAGGTATTTACATTATATTTTAGAGATTATATATATCACAATTCAATTATCAACGTCTTATCAAGAAAACTAGCCTTGTCATTTGCAAATCTTTCAAACTCATATCTATATTTTTTTGTTTTTATAAGACATTTTTTCAGAGATAATAACCAATTGGGAATGAAAAAATATTTTAGATGCTCGTATTTCATTAGGGTGGCTGATGAAAGTATAAATAGGATGACGCTTGGGATTAACGTGGTTAATAAAGTAAATGTTGAAAATAAACTGAATTTCAAATTAACTTGAGAATCAATTATTAGAAACATACTATAAAATGCGCGGGATAGAGTATTTTATTTCATTTATGAAATTAATCTATAATAAAGTTAATTAATATAGTATATTGTAATTTAATCTTAACTTCATATATAGTCAATTAAAAGGAATTATGTATAGTGTGGGGTAATGATTTAATAGATTTTGATTATTCTCACAACTTGTGCGGAGTAAGTAGTTGAAGATTTTAGGAAGTACTACAGGACAAAGGCAAATGCAATAATTCTAAAGAAAAAATGTTTAATGCCCATATATGATGTTTCAACGATTGCCATTGCATATGAAGTCTGATTCCCACAAAGTTAAGATATATTGATCATTAAATATAAATGCACATAGGAAGGTGTGGGCGGCGCTTTTTGATAGCAAGTGATCTGTTAATTGAGGAAGAGTCGCGCGTCCCATGATGCCCCTTCATTGATTATAGCTATTTTTTGTTACCATAGATTATTATATTATAGCTAGATTAACGTAGTGATAAACTGACAATGATGCACCATTTTTATATTATATTCATTTTTAATTTATTTTCATGTTTCACCTCACCCCCTCTTCCTTTTGACTTCTTCCGGTACTGTGTAAGTGGACCTCTCCAAAGCCCATCATCGATCACCACTTCTCTAGTTCTCCTCATCATTCGTTTCAAATTACGGGTAATAGCATCATAAAGCATCCCAATAATGTGTTATTTACTAATAGCATCAATCACGTTAATCTTATTTGTGATGCATCTGGTAACTAGATAACACTCCCAGACATTATTGTCAAACTCGCGAGTTAACTCTCCGATTTTACCGTTTTTAGGACACTACCTAAACAAAACGTGTCACGAGTCACCTAAATTTCCAGTCTTTGAAAATTCGGTAGAAACTTACGTGTTTACATTGTGTATTCACCGTTTTTATGTTTCTTTTTTTTTATATAAGAACCGTTTTTACGTTTCTACCTTACAGAAAATTGTGTTAACTTGCTACTAAAATCATTTTAATTATTTTTAATTGTCAAAATTCAATGAATTTAAATATGAATTTCATAGAAAATTTATCAATTGAGATTGATATAATATGAATATTGATATATTTGAATCTACTATCTATATTTAAAATAAATTCAAGTCAATTTATTATTATTTTTTGTATTCTTATTTAATTATATAAAAGAAATACATGTTTTTTTATAAATGTAAACTCTTTACGAGTTTACGATTCGAGTCTACCGATCCGAGTTTACTTTATCTCCACGAGTTTACTTAAACTCACGAGTTTGACAACCTTGCTCCCAGGTACTATTTTCTAGTATGTCCAATTGTCCGCTACCTTGTAAAAATTATTAATTTGGACAGTAGAAAAAAAACCGTTAAAATTGTTTTTATATGATAGAATTATTTCAGAAGAATAGGTTTTGATCGAGAAAAATATGCTTTCAATGAAAATGATTGTTAAGAAAATAGTTTATATTTGTAAATTAATAAAAAGAACTTAAGTTTATTGTGTTAGAGAGAGAGAGAGGAAGGGTACATTTTCTGTGGATTACAATAACATGTCTCTAATGATGAAATTTTTCTAAATACCTTATATTTTATGCAATAGCAAAAAAATAGTTTATTGTAAAAATATAAGATTAGGGGTTTTTTTATAAAAGGTTAAGACACAGAACCATGGTTTCCAAGAAAAAAACTTTTTTTTTTCAAATTTTTCTCTATTTGGGTGTTCTTCAATTTTTTCCTCAGAAATAGGTTTGGGCCCAAAACTATGTTATAAAAAAATATAATGTCCCAAACAGGCATGCAATCTTATTTATGATTTTTCGTGTTGGTTCCACTATGAATGATATTATATAACGCTAAAATAGACAAAAATAATAATATCAAAATGTTGAATACTCCACATTATAGAGATTATTGGGGGTCCTGAACATAACTGAGAGATAACGTCATTATTATTTGTTGCTTTAATTATTTATTTCAGCATTTCTCAATCTTGGACATTACTCCCGTGCAGAATCCAAAACAGCAAGAGATTTTCTGACAGCTTTGGTTCCATGGGGAGAAGGTATAAGCTGATTAATTTTTAAATTGATCAAAATGTAAAAATTTGTAAATTAAAATCGACTAAGAAAAATTATTTAGATACTTCAAGACTATCATAAAGATGGAGCGAAGTAAAAAAGTAGAAGTTTGGTGGAGAATAACTTCAAACTTTTGGCACTGGCTTTCTGTTATTGCTGTACGACTTCTTTTTGCAGATCTAATGATATCTTTATGGCTATGTAGGGGATACCTCTGAATGAAGGGCTTGTTCTCGTCTGGATACATTCTGACAAAACTACAAGTAGTGGATGTACAAATATTTCATGGTGAGAGCAATAATTGAGCATGGCCCCTGAATGTTGGGCAAGATCTCGTCTAGATTCATATATTGCTATAGTATGTGTAAAGTACTTGTGTGCACCAGAAGGACAATGCGATGAGGAGGAGGCAATGCTAAACAAATCAAAGAAAGCAAACATATAGCAAATTAAACAAGACGACAACAAACTTGGGGAAGTCACAATGCTAACCAGGGGCATTTTTATTTTGTATAATTTTTGTTTTTTTTGGCCAACGTATAATTTTTGTGTTGGAATATTGAGGTGTGAAGATCTTATCCTGTTAATTTAAGACTATGGTTAGTGATTGGATGAGTCTTAGCATTGTGATTAGTGTGGAGAATGTGGAGTCCCATCACATCAAAAGGAGTAATACAAGGTTAACTGGGTATCCCTGTTAGAGAGAAGAAAACTTGAATCTCTCTCTAGAATATATACCCACATCAAGGTTTAAGCCTGTATGATAATGTAAATGTATGAGCTTGTTGCTCTTCAACGGTCAATGAACATGGTTTCTTCTCTTATCTTCTTGTTATCTCTTCAT
Organism: Mimosa pudica; assembly: GCA_029929735.1. Taxonomy (NCBI): domain Eukaryota; kingdom Viridiplantae; phylum Streptophyta; class Magnoliopsida; order Fabales; family Fabaceae; genus Mimosa; species Mimosa pudica. Next base: position 1,758,293 of record JAKELP010000007.1, read on the forward strand.
TAATTAACAATGCGTCACTATGCAATACTTGAATAATTTCTTTAGTCTTTTTATCATGATTAGTTTTCTTCTCCAGATTTGATAAAATGATCCCAAACAAAATATGGATTCATCAACGGAGGTTGCATTCTCTTTAAACTTCATCCATTTGAGGTTCTAACAATAAATCAAAAGCAAGCTAAGATTAAAGATCGGGGCATTTAAAAGTTTTATTACTTCGAAATGCTTGTTCATCCTATTTCAATCATAGCTTAGTTTAGTTTCAAAAGCGCATCTTAAGTTCTTAACAACGCATCATGCAATTTAATTGGGAGTTGAACCACGAATTATGTAACTTCGATTTGGCAGACAACTTTAAAATTTTGCAACAAAGAAAACCTAGAAAAAAGAGTTGCGCTCTATGCAAGGCCCATGTATGCCGGGCTGCCTCCACGCCCTCCACTATAAAACCACTTTCGGTCCAAATACAAATTAAGAATGATTGGTCTAGAGTCTAGACTGTCTAGATCTTTTGTGAATTGTATTTAAATTGATAATTTTTAAATAATAAAACATTTTTAATGAAAATTTTTGTTTTTAGTGAAAATTCATTAATTAAAAAAAATTTAAGATATAGACCACGTTCACATAAAATTTGGATGGCCGAGATTTGCTAGTAAGTGTGTGGGAACCAGTTAGCTTGCTTTTTTTTATAACAATTTTAGGAAGAGGTTTGAGCTCAACCCAATCCAAGGGTAGAGTATCTAACTCATGATCCACTGGAGCCTGTCCCTGTGGGCTCTGGAGCATGACTAACAAGCCCTTTCTATCTGTACACACAGGTAGTTTACTCCCAACTTCACTTAGCTACGAAGATGCCTCCCCAAGCGCGATGGAGACACAACAAAGTGTCACTCCCCAGAATCGAACTTGCGACGTGGTGGTCAACCCGACGCTCATTGTTCAATCCCTTCGCCACTGAACCCACGGATGATGGGTCCATTTAGCTTGCTTTTTCCGCTGGAGGGAATTCATTTTTTTTAACTTCTTTCCGCGGGAGTATATGATATTCTTTTCGGAATGTAACATAATAGGCTAATAGCACAATCATTTTAAACGTGGATAGAGGGAAATATTCTAAGCCATCCATCCAGGTTTAAAATTAAATGATCCTCCGCCCAGCACAAATTTTTTTAAAAATAGTTAAATTTGCGAATTTAATCACTTAAAATTGTTTAAAATTATTATTTTTTCTTAAAATTAATTTATTATGATTATAAATTAACATATATTTTAATTGCATGTGTATATATATTATAATTACGGTTTGAATAGCTTGTTTGTTTTATGAAGAGTCTATAGCATTTCTAAGTAGGATATTGCCATAGAACTTCTATTGAGCCCCACAAAAGAAATGTTCCGTGTAAAAGTTTATCAAACGTAACATTTTTCTTTTTGATACAGTTATCAAACATAACATTGTAGAGAGGTGAAATATTCGAATGGCTAAAGGAGGGGAAAATACAATATGTAATAACCAAACAATATAATTCTATTTATGGAAAAGAGGGGGGAGATGGAATACAAAGAAGAATAAATTAACGATGGGTCAGGTACGGTGAAAGATGGATGGCTATGGCCTGAGTTACAACTTACAACAACAACCTAAAGCATTGGTTGATTAAACTTTACAGAAAGTGGGAAAGTGATAGTAATAATAAAAGGACACACCCATATTTAACAATTGGTACATAACACTACTTTGTTATTGTTCATGATACATAGTGATTATGCTTCTTGCAAGCTAAGCAAGCAAGCAGGTGAAGAGTGTCATCAATTCAACAACTTTTCCAGCCAATTGCCAAAGAAGAAGCCCGTTTTAGCCCATCCTCTATTGTTCTCTGGCTCTTTGGCATTCCCTCCAGGTACCTTCTTCACATTGATCATCATGCTTTCTCCTATTTCCTTTCTAAGAGCTTCTATGGCCTTTGTGTCCACTGGATTCCCAGAAGCATCTCTCACATAAAACACATTAACTGCTTTCTCTCCTACTGTAGATACCCCTGCTCTGCACACTGTGAGCCCATTCTCCCTTAGAATCCTTGTCACCTCTGATAGCAATCCCACCCTATCATTTGCACACAGCTCCAGGCTCACTCCCTGCACCCATTATTCACATCCATTTGTCACACCCCTTTTCTTCCTCTTCCATACATAAAATGTCAACTAAAGAACTTGTTAGTCTGCTGTGCATGTGTCTCTCATAGTCTAGTTGCTATTCATAAACTCAACTCGCTAATTATGCTACAAGTTTCTATGTCAGTCTAAGGATTATGGACATGTGGATGAAATGACATGGCATATTGGTTCTGAATAGTGGATATGATTATCAGATGAAATCCAAATACAACTTATTAATTACAGGAAGTGTTCCCACTTATGGCGTCTCACTGCTGAGAACCTGAGTTCAACTACTATGTCTCTTACTTCATTGAAAGGGTTTATTGAAGCAAATGACAAATCAATTATATAGTTCACATTACCTCGCTTACTCTTCTTTGTATAGCAGCTTCAATACATTTGATGACCCTTTCTTTCTCTCCTTCAGTATCAAGTGTGCATCCATCCATGTGGCGGATGAAGTACTCCTACAGGTTAAGAAGGTTGGACAGTTCACTAACTCCAATAAAATCTCACACATCTGCTTGCCAGAGAAGATACAATTGCATTACTAAATTCATAGAATAGGTTGCTGCATAGTAAAAATATAGATACCTGGGACGCATAAGGGGCATCTGATGAAATTGTGGCATGGGAAACAACATATTGCATGTCAGTGAGAGTGCAAACAATGTCAAACATTAGTTTGGCTCGATCTTTGCACCTCACACTAACAATTGAGTAACCTTTCTCCTCACAATGCTCTATTGTGATTTTTGGCCTAAAAGAGGGAGGATAGTTAACATCTGTTGTCACCACAGCGCATTCGTAGTCGCGATCAGCAAACAGCATTTGGTGGAGTCTTCGATCCATATGGGTGAAACCCATGGAGAAACTGGTGCGAGCTACTTTGTCATCATCCTCACATCCACGTAGGATATGGTTGAGTTGCTCCTCCATGAGAGCTAGTCTGTTATTAGGAGCATCCACTGATTTGCTAGTAGCATCATTGACATAAAGAACACATGCAATTCTCCTGTTATGGGTCCAAACCTCAGCTGCAACCACATTTATGTGGAGGCTGGCGATCACAGCTGAAATTTCTGATAAAAGGCCGGGGCGGTCTCTGCCAATGAGCTCAATGGCAGTATGATCACCAATTGAATGCACACCAACCTGTTTGCCTGGCCAACTCTTTGCCCCCTCCTTGCCCTGGCCCTTGGGTCCTAGAGCCTATTCGTAATAAAAACTGTTAAGAAGTAGCTCTTAGTATTTGACATGCTCAGTTTATGATTAGCTTTTAAGTTGGACAAGCTTCGTACATAGTATTTTTTCTCCAACTTTAAAAATGCATTGAATTCAAAAATACAGTCATATATCCAGTTTTTAATCAGAGTGAACCCATGTAACTGGATTTTGCTGCTGCCTACAGAAATTGTGTACCCGTTTCCTAAGACACAGATATACCTCACGTTCTTTTTTTAAAAAAAAATATAACAAGATATTATAATATATCAACGCAATACTCCACTTCAATAAGTTTGAATTTTTCAATTGACTATATAACTATCATACTTGGGTAAGGTGAGAAAGCATAATATGAATAAACAAGGGAAGGAAAGAGGTGGACCTTCTCTATGAAATTAATGGTTTTGCTGTCTGTTATCTTCTTTCCCTGCTGATCCGTGACGTGAAATACTGTTTATGCAACGGGTGAGACACATAAATTGTATAATCCAGGAGGGGAGTGGTTCGGCATGTGTAAAATTGAAGCTTACCATCCATGAACCATCCACCATCAGAAGATATGTAAGCTTTGGTGATGATGAGGTCAAGGTCAGTAAGAATTTGTACAACCTCCAGCAGAATTCCTGGTTTGTTAACACTATCAACCTGCAGATTCAAAACAAAAATCAAGAGAAAAAAGAGAGAGTTCATTATTTGTACTGGGGGTTACACTAGGTGATGCCTTTTTTTGTTGCAAAGTGGAATTATACAGAAACTTGATACAGCTACATTAGTATAGCCATGGTTAGTTTACAATTCTGGGATTTAAAAGCTCCGGAGGGTTACAAGTGGTTTTTTCAAGATTCATGTATAAATGGGTGTTGAACTTTATCAAACATGTATAAATGATGTTTTAGCATAATTTCAATCAGTTCAACAAGATTTCAGTTCAAAATTTCTCCAGCTACTTTACATGAACTACTTTAAGATCCATTTCATAAAGACAGATTAATCATATGCAATGTAAAAAAGTAGTGTCATTCACTGATGGTAAATCACATCACAATGAGTCGATGAAAATGCTTACACAAGAAAAAGGGAAATTATACCTTGATTAGGGTACATTCATCACAAGTAGCATTGTCCACGGAGACCCTGAAACCGAAAACAGATATCCCCATCAACAAGGCACTTCTTTCATTATGTTAAAATTATAGCTTGTTCATCCCTGACTCCATTTGGAATTCTATTGGTCTCCTCCCAAGAGGTGATTTATATCAATAGGACAATTCTTGTAATCTTTTTCCAAAGTGTTTTTAATATTTTTATTCTTTTACAGCTCAATTAATTCAGCTAGGTGACTGTGCCAAAACTCCTTTAACTATGCACGTATTGCCTAAATAGGCTATTTAACAGGCAGTGTTCTTGTTAATTTAATAAAAAGATCATAAAGCACAGAGTGAACCTTGGAGGATTGATTCTGTAGCTGAAATTCTCGTACTCAGGATCAAAATATGGCCAACAAACTGTTGCCATTCAAAATTCAATTTTTTCTCCAAACGAGAAGCCTCCCTCCTCCCTGCATCAAAGTGCAAAACTCTTGCTTAATTAGAAGAGCGGAAAAGAAAGAACCAATCCTAATCTCCAGATATTACAATGCATGAGTGAGGTGTGCTAGAAGAGTAGAAGAGTAAAGAATTAGAATTACGCAACATCTTTTTTTCTGCACTAGTAGAGGGAACAATACTTTCAGGCAATTAGCACGTGTGCATCTCTTTCTGTTTAACCGGATATTAGCATGTAATTACATACGCGTGTTGGAATCGAAGTTCAGTATTGTAATATGAATATATTTTTGGCCATTAATTAAAATGAGACTTATATGTGAGGGAGAATTAATTAGAGGTCCCATAGAAAAAAGATAATTAAGATAGGTCCCACAAGTTATAAATTACAACTTCTAGGCTAACAATAACAACTTATGGTCTCACATAACAACTCATGTGACTTCATTTTAATTATTTTTTTCTATGTGATCTCTAATTAATTCTCCCTAAATGTTACTCCCTCTGATCCTGTCCTAGATATAAATATGTTTTCATAAATTAAGGAAGCAAATTACTCCGCTAAATTATATAACATATGATACATGTCATTAAATTATAGATTAGTTTAAAGGTAGAAGTTTTGAAGAAAATTATAAATATAAATATTTTAAAATAATTAATTTTACATCTTAATTTCCTTAAAAAGTCAAAGTAGTACTCTCTCTGGTCTTTAACATAAGTCACCAACTACTTTCTCCGGTCCTTATTATAAGTCACCAATTACCTCTAATTTTTTGTCCATAATATAAGTCACTAATTGCCACATTAAATATTTCATTCCTGCTTTACCCTTGTTATTAATGGAGATTCAAAATTAAAAATGTAATCATTTAATGAATAGTAAAGTTGGAAAAAGTAGAAAAGTTAACATGAATTTTAAGAACCAATTATCATTCTTGGTACGTGAGAAGTGAGTAGTTGGTGACTTATAATAAGGGCCGGAGGGAGTACCAATTTTTCTTGGTTCCTTTTATAAGTCATTTCTTGTTTTTCAGTGTGCATTAATTATATTTTTTCATATATACGCATATTTAATAGGGGTAGTAGGAGAGAGTAATGATTAATAGTTTTGGAAATAAGTATAATTATTGTGGTAGTATTGAAAATTAGTTGAATTTTAAGACAAATTAAATGTATTTAATCAATTTTCTTGGTACAGTGGGTAACTTAGTACTGTAGATAGAATTATTTAAAACACGTTGGGTGCGAGATTCACTGCCAGCACGAATCCGAATCCGAATCACGAATCCGAATCCGAATCGGTATCACTTTTGTTAATGGCGAGTACTAAAACTACGGAATCTGCTTTTCTCGTTGGCCTTGGAACGTGGTTTTAGTAAAAAGGTTGTATATAGAGAACGTGGCTACTGATTAGTAGAACAGTGGATTAGGATTTGAAAAATGCCTGGTGTGAGTCTTTGAGAAGGAGACAGAAAGAACAATAATAGCCCATGAAGAATCATGGCATCATCACCCCATGAAAGGAGACATTTCCGGTGTTAAAATTTAGAGTAGTACGGTACAAAGAGAAGAAAACTCATGCCTATGTTAAGCCTTACACGTAGCATAAATAGCAAATTAAAGCTTCCACCTTTTTCCTTCCCTCTCAAGCTTAGTAGAAAAGACATCATTAAAATTTACCATTAGATGGTTAATCTCATTTGGTGTTCATATCAATTTTGTGGTTAGATTCCCATATTACAGGAACACATGGAGAATTAACCTAGACAGTAGAGGGTAATTGAGAATCTCACTAAACCCAGCAGAAAAGTGTGTAATGTGACGTAAAGATTATGGTGCCAACTTTTTACATAATTTTTTCGGGTTCTTTGTTTGAGAACTTGACAATCACACATGTTGCATCCAAGAGGATCGTGGCCATCATTATCAAATTGTCTCCCAATTATTATTTCAAGATTTGGAAATCTCACCACCAAAGCACCACCACCCCCCAACCTTGATTACCAAACCAACGCCCCATGTTTTGTCCAACGTACGGCCACGTTACTCTCTAAACTCAATTGAATTGAATTTCTAATCAAGATATAAGTTTTACAATTTATGTATGCTTCCATGCATCAATAACAGTTGTGCGCTAAATAAGGCAAATATTGGCTGAAGACAAAAAAAAAATAGTTTGTTCTACTAGGTCAGGGGTGTGGCATATAAGCATGGAGTTTTTTAATGACAAAAACTTTGTATGAATTTTACCTTTAATATTAATATAAATTATGTGAAAGTCAAACCAAGGGAAAGGTAAATGTTCACACATTAATTATAGTATGACGAACCTTTAAAACAAATATCATTTGAAGACAAATTGAATGGCTGATAGCATGCAAAAATATTAGAAACAGAAGATAGAAAAACATGACCATGAAGAATAAGTAGATAGGAAAATAGAGATGAAAGAGGGAGACTATAAAATAAAAGGTATGTCCAAGAAATTAAAAGATAGAGGAGACTGCTAATGAAAGATAAGACACTGAAAATTAGGTTGCATATAAAACAAACGCCAAAGCAGACACAGGAGACAATATGAAAGATAAGAGGATGAATAGAAGACGATGAAGGAGAGGTATAAGAAAACAAATAAAAATAGAGAGAAAAGAAGGGTACCTTAGGATACGTTGATAATGAAGAAGATAAGCTCACAAGCTCACCCAAGTTACACCTTTACACGCTGAACACAAAGATATTTATCTATATATATGCGCAGGTATCCCCTGTTTCTGTATAAATACCGAGGGAGAGAAAATGGGAGAGACGTAGAACTTGTGTCAACAGGAAGGCTTTATACGTTGGAATCCCACTCAGCTCAGGTAACTCCCAATGTGTATGTGTGTGTGACCAAAATATAGGAAATGCAAAGGCAACTTTATTCTGAAAGTGTGGGAAATAGGGGCGTGGCCTTATGGGAAGAGATGGAAAGAGAAGGAGCAGGGGAAGCTTATGCATAAATAAAGAATTTTGGTTTGTGGCAGTGGAAAATGACATGGACGTCCCCACTTCTTGTTGCCTTTCCATTATGAACCACCTTCTTTTTATCTGCTTAATTTTTTTTTTTTTAAAAAGGGTTAACTTAGTCCGAGTCCCACTTGGCTGAGGTGTTAAGAAAGAGAATATACTAGTCAACCTTACTCCTGTTTTTTATGCAGAGAAGTTGATTCAAACCCACATAGTCAGACCAAGGCAAACAAATTTACCACTAAGTCAAGTCGGTCCTTCTAACAAAATTATTGGAAGAAAAAAAAAATACAAATTCACAACTCATCTCAATGCAAAAAGAGTGAATGAATTATATATACCAACGTGCGTATGTTATTCGTATTAAATCAATCAATATCAGTATATCTCAATAACGATTCCCCTAAGCCCCCCCCTTCTTGGTTGTAATCAATCAATTAACTAGGGAAGAATATAATTCCCACCTGTAATCTTCTATTGGAAAAAAAACAGGAAGAAGGACGGGGGAGTTTGGCTAAGATTTCTATAATATATCTAATTTAATGTTTAAGAAGGAATCAAGATGGCAATCTTGGAAAGCCACACATACTGGTTGATAATGTTGATGGCCTTTTGTAGTTCATAGGCAACTGTACCCCCACTCCACTCTCTCTAGCTTAAGAATCTCATCACTTGAGGTTTCATAATGTGACGACGAGATTCTTTCATTCGAAATTATTTAATTAGATATGGTCCCTTGCTATTATTCCCAAACGTCCCTTTACAATCACCTAGTTAATGAATTATCCACCATTTATTTAACAGACTAACCAGAAAGTCAAACCCAATGCAGCGTTATTTTTCTGTATATATGTAGACATCTGTGATTAACATCAGTAGTACTTTTCAGTTACATCTTCTTTAATGCGTGGTATTTTTCATGGATTATATGCAATAATTAAATAAACTGGATATCTTTTTTTATCTAATCAAGTTAAGAATCTTAATAGACTAAAATAGTAGTTAAACTACATTTCTACACTATTTTTCCTCCATTTTTCTTTTGGTTTAAATCTTTACCTCTAGGCACACCATTTCAACTTTGGATTGAGACTAGAGAGTTGTGAATCAATAGACAGCATAATAATTAAGGACAAACTATCTGTATTCAGATGCGGATTAATTGTAATGCAATAATTCTGTAAACATGATTATGAATGTAAGAATATGTTAACTATGGGGACATGCGTGGACGGAGAGGAAGGGAGAAGGAGACAATAATGAAATATATTGCGTATCCTAGATTTTTGCAAGTGGACGAGGCAAATCCACCACACATTGTACCACATCACTATCGTATTATCAGCACCCCACTCCTTATTACTAGTAATCTTCATCAAAATCAAATTCAACTTCTATTCCTCTTTCACTTCCGTCCTTCCAAACTCTTGTTCTTCTTGCCCACCATATAATTTCTATGTTCATTTTCTATGTTTTCATTAAATAAATTAGACCCATAGTATCTTGTTTAGTGTAGAGTTCTCAGTTGACTTGCATTATTTTTTGTATTTTATTTTCTACATATTATAACGTGTACTAACTAATATGGATACATAATATTTAGATTAGATGGGCGATTGCCCCCACAATAACTTATCGTTTTCAATTTGATCATGAGCTGCGCTTTGTCTTGATTTTTGACAGAGAAAGGACAAAACAAGCATGCATTATTGGTCCCCCCAATGACAAAGGTTCTGGTTCAAAAGCCGCCCTGTCCTTATTTACACAACAACTTGACGGGGCAAGAACAGAAAGTGAAAGGTGTTTCAATTATTTGCCTCCAAACTCTCAAAACTTACACCACAAGACATGTTAGGTGATAGTAATGCTTTAATAGTGAAGAGGTCATTTCATGAGTATGGACAGTGGAGTCTAATGGAAATGAAAAGGCTTAGTGCCTCGTGGTGGAATTAGGTGAGTACTGTGAGCATATGGAAGATGAACATAAGGAAAAGCCAAGACACACAGTTTTGGTAGTTCGTGGCATAAATTGGCGAGTGCGTCACTATCCTAAGAATCTGAGAATTAGATTTTGATGAGTGGAGTTAAACAAATCCCTCATGATTCCCTTTACATATCATATGATCAACTTGTCAACACTTCTTCTTCTCTCTTGTCGCCTCCCACTTCTGAGGTCACTGTGCAGTGTGCACCGTTCTCAACCATGCTTTCTTTTTCTACCTCCCAATAAAAAAAGATCCCCCTTTCCATATTTAATTGGGGATTTTTTTCTTACTCTGCACATGCCTTTAAAGTTCTAATAAGATTGATAAACAAACCCTATTATTTTAAATGATTCACCGATTAGTTTATATAATGAAGTGATCCTACCATAATGGATGGTGGAAATGGCGCCAACACACCTCACAAGTCACAACACAGCACGGTGCTCTGTGTTTAAATATGACACTTAGTTTACATTTTTATAAGATTCCTAAGAAAATTAAATAACTTATTTATAAATTGAATTCACCAAAATTTTTTATCTTAACTCATTTATTTGATTTATAAGTTATATTATTAATATAACATAAAATATGTTATTTTTAAGTGATTCATTTAGTTTTTATTTTTAAATTCCCAAAGAAAAATGTAACTGGTCCTACATTATGTAATTACTCCATTTTTTATTAAATATAAAATTTATTTACCTAATTTAATGAGATTAAGAATATTGGTTAAATTAATCCTTACATCTTTTATTCCAACTTTTACTCATTTTTATTGAATAGTAGTATTCCAACTTTTAAGTTTGAGGGAAATTTTAGACAAATTAAAAAGTGTTTTTATATTTAAGACTAAACACACATTCTCAAAATGGTCTTATATTTAGGAATAGAAGGAGTATTATTATCCATTGCATTGCATTTATGTGTATGTGTAGTTCTTAAATATTCTCATAAACACTAGGCATCTCCCTCATCCAAAATGGGAGCAGCTTGTGATACAAAGATTCTCTGGGAAGGAGAGAGCCCATAAAATTGGAAGAACTCCAATATAAGATGTTGAAAAGCCAAAATTTTTTCTTCACTCGTAATAACTTTCTGGAAAGGAGAGGGCCCACAAAAATTGGAAGAACTCCAATATAAGATGATGAAAAGCAAAAAAAAAAAAAAAATTCTTCACTTGGAACTACTTGGTTCGGATTTGTCTTCCAAAATGGCCAAGTGGGCAGGTTCACCCTCAAGAAACCGCACAACCTAAATCAATAGTAGTCGTGAATGAAAAATGTGATTGATTTAAGAGCGAAATGATGTGCAACTAGTGACATATATCTATAATTTGATGCAAAATATCAAGAAAATAAGATTTTATTAACCTCAAATTAAACTCCAAAAATGCTCCCACTGAATCATGTTCTAAGTTCAGACCAAATAAAAATCATGTTTCTAGGTGGCAATTTGATGATAACCTATGATAACATATCCAACCAAAACAAAAAGGTGATTAAAAAAGTTCTATTACCTCTCCCATGGAAGGTCTCAGTCCAGGGGTTCTCTTGACACATAAGTACGCTGCTTTAGCCATGAGGTATAATTCTTCTGTATCATATGATTCCCCTAGACGAGGGTCAACAAGTTCACTGAAAGCAAACTTCTCAATCAATGGCACCGCCTGAGATTTCCACGAGCCATGTAAAATTTATTAAAACTTAATTAATTAGCAGTGTTGAAATAACTAAGACATGGGAAGACAAAAATCCACTGAGAAAGTGGAGTTCTCAAATTAGAGCATACCCACTGTCGAAGAGAGAGATGTTGTAGATGAATGTCATTGACCACCTTTTTTCCTGATATCAATTGTAACAAAACAATACCGTACGCATACACATCTGTCCGTACAGATACAATGCCATCCTCAGCATACTCTGGAGCAAGGTATCTGAATAAAACAAAACAGCTTGTTTATGTATGTATGGATGTGTGTATGATGATGATTTTTGTTTCATAAGCTTGAAACAAATGAATTTATATAATTTAATGCAAAGCATAAACATATATCCTCACCCGAATGTGCCCATTATCCTTGTCCGCGGATTTTCATCATCTATCTTCCATTTGGCCAGACCAAAATCACCTAGCTAAATTCAGAAGGCCACAATTATTGATTTCGATGATATTTTATATTTTTTTTGGTAAATTTGTATTATTGAAATATGGAATATTAACATGCACGGCAAAAACAGATAAAATGAGAAAATATTCTGATCGAATAAATGGAAATAATGGAAATTAAATACGAATCTCATCATTATATATTTACTTCATTAATCGTTACATGTGGTCAATAATATTTGTGTACCATGGGAACAAAGTCATGAGTGAGAAGTATGTTGCTTGGTCGCATATCTCGGTGAATTATTGGACCTCCACGGCATTCCTCGTGCAGAAAACGCAACCCCTTTGCAGTTCCAAGGGCAATGCCAAATCTGTGGTGCCACTCTAGAACTTTTGCGTTTTTATCTACAAAATAAACGTTTCCCCATTATTCTAGGAGAAGAATCTATACGGTTAATTGTATAGGTTTGTACGAAGGGTTTAAAAATGATTTTGATGGCACATCTAATAAACTTGCATGTGCTTACCATACAGGTGCCAGTGAAGAGATTTATTGCAAATATATTCGTACACCAGAATATTTTGCCTTTCCTTGCAACAGTAACCTAGTAGCAAGACTATATTCTTGTGGCGAGCAAAACTTAAGACATAAATCTCAGAATTGAACTCAGAAAACCCTTGGCTGCTGTCTTCTTTTCTCACCTTGGCAGCAATTTCCTGTCCATCTCTAAGCACACCCTTGTATACATGACCATATCCACCTTCACCCAACAAGTTATCATTTGAAAAATTGTTTGTTGCCTTCTGTATGTCAGAATAGCTGATCCTCATTGAATCCTTGGAGCACAATTCCGTCCTTATCTCACAACCAGCACAAAGAATTGGTGCACCCGAACATTTTTGTAAGAAAGCCATATTGATTTTGCTTATTGTACTCTCACCATTGGGGATAATATTTGGAAGACAATTATTAAAAAAATTTATTTACAAATCAGAATTATGAACTTGTTCATATAGAAAATCATGACAAAAAGTGATCTTGTGTTCATATAGTTTATATAGGAGAAACCTGATTTTTCTTGCTTAGAAGAAGATGCAAAATCCGACGAAGAAATGTTCTCCCTTGACCTTCTAGGATTTGATTGAAAATTAGAGTTATCATGAGGATTAGAAGATGTGGGGTAACTTCTGAAAGAGATGATACAATTCTCAGGGTCTTCAAAATTAAGACCATCTGATAGAGAAACAACATGGGACAGAGAATAGACAGGCTTGTGGTCTATGACATGTGCTTCCTGAGATTGGTGAGATCTCCATGTCTCCACAGTAAAATCATCCCTAGCTAATGCAACCTTGCATGGTATCTTGTTGAAATGACGCCTCAGATCTCGTCGAAGATGCCTGTTCAAATCCGTATGGTTAAATATATATAGAAAACAAAATTGTGGGATGAACACAAAAGAGAGCTGAAGGAGTACAACTAGCATGGAAAGATAGCTCATGTCTAAAACTAATAAGTCAAATGTAATAGGATGTTTTCATGCACATGTGGTAGTATTAATTAAAAAGCCATACCTATCAAGTATGATCCAATCCGCATTATAGTGTGCAATCTCTTGTAAAATAACCTGCTTAACTGGAAAACCTGCAGTGACTTTGACTTCAATGCTAACCTGAACGAACAAGGATTTAAAGTTGCAACGATCAATAAAATAAGACTAGTCAGACGCTTACTTATATCCTTTTGCTCAAGGGATGTTACCTATAAATCATATGTTTCATAAATTGCAAAAATAATGACTTGTTAAATAATAAATCTCATATCAAAAGATTGATGGAAGAATTAATAGCATATAATATTGAGATGTGATGGATCACATTAGGTAGTAGAGAGAATATTAGATTATAAGTCCCTTGTTAAAAGAAAAGAAAAGATTGTGGGACGAATTAATTAAGAGTATATAATAAAAAAAGTAATTGAGAGAATATTAGATAAGGAGTCTCACATTGAAAGATATCAAAAGATGGGTGAATAATTAAGTATATACTCTATAATGTTAAGTTGAGTCTCACCACGATAAATTCTTGTGATGGAAAGAAATCCTAAACATATAAACACAATTAATTTATATTTCCACGTGACTCTAGATAAAGTGGAGGAATTTAATTATATTACCCCCTCTTTTTGGCAAACTTGGAAAGTTGGCAAAAGCGAGCTTGCATAGGCTATTACTTTCCTCCTAACTTCGTCCTCCATTGCCCGCAAGTTTGTGCCAGCAAAAGACTCGGGGCATGCTAAGGTCTGGTATCCCACTGTTAGATGGCATCCAAATGAAGCACAACACAGAGACACCACAAAATATATAGTTTAGTTAATATTAACTCTACCAAAACTCAAATAAACTTTCAATCATTGCAATATATATGTATGTACGTATGTAATACTTACTAGGATGAGGCACCTTATAGAGAAGGCCGAGCACAAGCAGTTTATGACCTGCATCAATGATGCCACTCTTACTTCGAACACTATCAACCATGAGCTTTATGTCGCTCTCATTGCGATCTTTGGTTGCATCCCATGCAATGATGACATAAGAATGTGTATCTGGGTTCTCCATGTTGATCATAACCCAGAAGTCACAAGTGTTTCTTCATAACACAGTAGGCATGCACATGATATCGAAGACTGAGACAGATTGGTCAAAATATTCCATATCAGAACTTTCGTTTTCCTTCATCTCTCTGTATGGATGAATTAATTGGACCGTCCTGGACATTCGAATGATTCCAACATCATATTCTGGGAATATTCTCTGCAGCAGAAATGGCGCGAAATCTGCCGTCTTGGATTGTGACGATTGAGAAGAGCTAGGAGACAAATATCACTTAAAAATTAGCATAAGCGTATTCGCACATCCTCCAAATATCCCTGATTCCCCTGTTTTTCTTTTTTCATCATCATGTTTGACTTTTTTTTTTACCAAAATCATCATGTTTGACTGATATATTCACGTTTGGGAGCCCGTAGATAATCTTCAAAAATTTCACACATTAAAATTTGCATGTTTGCTAGTGATTATCTTCGAAGTAAACATCAGCCATGCATTACATCAACTTTATTCATATAAGTCAACGCTGACAATTTTTTGTCCAAAGATTCTATGAATTATAAATTACTAATGGAGCTACTGAAAGCAAGATCACGCCCCCACAACAAATAGTGTCTTTACTGTCCGCAAGTGATAAAAAAGCATGTACACATAGTGACGTACACATTATCTTTCAAACAAAGTACCATCATAGAGTTCATTTTGAATCAGATATTGCTGTTGCTGTGATGTTAAGAATCAGAGTTTTTCTTTTTTTCTTTTTTAACTGAAGGAATCAAGTTTTTCTTCGTTGACCTAATAAAACGGAACTAAGTTTTTCAGATACTGTTGACTATGAAAGTTCGATTTATGAATCTCACAGTACCTGCAGGCATGTTGTTAAAAGAAGGATATTTATGTGGATATATGATATTTATGAGACTTTATTAAATATAGCTCACAAGTCTCACATCAAAAGATTCAGTTTTTGTGATGAAATATTCAACTATTCCAGGCCTAGTACACTTGCAAACCTTGACACTAGTCGTTCTTGAATTTTCAATGAGGGTGTAGGTTGGAATAAAACCCAGTTTGACATTTTCGAAGTGAAAATTACAATACTCCCTCCGGTCCTAAATATAAGACCTATTGACTTGTTTAGAAAATAGTACAAAAAAGCAAAATATGTTAATTATAAATTGATCTACCTAATTTTTTCCCTTATCTTAGTTTATTTTACTTATAAACTAATGTATAATCTAAAAATATATCAAATATGTCATGATTTAATAGCCTATTTCGCAACCTTAACCTCTCCAAAAAAAGTCAATTAGATCTTATATTTAGGACCGGAGGTAATATATCATTAGACATATGCTTTTCGTTGTAAATTCTTAGGAAACCATATTTTAAAGAGAAGCAGAGTCTATATTACTAAAGAAAAGTTGTTAGGTTCTTATATGGGTTTCTGCACGAATTTAGTTAGTATGTTTACATTTTTTGGTTATTATAAACTTAATCGATAATATTTATGTTTAATGGTAACACTTTTACATCAGAGGTCCCACGAGTTAGAATTTTACTCCTCCACTACTACAAGATTCTGCATGGATCCAAGATGGATAATATATAAAATAATGGTGATGCCTATTTATCCTTATTTGGTTTACCATATGTTAATATTTACAGGGGAACATCGGAAGGGTAGTCTCCAGGATAGTTCTTAATGGTTTCTCTAAGCTGCCTCTCCTGCCCCTCAAGATTCGACGGTACTTGATCATACACATCTTTGAAAAGCTCCTCAAGAGCAGGTTTCTGTTTTTTCTCAGCAACTTGAATCACTTGCACTAACTGTAGAAAAAAAAAACAGTGAAAATGGTATTAAAAAACTTGAGGGGAAAAAAGGTCAGGTTTAGCAGAGAATGTGGATGAATTTACAAACATACCTGCTTCTTGACACTTTCTCGAAGCTTCTCTTCATCCTCATCTCCCCACCAACCATTGCCTTCTACCCATCTCTTGAATCTATTTACAGGGTTTCTTGTCATTTTCCAATATTCAATGTCATCACTTGACCTATACTTAGTTGAGTCGTCCGATGTTGAGTGGTGTCCTACTCTATACGTAAGCGCCTGAAATTTCATCAACATCAACAAAGTTCCAAGGTTGGTTTGGATCAGTGCAAGGGGGGATTGGAGTCATACCTCAATTAAAACTGGTCTATTCTCGTTCACAGCCATTTCACGAGCAGTATGTACTGCACTATAAACAGCAAGTGCATCATTTCCATCTACTCTAATACTTCTTATCCCATAGGCTCGACCTTTAACTACAACACCATCACCTTTAAAACAAGAAGGAATAACCATTAAGCTAGAGTTTGGATAAGTTTAAGATATCTAATGGGGTTTAAGAAAAAAGAGTACTTCGAAATTGTTGTTCTATGGGGGTACTGATGGCCCATCCATTGTTGCGGCAGAAAAATATAACAGGAGCCTCCATCACTGCTGCAAAATTAAGAGCCGCATGGAAATCTCCCTGCAATGTTTAGTGAGATCATTAGGAAGATCCATGAGCTAGCAATTTTAAAAATAGACATAACTGAATGTTTAAGTAGCAACCTCACTGGAGGCGCCATCACCAAAGTAAGTGACAGCACATGCTTTTTTCCCCTCCATTTTAAGGGCATAGGCTACTCCTGCCGCTTGAGGAAGCTGTGTTCTGTTTTTTGGCAAAAACAACATAAGTTTTTTTTTTTTAAAAAAAATTCAGATTTAATGCTGGCTATCTATATAAGACAATCTATAATTAATTGGCAAAAAAAATCTATAATTAAAATGTGCATTAGAAAGTGTATATCTTACGCGATGGGGGACGAGACAGTGATATAGTTGTGCTGGTTAGATCCATAGTGAATAGGCATCTGCTTTCCTTTTCCAAAATCAGCTTCGTTTCCCATTAACTGGTTTGCAAACTCTTGCAGTGTAAAGCCACGCCACAGAAGAACTCCTGGCTCTCGGTACTACTAGCAACACAAAAAATAATGTCCACAAGTTTATAAATATGACTTTTTGTCTAATGAAAAAAAAGGAACTGAAATCAATGCACCCAAATAGATCAATTATATATTAATGTTATTGAACCTGAGGCAATATAACATCATCAGGAGAAAGTGCAGCTGCAGAAGCAATGTTAATAGCTTCTTCTCCCATGGATGTGAGATAAAAGGAGATTCTTCCTTGCCTCTGGACTTCATAGAGTACATTGTCCATTATTTGAAGAGTGACCATGTTGGAGTACATCTTTACAGCCATGTCTTTGCTCATCTATTCATTCAAACCCCATGATCAGGAAAGTGCTGAAACTTCCAGAGGAAGATGAAAAACTAAGAATTTGGTTAATGAGAATGAGGTACATACCTGTACATAATTACTGTACGGCATGGGCACTCCATCGTCATCAAGAACTCGATAGCAGGGCACTCTTTTGTCCGCAGATTCTGGAATGAATCTCATTTCAGAAGTGAATGCAACTTTGCCTCCAGGAAAATCAATTGCCTCACACGCCTGTTCACTCAAAACTCTTGTTAAGATGTACTTCTCCTTGTCCTAAATATAATACTTATATATGACTTTTGATAAATTAAGGTTGTAAAGTATATTATTAAATTATGACATTTTTGATTTATTTTTAAATTATTCATTAATAGTTAAATCAAATAAACTAATTTAATGTAAAAAAATTAGATAAATTAATTTATAATTAATTTATTTTACTTTTTTAGGATTTTTTTAAAAAGTGAACCAGTTCTTATATTTTAGGAAAGGTATTTGATTCAATTTTCAAAGAGCGGGATTTTTTTTTTGGAAAACAAAAGCTCATGACTTTAAACTGAACATTTAGTCTCTAATGTCAATCAATTAGAGGGTAGTGATATCGTTTAAAATGATGGCCGAAGAAGATCTAGTTGAACTGCTCACGTTTTGAGCTGCGATTTCTGTTTATCCTTTTCGTCGTGCGTTAGCTTCTCTCTTACCAATTTGCAGCGTCTTTGGATTCAGCTTCTTCTGGGCTCAAAAGCTTGTCGCATAGAAACTGTCCGTTTTGTTCTTTTATGTTTCACTGTGTGGTGTTACAGAGCTTTTTTGTTGAAGCAAATTAGAGGAACTTATGACTTCTAGAGGTGAAAGAAAGACATGGACAAAAAAAGGCAACAGTTTGTCCTACTTTTATTTTAAAAATAAGTCATTTTTATTCTTGCAAATCCAAACATATATTAAATCATAATAGATGAAAAAACTACTTCTCTACCTACTATTCTATACACATTTTAATATGTTAATCGTCTTGAAATTAAAAGGGCAGTCACAAAATAGCTTGAGGGTTTGAAACGGGATCAACCTATCAACCTTATGTCTTCCAAAAAGTCGTTTTTCAATACTTTCTTCCAAATGATTATGTTTTCTTAAAGGATCGAATTCAGCATCTACATTAAGATCGGAATAGTTGAGAAACAAATTTAAGAAATTGTATTCTGAAGATAAAAAAAATTGTAATTAAATAAAAAAAAGTTCCTCTCAAATATATTTTGGACGTAGGCCAAAAAATAATGCATAATTATTGGTCAAGTAACAAAGATAGTACATAACTATTATTAGATATACAAATGATACTTAACTTTTACCATGCGATCAAAAATGATATTTTCACTAATATGACAATAAAATTAGACATGAAAAAGTTCAAAATGCCCTTATAAATTAAATAACAATAACAAAAACACATTCAACCCCATATTTCTCTCTCCTCTTCCCCTCCCACTTCCCCGACAACTCACCCCACGGCGGAGGCGGAGTGGCAACGATCTTCTCGACGGCCGGCGGTGGACTGCTGAAGAAGGATGAAGGAAAGAGAAAGAAAATTTATTTAATTCATAAGGTCATTTTCGACTTTTCATATCTAATCTTATTGTCATATTAATGAAATATTATTTTTGTTCTTATGCCCATAGTTGAGAATAATTTGTGTACCTTAGAATAATTATGTACTATTTTTGTTTCCTAGACAATCGTTATGCATCATTTTTGGGTCTTAACCCACGTATTTATTCAAGAATCTGTTGTAAGTTTTTATAAAGTTGCTTATTTTTTATCTTTGAAATAAAAGTAATTTATTTTGACTTTCACTGTTTCACAGACTTGGCGCGTGGGTGGTAGTTGAGCATTGATTAATACTCCCTCCGGTCCCTAATGTAAGAGCTCAAAATTTGAATGGTTTTGGTCCCTAATGTAAGAGCTCACCCCACTTTCTCTCCTCATTTAATGCATTTTTTCCTACTTTACCCCTAACTCTCTTTCATATTTATTAATGATTATGTATTTCTCTCTCTTAAAAGTACCATAATAAATATGGGCAATTTTGGAAAAGAAACATTAACTCCAGACAATCAACTAACATTCACATGTTTTCTTAAGAAGCGTTTTTTTGGCGGCTAGCTCTTACATTAGGGACCGGAGGTAGTATAATCGATTAAATCCCAGATTTAAGGATTAGACCCAACCAAGACGACAACATGCTGAGTTGTCTTATCTTCTCTCTCGAACTTTAGTTGGAAAATATCAATCAATCATTGTTATCGGGAATGATTATAATAATTCTTTATATTTAAAAACGATTCAACCAATAATGTTGATCATGTGTCTCAATATTTTTGGACATTTTGAGTAGGGTGTTCAAAATTTTCGTGTCCCGTTGTCTAGTCCAATGGCATTTGGGACAGGATAAATCGAGGATGAGGCAAAATTTATCTTTGATACAGGATATATGATGGATTCTCTGGAGCCCATCCTGAATATATATGTAAGTGTTATTATAATTTTTTTAAAAATATGTGTCATTTATATTGTATATATACATGACATTTTTTATGAAAAATATTGTATAAAATGTACTATTGCAATAGAAGTAATATTGAATTACTTTATTTGTTTTATACAAATATAGAGTGCTATATTTTTTTACAAATAAATATTTTTAATAAAAATTTTTTTAAAAAAATCGGGATTTTCTTCGCCCCAATAGAGACAGGACAAAGTTTGCTACCGGGACGGAACCCATCCAGAGCCTTTTTTACGGACGTGACGTGGGACAGGTGTCCTAATCTCGTCTGGTAAACACCCGTGCTGTTGACCTGAATTTGAAGATAAGCTGCTAGACCCATACCAATTCATGTCACGATATCCCTAAAGGAAAGCGATCGATCTCAATCCTTTACGTAGTATATTCGACTCATGGATAATCCGGAAAAGATTAGGAGTAGTTATAATAATTCAATAAAGAAATCATAGGCAACAATAGTTTTAATGCACGAAAAGGTTCCAATTAGCATAGTTAAGACGAAGGATTAATTAAGAATATAAAGATTAATTAGCACGAGTTTAATTAAAGTTTTTATAGAAGAGAAGAGTTAAAGAAGGGAAAAACACATGTGTATCCAGAAAAAAAAAACTTAAACATACGGATAATATAATATAATGGGGATTGGGAGTTAAAAAATGAATACATACCTGAGAGTGATGGTCTTCTTCTTGGGGTTGGAGTTGAATCTGAGCTTTAGTGGATTCATGGCGACGGTTGAAGGGTGACGGCGGAGGTGGTCTGATGTCACCGGCGAGCGACGGCGCTGATGAAGAGGAGAGTGAAGAGAGGAAGGTGGTCCTTGTCCCTGAGAGAAGGCGTTGAGTAATAATGGAGGTGGCTCTGGATCTACCTAGTAAGAAGGTCGCCATTGCAATTGACACCTAACACAAACTAAGAGAGCTGAAAGAAAGTCCTCCTTTACACGTACCTCATCACCATCTTTATATCGTCTTCTGTTTCTTCTATTATTTTTCGTCTTTTTCCCATCCACTTGGGCAATGTGTAACATGCTTATATTGGCGATATAGTTTATATAATTATATGCATGATATTCAATTATTCATTAGTTTATTTGTTCTTATATTCCAATCCCATTTGAGGTTTAGGGTAAGTACTCGTCCTATATATAAAAGAATCGCTTTCATTTTCGGTTTATTTAATTAAAATTTTCGTGTGAAAATTCTGGTTACTGTGTTGAATAATTTCGGTTTCTCTGTTTAATTTGGATGTCATAAAAATAATTCGCGTAAATCTAATATCCGCAATATGCATTGTTTATAATGAATAGATAATATTTCTTATGGAGATATTATAACATATATTATATTTTTGTCAACGTATGATATATATTATTTTTTAAGTTCAACATATATTATAATGTGTGTGATTTTAACATATTGCGGACAAGAGATAATATAGGAAGGAGGGGATTTCTTCCATTCTAACCGAAATATGTAAATTGATTTCATTTAGTTGTTTTTTTGTCTAAGATTTAGGTTAATTTAATTAGTCGGATCTGGATTAGATTCAATGTTTTGTATAAGCTTTATTAGGTATTTTGGGCAAATTCGGTTGTGTTAAATAAAGTGGTTTTATTTTGTTTAATTTCCAAAAGGAGAAATCTATTTTTGTATGTAATCAATCTCTTAATGTTCCTAAATATTGTTTCAGTAAAAAATGGTTCCTTCTAATCTCACTGGTTTTCAAGTTGATCAGTATTTAAATTTTAAACCACTGATTTTTCAACTATGTTTTGTTTTTGTTTGAAGGTGTCACTTGCATGATAAGTTGATAACTAGTGAATACGGTGAAGAAGTAAAATAAAAATGAAAATTACATGTACACTTGAAAGCGGATGACTGTTACAAGACATTTTTTTGACCAAGTTACAAGACAATTCCAAAATTGTCTTTGTCAATTTAATGGAGGACATTTGTGGCTTTTTTTTTTTGGTAAACATAGGGGCCAAGCCCATAACTAATAAGCTACATTTTGAGGGACACCAGTTCCCTCTATATCAGCACACAGAAAATCCTCTAACTGAGCTGGAGGGGACTGCCACACAAGAAGTTGCGTCCCCTGAGACTTCCCAAGGCTGGCCATCATATCCGCACACCGATTGCCCTCCCTGTGAATAAACTTAAATGATAGCTCCCATTGTCTTGCGGCCATTTGCCTTATTTTTTTAAGGACAGTGTGGCCACCGGGGACCTCCTCATGATGCAAAATCGCATCAATTAAGTCCTGAGCA
Source organism: Mimosa pudica (assembly GCA_029929735.1). NCBI lineage: Eukaryota > Viridiplantae > Streptophyta > Magnoliopsida > Fabales > Fabaceae > Mimosa > Mimosa pudica. Next base: position 1,781,091 of record JAKELP010000007.1, read on the forward strand.
TCCACCTCCACTTCAACCCGATTAATTTGCAACTCCCAACATAAATTCAGACCCGCCAGAAGCGCTTCAGCTTCGGCAGCACTTGGACTGCTAGCTCGCGTCCTCATAGTGAAGCCTCTAATCCATTCACCGACGTCACCTCTGATCAGACCACCACACCCAGCACTATAGTCCGTGTTCCAAGCTCCATCTGTGTTGAGTTTTACCCAGCCCAACTGCGGTTTGCTCCACGAAATCCAATTGACATGTGCTGGTATGAGCTGTGACGAGTCACTGTCACATTTCCTATTGTAGTGTTTCAGATACTTGAGCACAACCATGCCAACATCAGATGGCAAGCTAAACTGCGGATCATGAATCAATCCATTTCGCCACTTCCAAAGAAGCCAGCACCCAACAGCAAATTTTTCCGGCCAATCTAGATCCGTTGAGACGACCCTAAACTTCCACAGGTTACTCCGTATCCATGACTTCCAATTTAGGTGGAAGAACACTCCCCAATTCTGCTTTGGGACTAGCTGCTTCCACAACATCATAGAGTGGGGGCAGTCTCGTAGGAGGTGCAAATGGGATTCCACCTGTAGCTGGCATCGAGGGCATATACCATTATGGTCATCCCAGTTGGCGATGAGATCTCTAGTGGATAATTTTTTCAGGCTCACCATCCACATAAAGGATCTAACCCGCTCTGGAGCATGCAACCGCCATATCGATTTCCATTCAGGCCTAGCACGAGGCAACGACTGCTGTGTGAGGCATTTGTAGGCCGAAGCAGTGGTGAACATCCCACTATTACTCGGTTTCCAAACGCAAGAAAGCTGATCGGAGCCGGTGAAGGTCATAGTTGAATTAGCCGCAAAAGTGTCCTGGAGTTTGACAAGGGCCTTCCAAAGCGTGGAATCCCCTGGTTTGGCCACCAAGCCTCCTCCGGATGTGTCTTGTCTACCATACTTCTCCTTGAGGATCCCAACCCAAAGGCTATCTGGTTCCATCAGCATACGCCAGTGGAGTTTCAAGAGAAAGGCATTGTTCATTTCACGCAGAGATTTGATGCCAAGTCCTCCAACCGGCTTTGGTAAGCAGACCGTGTTCCATGCCACCACATGTCTCTGCTTTTTCCTAACAGTATCACCCCAAATAAAATTTCGCTGGCTACGCTCAATTTCCTCAACAATACCAACCGGGATTTTGTCATGTTGCATTGGGAATTGAGCCATGGAGCTCGTTACCGACTTCACTAAGGTAACACGTCCGGCGAAGGAGAGCCGGTCAGCCTGCCAACCGCTTAGCCTCTTCTTAACCCACTCCACAATAGATTTATACTTGTCCTTGCACCGCTTGGGGAAGGAAATGTCTGCACCAAGATATCGACCAAGCTCTTGAACTTCCTTAAAACCACTCGCCCTGCAAATTTCTCGCCTAGTGGATTCGCGTACATTGGGGGAGAAATACATGTAGGTTTTTTTTGCACTAATCTTGTGGCCCGACATCCTTCCGAACACCTGCAAACAATCAAGAATAATTTCAATTTGATTAGTACTAGCCTCGGCAAAGAGGACTAGATCATCAGCAAACATCATATGAGAAATAATAGGTCCTCTCCGACTAGCTCTCATGCCTCTCCATTTTTTATCTCTCACACTCGCATGAATCAAATGGGTGAGCTTTTCCATTCCGAGAACAAAGAGATATGGGGAGATAGGGTCTCCTTGCCGCAACCCCCGAGATGGCACAAACCCCTCAAGTTTATTCCCGTGCCATAGCAAGTTGGTAAGGGTCGACTGCATACAGCTCATCAAAGTGTGGCTTTTAGTTGATAGGAAAGTATAACAATGTGACTGATTGGTAGCTTGTTTTTTTTTTTCGGAAAATAAGTGCCAGAAATGAAATATAATAATCGTATTGGAAGACTTGACTCTTAAGTTCAATTATGTCACGATTGAGTGAGTTATGTGTTTGTCGAAATTTTGAAGTATGAAAAGGGGGAGGTGACTTAGTTAATAGTGACCTTGTAGTGGGAGTTATAAACACGTCAGGGGTAAGACAAGATTGTGATGTTTTTTGGCAAGGATATTGGAATCAAATTATATGAAAAATATTATTAAAATATAGCGTAAAAACAGAGGAAAAAGGAGGGCGTGATTATGTTATGTCTTATGGGATAAGGAGGAATGGGTAGGGATTAGGAGCTTTCGAGGATCAGAATTTAGTGCCTATCCCCCGGTAGATAAAGACGACACCCATCTCTTGAGGCACCAAACGAGAAAGTGAAGAATTGAAAATAAGACGAAGCTATGATTAGATTAAATAATTGGTGGCAATATGGGATCGCAACAAGTTAAAGCATGGTTGGCACTTGGCAATAATATTTCCGTCCCTGCCTCCTCCCTTGCAAGGGATTGGGGCTCAATTGCTCAAAACTGCATGTAAACCAATACATAATGTTGTGTTTTTGTTAATTAACTCGTCCCTTGCGTTGTCATGTTAACATTGGACATAAAAATGGAACTGCGTTCGGCAAATGTATGTAATTCCTTTAGAACCGTACACGTCGCCCTCTCATGCATATTCCACAATCCCTCTCTCAATCCCTTTCATTCCCCTCTCGCGTTAATGTTATAACATAGGATAGGGTAAAGGTGCAAAAATGGGTCCAAACAATTACGCCAGGAGCACATAGGGGTAAGAAGTATTTTCGGTCTCAATTCTGGGTCTGAAGAATAAATATTGGTGCAATATAGGGTACGCCGTTAATGTTGACTGACGTTGACCGTTAAACGCTGACGTGGCGGGGGAAATAAGATTTTAGGCTGACGTGGCATGCTTATGTGACAATATTTTTCTGCGGGTGTGGGGCCCACATAATTTAAATTAATAAAAAAATAAAAAAAATGCCGCGTCAGCAAAAAATCTTATTTCCCCTGTCACGTCAGCGTATAACGGTCAACGTCGGTCAACATTAACGGCGTACCCTATATTGCACCAATATTTATTCTTCAGACCCAGAATTGAACTCGAAAATACTTCTTCTCCCTATGTGCTCCTGGCGTAATTGTTTAGACCCACTTATACACCTTTATCCTATATCATAACTATGATTGATGCCTTCCATCGTTTCATTTTGATGCAAGCAGAGAAAGAGAGAGAGAAGACTGACTAGAAGACTAAATTCTTATTCCACACATATAATAGTATGTACAATGGGTTTATATTTACCGGTGGCTTACAGCAATAATCCCAACTGATTTTGTTTCTAATCTGACGTGTTACAAAATCTTAAAAAATTATGTGTGTGTTTGGATATCCGGTGGAGAAGTGATTTATTTTCAACTTAATTTTTGTAGAATTTAATTTAGGTAAAAGTCAAATTGTACGAACTCATATATTGTTATGATTGAAAGAAAAACTAAATAATATATACAAATAAAATATTCATAGATTGTTATGTTTTACAGTTTTAGAGAGGAAAATTTGAATTAAATTTATAAAATATTGAAAATAGGAAAACAAGTTAATAGATTAAAATACATATAAATTAATATGAAACGTTTGTGTAAAGTGTAAGATGCTTGCGCGCACTTGCAAATCTGTTTATAAATTAGTACTATATATGAACAGATTTCAACCACATCTCCTTGTCAGACAAAAGATAAATGGGAGCAGATCGGTTGTCATTCATATTGGGCCCCACTAAATGTATTTGCAAAATGTAGCAGAAGGAAGAAGCTCACCCCCAACTCAAAAGCTCTCCTTTTTAGTTTCACTCTAAAACATTCATCAGTTGCAAAAGCCCATCAAAATAGAAGTAGGATTCAAAAATGTAAAAAAAGTTACTACTTAAGTTTACGAAATAGATTATTAAATTAAGATATATTTGATATATTTTTAGATTATCCATTAGTATATAGGTAAAATAAACTAGTCTAAGGGAAAAAATTAGGTAAATCAATTTATAATTAACTTATTTTGTTTTTTTAGTATTTTCCAAAAAAATCAATTAGGTCTTATATTTAGGACCGGAGGGAGTATAAGCTAGCTTATTCCAGCCCCACTTAACTTTTTAGGCCTAAAAGTTGGATCCAAACACACACTAAAGTCTAGCAAGTGTTACTACTTACCAATAGTTTATAATAGTTGTGAATTTCTCTCATAATATAGTTAAAAAAGTCCAAACAGTTATTATTATCTGGTCAAATATTGTTAGGGACCAAGAACTTAAAACTAATGTTTCTAAGATCTAACATTTTTTGTCCGGTAGATGATAACTTTCTAGTCAAACAAGAAACATTGTTTAGTTAAGGATTTTGTGAGACTTCAGTTCAATTAGAGCATTTTGTGCTATGCCATCTTAATGAATTAAGTTGCTGCATACGTTTCCTAATATAAATTTCCCAAAAATCTTATCGGTGAGAACATTTTTGAATCATTTTGATTTTACTAGTGCCTAGACGCAGAGAGAAATCCGTCCGGTCATTATGCTCCTCGGGATTATTTTTATTGAGTAGTTTTCTATGGGCTATCCGACAGGCCTAAATATATGTGGGCAGCAACATAGGTCTCAATGAAGTTATAACATCTATCAAAAGTCAGTATCTTATATCAAACATTCCATATTAGGAAATAAAAATGGAGGAAATGCAAGCATTTGAGGAAAGGGAAGTCACTCATCAAGTCAGAGAACTTTGTGATATTGAAAGGGTTAAAGTTGATGGGAGCTTCATTGAGAAAACATTCCGCATAATGGAGCAGAAAGAGACCACACTCATACAAGTTTTCCTGCTGTGGAAGCTGATATGATGAGGAGAAAAATGTAATTAACAAGCTGCATTTATATTCCATTTTTAAAAACAAGTGATAGATTCAAAATACCTCCAGCGAGACAAATCACAAGTTTAAGAATTTTGAAGAAACATCATCTACCATTTCTCAGTGCTTCACAAGAGCTCACCTGAATGTATTCTCTCGTATGAAGTTAGTCTTATTTGTAATTAATAATTTGTGTTACAATTGGACTTCTGTTTTTTTCCAAATGGTTCATGAAATAATATTCTTACGAGAATATATTAGGAAAGTAAAGTGGAGTGGAATGGGTTAAGGGATAAAACCAATATTGTGCGTGTTGATGTTATGGCTAACTGAAAAAGAAGACAGATCCGTAACAGGCAAGGGATTGCATAGAAAGACAAAATGATTCATACTCTAAAAAAAATATACTCTCTCTCACACAAGTACTTTTTTTAAAAAATAATAATAATAAAAGAAGTATATCTCGTAGAGATAAATTGTTTAGGGTGGGGAGGCCTCTAACCCCCTAAACCTTTTCCTACTTGCCAACAGTGTACTGCACTGCAGACTCAAATAACTCCAACAACTCCATTTTACAAACACATACACAAGACACAGCCAACAGCCTCACTCCGAAAGGGCCAACACCTATACGTAAAATTAAAATAGTAAATGCATTTTTTTCTATTTGTAACTATGGATATTAGTAAATGCAAGGATAGTGGGGAAAGTGTGTATATAATAAATGAATAAAGGTAACAATGAAAAACTCTACTAATTCTAATCATAAAAAAATATTCTAACATGTTTTTTTTGGTGAAAGTACAGGCTAGGCCCATTAGTTAACTATTACATCTCTGGGCCGAGCTTTGCCAAACGGATTCTCTCTCAGCAACTCCAAAACTCCAGTCGGTGGTGAGTGCCAGGTGGCTCTGTTCTCCTCTAAACAGGTTCTCCTCTAAACAGGTTCTCCTCTAAACAGGAGTATTATTCTGCTGTAATATGTTGTTGATTTCAGGAAAAGTGGAAAAGCAGCATCTCGTAAAATAAAAATAAGGCTTTTCTTTTTCCATGTTGATTCATTCCATTGGGTGCACCATCAATAATGAGTTACTATTACATACACTACAGTAGAACAACATTTCAACTTCAAGCATAGTGGACACACAAACACCATTACGTGCTACCCCCACAAAATTACAAAAAGACAAAGCGCGAGAATCAGTGGCAAGTATTGGCCCCACCTCCCAACACCATCTAGAATTCCCTTGACTTTTAGGACCCCCCAATCCCTTTCCCACATTTCAATACTTCCTCACCAAGAAATTAAAATTATCTCACATATTTCCCATCACCTTCAATCTCTCCTCACTTCACATATTTCACCTTTCCTATTTCCCCCTCCTCTGTCTCCACACACTCACATCATGGCCCTCCTTGATTTTCCCTTAACTCACACTAATGTCCCACAAAACACAAGGAATGATCCAAAACTACGACTTGGAACACAATCAAATGACGAGGTTGATGATTCAGGAATGTGTTCACCACCTTTGTGGAAGACAAGTCCACCTAGAAATCCCCAACAACAACACAAGAACTATTATAGAAGTCTCTCCCCTGCTTCTAGAGCAGATGCTGTAGCCAGAGGCCAAAAGGAACTCATGGACATGGTTAAGAACATGCCTGAATGTGCCTACGAGCTTTCTCTCAAAGATCTTGTGGAAAGACCCTACGTTAATGGAAACACAAATACAAATACCCCACATGACAGAGATTTTAACACAAGACATGGACGCAGTAGGGAAAGTGGTATGAAGAAGAAGGTGAAGAAAGGTGGGAACTTGGATGGTGGGGGGTTCTATCTGAAGATGATGTTTCCTTCTTCTTTGGGGTCTAAGAGTAGTAATGATAAGGTGAAGAAGAAGAAGAAGAATGAAGTGTCGGTGAATGGTGGTTCTAAGGTGTCTCCAAGGCAATCACTTTCTGATGGAGGTGTGAAGGGAAGTGATAAGGAGTGGTGGAAGAAAAGCCTTTCAAGTTCAGGGAAGAGTGATAGTGGTGTGTCTACTATCAACAGTGCAAGTGTCAAAAGCTCTTCCAGCAGCGGTGGCAGTAGCAGAAGCAACAGTAGGTATGTTCAAATTTTTTAAAACATAACAATTTAAGATTTCAATTCTGCATCTTTAAGAAAACATTTGAAAGTTACTTACGTGTTTGGAGTTAATATTTTTTCCTTAATAAGTATGAAAGAGAAAAAAATGCATTAAAGGAATATAGAATGTGAGACGGATTCTTATATTTTAGACTAAAATATTTAAATTTTGAGCTCCTATATTAAGGATGGGAATGAGTATATGTTTACTGTTTTTATATCATTGTGAATGGAGCCTAGATTTTGAAAAAAAAAAATCTTGATTGAATATTCATTTGTTTATCCTTTGACTATATGTTTTGTGAAACATGAACACATAATTTTTTTGGGTTCCTCTAATAGCTAGGGGAGTGTTAAGGCTCTAACTTGGTTACAGAGTCCAAGATTATAAAAGTTAAAGCAAAGCACGCGTGAGTTGTCGGGAGGAGTAGCTTTACTTTCACGTCTTATAACTTTGTATAGTCCCGTTTAAAGGGGTCTTGTTACTTGTTAGTGTGTTCAATTAAAAAGGTACTTGTTGGTGTGTTACTTTTAAGGACTTGCCTTCAATCTTTATTGAATGTGACTTCGACAAAATATCATTCACAGTACAGTAACTTCTTATACACTACGTTTCTGCATATCAAAAAAAAAAAAAAAAAAAGAAGGGAAAAAAAAAAAAATTCCACTTTGGATTTGTAAGATTTCAAGAAAGATTGATTCTTAAGCTCAAACCTCAAACTATGAAGCCGACACCGCCTAGAAAGACGCACATAAATGAATATCAACCTTTTACAGCTAGGCCTTGTTCCTTAGCTAAATCCAATAATTTTGGCTGTTTGCTAGTCTCATTAAGCAATTCACAGGCCCCCCCACACCAAAAGAAAACAGTGGATCATAAATTATTGAGGGAATGGAGTCAAGTGGGTAGGACTCTCGGACTCAGCACATTAAATGCAACATTATCTTTACACATGAAAGATCACGGGCTGGTTTGATAATTTACTAAACCCATGTGTTTTATGTTTTGGATGTGATGCAGGCACGAAAGCGGTGGTGATGGTTGTTGGCCTCTCCTTTCCTTCATTCGCAAGCCAAAGAGCCTGACACAAAAATCATAGACACTCCCATGTTAGCCAAACAAGAAAAATACTCATATTGTCTTGTAATTACAGTTTTTCTTCTGACATGTAGTGGGCAGACAGGAGCAAGTATGTGTGAATAGAATATATATGTATTGATGGGTTTCACCTTGTTTGTCTTCTTCGAAAGATCTGGCATTTATAAGGAACAAGAGAAGCGAATCCTATATTTCTGGGGATGGATGTGTCATTTCAGAGTGCTGACTGCAATGTCATGGATAGGAGGCATTCGTATAACGACATCCTAATGATGACATTTTGGACGAAAACTCAACTCAAATGTTGGAGCTTCTCTGTATAATGAGTCAAAATTTTTATTCCTGTCTGTCAGCTTAGTTTTGTTGTCTCAGATTGGGGCCAATGCATGATCTTACAGTTTTTTTATTTTGGCCTGAGATTTTTAAGTCATTTTTTATTTTATTTTTCAATTTTTTTGTTGAACCTTAAAGCTCACAGATATTTCTGTATTTGTGGCTAGGAATAATTTATGCACTAATTTTAAAATAAAATTTTATATAATTGATAAAACACGTATGCTCTGACTATTTTTTAAACAAGTGTAAAACCCATAGAGGGCCCACACAAACTCTCCTGATCTATAGTATCTTAACACGTATGCTCTAGCCTTAATTTAATAATTTATTGCTCTCACCATTGAAGTTTCAAAATAAAGGTTTGACCGGAGTCTGTGAAAAAATGGCAAATAGTGCAGCAACTTGCGCGGAAAGCATAACTAGCTAGCGACATGTTGATAGGCACACACTGGGCAGTTAACATAGAGCTGTGTGATATTATTAATTTAGTCCCTAGGTATCGTTCTTATTTTTATCAATGAGCAATGGAAGTTGCCTCCATCTGATCAAGGCGAGAGTTAGTATCAACATAACATCTCGTTGAGCCATGGCTTCTAACGCCACCCTGACTTCCGCCTGTAAATCTTTGAATCGTGTATAGCTTCCGCCATACTCAATGAAAGAACCAAATGTAATGATCTCACAAAATGATACTAATGAAATAAGAGAAGAATTGTGGCCAAGCAACATATATGAAATGCAATTTATATAATGTCACTGCAATTAAAGCAATTACAGCCCAAAATTACATCCAAATCAATATGATTCATAAACCAACAGCAACATAGAAACAGAAATAGCAGATAACAGAGAGAATAAGTCGAGCATGAAAAGAAGGAAAAGAAGATAGTGCAGGGAGGGAGAGAGAGTACAGAGAGGAATAACAGAATTCACATATCAATCATGCTCTTCTCTCTCCTCAAAATGGTGCTTTATTCCCTCAGCTTCCAAGTCAAGCGTTTAGCTCTGGAGCTCCTACGCACTTCAGGGTCACTTGCTGGTCCATTAATCATTTGGACCACTGCATTATCTATTGGGCCGTTCATCCCTTCACACTTTTCATCAACCAACCCTCCATCATAATGATCATATTCCTCTTCTTCATAATACTCTTCTTCCTCATCCTCTTCATCAACCACCTAGTCATTATAACAAACAAGATTCCCCATTTAGAAAAACCCATCAAACAAATTAAATCTTAATTCCGAACCCAATATAATCAAACAATCACAAGAATACTACACACCTGAAAGACAGAATTTTCTTCCAAAACCTAAGGAGTCACTGAAGATTCACCAGAAAGATTGTAAATTTGAGGGGTATTAGCGGGAGTAAGAGAAACCAAACCGGAAGGAGAATTCACGAGTTGACTGAAGGGATGACTTTCAAGCGATATTTTGGAAATAACGGCTTCTGCTTCAACTTCACTTGACCCCTTAGAAGAGCCTCTCCAGATCCAGGCGTGTTTTTCACCTTCTGCTTCTGCTTCACTATGGAATAAGATGGTGTTTTTATATTCCCCCGTGCAAGCCCCACAATAGGAGAATCATTTGTTATATCCACATTTCTTTGCCGAGATTTTGAGACACTCTTCTCTGAATCTGCCACATAAAAACGTGTTAATAACCCAATCTTAAAAATAAAACATATTTGAAGATTTGATTGAAAAGAAAGTGACTTACTAGAAACAGGTATGTTATTGATATTCTTCAAGAAATACATTCATGATTCATTCCACAATTTGCAGCCTCTGATGGTTTGCTTCTAGCGCTGGAGAGAGGGGAAATGTTAGGGTTGGTGGTAGCGAACTTGGTGAGAGGAAGAGGAAGACGCTAGAAGCAAACCATGTTCGCTACCGCCAACCCTCTTCCTCTCACCAAGCTCGCTACCACCAACCCTAGTGCTTCCCTGTACTTTTGTGTAGGCTGAATAACGAAGGGAGGTGAAAGGAGATGATAATTAGGGATACAGGGAGGGTGAGGGTATTGATGGGCTTGGGCCTATACTTCAATCAATGTACTTTTAAGGTTGCAATTTTTAAAAAGTAAATGATTAAGAGTATTATTTTTTAGAGGGTCACACTTACCTCCAGTGCATTAGAACAAGTACAACCAGTGCACCATTGAGTATATGCCACATGTAATTTATACAGCTCACCATTTAACCCACAATTAACACCGTTAGTCGTCACCCTCCTTCCCTGTATTCCCTCTCCTTTCTCTCTTTCTCTTTCATTAACTCAAATTTACTTAATTTCTCTCTCCCCTCCATCAACAACTTTCCCCTCCATTCACGCCTTCTCCCTCTCTCTCTCCTCTTTGAATCTTTTTCCTCTTTCACTCACAATCTGTCAAATGTGTTCCCTCCGCCGCCTAGCCATTGCCGCCGCCGCAATATGCCGGTGCCTACATCCATGTCAAAGCTTACTCCCATCCCTCTTATCTTCCTCATCTACTTTGATGTCGCCGCCGGTGGATCTTACGACGAGGAATCGACGGTCCCATTAATGGTGGTTATGTTGTTTGGGCTGAATGTCCACGGTGATATCGTGAGTCTCTCTCTCTCTCATCTCGCCGTTAAGTTATCTGACCATTTCCCTTCTCACCTTCAACACCAACCATCACCGCCGAACCGCATCCTCCGGCATCGGCCTATATTTCGCATCCCTATGCCTCGGCTCACCACTGCAAGACCCCTCCTCGTCACCGATGTCGTTAATGGCATGAGGGATCTGTATTAATCGTCAAATCTTGCTTCTTGGATTTGATTATTTTTTCGGTGGTGACAATGACTTTCGCGGCGCCGTATAGCGAGGTGGTGGCGTTGAGAGGAACAGCGGCGGTTTAATTTGATAGAGGGAAGAGAGAGAATGAGAGAGAGGGGAGATGGATATGCAAACGGCGTTAATTGAGAATTGGTCCCCATTCCACGTGTCATTCAGCCAGGGGTGCACTGGTTGTACTGGTTCTATTTCACTGGACCTAAGTTTTTCCGTTTTTAAAAATTTCAGCGAGAGTGTTTTAAATGTTTAAAAAATTTGTATAGATACTAATATGTTTCTTATTATAAGTTAGACTATCATTCACTAATATGTTTTATATTACTATTGAACATTCTCCATATTGATGCCTATAATTTTAAAACATTTAAACTCTTATTTTATATATTAATGTTGATGTTTCAATATTAACTATTAAATTTATTATTATAATAATATTACTCCCTCCGGTTCTAAATATAAGACCTATTGACTTTTTTAGAAAATCTTATAAAAAAGCAAAATAAGTTAATTATAAATTGATTATCCTAATTTTTTTTCCTTTAGATTAGTTTATTTTACCTATAAACTAATGTATAATCTAAAAATATATCAACTAATAGCTTATTTCGCAACCTTAACCTCTCCAAAAAAAATCAATTAGGTCTTATATTTAGGACCGGAGGTAGTATTATAATGTGGCCGGTTGACCCTCGGTTGAACCTTTAACTCTTGACCTTCTGCCTTAGTCGGGTGGACCCCGGTCTGGTTTTTAATACATTGGTTACAAGACTTTTTTTTGGATTAAGTTATAGGACAATTCCAAAATTGTCTTCCTCAATGATGGAGAACGTTTATGGGTTTCAGTTGATAGGAAAGTATGACAATGTGATTGATTGGTCGCTGTTTTTTTCCCGGAAAATAGGTGCTAGAAATGAAAACAAAATACATCGTATTGGAAGGACTGACTCTTAATTTCAATTATGTCACAATTGAGTAATGTGTTTGTCGAAATTTTGAAGTATGGAATGGAGAGGTGACTTAGTTAATAGAGACCTAGTAGTGGGAGATATAAACATGTTAGGGGTAAGAAGAGACTGTGATGTTTTTCGACAAGGATGTTGGAATCAAATTATAGGAAAAATATTATTAACTTGTGTCATGAACTCGGCTCCCCACGTTCCACCACAACCACAAATAATCAAAATTTCCACCTATACTCTCTTTTGTGACATGAAATTCATAGTTTTATTCGCTCTCTTTCTTAAATTTATTTATTTTTTATAATGTTCTTAAATTTTCAGTTCCACATAATCATGACTTGAGTGCTATGTGGGCTGATTTTGACAGAGAGCCTGATGAAGGGCCATTTTTCCTATGACACATTGGTTGGGCTAACGCAAAATATATCTCTGAATGAATCCAACGCAACCAATAAGCAGAAGCCACAAGCCAGTCTCAAGAGCTCTATTGGACCTCAAAATATCCAATAGCTCATTTCCATATGTACCTAGTGTACACATTCAAATTCATACATCAATGTCTATTACTTTGCGTTGAATTCGGTGGCTCACTGTCAACATTATTGGCGTATTTAAAATGTTGCCTGATCTAAATTTTAGTTCTCAATGCGCTAGGAATGTTAAATATCACCTTGTACAGTTAGTGCTAGTAATTAGGAAGGTTAGTGAACCACTATTACCATGTCTTAAAATTGTGGCCAGAATATTAAGTTGCTTTTGATTAATTGCACTGTAACTTGAATGTTTATTGAGAAGTTTGATCTATCAACTTGCCTTGCCCAAAAAAATGAAAAGTTCTTTTTTTGTTTTTCTTTAGCTGCTTCCATGCTCCGTTTTTCGGTTCTAGGGACATAAATGATAACAGAATCGAGCTAACCAACAAGTTGCATTCTCTAGGCTGACTTAACGGCACGTGTTTAAGAGAACAAAACTACCTAATAATTTCTCGCCTTTCATGTACGAGTTCGTTTGGGCGTTGAAAACCAATACATATTTGCAATACCAATGCTATCATTTCTGATCCCTTGAAACACAGGAGTATTTTTTTATATGGATTAGACTAGTGATAGTAGTTGTTGGTTTGACTGAGGATATTATTGTACGCTTTCAGTGTTGAATTCCAACAAAAATGCATAAAATGAAAGGAAAGGAAGAGGCATTGAGAAGAGAAAAGCATTGTGGCGTGGTGGTGGGGGCATGACAGCACTTTAAGAAACATGAGACCCTACCATTTACACCTTCCAACTGCGCTACTAATCATATTAACTTAATATCTCTAACCTAATCCCTCCTCTGATCTTTACAATTTCTTATTATATTGCCTTCCAATTTAGCTACACCTTCATGGCTGTGAATGGCCCCAGCCCATTTTTATAATTTTTTTTATCAAGGGTACGTAGCAATTCTTCTATTTAATTCTTCCTCGTTTCTTTTTGTTTTTTTTTGGATAAGGAATTCTTCCTCGTTTCTCCTTAAAGTCATTCAGAACTTTTATTAAGTTTATCAATAACGCAAAACTTGTTATGTTGGTACCCACCCTAATCCCAAAAATAAGCTCACTTTGATTATTATTTAGGAAAAAATAAATATGTAAAAGTAATCATTTTAAAATGTTTATAATTATCTTTTTCCCTCAAAATTTATTTTACTTATAAACTAACTTATAACCTAATTGCATATGTCATATCTTATAATGTAGTGATTTAATTTGTTTCCTTAATTCCCCCAAAAAATTAAAAGGTTTCATATTTAAAATCAGAGAGAGTAATCACAAAATGTGGTACTATAATTCAATGTGGCCAATTCTAAATTCTGAATTTTGTGTTGTGGTAAATCGAGAAAGTAACCAAAAATGTTATGACCATTAATTATGTGACTTACAAAATACATTTAAGATATGAGAAAACTTCTGAAATTTAAGATCAATTTCGAATCTTTTTTACTCAATAAAGAAGAGAGGAATGTGTATAAAAAGTGTCCTTTTCTTCTATATTTTTTAAGAAACAAATCATATCTAATAGACATTTATAATTAATGAAAAGTATAGTTGACATAATATAATTAATGATATCAAAATGAAATTGTAACAGGTCAAGCTACATTGGAGAGACAAAGACCTAAAATTTCCAAGTTCCATAGAGAATACATCTGATCAACTCAACATGTGGGGGGAAACAACTTACATCCAATGGTCAAAAAAGGGATAAGCTTTGATTCAACTCGGTCATCATAAACATCAAAACTTCTACATTTGGTTTGTTTACGTATGACACTTCATACTTAACGAAACGTACTCACTTACCCAGCTAGGTAAAGTTGTAAGCAATGACTTAGCGCATGTGTCTATTGGATTTTGACATGCCAAATAAATACATGATTTAAAACAAAGAAAAAGTCCGTGGAGAGGGAGAGATGAGAAGAGAAATTATAGAAGAGGATAAAAAAAATAAAGGAAATGAAGTAAAGAGGCAGAAAGGAAAAATACGAGAGGAGCAGAGAAGAGATGTTGAAGAAAAGAGAAAACTGTAGTTTAATTCCACATTTCAAAAGTATCGTCTGAAATATATTTGTAAACCCAGAACTATCCTTTATCCTACATTAGACCAATCGATATATGAAAGAGATTTGCCTTTGTAAAATACAAAAGCTGTTAAAAAAATATTTTAATGATATCCAAAAAGATAGAGACACTTAAAATCTGTAACGCAACAATGAAGGTATATGCATGTCTCGACCAAAAAAAAAACCAATGAAGGTATATGGTTATGCACTCAGAGAAATTCTTGCATACACTGGGAGTACCATATAATTTGTACTCTGACTAGTAGAAAGGCGCCACCTAATTAAGTCCTATGTGTCATCTTCTCTTTCCTATATGTACGCAAGAATTTCTCTATGCACTCATGATCTGGACTCATTCTTATGATGAACATAGGAATTGCATGTCAAACCTTTGTAACTTGTATGTTTATTGAGAAGTTTGATCTATCAACTTGCCTTGCTAAAAAAAGGAACAGTTCTTGGTTTGTTTTTCTTTAGCTGCTTCCATGCTCCGTTTTACGGTTCTAAAGACATAAATGATAACAGAATCGAGCTAATCAACAAGTTGCATTCTCTAGGTTGACTTAACGGCAAGTGTTTAAGAGAACAAAACTACCTAATATTTCTCGCCTTTCTTGTGGAGTTCGTTTGGGTGTAGAAAACCAATATATATTTGCAATACCAATGCTATCATTTCTGATTCCTCTATCACAAAGTTGAAACTTATTTTTTATATGGTTTATACTAGTGATAGTAGTTGGTTTGACTGAGGATATTATTTTACGCTTTCAGTGTTGAATTCCAACAAAAATGCATAAAATGAAAGGAAAGGAAGAGGCATTGAGAAGAGAAAAGCAATGTGGCGTGGTGGTGGGGGCATCACAGCGGGTTCGGATCAGTATCCGTTTTCTCCTTTTCTTCTCATAATCCCTTTTTGGGGTTTTATTTTACCCATTGAGATTCATCTAAGAGCTCATAATTTATCATTTGTACCATTAAAAATAAAACCAAAATGTATTATAATATAAAAAAAATTTAGCATAAAAAATTTCAACTATCTAGACCTATTTCACTTCAATATAAGGATCTATAAGAGATACAGACTTGTCCAGTTAACTGTAAGATAATTTTACAGTAACTGTAAAATTATTTTACAGTTAACTGGACAAGTCTGTATCTCTTATAGATCCTTATATTGAAGTGAAATAGGTATAGATAGTTGAAATTTTTTATCACAAAAAGTGTTCAAAAATAAAAAAAAAAATTAAAATTTTTTGATTTATTTTATATTATAATACATTTATTTAATTTTTAATGGTACAAATAGCAAATTATGAGCTCTTAGATGAATCTCAATGGGTAAAGTAATACCCAAAAGGGAATACTGAGAAGAATAGGAGAAAAGGGATACTGAGAGTATCCGAATCCCATGACAGCACTTTAAGAAAGATGAGACCCTACCATTTACACCTGCCAACTGCGCTACTTATCATATTAACTTAATAACTTGAACCTAATCTCTCCTCTTTACATTTTCTTATTACATTGCCTTCCAATTTAACTACACATTCATGGCTATGTATGGCCCAAGCCCATTTTTTATCTTTTTTATCAAGGGTAGCAATTCTTCTATTCAATTCTTCCTCGTTTTTGCTTAATGTCGTTCAGAACTTTTATTAAGTTTCTCAGTAACGAAAAACTTGTTATGTTGGTACTCACCATAATCCTAAATATAAGTCCACTTTGATTATTTTTTAGGAAAAATTAAAGATGTAAAATTAATCATTTTAAAATATTTATAATTATTTTTTTCTCAAAATTTATTTTACTTATAAACTAACCTATAATCTAATTACATGTATCATATCATATAATTTAGTGATTTAATTTATTTCCTTAACTTCCACAAAAAAGTGAAAAAGTTTTATATTTAGAATCAGTAATTACAATATGCGGTATTATAATTCAACATGTGATACTATAATTCATCGGTGCCAATTCTAAATTCTGAATTTTAAATTTGTGTTGTGTTAAACCAAGAAATCAACCAAAAATGTTATGATCATTATGTGACTTACAAAATACATTTAAGATATGAGAAAACTTCTGAAATTTAAGTAAATTTCGAATATTTTTTACTCAATAAAGAAGAGAGGAATGCCTATAAAAAGTGTCCTTTTCATCTATATTTTTCTAGAAACAAATCATATCTACATTCCACTGCCACCATGGAAGCCATTACCTTTCTCTACTTAATACATTCCCCTGTTGGGAAAGCAGCATACAAAAGTATCAATATGTTTTTTCCCTGTTCAGCTTTTGAACCTTATAAAAATAATTTAAAAAGAGCACTTTCCTCGTGTTTGTATGATTGGAATTCAAAATCAATGTTATAAAGATACGAAGATACTAGCAAGGGACAACATGGCTTGAATCAATGCTTCATTTGAGTTCTAATGCCTAAAACAATATTTATGTCTTCCCAAACTAACAAATGTTACTGATTCTTCAAGAGACAGTAAGAAGCTTTTAATAATTTTTATCATAGGTGACATAAAGTCATTACTGATCTGATACACTTCGAAACAAGTCTATAGACCAAGATATCGTTTCAGACACACATGGAGAATTAAATAATATTATCCAATTATCCAACTAATGAGCGAGAAGGAGGGGTCCAGAGTGAGAAGTTAAAAAAAAACATTGCTGTAATTCCTCACAAATACATGCACACTCAGAATCTAGTAGCAGTGCATTATAAAATGAGAGCAACAACGTGGATTGCTTAACGGTTTAACATTATCAAATACCTTATTGTCTGCCATTCACGCATCCTTCCCCAAACAAACAAAGTTGGCAACCTCCATGTATTACTGAACATGTCTCCTGCCACAGACTCTAATAAAATTCCTCTTTTTCAAAGCTAAAGGAAAGAGCCCATTCCCTGCAAATTCTTGGTGCACTAGCAGAACTAGCTATCCTTCCTTAGTTTCATCATCACCATGTTAGGTTCTTGGAGAAACCACTGCTTGCTCTTCACTCTCCTCGTCTTTGTGGTTGTATCAGAAGGATCAAGATTGCCTGAGGGATTATGGGAACAGATGATGCCTAAGAAACTGCCTGCTCCTTCCTCTTCTCCATCTAGAGGCACCAATTCTGTTTCAACCTCATCGTCTTCCACGGCCTTTGAACCTGACCATACTCTTACTCCATCAGATGGGAAAGTCTAGTATTGAAATTCAAGCTCTAGTGTTATATACAGACAGCCCTCTCTAAATGTACAAATTGCAGTCTCAACTCAGCACTGAAATGTAGTCAATCTGCCCCTAAGATTTGTCTGACAAGTTGCTCGTAGACAAAATCAAATCTTGAAGATTTATTCATCTTGGTCTGACGATGTTTTTAGAGTTCCATGTAAAGATTATTGAGTATCTACTTATCATTGAATAGCAACAATATAGCAATAAGAACAATTTTAGTTGACTAGATATGATGGCGGGAGAATAGACATTTCAACCTCCCTACATGCCAGCTAGCTGTATATCTTACAAGCAACATTCTAGTCATCAGTGATATTTACCTCTTACTCCTGGTTGTGTCTTAGTAAGACCCCGAACTCCCAGTTTCTGCACAGCATAATACTACTTGCTGCATACATTTCAACATTAAAACTCTTTTATTTATGTGATTTTTTTGTCAATCTTCTACTTGCATATGTTGGTGTCAATTCTCAAATTGGAAACACTGCTCATTTTCAATTCAGTAACGTGAAGACATTTTTACGTGCCAAAAGACCATTAAGATATTTCAAACCTTAAATTCTTCGCAATAAGATGCTAATTGAATTGCAGCATTAAAGAAAATATCCTCGTGAGGAGTGCAAACAAAGGAAACCAAATTATTCTCAACATATCAGCAGATGCTGATGGTATTACGTACAACTCTATAAACATGCATACCAATTCACAGACATACCGTTCTATTAACGAAAACAAAAGTATATAATGCTTCAAACCCCACAGAATTGCTAATAGCACCTTGGGTTCCATATATTGGAGCAAGCAAGAATTCAGATTCCTCAGAATTTAAATATTTTCCATCTCAAGGATGCTATTCCTTGGCTCTCAGACCATCTAGCACAATTGATACTTCCTTCATGGTTGGCCTGTCTTCCCCCTTTACTCTTAACACATCTTCTTGCCAATACAGCAACTTCCTGAAGTGCAAGCCAGAGACAGGGGAGGCCTTTTTTTCTTGACGTTGATAAGTATTACTACTATTGATGGATGGGCTGTCGATAGATAGTAAATGTGAATGATATGGATTATTTTGAATGGTGGCAGCCAAAGTTGCATGGTAACTTGCCTATAGAAACTTGTGTAATTGGGGCCTTATTGGATTTATTCACTAAAAAGCATCCTGTTCAATTCTTGAAACCGTTGCCTATGTATCAATGGTAGGCAAGAACAATTGTAGGTGCCGTACAAATTTTGGCAAGTTTGACTGCTGAGATTCAATGTGCTGTTGCTGCACTCGTCGATATCTGCATGTTTCTAAGGGTAACACACTTGGAATCAAGGCGATGAAGTGGGAACACCTGAACTTTAATAATATTACATGCTAATTATAACATCAAATTGAATTTTATTTTTTGATTAGTAATAAAGTAAAATAGAGACAATATTTTTTAGAGGAATTCTTGAATGAAATGGTGTGTCACGTTATTTGTGTTCTGACTAATTATAAGTAAACATATAAGTTCTGACGTATAATTTTCAATCTTATATGACACCCTAAAAAACCTAATTAGCACACAAAAAAGTTAAATAAAATGTTTTTTGTGTTTTTTTATATTGTACAAGCTGAAAAAAATATTTCACACTTTGGCCATATACCATGTCCCAGTAATGTCGTATTTTTTTGGTCTTCCTATAAAAATTTAATTCACAATCGCAACTGGAACAATGGAGGAAGAATATAAAACTAAATGTAAATCTGGTATTCCTATGCATGCCATCTCTGCTTACCATTTTAGAGGCCCAGAGAGTGAAAAGAAGAATGGGTCTTTTCTTTCAGGGTAAGGTCAGCTACATTTAATATCTTTATTAGATTCATAAATTAAATCGATGTAGTTTAATTATATTAACCCGAAGCTCAAAATTCGGCATTAATACATTCTGAATAGTGAATACTACGACTTTATACATTTCTACATATGAAGAATAACTATATCCATACCAAATAAATCACTGACCTTTATATGACTTTTTCTTTAATGGAATCTTTATTTGACTCTTTTATTTGCTACATCTCGCTTCTCAGATAGATTACATAGCTGAGACAACTTAAACTAGCTACTTGCCTCAGTCCAGTTTATACTGGAACATATAATTCAATTTTAGCCTTTTTTGTCCCTTCATATATATTCATTTGAAAAATTTGTGATCCGATTACTACTGTGGTCATGGGCAGAAGAAGTAGCGGGCCTGAACACATCATTGGTCTTTTCGCTGAGGGAGTAACTAAAGCCTAGTGGCAACGACCTCTGATTGTTTATTGGCTTAGCCGTCGAAAAATTAACACTCTTTGTATTCTTAAATATAAGATCACTTTCTTTAATTTAATTAAATTAAACATATTAATTAATTTAATTATTAGTCAATAATATTACCAATTTACTTTAACCATATACATTTATCTCCACTCGCCATCTAATGCTTGTTTATTATATATATAAACTTTACTATGGTTAATTTGTGAAAAAGTTGGGAAAATCACATGTAATTAAATTACATATTATTTATGAGTAGAATTAATTAGTTTTGAAAAAAACTAAAGTAAATTTAAAGTGACGGTGTTAAGGAGTGGTGGGGCGACATAGGAATTGGTGGTGGTGGTGCTGGTGCTAAGGAGGGTGAGAGTGAAGGGTAAGAAAGTGAGGAGTGTGAGGAAGAAGAGAAAGAAATATAAATAAGAATAATGTGAAACTCATAAAATTTGACAATTTTTTAAGGTCAAACATAATTGACTATAGGGTCAGGGTAAAATTGATTTATTTTGATTACTCCAAGGTCATAAATATACCAGCTTGTTCAATGTGTTCAATGGTTATAGGCGATTACTTTAAGGGCAAATAAGAGTCTTTGTCCTTAAAAAATCGAACTACAAAATTATATTACTTTGAAAATTGATAAATATAAGCATTTTAAAATAATATTTTGGTTTCTTATTCTCTCAACATGAATCGGCTTGATATTATATTAAAGATATAGTATGATATTAAACAATAGTTCAAACACACCCGAATTTTCTCTTGATCCATATTTTTTGTAATTTTTTATACCATAATTTGCATTAATTTAGATGGTGATAATTGGCGCGGCTGAGAGACGCTGGGACATTTGATGGCTGACAGCATTCCCAAAAAAGAGTGGGTGGGGTTGAAGATAAAAGTAAAAAGGAGAAGAAGAGAATGCCGACTATCTGAAGTAGATAGAGCATGCACGCTTTTATTTCTATAAATCGAGATAACCCTTTTTTGTGACTAAATAATGATCATAGCTCTCACCTCTTACTTTCCATCTCTCTATTATTTTTAAATTCTTTTTGGGTAAATTATATTGATTAAATCTTATTATATTTTATTCTCCAGTTTCTATTGCTTGGGGCAATCAAGCACATCAACAAAAAATATTCAATACTAATTATAAGCGTTAGTTGATTGATTTGAATTATCCTAATAAACTTAAATATAGTACTCCCTCCGATCCTAAATATAAGACTTAGTTGACTTTTTTGGAGATGTTAAGGTTACAAAATATGTTATTAAATTATGACATATTTGATATATTTTTAGATTAGTCATTAGTTTATAGGTTAAATAAACTAGTTTAACAGAAAAAATTAGGTAAATCAATTTATAATTGACTTATTTTGCATTTTTAGGATTTTCCAAAAAAGTCAACTAGATTTTATATTTAGGACCGAAGATTGTACTATCTAAAATTGATTTTCCTAATTTTTTTTCTCTAAACTAGTTTATTTGACTTAATTAACATATAATTCAGTTATATGTAAAACAAATTAGGGTTAATATGCAAATTCCCCCTCAAAGTATACTAAAAGGTGCAGATTCCCCTCTGACAAATTTTTAAATGCAATTTTAACCCAGAAGTAACAATTAAGTGCAATTTTACCCTTCCGGCAGTTAAGAAATTAAAGTTAACACCGTTAGTTTTAGGGCACATGGCAGATAAGCTGTCACTCTAGCGCTTACATGGATGCCACAATTGCAAGTAAAAATAAAATAAGATAGAAAAATAAAAAAAATAGAAAACAAATTAAAAAAAGAAAAGAACACCCGATCACCCCACTACATCCCCGCCCCCGCCCCCGCCGCCGACGCTGCCCACCTCAACTAACTCTTGTAATATTTAGGAACATCAGGAGTAACTTCTACTCAGTTTTTTCCATCAAAGATTTATTGTAATGAGACTCAGCTTCTTCTTTATTAAATAGAGTGTGTATATATATATATTCAAGGAATGAAAAGGTAAAAGGATATACCTAATCAAACAAAAAAGGTCAAGTATATATAAATTCTGAACGACGTGCCTATGGAAAAAGGCAAAAGGCAAAATAAAAGTGACTAATAATTGATTGCTCTATTAGGGAGTGAGTGCGGAGTGGGGTCACTTTCAGTCATCATCAGTCCTCCAACATTCACCGAATCATCATCGTCTTCTTCTTTTGTTTCTAACGAGGAGGATCTCGTTGAAGAGCCCCCAGGACTCCAAAGGAGGCTGTATCCCAGGACTCCAAAGGAGGCTGTATCCTAGCCCAAACTAAAATTAGTGCATTTTGCAAATAAGCCTCTGCATATTCAAATTCTACCTAATGAACATCTCATAATTTTATAACATTAAACCGTGCTTGCAAATTCTCTAATAAATAAATTTCCGTAGATATATATGTTATGACATGTTTTCAACTTAATGAAGATAGCCCATTAAGCCCAAAAGGAGGACAAGTCTGAAGAAGCCCATTGCATCAGCAAGTCGACAAAGGCATTATTGCTGGTCAAAGATATTTTGTAACTGCCAAATTAATTTCTTGTAACTTTCATATTTATGAGGATCAAAACGGAAATATTCATAATGAAGGAATTCAATTGTTCCAACGGGAAAAAGATTTATAGTCTATATATAGAAACTCAATCCATGTAATGGGAGGATCCAAGATCTTCTGAATCTTGTACTCTCTATTTCTCGCTTTCACTAGTCGACCAAAGTCTAGGCGACTAATCTATTGTGTTATCATAGTGATCTGTTCACCTATTTTGAATAAAGCCATTATTTCTCGATTTGATATATTTGTGTATCAACATTTGGCGCCGACCGTGGGGACGATAGTCTTTTCATAAAAGCTACCGTCTTTTTGGCAATTCATTTACGATGGAACAACCTAGTCATGGTGATCAATTCTCTCAAATTTTAGCAAAGTTGACTGAACAATCTGAAAGGATGACTAGGCAGGAGCAATTTGTTACACAGCAGAGCGAAGCCATTGCCATTCAAACAGAAACTTTGGAACGATTGCAGAAGGAAAATCAAGAGTTACACCAAAAAATAAATGTCATTGCTGATAAACATCCTGAGAATGAAGAAGAGCGCGAGGATGATATTCCTCACGATTCTGAAGGAGGAGGTAAGAAAGATGCTGAGCCTAACAATTTTAGTCATGATGCAGGATCTGAAGAAGAAGAATCCACCAAAGCATCCACTTATACAGGTGACACACGTGCCACTGAAACGAAGTATTTGAAGAAGAAAGTGCAAACTCTTGAAAGAACAGTGTTGCAAATCCCAGGAATTAGAAAACCATTTGAGTCTGCTAGATTGGGAAATTATTCCGATAGCCCATTTGTCGATCAAATTGCTTTAATTGACTTACCTGAACGTTTTGTGTTTCCTGTTTTGCCAAAATATAGTGGAAAAACAGATCCTGATGAGCATATGGCACAGTATAGACAAATTATGATGGCTGCCGTCATACCTGCTGAAAAACGTCAAGCTGCGATGTGTCGTGGTTTTGACATTAGCCTAATAGGTCCAGCATTGTCATGGTGGACAAACCTCACACCAGGTAGTATTAATTCGTTTAGTCAACTAACTGAAATGTTTGTGCAGCAATTTGCTAGTAGTCGTAATTTGATCAAAACATCTGATGATTTATATAGAATATTACAAAGACCTAATGAAACTACTAGGGAAATATTAACCAGGTTTACTCAAGAAATGGTAAGTATTCCAAATTGTGATGAATTTATAGCTGTGCAAGCTTTTCGTAGATGTTTGCTTCCAGGTTCGCAACTTTATAAAGAGCTCACTATGCATCAAGTTAAGACTTGGGTGGAAGTCCAAGCTTATGCTTGGGCTCAGATAAGGTGGGAGGAAGATGATGCAAAATTTAGATTAGAGTTAGCTGAGCGACAGAAAAATACACAGCAAGGTGGTTATGTCGACAGGCGATCCCAGCAATCTCGAGGTAAGAATTGGAGATCTGAACCTTATTCCACAGGTAATCGAGGAGGATAGCATGGAGATGATTCCAAAAAGCCGCCCGTGCCCAAATTGAGTGAACATAATTTTTCAGTAAGCCCGGCGGAATTAGTGAACACATTACAGAAGCTAGGCGATTCCGTTAGGTGGCCCAATAAGCTTAAACGTGAGCCAGAAAAGCGTAACCTGGATAAATGGTGTCATTTTCATGATGACCATGGACATAGGACGGAAGATTGTATTCAACTAAGAAAAGAAGTGGTGGAATTGATGAAGAAAGGTATGTTAAAAGATATTATAAAAAATAATAAAAATACATCTCGTGCAGGTGATGCACAACAAAAGCCAGTCCATTCATCGACTACACCACAGAATGCTCGTACCATTCATATGATAATAGGTGGGTCCGAGGTAAGTGGAAGTACATACTCTGCTGCAAAGAGACATGCTCGTTCTTTGTTTAATTATGATGCGTCAACTAGTTACTTAGGCGACGTTATGTCGACTAGTAATATTAATGAACAAATAACTTTTAAGAGTAGTGAAATTCAAATGTTTTCTTATCATGACGATGCTTTGGTAATAACTTTAATGATAGCTAATTGCAATGTCAAACGAGTTTTAATCGATGCAGGTAGTTCTGTTAATATAATTTATTTACAAACAGTTAAAGAGTTAAATTTAGAATCTCAAATTATACAAGCACCTACAATATTGGTCTTCGGAAATGGAGCACCAGATAGAACGGTAGGAGAAATTTCTTTAGTCACCCAGGCTGTGGGTGTCAATCAACTAATCAAATTTCAGGTGATGGATTGCCCGTCAGCATATAATGTGCTGTTAGGTCGACCATGGATTCATCAAATGAGGTCTGTACCATCTACTTTGCATCAATCCATCAAGTTTCATACTCCTTGGGGGGTAAGGGAAATTAAAGGAGAACAAAGAATTGCAAGAGAATGCTATCAAACTGCTTTAAAAGGAATTTCAAAAAGTCTTGAGCCCGTATAGCAATTACAGAATTTGTCTCCAACGAATAAGGGGGGCTTAGGTGACGAATTAGAGAAAATTTCTTTGATTCCTGAAAAACCTGAGAGAACTTTATCCATTGGAGCAGATTTGAGTAAAGAAATTAGGGAAGAATTAATTGCATTTTTATCTAACAATTTGGATTGTTTTGCTTGGTCCCATGAGGATATGACAGGAATTAGCTCAGAGGTAATAGTTCATCGGTTGAATGTGGATTCATCGTTTAAACCAGTTAGGCAAAAAAGAAGGAAATTCGCACCTGAAAGAAATAAAATTATAAATGATGAAGTTGACAAATTATTGAACATTGGTTCAGTAAGGGAGGTACAGTATCCAGATTGGTTAGCTAATGTGGTAGTAGTACCTAAAAAGAATGGTAAGCATAGAGTGTGTATTGATTTTACAGATTTAAACAAAGCATGTCCAAAAGATTCTTTTCCATTGCCTCATATAGATACATTAGTTGACGCTACTTCAGGTCATGAGTTGTTAAGTTTTATGGATGTTTTTTCTGGGTATAATCAAATTTTAATGCATAGTGATGATCAAGAGAAAACATCTTTCATAACAGAAAGAGGCACTTATTGTTATAAAGTTATGCCATTTGGTTTGAAAAATGCAGGAGCAACTTATCAAAGGTTAGTGAATAAAATGTTTTATCAACATCTAGGAAAAACTATGGAAGTTTATATAGACGACATGTTAGTTAAGTCTTTAAAAGCAGTAGATCACGTTAGTCATTTGAAGCAAGCTTTTGATTTGTTAAGAGAGTATAATATGAAATTGAATCCTGAAAAATGTTCTTTTGGGGTAAAGTCAAGAAAGTTTTTAGGGTATCTTGTTTCAAAAAGGGGGATTGAAGCTAATCCAGCACAAATTAAAGCAATAATGGAAATTCCTTCTCCTCAAAATGTTAAGGATGTTCAGAAACTAACAGGGCGTCTAGCTGCTTTGACTCGTTTTATTTCCAGGTCATCTGAGAAGTGTCAACCATTTTTTGAAGCTCTGAGAAAATGCAAAGATTTCCAATGGAATGATCAAGCAGAGGGAGCTTTGCAAAGTCTAAAAAATTACTTAAGTAGTCCACCTTTGTTAATGAAACCCGAAGCAGGTGAAGTGTTATATTTATATTTAGCTGTAGCGGAAAGTGCAGTAAGTGCGGTGTTGATAAAAGAAATTGGAAAAAAACAACATCCGGTCTACTACGTGAGTAAGGCGCTACTTGACACGGAGACCAGGTATTCTTTAATGGAGAAACTAGTTTTAGCTTTGGTAACAGCCTCTAAAAAGTTGAGGCCCTATTTTCAGTGTCATCCTATAGTGGTAGTAACTAATTATCCTTTAAGGAATGTTTTGCATAAACCTGATTTATCTGGTCGATTAGTAAAATGGGCAATAGAGCTTAGTGAATTTGATATTTCATATTTGCCTAGAACTGCAATTAAATCTCAAGCTTTAGCTGATTTTGTAGCTGAGTTTAGCTCTAAATTACAGCAAGAAATAAATAAAAGCACATTAGGAGAGAGTCGACAACATATTAGACAAGCTCCATGGGAGTTACATGTTGATGGTTCCACCCATTCTAAAGGAACAGGGGTAGGAATTGTTTTACAGAACACACATGGAGACAAAATAGAACAAGCTATAAAATGTGGATTTAAAGCAACTAATAATGAGGTAGAATATGAGGCTCTAATTGCTGGTTTAAAATTAGCTTTGAGTTTAGGAATAACATCCTTGATAGTTTGCAGTGATTGACAGTTAGTTTCAAAGCAAGTTGAAAAAAGTTATCAAACAAAAGATGATAGGATGAAAAAATATTTAGGTATTGTGGAAAGTTTAGTAGACAAATTCGAGAGTTTTGAAATAAAACAGATTAGTCGGGAAGACAACCAACAAGCTGATGCATTAGCCAACTTAGGATCAACTTTAGATGCTAATCAAGATAAACATATTCCTTTATATTTTTTGACGATTTCAGCGTTGGAAAGTTCTGATAAATTGATAAATAGTAATAATTTAACTTGGGATTGGAGAACACCCTTAGTCGCCTACCTAAAAGATGGTCAATTACCAAACGATAGGAACGAAGCACATAGAATAACTATTAGGGCAGCTAGATTTACCATGTTAGGTGACGAGTTATATAAAAGATCATATGCAGGAGGACCATTGTTAAAATGTGTGTCCCCTTCAGAATCAAATTATATCCTTAGGGAGGTTCATGAAGGAGATTGTGGGGATCATAGTGGTAGTAGAAGCCTTATAAGGAAAGTACGTCTAGCTGGTTATTTTTGGCCCACTTTACAGAGCGACGCAATAGCATTAGTTAAGAAATGCGATAGTTGTCAAAAGTATTCCAATGTAGATAGGGTACCACCTGAAAAATTACATACTATTGTGCCTATATGGCCGTTCATGAGATGGAGGATGGATATAGTTGGGAAATTTCCAGCAGCCCCTGGGAATGTTGTGTTCTTACTAGTCGTCACAGATTATTTTACTAAATGGATAGAAGCAGCTGCATTTGCTCAGATCAGAGAGGTAGAAGTAATTAATTTTGTGTGGAAAAATATAATTTGTAGGTTTGGTCTACCAAAAGATATAATATGTGATAATGGGTCACAATTTATTGGGAAAAGTTTTAGAAAATTTTGTCAAAAATGGCATATTCACTTGAAATTCTCGACACCTAGAAATCCTCAATCTAATGGGCAAGCTGAATCAAGTAATAAAACCATAGTTAATTCGCTAAAGAAAAGGTTAGATAAGGCTAAAGGCCGATGGGCTGAAGAATTGCCAGCTGTTTTATGGGCTTATAGGACGACGTCAAGGACGTCGACCGGCGAAACACCATTTTCATTGGTGTATGGGACGGAGGCAATGATCCCTGTAGAGGCAGGGGTGCCTTCATTAAGGTATAATTGGTCACGAGAGGAAACTAATAACGAAGGGTTACAATTAAATTTAGATTTGTTAGACGAAAGAAGAGAACAAGCATTGATTAGGATAACAACTTATCAAAATAGAGCAACTAAGTTTTGGAATAAACATATTCGAGAAAGACAGTTTAAAGTAGGTGATTGGGTTCTTAGGAAAGTGTTTCAGAATACTGAAGAAAGTAGAGATGGTAAGCTGAGCCAAACATTCGAAGGCCCTTATAAAGTAGTTGAAATTACAGGACCTGGAGCATATAAATTAATCGATAAAAATGGAAAAGAACTTTTAAGAAGTTGGAATGCTATACATTTGAAAAGATATTACTTTTAACCATGAGTTTGATTTTGATATTGAATGCAGATTGCTTGATATTAACAAAGTCGTCAAGAACTTTGGAAAATGATGAATAGCGTGCTAACAGGATCATGGTTTCATGACGTTAATCTGTAGCACTTGAAATTCTGATCCATGGTCAAAACGGAAAAGTTTGCTTATGATTATTGCAGGTTGCAGAAAAGCTATTTCGGATGATAGATGACGGAAATCCAAAAATCAAGCTAAATGACTAGTTGTCAAGAATAGCTTAAGTCGACACAATTCAAGTAATATAGTCGACCATGCTTACTCAAAACAGGATAGTCGACCAAGCATTCGAACTAGTCGATTGGTCCAAAGGAGAGTAATGTTTTTTCCCAAACGAGAGTTAGCAACCAAGCATCTGAGCATGCTAGTCGTTTAACTCAAAAGCGGGTGAGATAACTTGTTATGCTAAGATTCATAGCAGTTATAGAATTGCAAATGCAAATAAAACTTAACATCCATAAATATGTTTGTGACAATATCCAGGTAACATAATTCAAGAAAAGAAAATAAAGAGCCAAATTAGCGGAAATTTGAAGCAAAATATAGCTGAAGTGCAGGCTAGGCAGTTGGAGCATCGGTGTTGTCATCTCCATCGATTTTGCCACCACCATCTTGGGCTGGGGGACTACGAGGTTCATTTTCTGGAGAAGAAATAAAAGGGTCTGGGAATGTTGCATAATATTCATTAATTACGGCCTCAGGGTCCCAATTGACATGCTTACCCTCCTTGAACTCCAACATTAATTCCATTTGAGTCCTCATCTCCACTTCAGCAATGGCTCCTTCCAGGTATTTCGCTCTGTCTTTAAGGGCCTTGTTTTCCACTAATAGCTCTGTGATTTCTTGTGCCTTGCTGGAGATTTGACCACCCAGGTTGGTGTTGATATCTTTAAGCTCAGTAACCTTTTGCCTCCATTCTTCAACGCCTCTGCGAAGGTTGTTAATTAAATCAGTCTTTTGAAGCGAAGCTGATTTTTCTTTGGCCAAAGATTGTTTCCCCTTGTCAACCAGATATTGCATAGCTTGTAATTCCTTTTCTAGAACAGCAATCCTCTCACTCCTATCTGCTTCCAGCTGGGCAAGGCGATCCTGGGTGACTAAAGACTTCACTTGTTCTCTATGCAAAGACATGAACTCTAGGGCCTGAAAAGACACAAAGTTGTAAGTAATAATATTGTATTTACAGATATTAACTAAGTAAAAAGTGTGAATTGTGTGGGTTACCAGGAAAAGATTCCTCATCGTGTTGTCGATGTTCTCTGTCACCTCTAGAGATTGAAAAATTGCCCTATCAGTAGGAGTTGGTAGTCTTTGCAGAATGTCCAGGGTCATCGCCCAAGGCTTTCTATGAAAAGCAGAAGCCTCGGCAGGAAGAGAAAGGTCAACGCCCTTCAACTCTTCAGGGGAAATTAAGTCTTGAGAAGCACTTTGCAAGCTCCAATCAGAGGCGACTTTGAACTTCTTAGGAGAAGGGGGAGCAGAGTGAACTGAAGGTTCTTGGATGACAATCCCAGGAAGACCAGCTCCTCTAGGCCTCTTGCTTCTAGTGGCAGGGGGATCGGCTACGGCAATGGCTGTTTCCTTGCCTTTAGCTTTAGCAGGATTGAGTTTCTCACTCTGAGGAAGAGGAGGAGGAATAATAACAGCAGGGGGAGTAACAACGGCGGCATTCGCAGAGTGTCTCTTCTTGCTCCTGATTTCAGAAGCGGCAGCATTCTTCGCTTCAGCCCTAAATTGGGCTCGTTCAGCAGCAGTCAACTTGGGAGGCATTTTCCCTACAAAGAATGTGGTAAATTGTCATTACTTTTGCGCAATTATCGTTTCTAAAAATTATTTTTAAGGCTAATCATGTTAAGGGTTAAAATTTACCTGAGATGATGGATAAAAAACGCCTAGAATCCTTTGGAAGAGCGAGGATTCTTTTGATCTTATCAGTGGAGGACTTTTCAATAGGATGAGAGTAACTTAGCTGCTTGTCACCTATAAACAAAAATAAAATGAGAATAAGTGTCAAAGGATAATTTGTGAATAAGAAATAAGGATAGTCGTCTTACTTAGACGACGCCACTCCTTTCTGAGTTTGACGCCAGGAGGTTCTAGGCTAGCAATTGGAACAATTAAAAACCTTTCATCCCATTGTCGGTCGTTAGGGCCTTTGTCAGAAGTCCAAGTTTCAAGACCCTTGCGGTTACGGATTAAAGTATAAATCCCTGCCCTAACCTCTCCTGAAGAAGCCTTAACTTCACTTATAGAGTAAGAGGTCAAAACATCTAGGAGATCAAGGGGAATACCTAAGTGACGCCCTAGGATGTCGGCTACTAATGCTACCCTCCAAACATGAGGCATAAGCTGGGAAGGGGATAAGTCAAAATGAACACAGAGTTGTTCAATGATAAGAGGAACAGGAAAACAACTAGCATAGCGAAAAGCTTCAACGCTTAAAGCAATAGTGGTCTTAGAAAATGAATCAAGCCTTTCATGATTTTTGGGGATCCTAAAAGGTACTAGCGGGTTGAAAAAATACAAGCTTTTTTCCTCTAACTTCTTAGATTCAATCGCTTTTAACTTAACAGGTTTTAAGTCAGTTACCAGAGAAGACCTTTTGGTTTCAATGTTAACTACCTCCTCAAGTATTACCCTAACAAGCGATCTAAGGGGTGGCGATTTTGAACTCGTACCTTAAGAAGGTACATTTTGGTTACTAATGTTTTTTGGAGTTTTACTACTCGACCCAGAATCAGACAGGTTGGGAGAATCTTCACTTGGATAACTCACATGCGATGGGTTAGAGTCAGAACCAGACATATTCTAGATAAAAGATAGAAGAAGAAGATACCTGGAGAAGGATTAAGGAAGACGCTCGAAAGAAGAACGACCTAGGGCGATGGAAGATGAGACGAGAAGTTAAGAAGAAGAAACTTGAATGTAAAAAGAAATAGCGCCAGAATTGCGAAAATAGCGCCAATTACAGGAGAAATGTATCCAAGCCGTCGGACGTGGGCAATTGAAGCGACAGATTGGTTTCAGCCGTTAGATATTCCAACCGCTACTTCCCAATGACCATTTGCAACGTCATCGAGAAGTGGGGGACTTAATGTTATGACATGTTTTCAACTTAATGAAGATAGCCCATTAAGCCCAAAAGGAGGACAAGTCTGAAGAAGCCCATTGCATCAGCAAGTCGACAAAGGCATTATTGCTGGTCAAAGATATTTTGTAACCGCCAAATTAATTTCTTGTAACTTTCATATTTATGAGGATCAAAACGGAAATATTCATAATGAAGGAATTCAATTGTTCCAACGGGAAAAAGATTTATAGTCTATATATAGAAACTCAATCCATGTAATGGGAGGATCCAAGATCTTCTGAATCTTGTACTCTCTATTTCTCGCTTTCACTAGTCGACCAAAGTCTAGGCGACTAATCTATTGTGTTATCATAGTGATCTGTTCACCTATTTTGAATAAAGTCATTATTTCTCGATTTGATATATTTGTGTATCAATAATATATGACTGTTTTTTTATTTCAACAATATCCTTTTATCCTCTGTTTTTCTAATGACATCGATCAGAGTATCAGACAAACACTTGGTCTGATCAAATCCGTTCCCATCCACAATAATGTTCTAGTGAACATCCTATATCATGACTCCAATTTCACAAGCAGTGTAAACTAAAAAATGGAAGCATTTTTATTATTTTTCAACCAACATGGAGGCGGGAAATTAGAGGCGTGAATGATAAACAAAACATAAAACGTGGGATTACATTATGATGATGATAAAAAACAGAGGTTATGCAGAAAACAGAGATAATTCACTAAAGGTCGGTGGTAGGATATATGAGCTTCTTGTTTCTATCCGGCGCCGCCGCGAGCAGTGGAGCATAGATATTGGAACCGTCGCGGAGGCTGTCGGAGAAGTTTGCCGGAGAGGAAAAGGCGGCAGCCAAAAAAGCGAGCACAGTCTGGTACACGATTCTCTTGACTGATTTCCTAGGAGCAGGAATCACTGAAGCTTCTTTGTTCAACTTGCAAGTCTCTGATTTTGAATATGCTTTGTCCATATTCCTCGTTCGGCTTCTATGATGTTCACCTATGCCAAGCTGAGTTGACAGTGTTTGTTAATTGAATGTTGGTGAATAAAAGTAGCTGCGGAGGCTAAGGTTTATATATTATGCTATTGAGTTTCAAGCGAGAGCACGTCTAGTAATCTGAGCCATACAACTGTAAAATATAATTCTCATGGAATTGTATACATGTAATCCATCCTTCGTCATTGATGTCGTCACTGATTATGACATCTATCTGTGGGGTTTGGATTGTCTGCGTCCCTCCCTCTCAACCGCGCTCTGCATCCAATTCTTATTCATTAAAGATTAAATCCAAGTGCTCACAATGCACCGCATAATCATACAATTAAACATTAAAAACTGAATTATAGTATACATTAACAAAGAACTTTGAATCAACTACCTAAATCTATCTCTTTTCAACTCATGGATTTATTAGAGATACAGTTTGATCCAATAAATTATAAAATACAAAAGATCTGCCTCAAAATATTTACATACATTAACGAAACTCTATCAAGTTTTTTTAGTTTAACTAAAATATTTTGTAGTAAAGTTTTACCATTTTTTGTGGTTTTGTCTCACTTAATTTATAACAGAATGTAACTCTAATGAACTCTGCAATTAAAGTTAGTAGTCCAAAAAATTGGTTTTCAGCTAAAAATTAAGATGTTCAATATGTACATAGTATATACTGTACAAGTTAATTTTTTTAAAAAAACAAACATGATGATTTAGTGCTCTAGAAGAAGCTGTTGGATTAAAAACTCGGTGGCCATATAATTTAAGCTAAGGAGAGAAGGAGAGAGGGGAGGCTGCTAAGAGTATCCCAACCCTTGTCTAAGAGTCTGTCTATGGTGGTCTTCCTTTGTTTGAAAATTTAGAATGAATGGCGAGGACCATAGACCCGACACTGAAAAATGTCATGAGCTATCCACAAAAAAAAAAATACACCATTTATAAGGACCCCACCCAGCAATATTTCAATTTTTGCATTTCTGGGCTCATAGATCATATAACTGGTTAAATTGATGAAGTATCCTCCTTTTCAAGCCGCCCACAATTTCACACACATTTTTGTTTTCGATCATCGATCTCGCTGCGCTTCATTCCTTTCACTTGTGTGATTCCTGCATTTAACCCTCAAATCAAAATGATGGACACATAACAATTCCGTCATTTCAACCTCATATCACAATGATGGATATACTGTACATATCAATCAATTGTAAGACTAACCTTTCGTTATATATAATAACGAATTAAAAATTGTTCTAAACGCCTTCTGGAGTGGCGCGTATTGATTTGAAAAGTTTGATTTTTCCTTCTTCCATAAAAAACAAAAGGTTAAACTTTTTATTTGGGTTAAAACAAACCTATCACTTTGAAGTATGTTTTATATACATGTTCCATGTGTGTGTAGTATATATACTTGTTCCGTTGAAAGTGTGCGCGTGTGTGTGCGTGTGTGTATAGACACACACACTCCATATTTATGTCCGCCTTTTAATACGACGTTCACGCTTGAGACTTGAGAGACGAAGATTGATGTCTCATTCAGTCTATTTCTCATTGTATCGGCTAGAGAGTGCCCCACTAATATTAATATATACGGAGAATGGTGGCCGCCAAGAATTAATTTGATGATCTAAATCATATTTTAAGTAGTACTATTTGTTGATGATTATTGTATCCTGCCGTATGGAAAAAGTTTCCAAATCTTTCCCAGTTGACTGTGATTAACTACTTTAGTCGTGGTGGCGGTTTGATCTGCGTAATTATGTGTTGCTCGCCTTAATATGTTAGCCTCACTAAAACATGAATTTAAAACTTTTTTCCTCAAAGAGATCTATCGATATCATTGAATCAGCGTATTACTCTCGTTCCAGACAAAGGTCATTTTGTGTAACCAAAAAAAAAAAGTTTTAGACAGCTCCTAAAGTATTTTATACTATTTTCTAATAAAAATTTTTTTTAAAGGCAGAACTAACGGATAAATTTTGGAAAATTTGCAAGTGTTGCCGCGAAAAGTAAATGCGGTCTCAAATTGTCATTCAATGCACTAATCATTCAATGAGGATTTAATTTCATAAATTACAAGTGAAGATGCTCTTTTCGACCAAAAAAATGAAACATGTTCTTATCTTTTTTTATTTTTGTTAGTAGTGCCTCGCACATGATGGCAGGCATAACTTCTACAACGAGGCATATGGATGCGCTCACCAGGTCAAGTACTAATATTTACTATTACCATATATCCTAAATATAAGACCTAATTGACTTTTTCTTTGGAGAGGTTAATGTTGCGAAATAATAGACTATTAAATCATGACATATTTAATATATTTTTAGATTATATATTAGTTTATATAGCTAAAATAAATTAATCTAAGGGAAAAATTTAGATAAATCAATTTATAATTAAGTTATTTTGCTTTAGGATTTTCTAAAAAAGTCAATTAGGTCTTATATTTAGAACCGGAGGGAGTAAATAACAATAAAGAGGGAGATGAAAAGGGGTTTAAATAGTTGCCTCTAGTTCGATTCCTCCATGCAGCTTATCACATAAAAATTTATTTAGGATCGTTGAAAGCTGAAAGATCAGTACATGTGTATTGACTTTACTCCCCACAGTGGAAGAAGACACCAGTCTCCATCGTTACCCTTATTTGTTCGTCAACATTGGCGGCCGGCAAAAAGGGCATTTTTATTCGCCAAGCCATGTCAAATCATGCATTTAGTTAAAATAATTCTCTGATTGCCACTTTTTTTTAAAAAAATCGATAGCGTTCAATATTATAATTGCCGAGGTTTGAGACAAGTAATGATGACTTGAAAATGCGATTGGGAGAATTTTATTTTAGGACCAAAAATGAGAATTAATTTCTTTGTAGGACCAAAACATTCTGAAATTTCTCTGTAGGACCTAAGTCCCTAAGTGAATTAAAATGTATGTTTGAAAAGGCCAAAAAGCCCTTGTTAGTGAAGAATGCTTTGGTCCTTAAATGAAATAAGGTACAAGAGCTTTCATCAAACACTTGTTCCATTCTTCTTTTTCAGAAGAGGTCTCTGAACCCACCCACGAGCACACACATGAAGGAGAAGAATGAAGCCAACTCATTTCTCATTCTCTTTCTCGTTGGAACGCCTCTGACCTCGAAGTACACACATGAACGAATTTATTCTTTTTACTTTATTTTATGTTCCTGTTTTCTTTCATAATGTATGGCACAAAAGAAATGAAGGTATCCATAACCCCATAAAATCCAAGGAAGTATTAGTTTTCATGTCTGAATATCATTCTTCTTCAAGTAAGATTGAAAAACTGTATCACGTGTAAGCGTGGTACAATCATCACATGTTTCCTATTTCTAGTTTAGTTTTCTGTATAGGTTTTGTTTTGTCAACAAACAACAAATTATATGCTTTCTATGTAAAAAATGGATAAACAGAGTTTCAGTAAGAAGATAAAGCATTTACGGTATAAAACAGAACAAATTGGAATTTCCCTGGTTGTGATCATCTAGAAAGGACTGGCTTTCCAACATAAACTATTGTGATACCATCAAGCTTCTGATTCTGATTTTCCAGACTTCGCATATTACTTATAATATTGATATTGATGTTGAAATAATTATGACGAAGTAAATGTGATTTATTTTTATGCAAAAAATAAATTTGTGTAGCTTATTTTATTGTTTTGCATTAGACTTTGAACAAATGAAATGCCCTTTTCAACAACAAAAACCCATGTTTGAACAAGTGAAATGACTATTTGAACAAATAATGGTTAGTGTAATGGACATGTTTTGCATCAGATATTGAACAAGTGAAATGCCTTTTTAAACAGCAGAAACCCATGTTTGAATAGGTGAAATGTCCATTTGAACAAGTAATGGTTAGTGTCATGGACATGTTTTGCGTCAAACCTTGAATAAGTGCAATGCCTTTTTCAACAACAGAAACCACTGTTTGAACAGGTGAAATGACCATTTGAACAAGTAATGGTTAATATCCTACGCAAACATGCATCAGACTTGAACAAGTCAAATGACATTTTCAACAAGTAAAACCCGGCTCTGAACATGTGAAATGGGCATTTGAATGAGTAATGGTTAATGTCATGAACATGTTTAGTGAAATACATGTTTTTCCATGCCATGAACATTTTACTCGTTCAAATGTCCATTTCACCTATTCAGAAGCGGGTTTCAGTAGTTCAAAACGTACTTTCACTTGTTCACGTTTGATGTATATTATTCCATGTCATTGCCTTTTCACTTGTTCAAATGTCCTTTTCACCTGTTCAGAAGTGGCATTCTGTTGTTTAAAATGACATTTTACTTGTTCAAGGTTTGATGCATGTTTGTGAAGGACATTAACCATTTTACTTGTTCAAATAGTCATTTCACCTATTCAAACATGAGGTTTATGTGTTGATAATTAATATGAAATACAAACATGTACGATACCTTAAACAATTAAAATGGTGATTTGAACAAATAAAACCCTCTTTTGAACAGGTAAAAATGTCATTTAAACAAGTGAAAATTAATGTGAAACACAAACATGTATGAGACCTTAATCAAGTAAAAAGGTCATTTGAACAAGGCAAACCATTCTTTGAACGGGTAAAAGGGTCATTGAACAAGTGATAATTAACATGAAACACAAACATGTATGATACCTTGAATAAGTAAACTGGTGATTTCAACAAGGAAAACCCTCTTTTGAATAGGTAAAAAAGTCATTTGAACAAGTGGCAATTAATGTGAAACACAAACATTATGATACCTTGAACAAGTAAAATGATCATTTGAACAAGGAAATCCCTTGTCTGAACAAGTAAAAAGGTCATTTGAACAAATGGCAATTAATGTGAAACACAAACAAATGAAACCTTGAACAAGGAAAAGGTAATTTAAACAAGGCAAGCTCTTGTCGAACTGGTAAAAGGGTCAATTGAACAAGTGGTAATTAATATGAATTACAAACATGTATGATACCTTGAACAAGTGAAATGATCATTTGAACAAGGAAAACTCTCTTTTGAACAGTTAAAAA
The DNA here is from genome assembly GCA_029929735.1 of Mimosa pudica. Classification (NCBI taxonomy): domain Eukaryota; kingdom Viridiplantae; phylum Streptophyta; class Magnoliopsida; order Fabales; family Fabaceae; genus Mimosa; species Mimosa pudica. Next base: position 1,818,857 of record JAKELP010000007.1, read on the forward strand.
GGTCATTTCAAACAAATGACAATTAAAGTGAACACAAACATATATGAGATGTGAAATACACTTGGGGGTTATAGTACATAAGAGATCTACTACAAACATACAATATATTCAGAAGTTTTCATAATCAATTGGATATATGTTCAAAGAGCTAAAGAAACTAATAATACAAAACTACATCCAACTAGTTTTCCCCCTTGCTCAGCTTACAACACAAAAATAATAATACAGAAAAATTAGTGGTATGTAGATAAAGATTACAAAAGGTCGAAGTTGTATACAATTGAAATTACAAAAATCACATTGCTATCATATCAAACGAGTGATCCCTGAATACACATTTAAATTACAAAAATCACATTGCCATGCCTTGTTTCACCTTCTGTTGGTATAGTTGTTTCACTTTGAGATGTGTCTCTAAGAGTGAACCATACAAAATGTCTCACTTTAATGTTCTCTCCAATTGCAGCTAGTATTTGCTTCACAAAATCCTAAACTAGAACAATATCATCCTTAGTGAAAGGTTGTTCTAGAAGAGAAAGCTCCCCAAGCCTCTTCCAAACTTTTCCCTCAGCCATTCTTTCTCTAATGTTCATGTTTTGAAAGAATGTCACCACCCAACTCTTTGAATTTCTCACTTCTACCAATGCGTGAATCATGGATGCATGAGCCAATTCTACCTTCAGCTGCTAGCCTGCTGGATTATTTCTCAGCAGATGAGAAACTTTTCTTTCTTAGATACTCATGTGCCTTCTCAATATCCCCCTCCAATTGTTTATAAAAAAAATATCCCTCTCCAATTTCAACAAGAGGTACAGTTCATCATCCCTGCTCCAGTTTCTTCTCGAAGCTGCTTAATCAGTGCCACACAATTTCAGTGCCCTCTATAAATGAGACTAGTTGATCATAATACTCTCATTACAAGCTTTGGATTGCCCAATTAATCATCTCATAGTATTTGTTCTTTATCTTTATAAACAGATAAATTTGCATGACTGATGATTGATCATCATTTAGGAATTTAACCGTGGAGAAATTTTCCCATGCTTAAGACTCCATTCAGATTTTCTGGAAGCTGCAGAGCTTAGCAAAATATGATCTACAAAATTTCAGTTCTAATCAATGAATATATCCTTTCATGCCCAAAAATCAGACTTAGACACCAAAAGTCAGAAACTCACGGTGATGCTTAACGCACAAGAGAAACAACTTTAGAATCAACATTTGGCAACAATTAGAAAAGTTGAAGATTGAATCTAATCAAATTAATAATCAATAGCAATGCAAACAGCCACTCCAAACAAACCTAAAATCAATTGATTGCCATGAAATGCATCGCCTCTTGTGATCCTCACACAAAAACTATGCATTGAACAAGCAAGAGCTTCAGAAATTTCTTACCCGAACCACACAAATGAGACAAATAGGAGATTAAGGCACAAAAATTTCAGTCACACTCAAAAAGACATCATGTATGATTCTTACCATTCACAAATCATTTAGAAGACATCATGTATGATTTTGAAAGAGCTATGAAACAAAGAGGGAAATCGCAAACACAGAGCCACAGTTGAGGAGAGGAGAGAGAGAATACCTTAAACTTCAGACTTGGAGTTCCTCTGAGAAGAAACAACCCAATCCGACGAAGAGGGAAGCTGCGAGTGAGTGGTGGGAGTGACTGACTGCTTGGTGAGGAGCGATGGAGGGAGCATCTAAGGGGAAAAGTATGGTGACGGAGGGAATGACGATGGTGAGGAGTATATTTGACGGAGGAAGCGACGGAGGAAAGTAGAGTGAAGAGTGAATGAGGGCTTGATGGTGATATGATAAAATAAGGGCATTTTAGTCTTAATCCTTCTGATTTAATTTCAGTTTGCTCCCAAGGTCCTCAACTGATGTTTCAGATTAGTTTGGTCCTGCTTTTTAATTAATTCCCAAATTTGGTCCTTAGGTGAAATTCTCCCAATGCGATTTTGGTTCCGCTGTACTATATGTTATAGATACGCCCATATCTATATATAATTGCATATGATTCCGTAATGAATTTCAAATAATAAGAACACAGCATTATAAATACATAGATATTCTGGGCCCTAAAATTATTGCATTTGAAGTGTGAACACGGATAGTAGAGGCTGGAAGTTTTCTACTCGTCTATTTTAACAAAAGCATCATTATGTGATTTGAGATCTATTCACACAGATTAGCTGAGGTTTGAGCTCTAGTGTTGCACCGGTATGGTCCCTGCAGTGCTAATTAGACAAATCCCCCCGCGGGGGGGGGGGGGGGGGGGGGGGGGGGGGGGGGGGGGGGGGGGGGGGGGGGGGGGATGACTTCTTTTGTTTTGTTTTTTCGGGTCTTAGGCATTTTGTCTGTCGTGTTTGTATAAAATTCGACGCTTTTAAATTTTTATTTTTCTTTTCCAATTGATCAAAAGCTATTAAGATGAATTAAACATATAATTTGCAATTCAACGGATAAATGGATGGTTTGACATTTAAACCGTAATACAAGTATTAGCATATGCAATACTGAGTCTTCAATAATCCTTAACAGTTAATATCCTAAAAAACTCAATTCGTTGCTATAGGAAAATCATAGGAGTTAGATAAGTTATTTAATTACAATTTGCACTACTTTCTGAAAATTATACATATTTGTAAATCATTAAATATATGTTATTCATTAGTTTATAAATGAGACAAATTGGTTTGAAGAAGAGTAATAATTATATGATACCAAATAAAAAAAACTTATATTTAAAACTGAAATCAAGGTAATGTCAATTACAAGCAAGGTTCAAAAAACAGGACCGAACATTCAACCGGGTAAGGTACTGGTTCAAGGGTTATTGGTTAAACTGTGGTTCAAACGGGTCAACCCGGAAATAATAAAATAACATTTAATCAAATATTATAACAGTAAAAACTAAAAATAGTAAAAAAGTAAAATACGAGTTAATATATCATCTGCTCCATATAGATTTGCAATACTTTCAAGTTCTATCAATAGTAATACACTAATAAGTAATTAAGTTTCATCAACACATATTTATCTTTCATCAATACCATCATCCATATTAATATCTTCATTGACACAGGCATTAGCCCCTTGACTAGTGACAAAAGTATCAAGATCATCAGAAACATTGTTCATAATCAAAAGAGACGATTTAGGCATATTCAACGGGTCAAATCGGGTTTTCCCGGTTTAACGGGTTAGAGCCGGTTTTATCGAGCCAAACCGGTCTAATAACGAGTTAAAGATGTGGCCGGGTTAACGACTAGATCGGACCGTCCTGAACGCCGCTTGGCGGTTTAGGCGGTTGGACCTCCCGGTCCGATCCGATTTTTCAATCATTGATTACATGCACTGAGGAAGTTGCTAGGTCGTCGTTCTTTCTTAGAATCTATTCAAAGCCCTTTGGGTATCAACTAATGTAAAATTTACTGAGGGAAGACAGTCAAAGGTTGAACTCAGAACCTTCAAGCGGGAAGACTGTCAACTAAATATAGATGATTAAATAAGTAATAATGAATTGATAATCCATATAAAATTCCGGGAATTTGGAGGCTTGGAGCTGCTAAGCCATTTTTGATAAACTGTTAAATATATCTGCCATCAATTATATTGGCTATTTAAGTTTATCATTGTTGGAATTATATAATAGAAGTAATATACATGACTTAATCTGCCATGATATTTTCTTTTTCTTAAGTGTATGTCGTGTTTAGTAAAATAAAAGTTCAGAATTAAAACCGCTTAATTACTTTAATGAAATACTTACCCCGTTGAATAGAGGTACCTTTTATTTTCTTGAAATAGTTACCCCGTTGTATTAAAAGTCGATGATGCTTGCTTGTTTAACTCGCGGGTCTCTCCTTTGACCATCTTCAATCAGCTTAATTAATTTCTATGATCTTCACCTCCGAAGCTGAGGGAAATAGTGTTTATTAAAATCCGAGTCCTATACGTGTCGTGATTTATTTATTTTAATCAAAACTGCACCGCCAAATTACATGATATACTAATAATCAACACATCGGTGTATGGTCAGGTCTACCTTTCTTTGAAAATGTAAGCTAATGCACGACTAGGAATCATGGGTCCACACTTTTAAAGAAAGTTTTCCTGAACTCTCCTCGAAGAAAACACTACTCGTGGACCCCACCTCGGCAGTTCTGCTATTTTCTGGGTAACTCGTTAACGTTGATCATGGTCTATTGCATATTGGCCCACAATACTACTACTCCCTCCGTTCCTAAATATAAGATGACTTTGGCTAATTTAGAAAGATTAAAGAAGACTTTCCAAGGAATTAGGATTACATGATCTTCCCAAAATATCTCTCACTTAAATTTAAAAGACAAATAGGGATTTGAGAGAGAAGTGAGGGAGCTAAGAAATATAGGGGTAATTTGGACCAAAATTGAGACAAAATAGAAAGTGATCTTATATTTAGGAACTTATCTACTTCTTCAAAGTGATCTTATATTTAGGAATGGAGAGAGTATAACCTAATGATTTGAAAAGAGTCTTTGCTAATGTTTCTTTTTGTTTAAGTATTGTTTGTAATTTTTCCATTTTTATCTTTGGTAGACAAGACTCCCCTCATCTCCGGACTCCTTAGAATCTGTCTGAATCCCTCCATGTAGGGTCTTATTTTGATCATTAAAATTCATCTAAGAACTTATAATTTGACACTAATTTGACACGTGTATCATTAAAAATAAAAAAATAATATTATAATATAAAATAAATGAAGAAATTTTATTTTTTTTTTATTTTTGAAAAAATTTTGGCATAAAAATTTCAATTATCTAGACCTATTTCATTTTAAAAGAAGGACCTAAAAGAGATACCGACTTATCAAGTTAACTGTAAAATTATTTTACAGTTAACTGGATAAATCTGTATCTCTTATAAGTCCTTCTGTTGCAATGAAATAGGTCCAGATAGTTGAAATTAATAGGTCTAGATAGTTGAAATTTTTATCAAAAAAGTTTTCAAAATTAAAAAAATAAATTTTTTCATTTATTTTTTATTGATCCCGCAGAAGTTAGAAAGGGAGAAAGGGGAATTTGATGACATGGTGCCTTGTGAGCCTTCATTTCATATTAACGGTGTGGATTGAGAGCTTCTGAGGGATGGGGAGAGGGAGAGTATCTACATCCTTAACGTTGATCATACTCTATTGCATATTGGCCCACAATACTACTATAACCTAATGATTTGAAAAGAGTCTTTGCTAATGTTTCTTTTTGTTTAAGTATTGTTTGTAATTTTTCCATTTTTATCTTTGGTAGACAAGACTCCCCTCATCTTCATATACATTCTCTCCTTTTTTCCCCATTAAATCACCATCTCACTTATCTTCTTTATAAATGAGGATAAAGTTATTAGAGAAAAATATATTCTACACATATTAATTGTTTTCAACAATTCCGAACAATTTTCTTGAATATAATGATTTAGAAAAAAATTAGCTTATATTGTTGATTGAAACGAGTATTTATTAAATTTATTTACATTCTTTTTCTACCAATCTCACTGTGTCTTTCTTTTCCTTTCATTTTCTTCCATACGTCTTGGTGATACAGTATGGCTCGCTGCGCATTGTTCCTTTCGCTTGGGCGTTTCCTTCAAATAATTCTGAAATCACAATTATGGACAAATAAGACTCAATTTCAGACCAACCTTAACTAAGAGTTTAACCGTCAAAACACGTTTCTTAAAGAATCATGTAAAAGTTTGTTGGGTATTTAAAGTTAACGTTCGTTTTCCAATTTTACCTTTATTTATTGTGATGCTAGAAAGAGAGAGAAATGTGTAAGCATTGATAGTATGAAAGAGATTTAAGATAAAATAGGAAAAAATGTACTACCTCCGGTCCTAAATATAGGAACTAGATAACTTTTTTTTGGAGAGATTAAGGTTGAGAAATATGTTATTAAATGATGACATATTTAATATTTTTTTAGATAATATATTAGTTTATAGGTAAAATAAACTAGTTTAAAAGAAAAAATTAGGTAAATCAATTTATAATTAACTTAATTTTTGGTTTTTTAGGATTTTTCAAAAAAGTCATCTAGGTCTTATATTTAGGACTGGAGGGAGTATTAAATAATGAGATAATAATTTAATATAAACTCTTACATTTCGAACCAACATAATTTTGGGCTGTCAGAGTATATTGCCAATAGCTTTCCCTCTATGATAACAAATTTAAACTGTTTTAATTGCTTTCTGGAGCATCATATATTGGATTAGGGAATGTGAGGTCCTGTAGAGATGCAGTTGGTAGCTATGCATGCGTCTGGCTTTTAATGAACAAGTTCGTACTTGTGATGAAGAATAATGTTTCGTTGTGTTGGTAAACAACGTAACAAGTGGTGGATGATGGCGGCTGAGAATCTATCCAATGACCTAATCCTGTTTGATTAATAATTTCTTTATCCCTGCGTTTAGGAGAAATCTCCAAAGATTTCCTAACTGAATAGTTATTAAATAACTAGTTTTGTTTGGGGTGGTGCTTTAACTAAGTGTCCCGTTAATTGGTTATAACCTCACTAATTGTGTGTGTGTGAATTTCAAAATATCTTTTTTTTATCGAGAATTTCAAAATATCTCGTAACAAAGATCATAAAACCAAAGGACCAAGCAATGCAAATTAAAGGTCATTTCGTGTAACGAAATAAATTGGTGTTTTGACAGTTTCTATAGGATTTCAGTTTATTATATTATTGATTTATAATCTATCTCTTACCAAAAAAAATCCCAAAACATTTCTCTTTGTGGTATTCCACCCTTTGCTTGTTTTTGGTCCAAAGATTATTCGTTTACAGCAGAATTAAGTGATAGATAAATTTTGGAAAAGTTTGTAAGTTTTGCAACAGAAAAAAATGCGGCGCTCAAATTGCTATTGAATTGCTGTAAAGTTCTTTCTTTATGGGGATTAACTTCCATAAATTAAATCAAATTTACAAATAGAACACTCTTTTATCTTTTTGTTACTGATCAGCAACAGAGTGCGTGCTGTTTCTTATATATATCATGTTACAATATGAATAGTGCAATCAGTCTTCCTTGTACACTATAACGGAGAAATTATGTTACAATTTGAATAGTGCAATTTAAATATTTTCGATTAAAATATAAATATTAATTGTTAGTATTTTAATTGGAAAAAAAGAAAGAAAAATTGCTACATCTTAAAACTGTTGAGGCTGAATAGCTCCTGGGCCAAATTTAGAATTTAACCCTAATTTAAATCTCATACATATCTAAAAGGATTGACTGATGTTGATAATTATTTGGTCATATTCACACACACATATAGGAAGGTATGCTCACAAGTTACAACAATTGACTTGGACTTTCTAGAATGTGCCAAAGGAAAAATCATAGTAGCAAATATTAAGTTTGATATCTCTTGAAGTCGGTGCTAGATCACTAGACTTCTAGTGATAGTGATGAGGCATAAATAGAGTGGGTGGGGTTGAAGGTGAGAATGAAAAGGGGAAGAAGAGAATGTCGACAATATGAAGACTACTGTAGAGCATGCGCTTCTTTTGCATTCATAAATGAACATAACCCTCACCAATCACTTTCCAGCTCTCATTTTGATATTTTTAGGTGAATTACTTTAATTAAATATAATTATTTCGTTCTCCAGTACGTATTATTTGGGGCAATCAAATTTCCCCCCAAATTTATTTCTCTCCGCCTTTTCCTTCAAAAGCATATTCAATGTAATCTATTTTGGGACTGAAGCATATTCAATGTAACAACTAACTAACTAGATTGATAAGCTTCATCTTTGTTACTATAGATATTCATATTGACGAAATACAAAGGTAAAAGGAGTATGTAGATTATAGGGTAGTTAATTTAAAATCCCATGACAGGGACATAATCAAGATAAGATCCACAAAAACCCTAAATTAAAATAAAGTCCTAAGAAACTTAACTAATTATATTTAAATTTATACTCCTCATTTTACTTTAATTTGGAGATTTTGTGTAACCTATGAGACCTGCAATTAACTAACTAGAATTATGCATGTGATGTCAATTAAGAAAAAGCAAGCAAGGTGATTAATAATTTATTGCTCTATTAGCGAGAGAGTGGGGGCCAATATAGTCATTATCAGCTTCCCAACAATCACCAACCATCATCGCCTTCCTCTTTTGTTTTTAACGAGGAGTATGAGTATCCCCGTTACTTGATAAGCCCGGAGGTCGCCAGAGGAGGCTGGGTCCTCGCGGACGCCGAAGCTAAAATTAATGCACTCTTGCAAATAAGCCTTTGGATATTCAAGTTCTACCGAAAGCAAATCTCTTAACAGTTTTAAAACATGATTGTCGTTTTTGTTATGACACCTGACACCTGGTTTAATCAATTTTAATTTACTTCCTGAATAAATATTCCGTTATCCCAATCGACAGTAATCTTCTTGGAAAAAGATCCTGCATATTATTGGACCCCCTAAATTTAAGGGGGTTTACCTTCATTTCGTCAGTAAAGTCTCAAGTTTCACAGCCCAGTGTAAGTGTACAATATCGTCTCTCTCTACAAAAAACAAATCGAAGCATTTAAAAAAAGAAACTCTATTTTTATTTTTCAACCAACATGGAGACAGAAACAGGACGCATGAATGATAAGCATAACATAAAACGTGGGATTACATTAGGATGATGACCAGAAAACTAACAGAGGCTATATGCAGCAAATAAAAACGAGTGAAAAGACACAGTGCACTTCAAACATTATTTCAACCATGGTGGGTGGCAGGATATATGAGCTTCTTGTTTCTGGCCGTCGATGCCGCAAGCGGTGGAGTAGTGATGTTGGAAAAGTTTGCAGGGGAGGAAAAGGCTCGAGCGAAAAAACCAACCAGAGTCTTGTATATGATTCTCTTAACAGATTTCCTAGGAGCAGGAATCACTGATGCTTCCTTGTTGAACTTGCGAGTTTCTGAGTTGGCTGCTTTGTCCATATTCCTTGATCGGCTTAGATGATGTTCACCTGTGCAAGCTGAGGGGATCAGAGAGTAGTGTTTGTTAATCTGAATAATGTTGGCGAATAAAAATAGCTGCGGAGTTTAAGGTTTATATACTATGAAAACTCAAGTAAGAGTACGTCTAATCTAAGCCATACAAGTGTAAAATATGGAATTGTATATGTGTAATCCATGTTCATCATTGATTATGACCTCTATAATTAATGACCAGGATCATCCGGCCCACACTGAAAAATGTCATGAAATATCCTCGACAAAGGATATACCACTTTTATGGACCCCACTCCGCAATATTTTACATTTCTGGAGTCGTAGACCATAAGCTGGTTAGATTAAGTATCCTCCTTTTCACACTGCCCGCAATTCCACACCTTTTTGTTTTCTTACTAATCAATCTCACTTCGCTTTAATTTATTCCTTTCACTTGAGTGATTCCTTCATTGATCATGCACAATGATGTACACATAACAATTCCCTCATTTCAACTTGAGATCATTATCATGGGTACATAACAATTAATTATTCCTTCTTATTCCGTAATATAAGAGCTCAGCAGTCAAAACAAGTCTATACTTAAGAAAACATGTAAGAGTTAGTTGTATTTCTGCAATTAATTTTTTTCCCAACATTATCCATATTCATTATGACACCATTGAGAGAGAGAAATATTTAAGCATCAATAAATATGAAAGAGAGTTACAGTAAAGTAGGAAAAAATGCATTAAATAAAAAGAGAATATAATCCTAAATACTATTGTTTAAACCAAAATCATTCAAATATTGAGCACTTATATTAAAGATTGAAGGGAGTATAAGACCGATCCATTAAAAAAAACTATACCACTAACCTTTATAATAACGAATTGAAAATTGTTTAAATTGCTTTCTAGAGTGGCACGTATTGATTTAAGGAGTTTGATTTTTCGCTTCCATATTAAAATTAAAGGTTGAACTGTTTATTTAGGTTAAAAAAACATCACTTTGAAATATGTTTTATGTGTATATAGTATATATACAAATTTTCCGTTCAAAAATATAAAATATACATGTCTGCCTTTTGATACGTTCGTGTTTAAAACTCGAGAGATGAAGATTGATGTCGCATTCAGTTGTTTTTTCGTTGTATTGGCTAGAAGGGCCCAACTCATATATGGAGAATGGTGCCCGCCAGCCCGCCAGGAATCTATCTGACGATAATGTAATATTTCATTGATAATTAATTTTTGTATCCTGACCTATGGAAAATGTTTCCAAATAGTACTCCCTCCATTCCTAAATATAGGACCTAATTGACTTTTTTAGAAAATCTTATAAAAAAGCAAAATAAGTTAATTATAAATTGATTTACCTAATTTTTTCCCTTAGATTACTTTATTTTACCTCTAAACTAATGTATAATCTAAAAATATACTCCCTCCATTCCTAAATATAAGATCACGTTGCTTCATTTGGGGAGATTAAGGAAGACAATAAAATTACATGATCTTCCCAAAATCCCCTCAATTACTTAACTTTAAAAGGAGGAGGGGTTTTCAATGAAAAGAGGGAATATAAGGGTAGTTTGGGCAAAACTTGAGATAAAATAGGAAGTGATCTTATATTTAGGAACTTATTCACTTCCCCAAAGTGATCTTATATTTAGGAACGGAGGGAGTATCAAATATGTCATAATTTAATAGTCTATTTCGCAACTTTAACCTCTCCAAAAAAAAGTCAATTAGGTCTTATATTTAGGAACGGAGGTAATATTTCTCAATTGACTACGATTTCGCGGTGGCCGTTTGATCCGCAGATTTATGTTTCGGTCTGACTTAGTTGGTTAACCTCACTAAAAACATGAATTTGAAACCTTTTTCATCCCAGAGATCATTGAATTGGTGTATTACTATCGTTCCAGACAGAGATCATTTTGTGTAATGGAAAAATTGGAATGCTTTAGACAATTCCTAAAGTACTTCAAAAAGTTTTTTACAGCAGAACCAAGGGATAAATTTTGGAAAAATTGCAAGGTTTGCGGGAAAAAAAGTGCGATGCACAAATTGTCATTTAATGCTGTAATCTTTCACTGGGGATTCAATTCGATCATCAATCACACTCATTAAATGAAAACTTCAGTGTCAGAGTGGAGCAGTCTTTATAATACTGTTACGCAGAAATTATATTGAGCTGAATTTAGTAACGCACGCACAATTTTTTTTTTTTGAACTGAACGCACGCACATGATGGCAAGCATGATTAACTTCGATATTGAGGCATATGGATGTATTTATACCAAGTGAAAGTGATACTACCTCGGGTCCTAAGTATAAGACCTAATTGACATTTTTTTGGAGAGGTTAAGGTTGCGAAATAAACTATTAAATTATGACATATTTGATATATTTTTAGATTATATATTAGTTTATAGGTAAAATAAACTAGTCTAAGGGAAAAAATTAGATAAATCAATTTATAATTAACTTATTTTGCTTTTTAATAGGATTTTCTAAAAAAGTCAATTAGGTCTTATATTTAGGACCGGAGGGAGTATTTACTACATATTCCCTTAGTTTCGTAATATAACAACCTAAAGTTTAAATAATTTTAATTCAAAATATAAGAGCTCACTCTTGTTCCCTCATGTTCGTAATATATGTATCCAAAATTTGAATAGTTTTGGTCCAAAATATAAGACCTCATCTCACATTCTCTCCTATTTTAATGTGTTTTCCCTAACTTATTTTCATATTTATTAATGCATACATATTTTTATCTCTTAAAAGTATCATAATAAATGTGAGTAATATTGGAAAAAATATTAACTTCAGTTGTTTCTTCTTGTTTTTTTGGAATGGTTTTGTTTTTTTTTTTTTTACATTTGATTGAAACCAAGTGTGTTAAAAGCCCTAAGGCCCCAATTGTTGGTTGGGTATATTTGTTGAGAGAGTTGAGGCCCAAAAGATAGGTAAAGTGAATAGGCCCACTAAGGTCTGTAGCGGAAAAGCGAAGAAGGCGAAGGAGGAAAACGAGAAGCATCGGAAAAAATGAAAGTGACGTGGAAGAAGAAACGCTCTTTGCCGCCGGCGCTCTCCGATTTCAACGACCTTCCTTTTGAGCGCCAACACGATGACGTCATCTCTCAATCCAACGCCCAACATCACTCCGACCTATCGGAAGCAACACGTCTGGCCAAGCAATTTCAATCTCAGGGTGACAAGCTTGCTCAGGTACTCATTTTCTTCATTATATATATGTATATATGATATTCATCCCTTGCTAAATGTAGTATACAGTTTTTGACCTTCTTCTTCTAAGAAATTAAGGTAGAGTAAGGTGTTACTTAATCATAACTTATTTTGTTTTGTGTATAAATAGATAGTTTATATGTTATTACCTCCGTTCCTAAATACTATAAAAGATCACTTTTAAATTTCAATTTGTTTTTCTCAACTTTTCTCCAAATAAAGCCTAATAATGTTTATCTATAATAAACAAGCAAAAGAGGGAGAATGAGAATATTAGTATATGATTAGGGTAGATTAGTAATATCACGTGTCAATAACTACCTTAACTAGCATCCTTAATCTAATCAAATTAGGAGTATTTAGGAAGCGAGGGAATATTTTATAGCTCAATTGAACAAGTTTAGAGAAATGAACAAGGAAGTATATTTTTTGTAAATTTACCTCTGTCAGTTCTGTAACTTTTATGTTCAGCTGAGATATCTTTCTGTTGAATTTTTATTTTTTGCTTTTATGCCATACAATACTCTTGGGAAAGTTCAATATCATTTTGATGACTGTAGCAGTGGCATGCTTATATGAAGTGAAGACTAGGTATTAATACCTATTTGTTAGTTATAACTTGCGGTTTCATGCAGGATGGGAGGTATGGGGAAGCACTGGGTAAATGGGAGTCTGCTCTGTCATTGACCCCTGATGTTGCGGTTTTACATGAACAGAAGGCTCAAGTTCTTCTGGAAATTGGAGATGCTTGGAATGCTTTGAAGGCTGCAAAGCGTGTGTCCCCTGCTCTTCATTATTAATCTTGTGTCTTTTATCTGTATGTAATTATATCTTGAATCCCAAGGTTCAATAAAATGAATTAACGGTTTCTGTTACTCTCTCCGATCCTAAATTTAAGACCTAATTACCTAGTTTGATTAGATCAAAGTTGTTAAAGTTAGTTAAAAATGCATGATATTACCAATAGACCCTCACCTTCTACCTTTATTCCCACCCTCCCTCACTTATTTTTTTTTTTATCGAGAAACATCAAGAGGGATAATTTTGTGAAAAGTTGGAACAAGTTAGAAAGAGGTTTTATATTTAGGACCAAACTCAACCCCTAAATAGGTCTTATATTTAGACCGGAGGAAGTACCATTCATCATTTGTGATGTGTTTTAACTTCTAAGTCCTATAGACTTACTCAAAAGTTCTTCTTGACTGAGACCAGAAGTTTTTCATCTGTAATTTAATCATGTTTTGAGTTTGGAAGCCACTTGCTTTGGCTGATATATTCATTAAGTGCTCAATCACTCACTGCTTGACTGTTTCCATATGGCAGGAGCTGTGGAATTGCAGCCATCTTGGCCTGAAGTATGATGTTTATTGTTTATATTTATATAAGTGAATACTATGAATCTTGTAGGCTTTAGTTTTAAGAACTGGAGGTTGCTGGATTGTTGCTCACTTGCTCCTCTCAATTTCCTGTGGTTACTGTGTCAGTTTGTTGACTTTTTCAGTCCTTTTTGGTTTTATAAATTCCTGCCCTTGTCTCCTCCGATATATTGTCATTTTGTTTTATACTCCCCCCCGTTCCTAAATATAAGATCACTTTGGGGAAGTGGATAAGTTCCTAAATATAAGATCACTTCCTATTTTTTCTCAAGTTTTGCCCAAAATACCCTTATACGCCCTCTTTTTATTGAAAACCCCTCCTCCTTTTAAAGTTAAGTAATTGAGGGGATTTTGGGAAGATCATGTAGTTCTATTGTCTTCCTTAATCTCCCCAAATTAACCAAAGTGATCTTATATTTAGGAACGGAGGGAGTACTAGAAAAGAAAACCATCTTTGTTATCGTATTTGTTGGACCTTTGAAAGTTTTGTCTGTTGCTTGGATTAAAACTTTGACGCTGTTGGTTGATCATGATTTACATATAGTCACTCTGTCTGGTGTAGTGTGGTCTTTTTCTAAGTTTTAACTCTTTTCGTACATAACTCGGTCTCTTCAGGCATTGGTCACACTTGGCAGGGCACAGCTAAATTTTGGCGAGCCTGACTGTGCTATTGATAGTTTTGACAGGGCCCTATCTATCAAGGTGAATTTTTTTAGAATGTAATCTTGGGGTTTGGTTTTGATGTTGCTCAAATGTTATCATGTTGGTGAATTGTGTGGGGTTGAAGTTAGAATTTATGCCCCCCACAGACTGATTGATTCAAGATCGACATATTTCTAATTGGAGAAGCTAACTATTTTACGGATCAATTTTAATTTGTTTTTTTTTTGAAGAAACGAATTTGTTGACAAATCGGTAGGGAAAGAGAACAAGATGAAGAATTAAACAAATCTTTATATTGATAGATGATGAAGAAGAATATGAAAACAATAACAATATTCTAATCCACTTGGACTAGATCAAAACATCCCTCATAGAGGTGATGACCACTCCTCATTGAGGAAATGGATTTACAAAACAAATCCCTAACACTAGGATAATGAGGAGAGAGACCAAGTTAACTCTCCCTCTTGGTGTAAACTCTCATAAATCTCACACACTAAAATGTTTAGGTTAAGACCCTTTATATAGGCAATAGGGCCACTAACCACTTACAAGATACAACCCATTTAATATGATCCTAATATTCTAACAGAATTTTCTATAAATTCCACATTTGATAAACCAATTCTTTCTAAATGATCAGGACTTTTATTTTTGATTAGGAGCCCCTTTTTGTTTATAAGTTTTTGAGTTGTGGTGTAGTATTTAAATGGAAAATATATCTCTTATCTGTGGTTAATATATTGCTTCTGGTGCTTGAATATTATTTTTAATAATGCATCATTGCACCTGTTTTCACATTGAGATCTCACAAAGTGTATTGGCATGTGCAGCCTGAATGCACGGATGCTCAAGAAGACAGAAAAACTGCATTACGACTCGTAAAGAAGAGAAAGCAACTTCACTCAACAGGCTTGAGTAATACTGAAAATCGTTATGTGGTAGGTGATAAAGACGAAAGCGCTTAAGGAGACGATTTGATCATTGCGGTTGCTTGTCAGTAGTCATAGATAAGTTTGATTGAACACTGATGACTGATGGAATGCTCTTGGAACATCCTATATAGCAAGCTGCAAGCATGGGATGCAGCTACATCGCCTGTATCTAACAGTTTCATGATTAATTGCTTGGCGTGTAAATACTCATTTGGGTTCTGGGTGACATTCCCTGCCTGTTGTGGACAATTTCTACAGTGAAAATTCCCTTCCCACGATCTAATTTTAATGTAATATGGATATGGATGTGGCTGTTCATTATAAGTCTTATATAAAAAGAGGGCATCTTGTGTGCCATCTGTAAATTTAGGTCTTCTCGTTTTCTGCCACATGTCCTCTTTTCTCTCACTCTGTTTTTTTTTATATAAAAAGAAACAAAATAAGACTAAATATAACTAAGAATCAATTTCATACTTAAGAAGATGCACCACTCTGTTTTTTTAACATCCTTCTTTGTTACCAATTTTTAACTTCTTATTTCATTTTTCCCTCTATCTTCTCTACCCCTTTTTCAACTACCCCACGTTCCCTCTCTCTCCTAACTTTCAGTTTTTTATCCCTAATCCGTTGTTTTTACACTTTCTTTGTTTTTTTATAATTAAATTTTAGGAAGAGGTTTAAGCTCAACCCAATCCAAGGGCAGGGCACCTAACTCATGGTCCGCTGGGGCCTGTCCCAATGGGCTCTGAAGCATGACCAGCAAACCCTTTCTATCTGTCTACACATGTAGGTTACTCCCAGTTTCACTTAGCTACGAAGATGTCTCCCCAAGCGTCGCGATGGAGACACAACAAAGTGTCGCTCCCCAGGATCTAACTCGCGACGTGGTGGTCAACCGGACGCTCATTGTTCAATCCATTCGCCACTGAACCCACGGACGATGGGTTGTTTTTACACTTTCTAATTGCCATTGCCATATATTTTCGTCATCCTTCTAGATCCAATTCCCAAACCAGTGATTGGAGTTCATGCTAATTGCTTGTCTTTAACTAATAAAAGGAAAAGAATATCGAACAAACAAAATAAAAAACTAACAACTGACATAAACATTGAAGGAAAATTAATTAAATTTTAGAGCTTTTTAATCAGAACTTCAGGTGTGTAAGCGTCATCAGAATTTTAATCAGAATTTGTAACCTCATTAATCATAAATAAAATAAAATGTGGATTTTTATTTAGGATTTTAATTATAATTTGAGACATTTTAACAATTTTTACCTAAATTCAATTTAAGTACTTTAGATTTTTTGGGATTTAGTGCCCTCCTTATCTTAAGGGAAATTAATTAAATTTTACGGCTTTTTAATTAGAATTTTAGGGATTTCATCATTTAGATATTTGATAAAATATTTTGGAAATTATATCTACTAACTAGGAAATTGAGGTTTGTTAGAGACTTTTATTTGCCTATAATCATATAATTAGTTTTTTTAACTGACAATAATTAAATTTGTAAATTGGATTTTATTATTTAATTTTAATTTAAGGATTTAATTGTTTTGATGTTTGATTTGGATTATAATTGTTTGTAAATTGGTAGTTATGTTAACAATTTAATTGAAGGACGAAAAAAACTAAATAATGTTCACTTAAACATCTAAATTTTTCTACTTCATGAATCTATTAAGGATAATGGTATTCAATGTTTTGACATTTGTCTCATCTAACTTAGTGTCAAATGTATCCTTTCTACTATTCTTTTCTCCTCCCCTTTTATCTTCCTTTTCCAAAACCCTTCTCTCTTTCTTCTTTCTCTATGATTTTGAATTTCGTTTATTAATTCCTTTTATGTTACCTTTATAGAGGTGAAAAAATAGTTTGGGATTTCTCTCTAATAAGAAAAAAACTATAAATCTTTTTTTTGGATTGCTTAGTGTTTCACCTATCTCCTTACAAGACTATTGAAACAAGTTTTTTAGTAATTGTAAAAAAAAAAGAAACAATGATCCTAGTTTGATTTTATTTAAACAAAAAAAACATTAATTCTTGTCCTTTTTCTCAGTTTGATTTTAAAAGTAATTGTAATTTCATATATATTATAAATTATATAACCTAAATTTCTACCTTCCCATATTTTATCTCACTAATTTTTCCCTTTACAATTTTACAAGTTTTTTTTATCAAATTTTACAAGTTTTTTTTAATTGAACAATTTTAAAGGTTTATACCTTAAATTATACTTTCTCCAGTCCTAAATATAAGACCTACTTGACTTTTCTGGAAAATCCTTAAAATAAGCAAATTAAGTTAATTATAAATTAATTTACCTGATTTTTCCCCTTAAACTAGTTTATTTTACCTATAAACTAATGGATAATCTAAAAATATACTACCTCCGGTCCTAAATATAGGACCTAACTGATTTTTTTTGGAGAGATTAAAGTTGTGAAATAGGTTATTAAATGATGACATATTTGATATATTTTTAGATTATCCATTAGTTTATAGGTAAAATAAATTAGTTTAAGAGAAAAAATTAGGTAAATCAATTTATAATTAACTTATTTTGTTTTTTTAAAGATTTTCAGAAAAAGTCAATTAGGTCTTATATTTAGGACCGGAGGGAGTATCAAATATGTCATCATTTAATAACCTATTTCGCAATCTTAATCTCTCCAAAACAAAGTCAATTAGGTCCTATATTTAGGACCGGAGGTAGTATATTTTATTTGAATTAACTTCATTTACTATTACTCCTATTATCCCAAAATTTATCCATCGAATTTCGTTTTCCCAAAGGATTCCCTTATTATATTTTAATTTATTTTTGTAAAGCAACATTGCACGTTGCCCTTTTTTAAGCCATTTAAAATACTCACTACTTTAACATATTATTTTACTATTTTTCTCATTCTTTTTCTTTGCATGTTTTTCTCAATATTTTGTGTATTGTATCTCTCTCAAATATTTCCTCTTCCTTCTCTCATCCTCTTTTTTATGAGAACCTTTCCCATCACATGAAAAGTATCACGTGATGCATCTCAAGACATATTGTGAAAAGTATTTGATGGCCATATTGAACTGGGAATAAGTAGTCTTGAATTATGCCTTTACTCAGCAACACAATGCTAATCAACTCCTAGATGCATCTTAGCATTAATCATAGACAACATGGGCAAGCTTTCTAAGCATGTGGAGAGTAACCTCAAAATTGATTTTCTATTTTTTTATCATAAAAAACAAAAAATGATTTCTATGAAAGATAAATTTTAGTAAAATTTATTTAATTTTGACTAATATTATTCTATTTTATGGTTTCTTTTTTTATCGGAATAAAAATGTTACCAGAGTTATGTAGTTATATATATTATTACGCTGAGTATGTTATCAAACGTATATAAAATAGCGTTAATATGCATATCCACCGCGGAAATATAGTGCAAAATCTCCCCGTGACATATTTTCAAATGCAATTTTAACAATTCTCGTTAAAATTGAATAGAAACAATTAGCATTGTTTCTAGCGTCTTCCTGTTCATGGTTGAAGAGAGGGGAAACATCGAATTTGGCAAGAAAGCGCTTGTTGGCTATATTTATGCGGGCTTCCACATCTTCATTGAAATTGAACACATAAGAGGGAGAGAGGAAGAGTATCTTCGGAGGCGAGCCATGAGAGAGATAGCGAGAAAGAGAGAGAGTTTCTGATTCGAAGAGGAAGAGTGTATGAGAGAGACAACGAATTTCCACCTCAAAGAGGAAGAGGGTCGTCGAGCCATGTGTGTGAGTGAGAGAGAGCAATTTTTTTTTACCGAGCGTGATTGAGACTATATGACGGAAGACACGAGCGAGTAAGGAAGGTTTATGGACAAGCCTCTTTCTTCTTCTTTTTGAGAAGAACAAGAGAGATGAGAAACTTGAGAAGAGATGAGAGACGTGGGAAGAGATTTATTTAAATTTTATTTTTTATTATTTTGGTTTGAGTAGATTTAAAATAGATATGGTTAATAAATATAAAAAAAAATATTGTTATTATAAAAAAAAGATATTATTAATAAGGTTATTTTGTAATTTAAACAATCATTCTTAATAATGGATAGATGAGGTGGATTGAGCTATTCCAACTTAATTTAAATGGGATTGAGAAGCCCACTTAACACTTAAGTCGATTAGAATGATTGAGATTGAATCCATCCAATCTCATTCCCTCACCCTCCTTCCCACCAACCGGGGCTAGATGTTTTTTAAAAAGAAAAAGTGAAGGAGATAAATGAAGGAATACATGATAATAAAAGTATTGTAAGCTCTGCATCTCCATAATCTGCGATTCGTTTTGGCATGGTGGAGTGGATGGAATAAAATGTCAGAAGAGTGGAATGAAAACCCTATCCCTATGGAAATGCAGTGTGTGTCATGCCAGGATCATTACTTGACAGCAGACGCAGGCACCTGCAAAGAGTGCTACGAAGAAGCCAACGAGACAGAGGAAGAGCTCAAGTGTGAGATCAACGAATTGAAATCCAAACTCTCCTTCCTTTCCCTCCTCTCTCCTCACAATCCCTCCTCCCACACTGACATCCTTTTGCTTCCCTCCGATGACGCTTTTCCCCTCCCTGTTCCCGCTCACAGGGTTGTTCTGGTCAGTCACTATTTCTTACTTCATCTTTTATGCTACTTTTTCTTATTCACTATACATATATGACTTCATGTGCCTTTCATTGTCTACTTGTTAACATTCTCAACCAATAAATAAGGGCTACTCGCATGATTATAGCATGATCCTGTTACCGTATACTTAAAATCGACCTTGCTATCATGTATTCTTGTGAAATTATTCTTGTAGAGCGCTTTAATAATGTTGGTTACTGCAGAATTACGCGCATTTTGATGTGAATTTGTTGCAGTTACACATTTTTTGGGTAATATTACGTGATTTTAACTAACTTAACTAACATACTTATAGCGTGTTTGGCTCGACTTATTTTGAGAAATAAGCCAGCTTATTTTTTATTTTTAAAGCCAAAATAACTAATTGACTTTTTTTTGGAGATGTTAATGTTTCAAAATATGTTATTAAATTATGACATATTTGATATATTTTTAGATTAAACATTAGTTTATAGGTTAAATAAACTAGTTTAAGGGGAAAAATTAGGTAAATCAATTTATAATTGACTTATATTTTGCTCTTTTAGGATTTTTCAAAAAAGTAAACTAAGTCTTATATTTAGGACCGGAGGGAGTATTCTCCTTGTTGAATTTGTGTATAACCAAAAGGATGGCTTTGTTGCTATTCTCTCTAAATTTATACTGAATTTGTTGCTATTTGTTAATTAGGCAAGTCGGTCCCCAGTGTTTAGAGCAATGCTTGAAAATGATATGGAGGAAAGACGAAGTGGTACCATAAAGATTAGTGATGTATCATATGGTGCTCTTCGAGCCTTTGTTGATTATCTATATACTGCAGAAGCCCGCCTTGATGACCAAATGGCTTGTGGTCTGTTGGTGTTGGCTGAAAAGTATCAGGTGATTCATCTCAAGGCATATTGTGAACAGTATATGATGTCCACATTGAATTGGGAAAATGCAGTCACCAATTATGCCTTTGCTCAGCAACACAATGCTAATCAACTTATGGATGCATCCTTAGCATTAATCACAGACAACATGGGCAAGATTTCTAAGCATGATGAGTATGAGGATTTGGTGGAGAGTAACCCTCGGATTGTGGTTGAAATCTGTGAAGCTTATCTCTCAAAGCAAGTTAACACTGCAGCCAGCAAGAGTTCTTCTAGAAATAATTAGTGAAACTGCATGAACTATGATAAGAGTCAAAATGTTGTGATATGCTTTTCATATTGGAAATTCTTGACTGGAGATCTAGAAATTCTTGACCGGTGATTCTTTTTGCGCATACCTAAATTGTAAATGTGTCTAATGTAAGTTAACACTGCAGCCAGCAAGGGTTCTTCTAGAAATAATTAGTGAAACTGCATGAACTATGATAAGAGTCAAAATGTTGTGATATGCTTTTCATATTGGAAATTCTTGACTGGAGATCTAGAAATTCTTGACCGGTGATTCTTTTTGCGCATACCTAAATTGTAAATGTGTCTAATGTAAGCATACACTATTAGTCCAGTCCCGCTTTCAAGTGGTTTTATTTTTTGTCACCTTTTCCGTTAGCTTTTTTAGAGATATAACATAAATGTCAATGTTTGGGTGAAACATGTGAAGTTATTAAGATGGAAGCTATTAGTCTTCTCTTATCCATACTTTCAAAAAATTGCGTTGAATTTGAATCGTCCCACTTGCATCATTAAGGGCAAATGTGCACTCAACAACATGATAGTTTCTAAATGGTGCATAACCATTTTCTTCCATCCTAAAAGTGCACTTGTAATTTAAGGGATATCTACAATTTTTAATCGTGATAACAAATTTGCCCCATTTAAAGTTATAAGTGTCAAATTTACATCTTGAAAATTAACATGTTGCTGGTTCACCTTTTGGAAATTACCATCATACTAAGTGCACCTTTGCCCACACTCTATAATTACCAGATACTTCTTGCACAAGTCATTAAATAATGATATAAAGAACTGTAACCACAAGGGATTTACGAAAACCAAACCTCTAACCAGTTTGTGCATGGAAACCCTCACCAAATTTTCATTCTAGCATCTAAAGTACGACCCCTGGCATAAAAAAAATTGAAAAGCATATCTTAATCTTAATAAGAGCCTCCTGGCGCGGATTCCAAATTGTTGCCAAGAACAGAATTGGCATTTGAAGGAAGATGAGCCACTGCCTAGTTGTAGCCTAATTATGGCACACAATGAGATTTCAGATAACTAAAGCTATTTATATTCCTTTTGTATGAACATGTACATGATTTATACTGAAACAAATAAACTTGTCAGAAGCGCTTCTCAGATCTCAATATCTTCCAGCTAGCATAAGGACCTTCACCCACATCATGCCGGAAATTCACCCAACCCAAGGCATTTGCAACTTCTTCAAGTTCACTAATAACATGTATGGAGTCACGAATATATACACGCCCACCAGGTCTTAACATGCGATCCATCTCCAACATGATACTTGAGATATTACACCTTTTCCTAACAAAATAAAATATTTCAAAAACTACAACAGAGTTCGTATAAAAATACAAATGTATTGGTAAGGAAAGAGGGAAATCGAAGCATAAGAAAAGAGACATACCTCTTTTTCTCAGCAGAGAAAAGACCCGCTGCATGCAGCAGATCATAGGTTCTTGGATATGTGTCAAACGGCTCACACCTACCAATATAGTAAAAGAACAACAATAAAGCAGGATATTTTCCAAAATATAAATGCCACCAAAAACAAGATGGCAAAGAAGTATCAGACATCAGGTTTTGATAATCATCTTCATTTTTTAACTTTGTGGAATCGGATCATTGTTCTTTCAGTTTCACAGAAATCAAGAAGGTCCTTTAGAACTCATATAAGATGATATCTGAAACTTAAGTGCGCTTTGCAAACTTGCATGACATGAAAAACTAAAGAGTATGATCACAATGTAGCCAACTTAACAAGGTCAGAAACACAAATCATACCAATCATGATTTACTCCTATCAGTCCACGGTCATATATAACAGGCAAGGTATTGAATTCACTAACAGGGACGACATTCATGACCCAACAATCAATCTGAAAATCATGCAGAGATGCTGCGAACCTGTTATTGTCAAAAGAAAGTGACTCATCATACATGTAAGGATATATGCACGTTTATATAGTCATTCTATGAAAAAAACACATCATTGATAAATGACATGAAGAACACAACAAAATTAATGGCTTATTCCATACCCCCCAAAACCTGCCCTCATGTCCATAACATTTCTGAGGTTGTACTCCTTCCAATGGTATGCTCCAATATAGCTTTCTATAATTTCCTTCCAATATTTTGATTCAGCCTTGAAGAGCTCCTTCCTGGAGATATGGGCATCCATTTCAATGCTCTGAAGCCGGTCTGGTGGTTGATGAAGGCGTGCAGGCCACTTGGTAACATTAGCTCCATAAGCATTACTAGGTAATCTAGAGATGCATGCCTTAAGGTTAGTGTACCTGCAAAATCATTCTGGCTATCATGAGCTTTGATGTTCATTCATCAAATGTAACCCTATGCCTAAATTTTTATCAAGTAAATTACTCGCAATTTTCATGATGATCTATAAATCAGCCTTATGCTTCCATTGACTAGTGACATGAAATTTTGATCCGAGTGTTGATCATGCTTTGCACTTTTTTTATCAGTAAGTAAAAATTCTGAAGATGTAAATTAAAATTTTGAAAAACTCAATGAAGAGGACGTTCAAGTTTTAAGACCTTTACTCTATTGCCATTACATTCCAGTTAAAGAATCACAAGGACCAAAAATAACAAATAAGCTGCATAGACATCAGAGTAAAACAGTATGATTGATGTTCGGGATATACCAAACTTCGTCTGGATTATCATTTGAGTCACAAATGGGAGGCTGCACACCAATGTCACGACTTAGGTAGCAGGTATTGTTCATTGATTTCTGCCAAATAGCAATATATCCCTCCTTTTTCACAAGCTCCCAGCAAATATGAGAAGTTAGGTTCTTCATTTCTGTTATGTAATCAATTCAAAAAAACATTACTTCCTGCCTGTATTTATGATAAGATTCCAGAAGAGAAAAAGCTAAATATTTGACAATATGAATATTTGAACCTCTCAGACCTTTATTTGTCATATAAAAGTAGGATCTCAAGAGAGCAACATCAAATCATTGAATAAAAAATATCAGAGAAGATACCTTTCCATTGATCTTGGAGGATCTCTTCGTGCTTGTAGACAGGTTGTGCTGCCCAAACAAAGTATCCACCTGCCCTCAGCAGTCTGTCAGCCTCCAGAAGCAAGATTCCATCTTTATGAAAAGCCAAGGAAACATGGGACATCAGTGCAATGCAACGTACTATAGCCTTTAAGTTAATGGTAAATACAAGCATATCACTACTCCTGCGTAGGTGTGAGCGTGCACGCATGTGTGTGTGTGTGTGTGTGTGGGTTCAAAGATGGAAATCTACAGAAGGTGTAGAGTAATTTTTTTCCTTGGGTAAACACCAGGAAACTACGGTTCTCAATAGCTCAATATAATTTCCTAATCAGCACTAGAGGTGCAGGCTCAAAGGCTAAAACAGAACATATAAAATGAGGAAAAATAATACCATCACGTGTCCAATTGATTCTGCATCTTGAACAATGAATCAGGTCAAAAGCCTGGCTAGGGAACGGCAAACGGTGTGTAGAAAAAATTGCTACCATGGCAGGAACACCACGCTCTAGAGCAAACTGAATCTGGTTTTCATGAACATCTTTTGGTGCTATTGAAAGAGTGGTGACATTACGTTGCATCAAATAAGCACCAAAACTTGCCACTCCACAACCAATGTCTAAAGCAACTCGGGTGTTGCTACCAAATGCAATCTCAGGAACCATCTACACATTCATTTCACAAATGGTCAAAGATTTGTGCCTATGCAATTTACAGCAGAAAAACACATATTGATAAAAATTAACACCAACCGCAGAAATCTGATCCAGGTATTTATCCGCACCATGAATAAACTGCGTTCCACCACCAGGAAAAACAAATTTATCCTTCTTTATAGATATCCAATTTTGGCCACCTTTATCTTCAACAAGACGTGTATGAGGTACATTACTGAACCAGACCTGTCATCACATATAAAGCAACATGAAGACCTCTCAAACAGAATCGGTGAAACACTCATAATGTGTAATAATGAAACAAATACATCTGCTGAAACATGACTAAAACAGTTTATACGCGTGTTTCTATGAAGTATGAGCACCAAAAGGAATAAAAGTTTAAACTTGAAAATCAGCAAGTTAACCCCTGAACCTTGACTTCACACAAGGCATGGCACAAAGAATATTCTGAATTCAATTCAATGCCCCGGTTAACCATCTCAGATGTCTAACTACACAAGGACTATCAATCACTAAGAGATTATCCACATTTTAGACATCATGCAAGTAAGATCACACTTAAACATGATGTCAACAAAAAAAGAAAGGACGAAAGGACAAACAATTGATAAACTTACACAGTGGCAACTCGAAAAGTACCTCATCTCTGCTCATAGGCCAAAGTATTGGACTTTTATACCCCATAGGCCTGGGCACCAAGCAATTAAGCCCCTTGTCTTTCTCAGGACAGTGCCTCTCATACTTTTCCCCTCTCTCACTCGAATTCATCCTCCTAATCCATTCCTCATTGTCCAAGCAAGGTATATAATCACTCATACTCATCTCACAAACCTTAAACCTCTCCATCCTAACAATAACATCATCACTTTCATCAACTTTTATTGTATCACTCAAATTATTACCCAATTCCTTCATCAAAGTCTCATCAAGCTCTCCAATTTCGAAGTCATCTGACATCACACCATTGTCATCCACAACGCCCATTCTCTCCACAGGCGGCAAAGGAGGCACAACAAATACTTTATTCCGAACCGGAGCTCGGACCGGAGATGGGACCGGCGATGAAGCATTATAGGAGGAATTGGCGGTAGAGGAGAAGAAGGCGCGTAAGGAGTAAGGGGAAAAAGAGTAACGGTTGAGAATAAAAATGAGGGAGAGAGAGAGAAGGAGAAAAGCTGTGAGCTTTACGAAAGAAGAGGTCTTTAAG
The DNA here is from genome assembly GCA_029929735.1 of Mimosa pudica. NCBI lineage: Eukaryota > Viridiplantae > Streptophyta > Magnoliopsida > Fabales > Fabaceae > Mimosa > Mimosa pudica. Next base: position 1,844,817 of record JAKELP010000007.1, read on the forward strand.
AGATGGAAGGGAGAAACGGCGGCCATGAATGAGAATTTCATGATGAATGAGAAGATGGGTTTGGTTTGGTTTTGTTTTGTTTTGTTTGTTTTGTTCGAAAGAAATTAGGAATGAGGTCGTGAAGCGTGAAGGGGTACTATGTACATATAAATATGGGAAAGAATGTATCATAGGATTCAGGTGACTGGCAATCTGGCATTGTACTTGTAATTTGTTGGAGTGGCTTACGTGGCGATTTGACGTCGTAATGGTGAATGGCGTTGTCGTGTTGTGCCTGGCGCGGGCTTCAGCGCGCTTCTTCGATTATAATACTCGTATTGTTCATTTTTCATGTTCATTTATTTATATGTGGACAATTTTATTGGGAATAAATAGATAAACGTGATTGTTAAAACTTAATTATAATGGAGGCGTTTGTAAATATGCGAGAATGATTTAGCCAAACAAAAAAATTATCACGTTAATGATGGGATTTGATAGGTACTCCTCCGGGTGAAATTTGACGTTTTTATTTCAAATACTACAAAAATTAGGGAAAGAATAACTAGGTCTCAAATAAGGAATGAAATAAATCATGATCAAGTCCCAAAAACATTAAATTACAATGAAATTATTAGGAATATAGGTGATATCAAATGATTTTTTATTGACAACTAAAGAGTTATCAATTGCTCTTATAAAAAAAGAGTTATCAATTGCAAATTAATACCGAACAAAAGAGTTATTGTTGACAACTCGTCAACGAGTACGAGTTGTCAATAACAAAACATTTAATATGATTTAACTTCTTAAGGACTTTTCATGTAATTTAATGATTTCTTGAGACCATATTTTTTTGTGTATCTATAGTTCATGCATGTTACATATAAATAGGGTGACCATAGTCCTCATTTAAGTGTTTTATATTTGATGATTTAGCCCCAAATGTGCATAACCCACTACAAGGAATTAGGGAAAGTTTGACTATATGAAAATAGAATGGAAAAGGAGGTCACATTTTCATATTATGATTGATTTCCTTATTTCAAACATAGTAATTCTCCCTTAAAAATTAGCTTCCTCTTTATTATTGTGAATAATTTCAGCTAATTAACTAGCTACCTAATGTGATACGTTGTGATTATAGCAGTGTGTTCCAAATTTATATCCTAAATTACATCATTTTTTTATGACTTTACATCATTAAATTGCATCCTAAATTTATATCCTAAATTACATCATTAAACGATATTTTTTTTTTTAATTGTGAGCTGAGGTTTTAAATCTTGAGAGACCAAAACTTTTATTGGGTGGGTTTGTTTATGTTGGATCAATCTCTGGGCATCACCATTTTAATTCAACATATAAACGATTTAATTAAAATGGCCCATGCATATGATGGCTGCCCAGAAAAAATGATAGTTCATGCATGTATCTGACTTAAAATTATGATCTAGTAGTGTGCCAAACAAACTTATAACAAGTTTTACGGCAAGGGACCTCTCCATTAGTGTCTAATATTAATGTCTACCATCTCCACTCCTTCCCCGGTTCATATCTTTATGATTGACTTTGCCTTCAATCGTTGATATCAAAGAGTAATTGTATATATACATTCAAAAATAAGTCAATAATTCAGGTCAAAAAAAAAAGTCAATAATAAAATTTTAAGGTTGTAATAGATCAGATCTCAACCATCATAAGAAAACAAATCCAACTGTACGTAGAAGTATTAATTGGGAGAAGCAGATAGATTAGGCAGTGGGGATTTGAGACGACTTCAAATTCAGCGAAGAGTGGCTTTGAGAAATTTGTAAATGAAGAGATCAGAGAGATATAATCCGCAAACCTTTCCTGGTGCGGGAAAAGAACTGAGGAGGAGGGCTTTCACTACAAACTTAGGAGAAAACATTCGAATATAAACACTTCCTCTTCTTTAGATTAATGGAAATATCCAACCATATAACTAAATCTAACAATTTATACAAACAATTAAGAAGCAACAGTAACACAATATAATTAGCCGCAGCCGCCACTTGGTCCTATTTTACATGCACGAAATACTAAGTTCCAACACTTCACGGAAGCTTTCTTTAATCTTATGCATAATATATTTACGAGCAAGAACATGATAATGTCTAGTAACTCTACACCATTAATTCAGAGGGAAACTCACACACACAAGTGCAGGCCGAGAAAGCCAAGTTCTTGGTTATGAAGTAGAAGAATATAATTAGGAGGAGAAATGTGAGGAGCTGATATATATAGGAGCTGAGAGTATAGTACAAACACATGATTAATCAAAAAATTCAAGGGATGGTAAGCAACATCATGTTCTTAAACTCCTGGAAATCAAGAAGACCATCGGAATTGGTGTCATAAACCCCAATCATGGAGGCACAATCTCTGCAACTCATAGGGTCCCACAAACCAAGCCTCTTGAGCACACTCTCCACCTCTTTGCTGCTTATAAATCCATCTCCATCCATGTCAAACACCTCAAACGCCTTCACCAGCTCTCCTTCTTCTGCTTCTTCACCTCCTCTGCTCTCTCCACTGCTACTACAGCTGCTATTCGATATGGACTCACAAAACGTCAAAAACTCATCCAAGTTAAAACTCTTCTTCCCCACTATAGTCTCAACCTCCTCTGCCCCAACACTAAAGCCTACATCCTCCATCAATCCCTTCATTGTTTCAAGGCTAACATAGCCATCTCCCTTCTTGTCCATCTTCTCAAAAATCCTCTCCAAGTCATTACGGCTCAGGGAACACATCATATATATCAAGTGGGGACAGATCCTTGAATCTCTAATATGAATATGTGCTTGCCTGCGTGCAGCTATGTGTGAACCGCTAGCTAATTATGAACGGACACACGTGCAGACATTATCTATAGATTTTGATGTTTTTTGCTAATGAAAGGTGGGGCATATATATAATGGAAATGGAGAGGCATGCGAGTGTATCACGCAAGCTGAGGTTTTTACGGTGAACGAGAAGTACGGGCATGTACAAAGGTAAAGGGGCACATCAAATTGATTTGTTGTTGGATGAATACGTTCCAAGCATGGTCTTGGCAGGTACCAGGAAGTTTCTCGGGTATTGCTTTGAAATTGGATTGTTATGGTAGTTAATTTCGAGGTTCAAGTGGAGGTTTCATCCTCATTTCCACGCTAAAAGAATGGTCAAAGTCTTTTCTTTTGATATTGGCTAAGGTGCATTTTTGTATGGAGAATATGAAATATTTGGTGATTTTTGGCAATTGACCAACCAATTGGTATAATATTAATTACTGGTATATTCAAACTACGCGTGAAGAGCGTGTGTGGGTCTTTTTCTCAGGGAACACGTGGCGGGACTAGATTTGGTGGGGTGGGGGTGATGAGGACGGATGATTAACTTTAATTAAAAACAATAATTTAATCAAGGTGAGTCTGTTAAATTTATATCTAATGACGGTTGGAATTTGGAAATATGGCTTATCTTTTTTTTTATCAGAAGAAAATATGGCTTATCAAGTTATCACACGTACTTTTGAATTGCTGACGTGGTGGGAATACATCACGTGATTTCCATCTTGATGCCGCGTCAGCTTGAGCAGCCAAATAGCTTGCAAGTCTTTTTCTATTCAGAGCCCATTTTAAAATACTACTAGAAGCTAAGAAAAAGAACAAAGAGGACTGCTTTTAGAAATATGAGGCCGTGACGTGAGCCTTCCTTCTACCTTGTTTCTTTGTCTAGTTCAAGAATCAAGTCCTTCATTCTTCCTTGATATGTTTATATCGTGGGAGCCTTAAGATAATTTGAATTTTAAATTGATTATTATCATGTTCCATGTTCTTACTTTATGGCTTAATTGTAACTGTGGAGTTGCATTGTTCATATATAATATAATCCTATGAAATTTGTTTCTAGATTTGTCAATTTTTCTGCTAAATTGTTCTTAAATATTGATGTCCCTTTTTTATTGTAATTGATGGCCCTTCTTAAGATAATAATTCAAGCAAAAAAGGTGACTAAATAAAAAAAAAAAGACTAGTGTAGTGTTTTTTAAATGCCATAGCTAGTAACCAACTTATTAACATCTTTGATATAATTAAATTTGGTTAATAAGCCCAATTTTTATGAGGAGGGAATACTTAAAAAATAAAATTGCAAACAATAAAAATAGAAGAAAAGATATAGGCATTGGTTACACAATAGAAGAAGAGGAAATCTCATTTAAGGGACAATTGAATTTTAAAATAATTTTAATTGATTGAATAACAATATTGATTGTGTTTAACTGAACAATTTTCCCAAATAAGCTACTTATTTTGAAAAAGTAGTTTATTTTAAAGAGATTGTGTTTTTTGTTTGTTTGGATGAACTTATTTAAAATAAGTAGCTTTATGATGTGAACCACACCAATTCTAATTTAATTTACACATACAATAACAACTAATCCGAACATACACAATCTATTTTATGAAAAATAAGTCATTTTTTCACAATTAATTCAAACTTAAATCTCTTTACACAAGGTGAGTTATTTAAACTGACTTAAAAATAAGTCATATTTCCATAAGTTCAACTAAACACACCCTAGCTAGCAGAACAGTGACATTTTTCTACTTAAAATCCTCTTTCCTTTACAATAACTAATTGAAATTCAATTGTAATTTATATTTATATGTGATTTTCCCATAGATGAATAAGAATCTTCTTTTACAAAACATTCATTTTTTTATTATATTTGTATACTATTAGTACAAAATAAATTTCATGTAATATATGTTAAAATTTAGAGGTAAAATAAATAGTTTATGTTTATTATTTTTTTCATAAACTAATTTATCTACTTACAAACTAAATATATAGTCTGACAAAAAAATTAATATATAGTCTAATTTCATGTAATATATATTAAAATTTAGAAGTATATTTTGTTTGTTCTAATTTTTAAAAAAATCAACCCGCCCTAAACCCTCCCTCAGCTAATTAAAAGGGCAAGAAAAAAGTTTCCTAATTTTCCCGCCAGTTTTCCTTATATTCCTAGGTTAGGGCATTACTTTTTTTGAAGTGAAGGTTAGGGCATTACCAAGTTTCCTAATTTTTTTCACTCCGTTTCAAATTCAAAAAACTTGGCGGGGGCGCGGGATAGCACGCTCCCATACTTATTACTTCTTCTTCTATTTTCTCAGTCCATCCATTCATTTTCTTACTTTCCTAATTTTCCTCCTCCCTTCAAATTCAAAAAAAAAAAAAAAGAGAGGGAAACTTTCTTTCCTCACGTTCCTATTGGCGGCAGATTTTACCGTTCATACGCTCCCATTCTATATAACACACTATTATACTCTTCTTCTCATTCCTCACTTCACATCTCCGCCAATTCTTCCTTTTCTTTTCTAATTTCTGATTTCTCGTTCTTACACACACAATTTGCTTTCGATCATCGCTCCATTCCGTTCGTTAATACATGTGGTAAACCCTCTCTCACTTTTCTCAATACTTACGCTCCCATTATTCTTTCTTCTCATATTTTTTTATGTTTTCTGTTAATTTCTACATTTGGAGGCGTTTCCGTGATATTATTCTTCATGATCCGGAGCTAGATTTGCGAATTGGTATGCCATCTTCTACTTCTCTTTGCTTTTCACGAAATCTGTTCTTCTATTCCATTTTCATCTTTCTGCTATAGGGTTTTATCGCATCATCAAAATCTAATCTCTTCTATAGATTGAATAAAATGTTTCTGAGAAAGAAGAGTTTGCTGTGTTTGTAGGTGAAATCAAGCTGAAGAATTGACCAGTGGAAGGAGGAAGAGGGGCAAATATAGGTTTGTAATTATTGCGTAGTATAGACTTTATACAGTGGGCTTTATCTCTGTTCATGTTCATTCATATTTAAATTGTTCAGATATAAATCTAGATGGCTGCTAGTTGCTCTTATTTATGTATAAGTGTAGATGCTTACCCAATTGATCCACTGGCTAAGCTTTATTGGCTTTACCTTTGCTCGAGTTCATATCTATCATACTTTTTTAAAATATAAATTTGGTTGGTCTATTGCTCATGTTTATCCATATTTTAATTATTTTTTGTGTATAAAATAGCTTCGTCATGATGCAATGATTGATGCAGAATGTTAACTTTTGGAAAACTTGGACATCTTTTTGACAACTTCTTTTCTCTTGATTGTAGCTTTAGTCTATTGTGTACACATTTTAGCTGTTAGAGCTTGTTCGTGAAAAATGACGAGATGAGAGACCACCTGTTCCAGCTATTAGATTCTGGTTTCTTTCCATGAGGGAAATAAAAACATCAGGTTCGTAATGGTTTGGGCGATTTCAATTAATTGTATTAATTGCCTTCATAAAAAGGTGCTATGAGTTCTGTAAGACTTCTATACTTAAAGCTTCTCATATCCTCTTTGCAACAAAAAGTTTGCCATCATGTTTACTCAATTATTTGCAGCTTTGAGGTTTTAGAGAATTTTAATGGGTGCACTCCTTTGTCAATCTGTTTATTTTGATTGGGCAATGCATGCTGGAATTTTAATGATTTTATTCTGTAGTAAGCACCATGTATATATGATAGAGACTGTTTACGAGTTCCCTTAAATTTTTTCCTTATATGGATTTTTGTTTTGAATTCCATATGAGTTGGAATAATGTTCCTTCAGCAATTTGGAGGATCAAATGGGATTGGCTTCTATGCAAGCCAAACTTTTGTTTTGGCAGGTATGAGGATAAAACAGGGAAAATAAACTTGGGCACATCAATATTCTTATTTTCAAGTGAAACTTTTGTATACAACTCCACTGCTATTCTTTTCATTTTATCCAATTCACATTTCGTCGGGTTGCCTATATATGTTTTTTTAATGCCATGTTAAACAGTAATCCTGTCATTTTGGTGCATTGCAAGTATATAGAAAACTCTAATCACTCAAAATTAATCTTATTAGTCTTATTGAACCACAATTGAAAAAAAGGGGAGATTATTTACCATACGGTTGTTAATGGTTTTTCTTTGTGGTACTGATGGTGAGAGAGGTGAAACAGGTTAAGATTACTTTTTTTCTATACTTGCCTATTTCTGAATTGCTAATCCTTTAGATTAGGATTACCTTTTTATTCTTGCCTATTTGAAATCAATTTATGACTGAATTGTTGATGAATTGATTACTGTTGACTTTCATGCTGAGATGCAGATGGATATTTCTGGCCTGTGTTGTCATTGCATTTGATTCTATTATAAACATTTATCTTCATGGTAGTATGATTTTTTGTTTTATTTTTTATTAAGTCACTTTTGTTTGTCTTTTTTGCACTCATTTATCATTTCATTTGGTTCTCTTTCACTATTTGATACAGGCATTGATATTCCCAATTCTTCTTGAGAATCACCCCCTAATCAGAGAATGCTGAAGTAATAAATTTTTTTTTTTGCTGCAAAATTTCCGTGCACTTCTATCATATACACTTTTGGAACTTTTCAGAATGATTCTCCATCTATACTAAACCTGATTTCATAGCTAACTTTTTTTGAACTGAAATTTCATAGCTAATTGAAAACATCATTCATCACCATCTGACAAAAATTCATTTATGTGTTATACTAATGACTTTGCTCATACATAATGCTAAGGTTGGTTTCTTCCAATTTGTGGCTCAAAGCAAGCTAAGTGAATCTGATATAGCCAAGATCAAGTATTGCCATCTCAACCTGAAAACTGAGAGTATCACACCTTCTTCGCTGTTTTTATTTGCCGCTTCTCTTATCTTAGACATTGCTTGTGAAACTAAATGATGGATTTCTTTCTTAACATAAGTGTTTGGGAGTGAATCTGGTTATTGTGAGCTGTAGTAACATCAATGCCACTACACTCAACCCTTCTGCTCTTGCTTTTTCTTACAAATTTTTAATCTAATTCTAATTTGAATTTGGAACTTTACTTGAACATCTATTTGACAACTTCATTTCTCACGGTTGTAACTTTATTCTATTGTACAGTAATTGCAACAAATGGGTCTTTCATTAGGCCTACCATACATACATTTCATTCTATGATCAAATGTCTGCTTCTTGGTATAATTTCTGTCAAATTTGGTTCAGTTTTCTTGCTAGATATATATGACTCTTGCCGTTAAATTTTTCAATTTGAGGGTATTTGATTGGCCACTCCTTACCCAATTCTTGGAGTTTTTGAAGCTTTTATAGCAGACACAAACCAAGTCAAACTCAATCCTGGAGTTGGGGCCTACAGAACTGAAGATCTACAGCCTTATGTCCTGAATGTATTGAAGATGGTTAGTATTCTGTTTTTGACGTATGAGCAATGCACGTCTACCCTTTTTCTTAACATGTCTATTTCACTTATCATATACTTGTTCCCAACTTTACCTCTTTCTAAAAATCCCAGAACACTGCTTCAGATATGACTTTTTTTAAGCAGAGAATCTTATGCTGGAACAAGGAGAAAACGACGAGGTACGTTGCTTCACATTACTGGCCTCTCTTTGTGGTTTGAGTTACGGGGGTATGCAATTTATCTGAGAAATTAGTATTTGGTTGGGGGGGTGACTAGAACATTAAATGGTGATAATGGTTTTGATTCTGGAGATTCATGGCAGTATTGTTCTTTATGCATATGAGGAATGGGCTTCTTGCTTTGTCAAATTCACATTTTCTGCATTTTAATGGCCTTAAATTATGTGTTTCACATTTGTACTTAAAAGTGCTACATTTATTCATATTTTTGTGCAAAATTATGTATTTTAATTGATTCATATGCTAGGATTCCGAATTCCGATTCAACATAAAAGTATCACATTTATCACACATGATGTATTTCCGTTTTTGACCTAAGTGTGCTACAATTTGTTAATAAATGGATCTGATTTTTTATTACTCCATGTCATTCAGATTGAAAGGGCTGCATACACCCATGTTTTTGAACAAGTTCTCGGCATTATATGTCTATTCCATTTTAGGTTGTGAAGCTCTTATATCCATGGTTTTGCTTATTCTTTTGCTTAGATCCTCTGTCACCTACTTGTGATGTGATAACAAACATATATGCCTATCATAAAAGCATTATAAGTACTATGATATAATTATCTTTTATACTTAAATGCTCAATCCTATCCTGTTTTGATGCTCCTTTCATATAAGTTTGTAATTATTGCGTAATATAGAGTCTATACAGTTGGCTTCATCTCTGTTCATGTACATTCATATTTAAAATGTTCAAATATAATTTTATATGGCTGCTAGTTGCTCTTATATATGTATAAGTGTAGATGGTTACCCAATTGATCCACTGGTTAAGCTTTACTGACTTTTCCTTTGATCAAGTTTATATTTATCATAATTTTGAAAATATCTATTTAGATAGTGGTATATTGCTCATGTTTCTTAAAAATTTTGATTATTTGCTGTGTATAAAATGGCTTAGTGATGATGTAGTGATGGTTGATGCAGATAGTTTTATTTTTGGAAATAACTTGTTGGAACTTGAACATCTATTTGACAACTTTTCTCTTGATTGTAGATTTATTCTATTGTGTCACTATGGCAGCAAATGAGTGTAAAATATATTGCTCCCTGTAGTCGTGTATGAGTTTATTGCTATTGAAAATGCACAGAAGCCAAATAAGAAAAGATTGTTAGAGTATTTGAAGATTGATAATGCTCTTTATGCTATGCCTCATGGTTCCAATGATGATTGGCAATGGAATACAGGTTAGTATTGAGATTTCATTTACTTGTCTAAAACTTTTGTACCTTTAATGTGTAGAACTATAGACTAGAACAAATTAGTTTCTTAATCTTTTTTATTATCTTTTCTCCTAATTCTAAGATTAAGTTCTTTGAGAAAATATACACACCGATCATCCCTTTAATTTTTGTAAGTTAAACTAAATTTAAAAATGCCATGTGAAATTGAAATTTAACCTACAAAATAATCACTATGACTGCACATTACTACATTCAAATAATTATTGCAATTGCAACTATACATATAGGGCTTTGTTTTGAAAACTTAATATATAAGACTTGATTATGACATCTCTAAGTCAAGTTGGAACAACCTTTACCTGTTAATCAAGTGTTTGGTGATAACACTATAGTTAAATACTAAAACTTGCAAATCCTTTTCTTTTATTACAATTCAAAAGGGAATATAAATAATATCAAATTGAAAATTCTTGTATAATCCTTGATGAGATCAAATTGAATTATTTGAAAATAATAAGGAATAAAAATAAATATTTTAAAATATTCATATTTATTATTTAATAAAAAACTAATTTGCGTGACTAACAAATTAATATATACTCACATAATAACATGTAACCTATGTTTCATAAAAATATCCAGTCAAAAAAGAACTGGACATGGTGCCATTAATATTGAAAGAGTTTTATACAAAACGAAAAAAAAGGGAGAACAGATGTATGCAGTTGAACACTTGAGCTCTTCATTATTGATTTTTGATACAGTGAAAAGGAAAAAAGGAGTCAAGTACAATTGTTGCCTTCCCTCAGCACTGGGAACCCATTATTGCAAAAGAGTAGGAAGAATAACGAATGATGCGGTGAAGGCCAAAACTTTCAGTGAACAAGCTTCAAGGAGTCAAGGAGAATTTGCCAGGCTCGCAGTATTTCTTCTCCAACTGCTCAATCTTGTTAATCTTAAAGCCCCTTATTCTTATTACCTCAGACTCTGACTCATCTTTGAAGTCCACAGTTTCAAGGACCCACCCCTTGTTTTGCACCGTACCACCAACATTTACCTATTTAGACATATAAACATATTCATTACAACAGCTAAATCCACTAAAAAATTTCATTCACAATAAAGATGATAATTTTCATCATAACTAATAATCAAATTTTCAGCAATAAAAAGTCACTACTGATCTTGTATGGAATTAAATCAATTAAATGTAGAATTGTAATTTCTGCATCATGTCATGATTATGTATGAGGTTCCGTTGAAACTGAATAACAGGACATTCATCATTACAACAGTTGATTGGGGTTTTCTTAATTAAATTAGCATTGCTTAATCTTTTCAGATGATTTTATGGAGGTGGAATTACCAATGATCTTTTCAGTAAAATCTCAAGCAATGAATTAACTTTCCACACATGTTTTTCATTACTTTAGACAGCCTGACTGTCAAATTGTCATGACTCCTCCCAAGCTGCTAATATAAGTCCTAAAACTTTCAAAACGCACAATGATTCAAGTTTGTTCAGACATACCTCGGCATCATCAATAGCATCAACAATTAAAGCCCCATCTAAGGACAGATTCTCAATAAAGATATGTTGACCATTTATGGCCAATGTAGATCCCTGAGATATTGAGGAATTTCCGCTGATTTTGCTCTTGATCTGAGAAAAGATCAAACCCCATTTCGGCTTCCATACAATACGGGGCCAAACTTCAACTTCTTGCCCATTAAAAACCTGCAACACTGGATCTGGCACATTGACACCAGCCTGGCAGAAATAAGAATGCAAAGAGAATTTGTTATGTTGTCTGGAATTGCTTTTTGTGATGGAATCTCAGCAGTGATGTTCACCCGCCAGGCACAGGTTACAAATAAAGTTATTTAAGCAACATTGCAAATAAGAATTGCTACATTTGACCTAACAGTTCTACAAATGTCACATAATCCGCATCTGCAGAGGCTATAAAGTGTGAGCTTTAACATGCACTTTTTTATCCAGAAAACCACAAGCGGTTCAGAGTGAATTTATATAATTTTCCTTCTTAGGGTACTCTAATGAGTTCTTTGGGTTGAAGAGAACAAAGAAAGAAGAAAACCAAATATTGGTCTTAATCAATTTCAATATTAATATCGATATCCAAGGAACACATGGATTTTGTAAGGAAAATATGCTTAGATGGATACAAAGAGTTCCCTAGGTTTAGAAATACACACATACACACAACTGGTCTATAATGAATTTATCTACACTGGTGGAGCATAACATCCTTATACCTTGGAAAAATACAATAATCTTAAAAAATTTATTTGACTATAGTTTGGTTCACCAACAAATACTTTTAAACCTAAAAACTTCTACCATCTCTAAGATATATGACAGACATGAAAGATGTTCAAAAGAAAACCTTTAACCTCTCAATATGAAGAAAAGAGAAACCACGTTCAATAGTAATTAAGATTGAGAAAATATTTTGGAAGAGTTAGGGGTCATACTTTACCTCTAAGTATAAACAATTAAGTAGGAAAGCAACACCAACGCATCATAAAATAGAAGACCTTATGAAAGGAGGAACATATTACCTCTTTAAGGATGAGGCTGTTGGCACGGTAGATGGCCATTTCTCCTGAGGTTGCACTATGGTATGGATTTCCCTTAGGTACCTTCAGTCAAATGAAAATAATATCAGATATGATTACCTTATTGAAAACTTTTTGGTGATTAATGATTTTTCAGTGAAGTTTTACAAACATGTAAAACTTTTCTACCATCCAAACAGTATTTTATATACAGAGTTCCCAACTCAGAGTGAACTATTAATTAATTCTGTGCACTCTATATCCTCAATCAATTGCTATATAATATTAAATATAGAATAAATAACAATGGACTTTTAAGTTTTCATTTATATTATTTTAATAGGAACTTCATGTCTATGAGTTTTAAATGTCATGCACTTCTTAAAGAAAATAGCATAAGGTCAAGCCCTGCAATAGCTGCATTTTTCTGAATCAAGGACAAAATGACATTACTGATAGAAATATTACATCAGTCTTTGCAATAGCTGCATTTAATTTTAACTTCTAAATTGTACCTTAGCAGCATCTTCAGGGTTGTTCTTTACAGGTGCATAAGCGAGCCATGTGTCCATTACCTGCATTAAATACATGAATCCAGTAAGCCAGTACTTACTATGAATGACTACCAAAACATCTGCCGATGCCATCTTTATGTGCTGAAAAATTTACCGTGAACCCAACCCTTGCAGACGGTGGCAATGTTTTTGGATAGTCTTGCATCATACATTCAAGTCGAGTTGATGATTTGAATGATGTCTTGCTGGAATCCTTATACCTGCAGTTGAAAAACATTAAATTGAAGATTATTGTACAATAGGTAAAAAAATTGAAAATGAATCATAATCCAATATAAACTTACAGACTTCAAGCATATTTTTCTTCAATATTAGCCTAACAGAATAGACTGTTTATGAATTTATCCAAACATTTAAAAAAGATGGCATCAAGGCAAATCCTAGTGGACCAAACAAATTGAATACATAATTCAATTCTTTAACAAAATAATTAGAGCATGCTACCATCAAGTATTTCAAAATAATAATAATAAAGCTAAATGAGTATGCGAAGAAATACTTTGGGTTGACAAACTCTGATATGGCACCTCCAGTCTTTGTGAGCTCTTCAATGTAAGAGTCAAGTTCCAAAATTAACTGTTTACATAAAACAAGAAGTTACATTTCAATAAAGCGGTAGGACCATATAATTATAATAACCACAGCAACAACAAAAAGGGCACCAAAATCATAATTAATTTTCTGCTCTTATTTTCCCCCTGGTTTGGTACGTGAGGAAGTTCACAATTCCAAGTTGCATAATATTGTCTTAGGAGTTAGGAGGCAGATCACATTGCACATATCAGTATCATACCAACAGGAATGATAGTTTTAATATCTTAAACCAAATTCAGATTTCATGGTCTAACAGACATATCAAAAGAAACATATGAAAGGTGAAATCAGCCTGATATACAATTGACTTAAATCAGGTGCAGTTAAATGCAAAAGGGAAGTTTGGTCAAAAAAGGAAAAATGGAGCAAAGGGAAATTAGTGGGATTACTTGGTTTATGTTTCCTGGAAAGGGTGAGTAGCCTGTCTCGCAATTGACATCACCATCAGGAAAACCAGTTGCCCTAAGGAGAGGATCTAGCTGATTGTATTCCACATTTATCACCATTTCCCTCCCTGAAAGAAAAATGACATAAGTATGATAATAGTCAGCATTAAAGCTAATGTCATCAGCAAGGTCCACTTGAAAAAACAAAATTGAATAGTCTTGTTCCAGATGCAACTTGCCAATTAAAAACCACACAGAAATAATGTTTTTATATTTCCTCATTCTGTTGATCTGAGAATGTAACAACAATTCTTCCTTGGTCAAAAAAATGAAAATAAACTCCCTGACACCCCTTAAAATATTAGTGAACAAACAATTAAATGTTACCATCAGCATGAGAGAGTTTGGTAATTCCTCCAATAGCTTCTTTTGCTTTTCGAGGCACAGCAAGAGAATTAACATGGTACTGTCTGGATGCACTTACTCCAATTGCAGCTGGAATAGCCTGTACTCTCAAAATGCTAGCCAATTAGTATTAAAATCATATTAATAAGCAAAGTAAGAAATTGTTACTGAATGGAATGTGAAGACAGCAAACCTTGAACAAAAGTCCATTTGTATCTTGGAAAAAGAGAACCCATTTCAAACCAGCATCATGCCTGAAAAATGCAAACGACAATATAATCTTACATAAGAGTGCACTAAAAGACAAAATTACCACATGACTTCATTTTCATACAAATGTGGTAAAGTATCACCAAACATTACTGGTCATACAAAGCAACATTTACACTACCCAAATTTTAATCAAAACACGCTGAAATTACTTAAATAGAAGTGATAAAATTAACTGACGAATCAAGTGATAACATTTTCTAATTTCTTAGACATGTCTCAGTTAATCTAAATGTGGAAGCATAAATGAAAATAAAAACACAAAATGAGGAACCGCCAAAGTATGTGTCATCATACCATACTTTCAGAATACCACTGGAATAAAGAAGTGCGTGAACATCGCCATGGCCATGAGGTTTTGTCTACAAATAAAGAAATCCTCAATCAATCTCACTTTCATTTGAAGATATTATATCTGATGTTTACATAATGCAACACTTCAATCTTACAATCATGATTGTAACCTAGGCAACATTACCTGAATTCTGTATTTGTTTTTTGAATCCACTGCAAGTCTTGCATCATTATCATCTAAGCATGCTACTTTTTCCTGAAATGTAATTTGTTTTAAAACCATTTAACGAAATCATTCTAAAGAAATATTACACTTTCCATTAGATAAGCCATACCTGCTTTAAAAGTGTCACTTGTGTGGGTTGCATACCAAAGTAGGAATTTGATTCCAAAAGCTTCAAGGTGCGCTCATGTGTGTCATCAGATGTCATAATAACTAAAGGAATCTGTACCTGGCTTTCACCTATAGATTGAAAAGAAAAGCATCACTACAAAGGAGTATTAAATGCAATAATTGAAGCTAATAACCATGCGATAGCACAGGGCAACAAATGGTCACACCTTTTCTCATAAAATTCTAACAATAACAGAAGATATATGACTCTACAACTCTGTTTCCTGATGAAAGAAAGGACAAACCTTGTGAAAGTTTATGGCTGGCTTCTTGAAGAGCCAATATAGATTCAATGTAATGCTGTAAAAAACATGTTCCTGACGTGGTTTCAATGGGAAGAGCAACCTGCAAGATGGATAGGCAATGATTGAGAATCAGAAATAGTCCCAAGCAATAAATAGTGAACTTAGCTTCATCTTTGCATAAAACGTGCATGGCAAAGGTTTTTTGTGAGAGCAAGTTTTTTGGTTAACAATATATCAAAAAATTTGATTACTGATTGGACACAATAGCATCATAAGATCCAAGTACCCAACCCGACTTAGCAGCATAAAGCTTTGTTGTTGTTGTATATGGCAAAGCGTTATTAGAAGATAGAAGGAACCATAAAAGATAATACTTAAATGACCAGAGAATATTATATAGAATTGAAACTTGAGACTGAGTTCATTAGGTATGCTCACATTACTTAGGTGTCATTACTCCTTACATAGAGCTAGAATACATACCTTAATTCCATTGTATCCAAGACGCTCCCCAAGGCCACCTGCCACAAGAACAAATGCAGCTCTCCTGGCTTCCTTCACTCCCGTTTCCTCAAAATTGATGAAGTTATCATCAGCAAACGTCAATGTCTCACCAGTTGGAACCTATAAAATCATTACCAAACAACCTTTCATAGTCAGCGACAGACTCTATGTTCATTCCACGAATTCCAATTTTGTAAGTATGGCATGTTGACAATATGAAAACGAAATATCTTCCACAGAACTAAATTTTCTCCTACTTGAACCTTGTTTCACTACATTGTAAGGAATCAGCTCCTTGGGCCCTATTGCTTATAACAAGATTTTAAAAAGAAAATAAAAATGGATATAATAACTTAATCTCCTCACTGGCTGAAAAAATAACGTAAGGCCAATCAGCACTTGTTTAGTAGCAGTAGATCAAACTATTAGAACGTCATGCAATGCAACAAACACATCATATAAACACTCACAGAGGGGGTGAAGCCATCGTATGGATTCTTTCCAGCTTTTGAATCAGCCAAAAGCTTTCTAGCATTTTCAATATATGATGCCAGACCACCGGGATAACTTGAATTCAATAGTGCCACCTACACAATAAAATAAAAAACGTAACTTAAGGACTTCATAAAAATGCCCATAAATGAGTTCTAGCATATTATGAAGTGTGAATTCGACCCGAATTAAATCATACAAAGTCACAATTGTTTTTACCTGCTCAAAAAATGCTTTCTTTTGGTCGTCATCGGTGCCAGGCTCAGCCCAATGTTCAAAAAGATGACTTTGTCCCTTCTCCACCAACATCTTAGCGAGCTCAACCTAATTTCACCACCCCAAAAAAATAATCAATGGAGTACTATCATAAAAGAATAAAATAAATAAAACCAAAAATCAAAACAAATCGAAGGCATGCATGGTACATGTTGTGGGGAGAGAAGATGGAGATTGTTGTGGAGGTTTGGGAGGGAGGAAGCGAAATGGGCATTGATGGCGAGGCGGGAGAGGTTGTCGGTGGTGGGATTGAGAGAGGAAGCCATTGAAGAGAACAAGGAATTGACAAAATTCATGGTATGGTGATGATTAAGGTGAATTATTGAATTGGGAATTGGGAAAAAGGTAAAGGTAGGTCACAAAAATCGTTATGTCTCTTCTTTTTTTAAATAGTAGTAACCATTTACTGTTTACGTGATGATTTAACAACAGAAGTACCCAATCCACCAGAATACAAACAAAATCGTCTGGTTCCACCTAAATATGATGATATGGATTGAATTGATGTTTTGGTTGAATAATACTCCATTAAAATGAAGATTTTCTAAAGAATGTAATTGAAATGAAAATTTTCGTTTAGAAATATATGTAAATTTTCTTATGTATTCATGCATATAATCTCATAATAGATTCTAGGGAAAAGGATAGAAAGGATTTTTGAAATAGAAAAATGACCATTTGGTCTTAGTAATTTCATAAAAAGACCATTTAGTGCAATTGTTTAAGTGTCCAAAAGCAAATTTAAAGTAAAAGTCAAAAACACCCTGAGATGTTTTTTTTTTATATTTGAGAGGCTAATAACCACTAACCACCACCCAGCCAGAGCTCCACCACCGGCCATTGACAATGCTAACCGTCGGAACTCCAATGTTGGTATTTCGTTATAACATGTCGATAATCTTTATTAAAAGTTGGTCAATCATTATCCTAATCTGATAATTTTTTACACAATTCATGAACAAATAAATTAAATTGTTAATTAGATAAAACATGTTGGTAAGGGCAATTATTACCACCTTTGGATAAGGGATTACCGACATATTTAACCAATTACCAACATTAAAGTTCCCATGGTCAGAGACGTTAGTGGCCTACAGCGGAGCTCCGGTGGTGGCGGCGGCCAATGGTTGCTAGTTGCTCTATTATTAAAAAATAATCAACGGGCAATTTTGTCTTTTCCTATAAATTTGTTAACGGACATTTCAGGCAATTTTCTTACTTAGTCGTTTTTAAATTATTCACCGATTCATCCTTTTTATAATTTTAGGCTTCCAGAGTTTTTTTCTTTTTTGTCTTTTTTGGTTGCAAGGGTGGCAATAGTTTTACTTTTCATAGCAGTAATGGTTTTTTTTAATGAGGAGCAATGGTTCTACTTAGCATTATTACAAGTATCATTCTTCTTAATCAACTCTTTTCATTTTCCAATGGGAATTTGAACCTTGGTTGGTCACATTATTGAGGAACATATCCCTCCGCTAGACCCAACCCTGCCAAAAATTATTAGGGGATAGGAGTTGATATGTTGCACAAACAAGTAAACAGCACTTCCCCTTAGCGAGCAGGGTTTTTGGATGAAAATATTATAAGTTTATAACTCGATTGAAACAAAAACAAACAAAAAAAGGCGAATGAAACATTGAGGCTACAGAAATATAAGAACTGCTCATATTGGAGCAATTCATCTATATAAACATTTGTTGCTGTACAATGTACACACACCTACAATACAAATGCCTGGTGGAGAGCATTAAAAATCAACCAGGCATATAAATTAAGAAAACAAAAAAAATTACTTTCACAAATGGCCCCCGTCCACTAGTCAGACAGGACATGCCTGCGCCCTAAAATCTTTTTTCATTATCAGAACGGGTTTAATAAGTTCATCATCATCATCCGACATTATATCTACAGGTTCACTATCACACAATGTTGAATGCTCACTTGCTTGTCCTGTCAGTTCTGCAACCTCTTCATCGTCGACGACGACATCGAGACTAATGTAATCAGTAAGCTCTCCTTCAAGGTCATCCTCATTCTGTTCCCCTTGCCTTGGAGCTGCAACCATTGTGCCAGGTTCAGAAACATCAATCCCTGACAAACCAAAGTATCTCCTTTTACCGTTCCTCTCATCGATGGATCTCTTCCTTTTCTTTTCTTTGCCTTGTTTTTTTGGGTGATGAAGTTTGCATTTGGTCCCCTGGGTACAGATTCCTGTTGCTTCAAAAGTAGGACAAACGTAGGTGTGCTTCTTCCGGCACTGTGAGATCACATAAATAACACAATTTTAACGCAAGTTCACTTGTTCAGAAACCATCTATTATAAATTACAGGCACGAGATAAATCGTCCATATGAATTTCATTCCTTAGGTTCCGCACTCAACTCAGCTGAAATTCAGTTGGACCAGAAACAACTAATATATGACTATCATATCGCCAAACTGGAATTACAAAATCTGTATCCATAAATATGCCAAAGAGAATGATATTCCTGGCTTCAATGAAAATAGAGGATGTTTAACACTCAAATGATCCACTAATTTTACTGAAATTTAACAAGATAACTTAATACCTCATTGCCGTCGGCACAATATCCCCGGAGAAATCCTTCACAAACAGATGCTTTAGGGTTCACATTGACATGTCTATATGGACAATTTCGGTTTGTGCATAAACCTGCCATAAGACTTGTCAGTATAGTTACTTCACACTAATCACTCAAAAGAAAAACTTTCTTACCTTGCAAATAATATGAGCAATCAGACATTCTCTCCGGAATAATCTGCAAGAAAAACAAAACAAAGCAAACAAAAAATTAAATATCAACTCTTGGCAGACAGGTCAGTAAATGCAGCAGACCACATTGAGTCCCTTAGACTTGATTATACGACAAAACCTTATGAGTCAATTTGCAGTTGGGGGTGGAACATAAACCATTCAGAAACTTAGTACAGACAGCAATTTTTGAGGGATCATGAATATAGGGACACTTCCTGTCATCCTTGTTACATTTCCCAAACCTAGTAAAAAACTGACAATACTTCTTCTTTCGAGCCAACCGTTGCCTAGCTGTATGTAAACTCCATCTAATTTTTTCATTGGCCAATATACGAATTCGTTTCTTTGGGTCTCTGACAAGCTGATGGCCGTTGCCAATTCGAACATATCTGTGAATGTTGAAAGTTATCGTTTATACACATGAGTGAAACAGTAAAGGGCTCCTACCAACTGATTAAAATCAATAAAGATATTAAAATAAATATAATAAGGCACATACTCATCATTTCCAATTACTAATCTCCTTGGAATGTATGAACTTTTCACATGCAAACCTGAAGGGAGAGAAGCAGAGGGCGGTGACTCATCATCTACAAAGAGCATTATGTTTTATTAGTACCGCCACAAATTTCTTTTCTTCTAACACCAAGAAAAAACATTGACTTCCTTCTAAGGAAAAATAGACCCAAAAATTACCAACTTAATATACGAGAGAACAGATCAAAGATTTATCGTCTAATATAAACAAGTGTGACTCCAGATCACACTTGACAAGGGCACATCTTAGAATTACTTAAATTGTGTATCCCAAGAAAATGTATTTGTTTAGGTAATCATGACACAACAAGAAAAGTAGAAAATATAAGAGGTGAAGAGCATGATACATCCAATAAATAAACCAAGGTGTTGGTAGAGACTTGGTGCTATGAGATGCCAAGTCCCACATTGACTAGAATGGGATATTGATAAGTATCTAAGTGGGACAAGAAACCCTACCCCAAAAACTAGTTCTGTAGGTGGGAGAGCCAACCCACTTAAATACCCCATTATACTAATATCCCACACTATCAACTTTCCGCAAGGTATAGTTGCATACCCAAAATCCTTTGAAGTGTCTTCCCTGAAGAGTCCATTTTGTAACGAACTGCACCAATACGAAATATACGTTCTCCTAATTGAACCACCACTCATAAAGTCAGAGTAACACAAAATGAAGAGAACGCTATCTTAAAAAAGGATAACACTCATAACATGCATCACAGCAAACATGGAATTCTTATGGAAACAATGATTTCCCTACTCTTAGCCCGAGAACTACTACAAGCAACATCTGTTTGTTCCCTCTTTCTCTTCTCTACGGCAGCAACTGCAAGTGTGGCTTCCTGTAATAAAATAATTATAGATAGAAAAATCTATTTCACTTGGAAAAACCATAGCTAAATTACAAGGTGAAATTCAATGGGGGGAAACCCCAACATATCAAGCGTATCAAAAGCTAAACTAACCTCATTAGCTTTCTTTGAAGACTTCTCAATTGATTTTGACCATTTTAGACTATATCCACCAATGCCTAACACCTTGGATTTTCGAAGGGAAAATCCATGGGTTGACCTAGTATAAACAGTATCCCTCTTTCTCAACATAACCAATTTCTTGCTGAAATAAAAAGGAGTAATTGACCGTTGCAATTGATTATTGCTGAGGCAAATAATGAAGCACACCAAAGAAATAAATAAAATCAGTAAATTCTAAGGAAGAAACACCATCATGTACCCGATTGCAGATAATGAATTAGTATTAGAGCTCAAAGCAGGACTATGAATGAAACTCCTTAAATATGTCGCTCTTTTCCACGGAAACAAGTGCGGCACAACCTTCTGATGAAGCCGAGAGTCATTGTCCTTTTTGGACGAACTTGCACCGCAAAGTGTCCATACTAATGAGGCTCTCAAAGGTTTGCATGGCCTTCCAACACCTGCATATGAAATATCAAGTTAATTGTTAATGGTGGCTGAGAATCATAGAAAACATTGGCAGATGACCCCATGTGAGTTCAAACAGGCACAAAATTAAGGAAGAAGAGGAAAAGAAAAAAGAAAAAGAAATATGAAAATTACTGAGGGTCAAAACCCATAGAGAACTGAAAAGCTGATATTTGAAAAAACGAGGAATCATAATATGAAGAGACAATCTAATACCAGAAAACATGAAGCCTAAGATATACCTAGCATGGGTGTATTATCAACAACCACACGGCCCAGGACCAAATAATCTACTAATGGATCTGAGCTATAAACCACATAATTTTCCAGTTATAGTTATTACATCCAGGAGCACAAGTAGCATTTTTTGGTAAAAATACAGAATATTAAATTCAAGTTACATACCCAATACTGGTATTACATGGGCACTGAGATCAATAGATTTAGCAACTTGATGAGTTATTTATACATACCTTTCAGTAACCGCCTCTTGCCAAAACTTTTGTTGCAACTAGCCTTACAGGCCCTGTGCCCATCAGAGTTTACAGTGGGCATTGCAACTGTCTGGTTGATTGGACTTTCAAAAGTAGTCCTAACTAGCTGATTTTTGCGCCTCTTGAAGTACCCATCAGAAGAGGCCGATCGGGCATAGTCATCAATACAGACAGAAAGTTCACAAGAAGTTGGGGCTGCAACCAACTGATTTGATTTGCGCTTTACATAGACAATTTTCTTCAAATTCAGAGATGCATTCTCATCATGTGCTTCAACTTGACTTTCCACATTGTTTAATGGAACAGTTAGATTTTCAACAGTTTCATCCAAGTTCAGTGCATCATCAGCAGAGTTTGGAGTACCACAAGGCTCTGTAATGTTTCTGGGTTCAGGTTCAGCTGCACTGTCACGGGAATGACGTGGCTCTGTAATGTTTCTGGGTTCAGGTTCAGCTGCACTGTCACGGGAATGACGTTCTATTAACGAGGAAACATTATTCTCCTCGCATGCTGTTGCCATGTGGTCAGGTAATTTAGTGTCAAGCGGAGGTGTTCTTTGCCTCTCCAGAGGAGCTGATGTAAATCCAGTTTTCAAGAGATTGGAGTGATTCGAGACTTCAACCATATTTTCAGCTCCAGTGCTCTTTTGAAATTCATCAAACCGTGAAGGGGACTGATTAGCAGAGCGTTGTGGTGAAGCAGAGACAGAAGTATGTTTCCTTACAATACTGTTGTTACCTTTACGAATGTAAGAAGTATTTTGAAAGTTCGCATTCTTTTCAGAAATTGACCTTTTGGGAGGCACAGATCCTGACAAAGTATTGTTTCCTGGTGAAGAACCAGAATTTTTACCTGTACGATGCCATGTTCGAAGTTTTGAAACCGGGGTCGAATAAGCAGATGTATTTGACTTGGGAAAATTTAAGTAGGATCGACTTTGGAAAGTGGTAGGGATGGTAGAGCCCGAGTGGTTTTTGCCAATATTTGACTCTGAACAAGAAGAATTCAGTCCTTTAGTCATAACTTTGGAATCAACTTGCAAAGGTTGAGGCATTATCTTCCCAGTGACCAAGTTATCATGTCCGATTGCAGGATTTGATTTTTTATTCCTTGTCGTGTTATCATGAGAATATAATGTAAAAGCACATAAGTCACAATCCTGTTCAACCTTGGATCTGCTATCCACATTATCTTCATCCCCCTGGGTGCTTTCACTTTGGATTGCTTCACAATCTGAAGTCCTACTATCAAATAAGTTTGGCATGGTACCTGGAGAAAGCATATCAGATGCTGTGCTGCAGTCACTTGTTACAGCATCTGTATCAGCTGGGCAGGACAGAGATTGATGCTCAAGAGGTAAATCATCCTTTGTTTGTGGACCATTGGATCCCAGATCAGCACTTGGAGATCTTTCTATGAATTCTCTGGACTCACATTTTTCAACATCCTGAATATCATCAATCTTCTCTCTCTCAGCATTTTCACAAACCAGAATGTCCTTCTCAATATTGTTTATTGGCACAACCGGAAGATATTTTTCGATCTGCTCGTTTTCTAACACCCGGAACTGACCAGTTGGAATAGCTGTATTTGCATCTACAGACTCAACAGATCCTCCAAACAAACTATCGCTATGCAATTTAGCACTATTCTCATGATAAGCCAGAGATAAAGAATCAGAAGGTTCAACCATGTTTGAAAATGCGACCTCTTTCTGGTGTGTTTTTTTGTCACTACTACTAGTAGGAGCTTCTGCACAAGATGTGGCGACTACAATTGCATCACAAAGTTCAGCTTGCAATAAAGGGACATTCATGTGACTAGCAGTACCTTCATTTATCTCAGACAGTGATGAAGACCTCTTTGCACTGTTACTAACACTATTTCTAAGGTGAATTTCAGTCTCTAATACCTCCTCCACTTCCCCATGTAAAACAGCAATCCCACCTGTGCTGGATGGTAAGCAAAAATCTGAGCTTTGAACATATGAATTTAATACTTCTGACACACTTGAGTCACTCGACGGACTTAAATTTGTATGTGCATTTGCAAGGCTGACTAAATGCATGGGGTCCGAAGATATGCCAACAATATCTGAATTTGGAAATTTTAAATGTGTCTCGACTTTTCTTTTTTTAGACATATTTGTATCTCCTTCAGCAAACCTAACCAAACAATTAGCATTTGGACAACGTTCTGAGGTACAATTCTCAGGAGATGCAGTAACATCCATAGGGGATGCCACCTTTAAAGAATCACTAAAAATAACACTATGGGGAACCATGATATTCTCTTCTAAATTAGTGGCGCTGTCATCAGAAACATGCATGGGTACTCTCAAATGTTTTTGGCATTCTTGAACATCTGAAATCCTAGTTTCCACAGAACTTGAAAGACTATCCATTCCACCACTTGGCACAGGCAAACAACTCTCACGGTCTTCTTCCAAATTAACACTTTCAGATAATCCAAGGGCTTCACTATTATGATCTAACTTTCCATCATTTCCAAAGTCAGAAACTGCAAAGCTCTTTTGTGCATTACCAGTAAGATTATTAGAACTTAAGAAAGAAAGGCTGACATTAGCAGAATTACATGTGTTTATAGCATCTGTGTTACTGACACTCTCCACCAATGCTGACAGGCTGCTGTTCATGTCATCTTCTACCTGAAACTGATTATCTAAATATTTTACATCTGGATACTGTTGAGGTAACAAGGGCACTTCATTCTGACAAAGTTCCATATTAACATCATCCCTGTTACTAATATCAGAAAAGGCAATTCCATTAGGTGACTTAGCCTTAGCAGAGTTATCAGTATTTGGACCACTATGCATGCCATGGACAAAATCATCTACATTTGGACAATCAGAAGCATTCTTTTCATCTTTAATATTAAGATTAACCAATGAAGAACTCGAAACGTTTTCACTCCTTTCAATTCTATCAAGCAAAGATATATCTTCCTTTCTATTATCAGGCAGCAGATGTCCTTCCGACATCAAATTATCTGGCAGTGACGTCTTGTTATCGGCACTGATTTTCTCCTTCAAAGAAGTTTTGTTGGATCCAGAGGCAGATGAAGGACCAACACTACCAGCTTTCACAGTTCCCTTAGACATATTTGATGACATGGAACTTGAGGCATTTGACTTGGGATTTGAAACAACTTTCTTCACCACTTTCTTCACAATTTTTTTCTTCTTGGCAACCTTTGCAGATGTTTTAACAGGGCGAGAGACAATACTCTTGAGGGTTTGAGCCCCCACTTTTTTTACATGATGATTAGCAGTTACACTAGCACTAGGCTGGGAATGACTATCAGAGACCTTCTTCTGCAAGTTAAGTTCCTTGCTGGAACTAGGGAGGCGATTCACCTTGCAAGGTGAGCCAGCTAAGTTTGCAGCAGCCATAGATGGTTTGGCGGATTTTAGATCATGAGAATGATTATCAGAGACCAAACCATTTTTCCCCTTTTCAGCAGGAGCAGAATCTGTATCCAAAACAGAGGTAATATCTACATCAGAAACTGCAGAACCTGACGGTCCCACAATGGCCTTAGCCACCAGGGAATTTGATTTAAAAGATATATCAAGCTCAACAGGACTCTTCTTTCTCTCCTCTGCTCTTACCCCAAAACCCGAATATTCAGAATGATCTTTACCCCTAAAGGAATTAGAATTTGAGTCATCAACCTCACGGTTCTTGTGATTTGGTTTTGCCATTTGAATCCTAAGAAGCGCGCTCTTTTTCTGTATTTGTTTCTTCGGAGCACGACTAAACTCATGACCAGATTCCCTGTTCCCTCTATTACTATATCTACCCGATTCCGAACCATAATACATCCCAGACGCCACCCGAACACCATCACCACCGTTCTCACTATTTCCCAATTCAAATGCTGAACTATGAGGGTGGTGCCCCTTCCTATCATTTACCCACCTCTTGCTATCACCAGGCCCATCTCTCCTACCACCCCTAGACATCTCACTGTCCCTTTCCACACCAAAATGCACATAATCCCTATTCTTCGAATCAACATCCCTCGAAACCGCACTCGGACCAGCCATAACTCCAAAATCTCCAGAAAATCCATCATGATTCGATCCAAAATCCCTATGGCGATGATAGCCATCATCACCTCTACCCCAAGCAAAATCTTCCCTACCACTAACTTCATGCCCATCAATATGATCAACCCTTCCCCTCAAATTTCCATCCGAACTAAACCTAACTTTCTCAATCGGCGGATACGGCGGCGGCGGCGGCTCAATTTTATGATTAACATGCAACTCACGGTCAAAGTCAACGCTAGGGTAGGGCCTAGACGGCCGATTATTATTATTATTATTATTATTATTATTATTATTATTATTACTATTATTACTATCAGACGAAACCCTAGGCGGAGGATTCCAACCAGAAATTCGGTTATCAGTATTACGATAATCAAAATCAGGAGAATCAACAATCATGCGGTTATTAGAAAGCCTATGTGAGTGAGAGAAGTCATGTAGGGAGCGATCTTCTTCAATTGGACGATGAGAGTAGTTGAATTGAGATTGATGAGGCGGCGGATTCTTGTTGTACGACGGATGAGGATGTGGCGGTGGCGGCGGCGGAGGGAGGAAGCGGGGGTCGTCGGGGAATGGAGGATGGCGAGGGTGGCTGTGATTGTGGTGATGGTTGGGAAAAGGAGCGTACCTTGGAGGAGGGTGGTGGTGGTGGTGGTGGTGGTGTTGGTTGTGGAAGTGAGAAGGATGATCCATGGAGAATTGTTGAGATCTGGGGTTGATGAGATGAGATGAGATGAGATGAGATGAGATGAGATGAGATGAGCCTTGTAGTTGTTGTTGTTGATGGGAATGTGGGGAAGGATGAGGGATGCAAGCTGCAAGATGCAAGATGCAAGATGCAAGTGAAGTACGTAGTTTGTTTTGATGCCGAAGTTGCACTTTCACTTGGGT
This sequence comes from Mimosa pudica, assembly GCA_029929735.1. Classification (NCBI taxonomy): domain Eukaryota; kingdom Viridiplantae; phylum Streptophyta; class Magnoliopsida; order Fabales; family Fabaceae; genus Mimosa; species Mimosa pudica. Next base: position 1,871,759 of record JAKELP010000007.1, read on the forward strand.
CCAGTCTTCATCTTTATTGTTATTCAGTTTTTTAAAAAATCTTTATTGTTTTTAATAAATATCTATTTTTCTTTTTTATACAGAATATCCTTTTTCCTAAATATAACTTTGAAATTTATTTTGCTTTTAAATTTAAGTAATTTTTTAATTTTTGGCAACTTCTTTATAGATAAAGCTAATAATGTTTATATATAATAAACGAGTAGGAGTTTGAAAATGAGAATAGAGTTATATGTTTAGGGTAAATTAGTAATATCATATATTAGTGATTAACTTAATTAGTACCCTTAATTTAAAAAAATTTGGAAAAACAATCTTATATTTAGGAACGATAGGAGAGTAGTGTTTATTTCATTCTATGGTACTCTTCTTTCCAATTCAATTTGATTAAATGAGACCATAGATTTGTATATGTGTGAGATTTTTTTGGGTTTTATTTCCATGGTACTCTTCTTGTCTCCTCTTAATTAAACTATGACATTGAGATGGTGTGTGTGGGATTTAAAAAATAATCAACAATAGTAGTAGGAGCCGCTTGGAGCTCTTCATGAGTCATTTTAATCTTGGAATGTGAGAATTTTGAATAACATTCAACTTGTCTACTCTGCTTTCAAAATCTCTCTGAAAGTTGATCATTTTCATCCACTCCACAACTTAAACACACTTCAATAGGTTTGTTCGTAGATAGTTGTCATTTCAATTACTCATCTATTAAATTTAATTCCAAAACAATTATTTCAACCTACACAACTTAAACACACTTCAATAGGTTTGTTCGTAGATGGTTGTCATTTCAATTACTCATCTATTAAATTTAATTCCAAAACAATTATTTCAACATACTGTATTAACTATTAAGCATATCAAAATGATCAAGACTTTCCTTTGATGTTTTTCCTCTTCTCTTGCTCTAGGAATTCCCACAGCGAGATTTGACGCGAATACAATAGCCTTAAACATGCACGTCATTCAGACATGCACTCATTCTAACTAATCAAACTTGTATTTCTTTTCTTCATTTTATCTACATATTTTATATTTGCATATGCATATCAGCATATTGTCTTTTTTAGGTAATAAAAATTACTAACATTGACCAAAGTGGCAAAACGGTGCCAACTTTTTAAATTATTAGGTTTTATTCCATAGATAATGGTGTGAGATTGAATAATTGGATTCCCTTTAATTTAGGGATAATTAATAAATAATGCAAGAAATTGAGCAAAGCGATGGACAGATGGCAAAAATGACAGTGTCATTTTTTATTTTTTTGATCAGAAACAGTGTCATGTTATCAATCAAGGTAATGGCATGTCTTGTGCGTGTGTGTCTACATATTGATTTCATTGCAGTCAACTATTAAATATCGGTGTACATGTTATCAATTAAGGTAATGGCATATTTGTGCATGTGTGTCTACATATTGATTTCATTGAGGTCAACTATTAATATCGGTGTACATTTGTTCTTGGAGGGAAATTTTTAGTATCTTTAGTAGTTTATTATCAATTGAGGAAATCCTTTTTTATTTGCTTTTATTATTTACAATCGATTATCCATCAGTCATTTATATGCATAATTTAATTTGAGTTGGTTTATGTAATTTCTTAAAGCATTGATTTGATACTTCACAAAAAAACATTTATTTGATTCACCTATAATTGGGATTGATTAAATGAGATTAATGGTAGAAAACGAAAATTTTATTATTTTCATTAGTGTTAATGAAATGCATTATTTGATTTTCTTACAGTCAAACGATAATTAATGAACAAACGGATTATTGGTATTCTTAATTTTCATTATTGTTATTGATTGATATATTGGATGAAATATGGAGTGACAACAAAAGAAAATCAATTTCTCTACACAAAAAACAAAGAGAAATCAATGAAAATAAAATTGGAAATTAGAGAGATAACACAAAATTAATTGACGTAGATAATGTCTTAGTAGTTTATAATGAATTGATGTAATAAAAAAGTTTATAATGAATTGAATATTGATTAATTGATGATTCTCTAAAGTAAAGTTAATGCTACCCGGGCAATGCCAGGGGTTTTACCATCTAGTTTTGATAAAAGACAACAAAAACAAACTAAGGTAATTATTGTAATAATGGTAAAAATGTATGAATATATAATCAGAATTTTTTTACTGAAAGAAATAATCATAAATTCAAAATCAATGTTTTCTTTAATAAAAATTTCGGAAACTAATGATGTCGTCTTAAGTTATTTTTTTTACCATGAGTCATAATAAGTAATTAATTGCAATTGCATTGACAATGAATATTTTCCATAGTGCAGAATAGGGACATATTTTTTGAACTTAATTAACTTTCTAATTATAATTGAGAAATTGAACCTATTTTCATGGTTAATATTAATGACATTGAAATTCCATATATTGAGCCCACAATTCATTTTTTTTGATACATCGGAAAAATATTGAGCCCACAATTCAAGCAAAAGTTGTATTGTACATATTGAATTTTAAATCAATCATAAATGTGAATTAATGTTCCATTATTTTTCTTCTTCTTTTTCATCATTTATTTTAAACAATGGGAAAGAAAAATAAATTGTCAGAAACTAGAATAAAACAAAAAAATGTAAGGCATCTAATTTATTGTCATGTCAGCCAAAAGCCTATCGCCCTATCCCATTACATTTTATATGATATTGATTGATTAATTTTAGATTAATCATCTTATTAGTTGGTAATGATATTCAGAATTTTAAGAGGTACCAAGGGCGGGTTCAAAAAATTTATCATTGTTTTGCTAGACTGACTTGATTGTATAAAGAATGGGCTTACAACTACTAAATTTTTTCAGATAAAAAAAAACTATTAAATTCTTGATGATAATGTTGAATAGATTTTATTATATGTACATGTGCCTTTTCTACGTTATGTCACAAGATGGGCAAGAAATCAATTACTTACTTTTCTGGTGTGACTTCTCATGTATGAATAAGCATCTCTAGTTAAAATAGTTAAGTTAGAATTTTCCGTTAAAATGTTTAGATTAAAATATTTGAGTGTAAATATTCTTATATTTTTAAAATTTATCATTTTTTGTCCAATTTCATTATAAAATAATCATTTAAAATGGTTTAAGTTAGAATTTTCCGTTAAGTTAAACTAACGGTGTTAACAAAAAAAAGAACTAAAAGTGTACTTTCCAAACATAAAGGATTAAATTGAAACTTGATGCAAACATAAGGGACCAAAAATATACTTTAGCATAAATACAAAATTTATCATACTTTAGCATAAATTTTATACTTTAGCATAAAAACAAAATTTATCCGCATATTTTACATTCTCATATCATGGGTAAAGAAAATCTCTTCTCATGTCTCTTATCTATTCTCAATTTTCTTATCTCTCTTATTCTTCTCAATAAGTAGAAGAAACTTGTGGGAGACTTGTTCATAAACCTTGTTCGCTCGTGTCTTCCGTGTCAATCACTCTCTTTAAAGTAAAAAAAAATCACTATCTCTCACTCACACACATAGCTCGACCCTCTTCCTCTCTGAGGGAGAAGTTTCCTGTCTCTGTAATCCGTAGTCTATGTACTTCTTCTTCCTCTTCGATATAGCCGACAAGCGCTTTCTTGCCAAGTTTGACGTTTCCCCTCTCTCCAACCATGAACAGGAAGACGCTAGAAACAATGTGAATCAATTTTAACCAGAATTGTAACTTCTACGTCAAAATTGCATTTGAAATTATGTCAGGGGGAGATTTACACCATACTTCCGCGGTGGATATGCATATTAACGTTATTTTATATACATCTGATAACATATTCAGCGTAATAATATACATAACTACATAACTCTGATACCATTTTTATTCCGATAAAAAAATCATAAAATATAATAATATTAGTCAAAATTAAATAAATTTTACTAAAATTTATCTTTCATAGAAATCATTTTTTGTTTTTTATGATAAAAAAATAGATCAACCTCTTCTCTTCTAAACATCCTCAAACAGTGGCTAATCTTTTAATTTCTCAATACATGATTACTTTAGATAGGATCTTACACAAAGGTTATCTTTTGGCACATTCTCTTCACCCTCAATATTCAATAGGAAGGTGCAAGGAATAGTCAATAATAAATAGTAAGTTTTAAATAAATGTATTGGAAATTATTAATTATTAAATTATTAATAACAAATCATGTAATATAACTCAAGTTCTTTGGGAATTCAATTAAATTTGATGATTGTTTGGGATTTGATTATGATATTTCTCATATGAGGATTTAATTTTGATTTTCCCTTTAGTATAATGCTAGTGCTTTATATTTATATGGTGTATCATTTAGATCCTAATAAAGTTTAAAAATGTACTTAATTTTTTTTTTTTGCTAAAGCCATTAGTTTTACTTAAATACGCTTTAATAAATTTAAATGGAAGTTATGTGTTTAAATGTTGAAATTCTATCATTAAAGTTTAATTTTTATTACAATCATTTTTATATGTGTGTGTATTATAAATTAGCTATTTTTATTCACAATGAATTATAAATCACTCCTAAAAGTTGTTGAGTCTAACATTTTTCGTATGTAAAATTACCAAATTCAGCCAAATAAAAAAACTTAAGTGAATTTTTTTATCAGAAACTTAAGTTCATTTTAAAACTTATAAGGAATGAAATGATTGACAAATTTTGACATTTGTCATCAGTAAATAAATATTATGTTAAGTCATTTTCTTTTGTCTGTCAATAACAAAAAATAGGAGATACTTAAGTACATATCTGATTTTTTGATAATCAAACATTACTTGTGTTTAATATTGCTTGCAGCCTTATCAATCAAACTCCCTTATGTTGAGATGTATAGGCTAGTTGTGAGTTGATTTATTTTAATTGTATTTCCTAGTATTTGATTGTGTAGGCTAGTAAGTTGATTTATTTTAGACCCCAAAACAATGTGTTCATTTCTTGACATCCTAAACAAAAGACACGAGCACACAAAATTGCTTGTAGTCTTATTCATCAGAATATATGGTATGGTACAACTATTTAATCTTTTAGCCGTTTGCATTCACAACTATATATGATGCATATTATATCAAAACAGATGCAATTTCCAGTAGATTACAACAGAAAAGGAAAATAGCCCACAATTTATAGACCAACTTTCCTGACTAATCAAGGGAAAGGAGGAGGGCACACTAACAACCTCCCATCCTAAACCCATTCATGAAATCCTCATTATTGAGGATGCAAAAGGCAAATATACAAGAGGCAAGTAAATTTTATGTGCACTTCCATCAGTTGAGAGGACACATTATTCCTTCTGGCAATTTACCAGTTATTTTTGTCAATCAAAGCTTGATGAGCGGCTCCACCTGCCTTTCAAGTAGTCCTCTAACGACACATTTTGCTCAATACTGCACATGGAAAGTGAGTCATCCTCCACATCAAGTAGTGCTAGGTTGAGATGTGACTGTAAATTAGAAGGTGGACAAGCTTCATCATTTTGCTTTTCTATTGCCTTAGAAGCGTTAACTTCCAACTTTGCCCACTTAATTACATCACCATCACCTTGAAGAAGCTTTGTAACCTACAACCCAATAATATATATTTATATATAAATATTAATTTTTAATGCACCGACAACGAGTCAGAATATCACACAGCATTCAAACAAGAGAATAAAGACAAGGGATCACTTACAAGGCTCATTTGAGGCCTAGCTCTCGGAGCACGTCTAATGCAAAGTGAGGCTGCCAAGATCATCCTCTCCATTTGGTCCTGATCATAGTTATTTTTCAGACTAGGATCTAATAATTGTGCAGCTTTTCCACTATTCAGAACTGGACTTGCCTGAAAAAAGATTAAAGAGAAAAAAGTTAGTGGACTACAATTATGATAAAGAAATGAAGATTAGGATTGTATAGACATACCCACATGACTAGGCTCTCTTGACCTTTAGGATAATCCGCACTTATGGGCTTTCTTCCTGTTAGAAGCTCAAGGAGAACGACTCCAAATGCGTAGACATCAATCTTAGCATTTACTTTGCCATACATAAAGTACTCTGGTGCCAAGTAGCTACAATAACAAGTAAACTCAAAAGTTTAGGACCACTTCAACAGTGCTTTCTCCATAAGGAAATCAATGAATTTATGGATAAGATGATGTATATTAAAGTTAAAATTCCAAAGTACAAACCCAAAGGTCCCGGCAACGTCTGTGCATGTGATGTGAGATGATGAGGTCGATGCCCATTTAGCAAGCCCAAAATCAGATAGCTGAAGGAAAATTAATTGGACAAGATTGAACATTATTCACCAATGTAAGCAATTAAAATATATGGGAATTATCTACTATTAGGAAAATTAAAATTACCTGGGGTTCAAAGTCCTCAGACAATAATACATTTGATGACTTAACATCCCTGTGTATCACACGTTTATCATCTCTATTGTGCAGATAATCCAGAGCCTCAGCAACACCAACAGCCACCTTGTACCTCTCAGTCCAACTAAACACAAGCGGATTTTTCTTGCTCCCTATTTTTACAAAAATAAACATATGTAAATGAGAATTTGACAAGACAATGAGATGTAATAAGAGATGTGTGATGATGTACCATGTAGAATCTCTTCAAGGCTTCCTCTTGATAAGAAATCATACACCAAAAGAAGATTGCCATCCTCAATGCAAAATCCCAGGAGAGAGATAATGTTTTTGTGGTGCAAAGTAGTGATAATTTCTATTTCCAAAAGAAACTCCTTAAAAACTTCTTCAGATGGCTTCAAGATCTTAACTGCTAGTTCCTTCCCATCAGGAAGGTAGCCTCTATAAACCTGACTACTTCCTCCTTCCCCAATCAAATTATCTGAAATCATACAAATAACCACATTAAGTAAAAACTTCTTGACAAATTGAACTTCAAGAGTCAAAATAACTAAATAGCATACCATGGGAGAAATATGATGTAGCCAATAAAAGTTCTTGATACTGAAACAATCTGCAGGTTGATGAGTATTTCTCAGGCAGACCCTCCAATTCTTTGGGAATTCTCCTTAAATTATGTTCAGGAGAAGAGGCAATACCTATTTGAGCATTTACTGGAACAATAGCACCACTCTTGCTATCTAAAGCCAAAGATTGATGATGATCTAAAACAAAACTAGCTGATCTGTGAACATGATCCCCATCATATGAAAGATTTCTACTTGGCAACTGCATTGCCCACTGAACCACTGAGATCTGGCGCACCAATGATCTTAAAGGAGATTTATGACCAGATGAAATTGCCCTGTGTAGTAGTGGCCAACCAGGTTTTAGTTGAGGCAATTCTCTGGCTGATCCAACCTTGGCACTTGATGTTTTCTCACTAGTTGTCTGTGCAAGCACTATAGACATAGAGTTCTCTTTGTCACCATCACCAGAAGACTCTTCTGCAGCTTGTTTACAAGCAGGATTTGCCAATGCATGTGCTGGACCACAAAATGAACAATTTTGTTTCTGAATGGCTTCTGTAGAATCAAGAAAGGCCTTCGCTAAGCTGTTATCCGAGATTTTACAAGTGGCCTTATCAACTATTCCTGTGTTGTCATCATTCAATACTTTGGAACTAGAACTGAATGTCCGGTGAATTGAAGCAAGCAAGCCAGTTCTACCACGGCTATCAATTCCTGCAACAATTTGATGAGTGAGAATTCTACAGTATTATTCATTAGATTCAATCAAAAAGGTTTGAAATTGGGAAAATTTTTAAACCTTGTAAGTCAAGAGGAGCTGGAGATGAGCCTTCTCTCTTGAACACAACTTTTCCATTATAAACAGCAATAACCCAACAATCCTTTGATAGCTTCTTGGCACAGTACTTAGCTACAGAGGTAGATGTTCGCAATTTATGAATGCCTTGAGAAGTCCCCACTATAATATGAGTCGCAGAATAAGCATTTGCTTCTCTAACCAATATTTTCCTCACTGAAGACCCTCTACAAATCTTAAGCTTTAGATCCACCTGCATCATTTACACACAATTCAAATCACTTAACTAAAAATTTAATCATTTTAAACAAAATATACACCCTGTATATGAATGAACAAACCTGTTTTAAAGTGCAGAAACCTTCGTAAACAGAGAGAACAGAGTCAAATGCTGCGACCAATGAAAGAAGTGACGCCTTCCCATCTCGGTTCACAATTTCTAAAACCAAGAAAAAAAAGTCAAATTTAATTCAATGTAATGAACAAAAATTGAGTGGTAGGTGAATTATATTGAGAATTAATACCATGGTCTCCAAGAACATGAAGAGCAATGACAGAATCAGCAGGCTGAGCAACCTTAACCAAAGCCCACGTCAGCAACTCCTTGCTGTGAGAATCTAACTTCACTCCCACCACCACCGTACGCCCACTTGATTTGCCCTGGCTTCCTTCTCCGGCTGGGCCCACTTTCAACATGTTCAGCAACCACGTTAGACTCGGCAATATCTGTCGTTTTGCTGCCGGTGATTGAAACTCATAATACTATGTTAGCAGAGAGAGGCTTCAAATTCTGAGGCTGAATATATGTCTCATGGTATATAGGCTGAAGGCATAACTATTAAGTACTCGTATTAACTACTACTGAGCCTACATTTGATGAAGTCGTTCTAACATAAGCTTATGATGACCGTCACAAGTTTTCTATGCCCCATTACTTACCTGCTGGGCCCCACCTAGGTAAGCCATCAATATTTTTATTAATTAACATTTTCCTGGCACCATTTTTTTTCTTATTTAATAGGAAATAATATGTTAGAGGTTATGATAATTTTGTTATTAATATTTAGTATTCACCAGATATGACGTCACGTTTGGATTGATATTTTTCTGGTAGCATTGTTATATATTTTATTCTTATTTTATAGAAAATAATGCATTGGAAGTGTGTTATTCAGATTTTGTATTGATCGGTTATTATTAGGTTACGTTTGGGTTAACATTTTTCTGGCAGCATTATAATTTTCTTCATTCTTATTTTATAGAGAATAATGCATTAGGTTTGTTGTTTAGATATAGCATTGATCGGTTATGAGGTCAACGTGAGAAGGATTAGTTTGGAAGATCGCGTTGTGTTAGTAAAATGACTCGAGTGCGGGAAAAATAGGTAAATGTGGCTATCTGGACAGAGGAAAAGGCAAAATATTCATGCGGCAAAACTGTGGCCGTTTATATGGAAATATACTTTAATTGTCTTTTTCATAAAATGACATCACACTGCATCATTAACTTGCTTCGTTTTCGATCTTTACGTTATACTATCTATCTATTTTATGCATGATTTTTTAATTAATCGGTATTCCAATTTGTAATCGTTTAATTACGTCGCATAATCATAAACTGATATTATATTGATAGTGTTATACACCGTTACACCTTAATGGGCTTGGGCCTTAACAGAGGCCCAATAAAGAAATAGACGCCTTAAGGGCGTCGAAGACAACATCACTGGCGACAGTAGGAATCTAAAAGCAAGATAGACACCCTATGGGCGTCAAGGACAATATCACCAACGGCAATAAAGCAGAATGACTTGGTCGCCCACCTTTTTCGGAGCAGTCGCCCACCTTTTTCGGAGCACGTGCAACGTCTCTTATCCATAACGGCCGCCTATGATTTCGCAACCACCAGGACTGAGCTTCAACTATAAGAAGGCCACGAACCCATTCAGAAACACACAAGCAATTCTCTGCAATCTCTCTCTCTCTCTCTTTCTTTGTATTCTTCTCTCTGATTATCATTGTACTCTGAATTAAGTCTTTGTGATCAAGGCATTTACGCCTCTATTTGTAACCACCGTTGCCGGTGACCCCGTTCATTGTATTCAATCATATTATTAATAAAGTATTTCGATTATTCTCCCATATTCAATAGTTCCCCTATATTGTGCATCAACATTTTGGCGCCGACCGTGGGGACTCCGGCAACATTATTTCTAAAAGCTTCACGTTCTCTGAGCGAGCCGATTGAACTTTAAGATGGAACAGCAACCAAAGCCTGTTTCCAAGCCAGCTAGCTCATCCACTGACCTCCAAAAAGTCCTAGAAGCCTTGACCTCTCAGTCTGAACAAATGAAGCGTCTCGAACAATCCGCAGGAATTCAATCTGAGAGGATGAAACGTTTGGAGGAAGAAAACAATGAATTGAAACTGCATCTAGCAGGTTTAGAGTCCAGAAAAAACAAAAGAAGGCAGAGCGGACCTGAAAGGGAGATTCGCCAAGTGCCAAACCCAAATGACCATGAACGCAATCCTAATAGTGAAAAAGGTAATAAAGGTAAGAATACTGACAATAATGATATTCCTAATGATGAAACAGGTAGAGACGACGAAGAGGGATATGACGATTCTCAGTCTTATGATAGTCGAGAACAAGGTGAGCAGTCCGCTCAGAAGTCACAGGCAAGGATCCCTCAAAATCATCCACAAGGAGGACAAAAGAAGGAAGACGAAATTCTCTCTTTTGCCCTTCGAATGGAGAAGGAGGTCGCTGAGATAAAGAAAAAGATGTACTCGATTCCAGGTGTTCAAAAGCCACTCGATGCAGCCCGTTTAGGGAGTTATTCAGAGTCGCCCTTTGTAACATCCTAGCTTTTTCCTACACTATTTATTGCAATTTAATAAATTTATAACCACTATTATAATATTAAAAGTCCAAAAATGAGAATAAATTAAAACTTTTTATTTTTAAAAGATAATTGAAATATTTTCTCTTTGAAAGTTATCTAAAAACATTTATTCATTGAGTTGGACTTCTATAATAGTTTATAAAACTATATACTATTGATTAAAAATTTAAGTGGTTACATATCTATTAAATGGCTAAATTAATATCTAAGATTTTATCCTAATGAAAAGATGTTGAATGATTACTCTAATTATGATTTCATTGTAATTGGAAAGTAACAACTAATACTAGAATGACTATCATAAGGATTATGGATAATGTACTACAAGTTCTAATAGACTTTAACCTACATAGGGCACAACAAGCATTCCTGCTATTTTTCTTCCTATTTTCCTTGTTCTCTCCATTTACCTGAAACCAAAATGTACCGCAGTTTATTTCATACACTCTAAGTAATGCAATAGCCTATATGATTCTAATTCCATTTTAACCTGTTCAGAGAATAATAGCATTTATCCTTATATTGCGTCTATAACGCCTCCACTTCAGGCCAGTAATATATTCACCCCGCCATGAAGCTTCTTCTCTCAATCACTCATGAGTGCTATGTGCACCAACCAACTCTTTACATTATGAAATGTTTATCATAATTAGCTGGTTTAGACCTGCAGGAAATTTCGCCTCACCAAACAGAATTTTAAATTGACAAAGAGGGAGCGACCCCCTGGAGTACTCCATAAATCATAAATCATACATATGTACATAAAGGTATATAAGGACAATATGCTATTGACTCACCTGCAACAGTTATATTAGTGATGACAATAAATAAATAAATGACCCTATGTGTATGGAACAAACTGTCACCTGGATTCCAGCCATTAGCAGTACATCAACACTTATTTCCTTAATGGTGCTTTGAAATTTCCCCAGCTTTGTTATCTCAGATTTCACCTAAGATAAAACAAGAGGTTTAATAACTATGTTTGTATATATTTTAATTTCGATCTCTCACGAATCCTGACTAGTTTGATACTACCCAGCCCTTATGTAATTATTCTATTCCTTGAAGTCATTATAATTCTTAAAGTTTATTCATTAAACATTCAAAGGTTTCTTGCAAGTTCCAAGAATCCTCTAATCATTCAACAAGCATGAATCAAGTAGCAACTCATGATATAATTTTAAATAGACTAAGAAGCCTTGACAATTACACCTTCACAATTTCATTCACAAAAGTCACAACATCAGTCTATCAGTAATGAAACAAGCATCAAGCAGAAAGCAAACAAATATTGTTCTTATAATTCAATATTAACTATAGCAATCATTTTGATGTTTATTAGCACATTTTTAGGTCCAGAATTTGTTCAGCTAAATGCAACCCAATAAAGGCAACAAAACAGATGAAAATCCTTGATCAATTCACTAATCAATTCACTACAATCAGCTCCACATCAACACAGTTTTTAGTTCCAACAAGATAGTGTTCATACAAATCAATATACCTCCCTAACTTTCCAAATCAGTTCAGCCATGTCATTTTTAAGTTCAGAAAATTTATTATAACACATGCAGTGAACAGAATCAGATTTTAACATTCTCATAACATTATTCAATCCACTACCGCATCATTATATAAAATTGCATTCATCCATGGCAAGAAAAATAGCAGTCATTTCTAAATCAAAATGTGCACTATCAATACATCATTCTATTTCACAAAGCATAAACCAATCAAAACCAGATTTTTATTCAAGCAATTAACTTCATTCCTTCCTACTTCTAATTACATACACTCACAATCTTCATTAAAACTGAATCTGTGATATTCCTACTGCTAAGAAAGCACCACAATTAAGTGAATTGCATTAGCATGCCAATAACAGAATTTTTTGACAACTATATACCTTCACACAATTTGTTTTAGTCATTGTTGTACCATTATTAATATTCTCCCTTAAATATGCAGCCCTTAAACAGCATGCAAAACAAGTCAGCCAGGGCAGAATAATTGTCATTTCTTTATATTCCTTTCCAAGCAAATTTAAAGGTGATTATACAAAAGCATATCTAGGCCAAAACAGAGAAATGGTGGTTTCTCCTAAAGGATCAGTTCAGCAATTAAGAAAAAGGAAACAAGAGCATTGTTACATTCACACTCAATTGCATACTAATCAAAGCAATCACAAACAAGATTTATTTGTACTTATATATACATTTTTACCTCCATCTAAAATTAAAACATATGAAAACCATCACAGCAGCAATATCAGAATTCTCACACATATATGAAAACAAAACATGCCTTTCCTAAATAAAATCAGGTTTTGCTAATCAGAACCCATTCGGTCCTCTCAAATTCCTCACCCGTTTTACAAAGACTAGAATGGCAAGGTTCAGAAATTCTTACCCAAGCTCAAATCAGTGATAACTAGAGCATTTTGCTGTGATTTAAAGCTCATATCGTTCCCCAACAGTGGCTGGAACGAAGAAACAGAAAACAAGAGCAGAGAAGGAGTGAGCATCGGTTCTTTCTTCTAAACTTCATGAGAATAGCTTGCAAATTAAATACCCAACTCATGTAAGTTTAGTTTAACAATTTTTCCAAAACTTAAATCAGATTTCCTAACTCAAAGTAACCCCAATCTCTTCCCAAAACTATACAAAACTTATATATAATGATTGGGGATACTTACCTAAGCTAGAATTTGGATTTGCAAGTGAGATTCTCTCCAAAAATTGCTAGGAATCGGCTGAAAATTGAGTTGGACGTGAGGAAGAAGAAGATGAACGAAAATTGGTGAGAAGAGAGTTTTTTTTTTTTTTTATGAGTGTATGTGTTTGAGATAAGGGAGGCCGAGAAAGAGAGTTTAAAGGGATGAGCAAATTTTGTTTTTTTTTTTTCTTTTTATTTCAAATTACCTACACCACATAAAATATGTGGTCCACAATTTTCCAATATTTTTGTCTTTTCTTTTTATATTTTAGTCAAACTTCTCCACTAATTTTAATTCCTCCATTTTCTTTAGGCAAAAGATTTCCAAGAATACAAATAAAATGTCCTTATTCTATATTAAATTATAGAACTTTCATAATTAAATTTTTGGGATGTTACAATCTCTCCCCCTAAAATAATTTCGTCCTCGAAATTAGGAGAGAAGTGCTTATTAAGTACAGAAAAGAATGAAGCATTTAAGCTTTTAGAGATATTAGTTTGTATGACAAACTTTAAGAATGAACCCATTATTAGGCATGTAATTTTGTATTTGAATGATTATGGTTGTGACAAGCAATGTTGTTGAGATTGATGTAGAGTTTGATGATCATATTTATCATGAAATAACGATGATGGAAGATATCAAGATCAATATGGTTGAGGTTCTCAAAGATGCCAAGAACTCTCAAACCATATCATAAGAAGCTTGGACATAGTTTAAGAGGATTGAATAGATACTGGGTATCATCTCAAATGAGGTGTGTCATAACATAGAGTGTTAAGGTTCAAGGAATAGCTAACACAAGAACAAACTTTTGAAGTTCTTTTGGATGCAATTAAGGTGAGCATAACGAATGGAGAAGAATATACAACAGCTGCTGAGAATCAATGTAGGAAATAGGGCACCAAGAAGAGAGCATAGGTTTTATAGAGAAGAATAATATAGAAGAGAAAAATGATAAGCTTGGATCTATATAATTTTATTTTGGAGCTGGGAGATAAGGTTGTTTTGAAGTTACTTCTATACTAATAACTATTTCAATGCAAAGACACTGCTCACTTAATGACTAAGGACAAGCAAGAAACAAATAATGTCAAAGACATATACTCATCTATCATTAGTTACACTAAAACTTATCAGAAACATCATCATTTTTCACAATCAATGGCATTCATAATTCTAAGCACTTTTAGTTAACAGGACATTCACTACAGAATCACACAAAACACATTACAGAGATTCAGATGTAAAACTTGCCACAATGGCTCACATAAAATCACTCACATTCTAGCAAAGTTTAACACAATTTTTTTTTTTTTTTGCACTAGCATCTTATCCAGCAACTAATACAACATCACACAATACATGAAGCAAAAATCTGATTTAAGTCTAGTTCAAACAATTGTGGGACAAAGAGATTTAGAAATCTAAGTCATAATGCTTATAAAAATCTGTCCAAATTAGTTTCAAAAGAGATAACAGTTAAGCCATGTAGGAAATTATGTTACCAAGATCAATCAAATGAATCACAAGTTATGGCACAATTGCACCTGAATCACATATCACAAAATGAAACCAATAATTGCATATAATCATTTCATAACACATTCAAATCTTATTTTATAATGACTAAGATAACCTCACAGTAACAAGTTTTCATTTTACTTTACAATATACTAATCTTCCTTAATATTCATTACAATAGAGCATGCATCACATTTATTTTTATTTATTTATTTATTTATTTTCAGTCAAAACATATCTTTTTTTTTAACAGAGAAATCAAAGTCCTTAATTCTAAGACGAATGAGGATAAACAAAGATTCTCAAAATATGTAAACCTATCAATTCATCCACATTATTGTTACAACAACCAAAATTGAGTAAGAGAAGGAACCAAATAATTCAAAATTTCACATTTTAGATATTAACAACTAGGATTCACACCTCAATTTTAACAGAGCATCATACTTTAGCAAAGTGCAAGAGACACAAAACCAACAACATGACATCAACAAACTAATAGCATCAGAAAGCACTTTTCACAGTAAAATGCATATCAGATTCCAAACCATTCTGTTTGGAAAATTTACACACATAAGACTAATGCACAAATAAAGTCACCCAACCAATTTGCAAATCAAATTTATCTCTACTTCCTTTGATCAAACACAAGCAAAATATCAGAATGTCTACAGAAAAATAATCACTCTTGCATTACAATTTTAATCACACCCAAGAGGCATGGTAAAAGCATATCATATTACACAATGCATACATAACTCATATATGGAGCCAAGGAAACAAAGATACATCAATTCCATAATTTTAGGAATAAATCATCAATCAAATATACAGAGACATATCAACAATCACATAACTTGGTCCTTGTTCATTTATCCTAAGCATTCACTTGACTTTTGTTTATATCCTACTAGATTTTCAGATTTTGTCACATCCAACAAACAATACCCTTCTAGATTTCTAATTTTAAATTTATTTTTTTTATCTCTTTTGGCACTAATATAGCAATTCTTTTTCATTTCAAGGGTGTTTTATCTTTCAATCTATTGGATATTCTTTGATGCCTCGACTATCATTATGCCCGGGTTCATAATTATATTCGAGACCCCAAGAATCATCCTTGTCTCTTACCAACCTTTCTAAGCTACTTTTTCATTTATTTTACTTCATTAATTATTCCTACTTCATTTTGAATATCATCCCATCTATATTTATGAATTTCCAAAATTTAATTACCTTTCTACTAACACCCACCAAGACAATATCAAATCATCAAAAGTAATTAACAAGCAATTCATTCATATATAGATCACAATACAATCATACAATCAAGCATGTAAATTTCTCTATTTCATATAGAGAAGATACTCATCCAATCAGCAATGACAAAGAATTACATATACACAAATCAATAACCCCATCACATACATGTATACTTAAGGCACAATTTCCCAATCACACTCATTAAAGTCTAACAAGAATTTCAACATGTATCTATATTTATGACACAAAATTAACATACACAATCATGTATACCCTTCTCAAGGAAACCAATCAATTATTGAAAGAGAAAGGGAAACAAACTTTACAACTAACATGAAGTCACTCATTCAAATTTCCAATCAGAAATTGAGGTATTTGTACCTCTCACAACAACAATTCAGTCATTGCAAAGAAAACAAGGTATTCTGAATGCATAACAACATTTTATATGTTAATCCACATAGTGGACAAAGCATTGAAATCATTATACTCAATCAAATAGCAATGAGGAATGATATGGAGGTAGGATACCCCTCATAACAATGCAAACATCAACTTATAATCCTTGCTTTGTACCATTATAATTCAATATTCTTTTGCACATGTTTCTTTCACCATATTTGCAGTAATTCCAATAGGTGCCAATACTCCTGTATTGCACAAACAATTGTAAAGAAATCACAAAATCATGTCGTACAACATTTCTTTATTTTCAATGATTTTTTTTATATATATATACCCCTAATCCTATAGCCACTTATAATTTCCCTTGAATTACAAGAGCTAACTATCTATCCTTTTCTATTCTAACCACTCTCTAACCCAAGAATTTTGTTGGTTTGTGTAACCTGGGTTTCAGTGCCTAATAATTGTTGTTTTCACTTCATCTCCATTCTCAATCACAAATCTATCTAAACTAATGTTGTTATTCTTATGGGTTTCTATTGCTACAATATGCTTAAAATCCTACTTCTGCTAAACTTTAATCTAACATCCAATGTAACATCCTTAATTGTTTGTTTCTTCACCAATACAATTCTATTTTCTTTCAAGCTATTACCAACAATGGTCATTCCTAGGGTTTACTAATAGTTTTCTAATGGTATCCATAAATATGTGATGTACGAGCAAAGTAATCTAGCTAATCTATGCCAGAATCTTTGCTCTGATACCAAATGTAACATCCTAGCTTTTTCCTACACTATTTATTGCAATTTAATAAATTTATAACCACTATTATAATATTAAAAGTCCAAAAATGAGAATAAATTAAAACTTTTTATTTTTAAAAGATAATTGAAATATTTTCTCTTTGAAAGTTATCTAAAAACATTTATTCATTGAGTTGGACTTCTATAATAGTTTATAAAACTATATACTATTGATTAAAAATTTAAGTGGTTACATATCTATTAAATGGCTAAATTAATATCTAAGATTTTATCCTAATGAAAAGATGTTGAATGATTACTCTAATTATGATTTCATTGTAATTGGAAAGTAACAACTAATACTAGAATGACTATCATAAGGATTATGGATAATGTACTACAAGTTCTAATAGACTTTAACCTACATAGGGCACAACAAGCATTCCTGCTATTTTTCTTCCTATTTTCCTTGTTCTCTCCATTTACCTGAAACCAAAATGTACCGCAGTTTATTTCATACACTCTAAGTAATGCAATAGCCTATATGATTCTAATTCCATTTTAACCTGTTCAGAGAATAATAGCATTTATCCTTATATTGCGTCTATAACGCCTCCACTTCAGGCCAGTAATATATTCACCCCGCCATGAAGCTTCTTCTCTCAATCACTCATGAGTGCTATGTGCACCAACCAACTCTTTACATTATGAAATGTTTATCATAATTAGCTGGTTTAGACCTGCAGGAAATTTCGCCTCACCAAACAGAATTTTAAATTGACAAAGAGGGAGCGACCCCCTGGAGTACTCCATAAATCATAAATCATACATATGTACATAAAGGTATATAAGGACAATATGCTATTGACTCACCTGCAACAGTTATATTAGTGATGACAATAAATAAATAAATGACCCTATGTGTATGGAACAAACTGTCACCTGGATTCCAGCCATTAGCAGTACATCAACACTTATTTCCTTAATGGTGCTTTGAAATTTCCCCAGCTTTGTTATCTCAGATTTCACCTAAGATAAAACAAGAGGTTTAATAACTATGTTTGTATATATTTTAATTTCGATCTCTCACGAATCCTGACTAGTTTGATACTACCCAGCCCTTATGTAATTATTCTATTCCTTGAAGTCATTATAATTCTTAAAGTTTATTCATTAAACATTCAAAGGTTTCTTGCAAGTTCCAAGAATCCTCTAATCATTCAACAAGCATGAATCAAGTAGCAACTCATGATATAATTTTAAATAGACTAAGAAGCCTTGACAATTACACCTTCACAATTTCATTCACAAAAGTCACAACATCAGTCTATCAGTAATGAAACAAGCATCAAGCAGAAAGCAAACAAATATTGTTCTTATAATTCAATATTAACTATAGCAATCATTTTGATGTTTATTAGCACATTTTTAGGTCCAGAATTTGTTCAGCTAAATGCAACCCAATAAAGGCAACAAAACAGATGAAAATCCTTGATCAATTCACTAATCAATTCACTACAATCAGCTCCACATCAACACAGTTTTTAGTTCCAACAAGATAGTGTTCATACAAATCAATATACCTCCCTAACTTTCCAAATCAGTTCAGCCATGTCATTTTTAAGTTCAGAAAATTTATTATAACACATGCAGTGAACAGAATCAGATTTTAACATTCTCATAACATTATTCAATCCACTACCGCATCATTATATAAAATTGCATTCATCCATGGCAAGAAAAATAGCAGTCATTTCTAAATCAAAATGTGCACTATCAATACATCATTCTATTTCACAAAGCATAAACCAATCAAAACCAGATTTTTATTCAAGCAATTAACTTCATTCCTTCCTACTTCTAATTACATACACTCACAATCTTCATTAAAACTGAATCTGTGATATTCCTACTGCTAAGAAAGCACCACAATTAAGTGAATTGCATTAGCATGCCAATAACAGAATTTTTTGACAACTATATACCTTCACACAATTTGTTTTAGTCATTGTTGTACCATTATTAATATTCTCCCTTAAATATGCAGCCCTTAAACAGCATGCAAAACAAGTCAGCCAGGGCAGAATAATTGTCATTTCTTTATATTCCTTTCCAAGCAAATTTAAAGGTGATTATACAAAAGCATATCTAGGCCAAAACAGAGAAATGGTGGTTTCTCCTAAAGGATCAGTTCAGCAATTAAGAAAAAGGAAACAAGAGCATTGTTACATTCACACTCAATTGCATACTAATCAAAGCAATCACAAACAAGATTTATTTGTACTTATATATACATTTTTACCTCCATCTAAAATTAAAACATATGAAAACCATCACAGCAGCAATATCAGAATTCTCACACATATATGAAAACAAAACATGCCTTTCCTAAATAAAATCAGGTTTTGCTAATCAGAACCCATTCGGTCCTCTCAAATTCCTCACCCGTTTTACAAAGACTAGAATGGCAAGGTTCAGAAATTCTTACCCAAGCTCAAATCAGTGATAACTAGAGCATTTTGCTGTGATTTAAAGCTCATATCGTTCCCCAACAGTGGCTGGAACGAAGAAACAGAAAACAAGAGCAGAGAAGGAGTGAGCATCGGTTCTTTCTTCTAAACTTCATGAGAATAGCTTGCAAATTAAATACCCAACTCATGTAAGTTTAGTTTAACAATTTTTCCAAAACTTAAATCAGATTTCCTAACTCAAAGTAACCCCAATCTCTTCCCAAAACTATACAAAACTTATATATAATGATTGGGGATACTTACCTAAGCTAGAATTTGGATTTGCAAGTGAGATTCTCTCCAAAAATTGCTAGGAATCGGCTGAAAATTGAGTTGGACGTGAGGAAGAAGAAGATGAACGAAAATTGGTGAGAAGAGAGTTTTTTTTTTTTTTTTATGAGTGTATGTGTTTGAGATAAGGGAGGCCGAGAAAGAGAGTTTAAAGGGATGAGCAAATTTTGTTTTTTTTTTTTCTTTTTATTTCAAATTACCTACACCACATAAAATATGTGGTCCACAATTTTCCAATATTTTTGTCTTTTCTTTTTATATTTTAGTCAAACTTCTCCACTAATTTTAATTCCTCCATTTTCTTTAGGCAAAAGATTTCCAAGAATACAAATAAAATGTCCTTATTCTATATTAAATTATAGAACTTTCATAATTAAATTTTTGGGATGTTACACCCTTCATAGACGACATTGCGTTTGCTGATCTACCTGAAAGATTTGCTTTTCCTACTATGCCAAAGTATGATGGCAAGTCGGATCCAGACCAACACTTGGCCCAATACAGGCAGATTATGTTAGCAGCGGTCCTCCCAGCCGACAAACGACATGCTGCTATGTGTCGTGGATTTGGTATAAGTTTGATTGGCCCAGCCTTGATGTGGTGGACCAATCTCCCCCAAGGTAAAATA